>CM045461.1:26178078-26778078 GCA_024666655.1 Dascyllus trimaculatus | reverse complement strand
CGGTAATAAATAGTTATGCTTGTGATAACATGATGTATATGAGAGGTTAAAAGATAATGATATTTTGGCTAAAATACAATTCATGATAGTTCTCATAACATACTATGTTTAAAAACAGAAGAGTTAAAAAAGTTATTGAAAATGCATAAGTATGTTAAAATTACAGTACAGAGCTACAAGTCAGAAAAATGTGTGTTAAAAAAAAGGTTAAGTAATTAATGTTTGATTTCATGGAGTTTATCCAAATCGTTTGTGTTTACGTTATGCCGTGATTGACGGATCTGTAATCTGACATTGTGCCTTAGTTGATATATCTGGGTTCAATTGCTCATGTCTCCGCCCAGTCTGAGCGGGATCGTGTTGTTTTTTTCCTCGTTCTGGAAAAGTGCTAAGTAAAAAGAACGCATGCGAAATCACGGCTGTGATTTATTATTTTACTCCCCGTTTTCAGGGTTGTAACACATACACTATGAATTTTGTTTTTCACTTTGATATAAGACACAACATCCTGCTGAGAAGGGCTTGCAAGGCTTTCAGCTATAAATATTGTTATCTGTTTTCATCCTGGTCCTCTTTACCACTGAATCAAAGGCCCTTCCTGGTTAATGGCCTCACATAAGCCACCAGTGTAGTGTTGATCACTGTTTCAGTATTCTATATCATCAGATGTGTGCAAGAGCAATGAGGTACCACAAAGTTCCAAAGTACCAGGTCCTCCAGGGGGGAACTCTGATGGCGCACAGTGGTGCAGTGATTGATCATCTCCCATGATGGCTCTTAGCTGTGAAGAAGCAAGTAGTAATGCCAGTCTTCTGCTGTATCAGTTTCCTGCCTGTCTGCTCCCACCAACGTCCCACTGCTTCATAACAGTCCATCTCCGTCTGGATCCTCCAGACAGCACCAGCCCACTCTTCAGACTGAAGCGGACGATGAGGAATCCCCTGTGGAAATAAATGCTGTGCTTATGAGTAACTGAATAGGAGTCAGTTGCTTCTTTATGATTAACTTTATAAAGGACAGGGTATCTTTTTTTTACTCCCTGGTAACTATTTCCTTTTTGCAAGTGCAAATGAAGAGGAATGGAAATGAATCTGAAAATATTTCTGGCAGGACAACCTGACTTAACTCTGAAATGTCAAGGCGGTTGTAGGAGTCATGAACGCAGTTTAGTAGCTTCACCTTGGGCTTTGTAATTCCAGTTAAAGCAGCTGTTTCTCTAACTATCTGTGGTCTACTTTTTCAAGAAGTTTTTTCTTTTGCTTGGGGGTGACGGTGCTGACCACAGAGATCCTTATGCTCTATTGTTCTGTGTAGCTTGTGTGTTTGCCTCATTTTTTTACATGGGCTTACTAATAAATGCTCCTACAGTCCCCAGATATGCAGGTTAAAGAGGTACGTCGTGGATTTAGCATAGTGCTTCCATAAAGTCAGGGCATTTAAGAGGTCCAAATCAAAGCAGCAGAGGCCAAAATATTCTGTCTTTGAGGCCTCTTTGTTTCCCCTAAATGGTATCAGCTTTCATTAAACTCCATACCTGGTAAATGACAGGGTTTCACATACAAACAGTCATTTTCTGCTGTAGGAACAAGAAGTTTTAGGGCACCCCAAAGCTGGAACTGGCCCTGTAGAACCTCTTTCAAGGACACAAAAAAGTGCCTACTACAGGTTAGGTAGCCTTTAAAAAACTGCTGAGAGGCCCTTGAACTGAACAAGACCAGTGTTCTGGGCGCCCTGATAGCCTAATGGTTATGTCGTGTGACCCAAGTGCTGAGGTGTAGTGGCTGTTGCAGGTTCGATTCCAACCTCGGGCGTTTACCGCATGTCCTTCCCCACTCTCTCCTGTTTCCGACTCTATCCACTGTCCTTTCCAATGAAGGCATAAAAGACCAAAAATGTATCTTTAAAAAAAGACCACTGTTCTGAGAAGACAAAAAATGCCATTTTTTCTGCCCTCGTAATGTCCTCATTGAGCAGCAGCTGTCTCACAATCAACAATGTAAAATTCACCTTATAGGTTAACATACCAAACCTCCAATGTCCTGTTTTCTATGTTTTCACAGAACAACCCCTTCTCCCAATACACACCCAGAATCAAACCTGATCATGCGTGGGATGATGGATTGTTATTTTCGTTTCCCTGTAGAGAGCAGTGCTGCCTGAATTCCTGATTAGAATCAAGAGTCCATAAACGGTTAGTATCATGAACACCCATGCACAGGTTGTTCTAAAACTGATGCATTCGGGTTAACTATGACAAGCTCATCCATCTATGTTCCTAACACGACAGTCAATGACGAAGATCCAAGTAGGTTACAAGCAAGCATGTAAGGAGCCTAGCTTGTAGGAATAGTCTTCAGTACAGCTGGGTTGTTGATAGTAGCATGCTGCACATAGCTGCTAGCAAAGACTCTATATGAAAGATGGATGCAGCCTGCAGGTCTAAAAAATGTGAAACCAGCATCAAAGTGCTTTAAACTTGCATTCGTTCTAACAGGCAGCAGGGTTAGGGTTAGGGTTAGGGTTAGGGTTACTCCTCTGGTTGCAAAAAGAAGTCTGATTGTATAAAAGTCTCTACTTCTCACTTAACCTGTTACCTCTATAAACCCTCTCCTCATGAGTTAATGGTCTCAATTGTTAGTCTCAAGACTTTTTGACTAGAGCATGATGTTCATTTTGTAAATCGTGGCTCCTTTTAAAGTAAAATAGACAATAGAGCAGTGCATGTTTCAGAGCAGGGCTACCTACCATACTGCCAAACTACTTTGACCCTTCAGCGTGTCTCCAATCTCATATTTGGAACCACAGATTTATGCCATTGTACCCGCTGAGAGTCTTCTTATTAGTATTTTACCTGCCACTTCTTCAAAAATGAGATGAGTGTGTCTAATCATTTCTCAGCTTTTCTGTGTACAGATACAATTACTGGCCAAGTCCACTTTTTCATATTCCCTCATTAGATTAGATCTAATCAGCATCTTATCTGTACACCCAAAATGCGATTCAAGATGAACGTAATAAAGTTTCTGTTTAAACTGTGTAAGTATATACTTTTTTAATATTAATCTGCCTCTATAATAACCTCCACTCCTCTAGTTTCAGGCCTTCCACCACATTTGTGCATAAATGGTTCTGATTTGCATTCCCTTAAATGAATTAATTTTGAAAGTACACTCCCTTAAAAGTGCTTAAATGTGTTTAATAAAGCACATTTTAAGGAGGCAGAACTTTCATTGTCACAATGATTGCTTTAAACTCATCTTATCTGGTTTGTTAAATGTCATTTATTCAACTGAAGAGGGACATTTACACAATTATTCAGAATTTAAATTTAAATTGCACTGCTGGAAAAAAAAATTATAAGAACAATGTAAAACCATTTCCATCAAGTGACCGAATCCTAACTGCTTTTCATTGTCACTTATTTTAACAGACATACTTAGAGAGTCTGACTGTGAATTTATCTCCTTCCCCGCTGTGTAAAATTAAAGAAATCAGAACAGAACTAAAAGCACTGAAGGAGCGGCTTCGACACTACTGCCGAGAGTTACACGAACCAGCAGAAATGTGGCGCTCGGAGGGATTTTTCATGTTTGGGAGTTGAGCAAAATTACATTAATCACTGTGTGGCAAAGCGTGGGCATTTTTCTTGGAAGCTAATTTTCTAAAAAGGTAATTGGTAAATCTGAAAGCCTCTTTCTCTTAATGCCTGAGTGCTCTTCAGCGGTGATTTTTTTTCCCCCTTAACTGCTACAACGTTTCATAAAACGTTCACATTTCAGCTGAGAACTAATGGAGAAATTCAAAAGCACACAGGCAGGATGCAGCCGAAGGAATGAGCTGGTGTGTGATTTAAATTTCATGTCAAATGAGAAGGAAAAGATACTACAGGCTTTAACTTTGAGATGACTTGACTACAGCCAACATGATGTTGTCAAGGCCAGTGATGTCAGTTTCAGGATGAGCTACAGGAATGAGACGAGCCAGCTGGTCCAGTGGTGTAAAGACAACATTCTCTTCCTCAATGTGGAGAAAACAAAAGTGATTGTTGTTGACTTCAGGAGTGACACTCGCAACATCCTCCAATGACCATCGATGGTGCAGCTGTGGAGAGGGTGAGCAGCACCAAATTCCTGGAGGTGCACATCTCTGACAACACCACATTGCTAGCCAAGGAGGCTCAAACACAACTCCACTTCCTGCATAAACTAAAGAGAGCACATGTCCCACCCCCCACCATGTGCTCCTTCTACCGGGGCACCACTGAGATCGTCCTCACTGGCTGCGCTGACTCCAGCCGAAAGACCCTGGAACGCATATTGAATGCAGCCAGTAACATCATCGGTGCCCCTCTGCCCTCCCTCACAGACATTTTCAACACCCGCCGAGCCATCAGTATCGACGGTGACACCTCCCACCCTTCACACTCCCTTTTCAGTCTCCTGCCTTCAGGGAAAAGGTACCGGGGCCTCCGGGCTGCTCCACCAGACTGCTGAACAGCTTCATCCAGCAGGCTGTCAGGATGCTGAACTCTGCCCACTACCTCCCCCCTCTGCCCCCTGCCCCTGGACTGTAACTCACCCATTTTGCATATTAAGACTCATACATGCACTGTCTGTTACATTACACCACAATCTGTCTTCACTTCCTGAACCATTTGCACTACTGTACATCTTTGCACTACCATCACCTCAATAAGCTCTAACTGATTTTTCAATACCGCCACTGTACATAGGTAGATTTGTATATATTTTATTTTATTTACTTTATTGTATTTTGATCCTTTTTCTTATTTTATTTTTTTTAAAGTATGACACTAATACGAAGGCGAGAGAGAAACACTTTTTCGGTTCCTCTGTGTGTCCTGGATATATACAGAGAAATCACCAACAAAAATCTCCTTCTTCTTCTGTCACACAAACAACATGTTTCTTCATATCATATCCTCCCATGCCACATTAGTTACAATCAAAACTAACTTATTTTGTTGTAGAGTTTTAATGCTTTGGGGAGATAATGATGTTTTAACCTCATCTGTTTACAGGAAGTGATTCCCACACAGTTCTTTAAATGTTTATTATGTTTCTCTGTTTGACTGCTGAATGATTTAGCAAAATTAGCACTTAGCCTCTTTATTACTTTAAATGTAAATTAATGTCAAAAGTTACATTAAACATGTGACTAGGTGACTAGATTAGGTTCACTGAAAACTGGCATTCATGAGACTCTTCCCAGGGTGAAGAGTTCCAGAAACACTGTGTGCAGGGTTGATGTGCTGACAGCAAGAATTTGGGAAATGATGTTGCAAACACCCACGTTTGCTTCCTGACTGGATCTTATCAGTCACTGTGTATCCTGATTTGTCACACCACTATCACAAATCTTCTACAACAGCTCTGATGTGCTGCATCGTGGCGATGCAACAAATCTATGAGCTGGAAACAGGCTGCTGTGATAGTGACTCCAGACCTGGTACATACTGTACCTGCTCAGCCAGATGAGCCGTTCAAGTTCTGCCTGGACAAATAAAATTTCTGAAATGATTTAAAAAAGGCTCATCTGGACAGAGACCTTTTTCTATTAGGGTGAACTTAGCCACAGAAGGACAAGATAAGGCCAAATGGAAACCTTGATTATATTACACATCCCAGAGTCTTTTCTTTTTAACAACACTTATAGTTGAGTTCCTGAACCGTTAGGAACTTTTGAATGTTTTCAATTAACATAAATGAAAAAGAATGCCTGTTATGCGATATATAAGAATGTACCAAACCTCCAAAACCAAGGTTCATAACAAAACCATGACTTTTGTGTATCATCACACCCCTATGAAACACTATGTGAATGTGGACTGTGAGAAACCGTTTCTTTTAAGGAGCACTATGTCTCTACTATAAAACATTATATCTCTCACTCATTTAAATAGCATTGGCACTAACTAAAAGCCTAATTTTCTCTGTGCTTTCAGTCAGTCTCAATCTCCCTTTTTGGCTCGTTACACTTGCAGGCTAAGTCCACAAGGCTGACAGGCAGTTTGAAGATTCCTGCACTGATAATTTTCCTGCTTTAAACATGTGGGTGGGACATAAGTAGTAAACCAGTTAATGGTGTCAAAAAAATGAGGCACTGAGTAAAAGAGATGGTTCAGGCTTTTCATCTGCATATACATGAGTGTGAAGGAGGAAACTATGTGGGCTGTATGAAGAGGGCAGACACATCTGTGGAAGCTTTAATGCTTTCTGCTGACCATGAATGATCTACTGATAGGGGACAGAAATAACGAGAAGCTGCGGGTTATATCAGCTCCTCCTTCCTTGATGCCTTTTTTTAAACACAAAGAACAGCCAAGGCTGATAAGGAAATCATTCTTTTACAGGCGTTTGTCATTAAACCAAACCTGAAGACGGCACTACAAGAAGACCAGAGGACCACCAGTTCTTCATGTGGGCAAAATTAAAGAAGGGACCTTATTTTAGGACAATCCATCTAATAGAAAGATACGACATCATACAAAACATCATGGTGCTGCTAGATGAGAAGTCAGAGGATCATCAGAGCAGTGGTGGAATGTACCTCAATATATTTACTCAAGTACCTCACTTAAGTACTCATTTGAATCCTTTACTGGAGTGTTTCTATTTATCTTTATACTTTTACGTCACTCCATCTTAGAGGCCAATATTTTTACTCCACTACATCTCTCTCACAGCTTCAGTCAGTAATTACCGTTCAGATTACATTCCTTCACACCTTCCTTCCCATGTAAAACCCACATATCTCCACATGTGGTGTGTAAGCGTTCCTTTATGGGTTGAGAAAATTCTTCTGCCTCTTAAGCCAAATAAAGTCTTTTATGGGACAGTGGAGGTGCAATGGTTAAGTCTCTGGGCTACTGATCAGAAGGTCAGAGGATCAAACCCCAGTTCTGCCATTGTTGGGCCCTAGAGCAAGGCCCTTAACCCTTCCTGCTCCAGGGGCGTGGTACCATGGCTGACCCTGCGCTCTGACCCCAAGTGGAATATGCAAAAACAACATTTCACAATGCTGTAAAAATGTATTGGTGACAAATAAAGGTTTCTTTCTTTCGAATCAAATTCTTGCATTAGATGGAAAATACATCATTCCAAAGATGAATACAGGAAGGATTTTAGTATTAAAATTAGTCCAGCAACATGCACAGAAATGCAGCTGTAATATTAATCTCAAAACATCACATGTACTAATTAATTTGGATTGTTGGGTTTTCTGTTTTCTGTTCTTTCTGCTGTGTAAAGTGCTATGTGATGACGTGTTGTAAATATGTGCTATACAAATAAAATTGAATTGAACTGAATTGAATTAAACACTGACGGGGAACATTTTTATGCAGAAGAAATATTTATACTTTTTAGAATTTTAACACATTTTCAAAAGATACTCATATATTTTTACTTAAACAAGGTTTTGAAATCATACTTGTTACAACACGTTTGCTGTAGATGTTGATATATTTCACCAAATTACTAAAAACATGGATTTCAGTGGATTCCCACAGCAGGTTCCCAGCTGTATGGAATCTCTTCCACATATGTGTTGTGTAGTTAGACTCTTTCTTATGTCTGTCTCTCTGACACTACAGACATCAGTAAAGCAAAAAAGCATTCAACGCTTGAGGGAAATTAACAGAAGCCTTCATTTCCAGTTGAACACATGTTTGACTGGACCGCTTCTATCTGTAAATCTACACCACTAGTAGAGCTGAAACCACACAACTTTCCAAATGTGCTGGTAATAAAGATGAATATTTTAAAGGGAGCGGTCCAAAGTCTTGCAAGTGTGGTGCCAAGAGAATTTACAGGATTTTCATGCAGCATCAGTTTATTCTCTGTCTTTTCAAAGCTGTAAGAAGGAATTATAAAATTCAATATCTTTTTTTTCTCCTCTCCTAAAAGGGTTAAAGGCTTGTTGGGTTGAAACAGTGCCTCCCAAAGTCTCAAAAAATGTTCATGATTACAGGCTGCAGGCTTCATAAAGGCCTCCATTACAATGTGATCATTAGGGATCTGGTTATGAAAGTAAAAACGCTGCCTGGCCATTATGAGGGAGTCTGTGAGAAAGCAGTGCCCGTTTCTTTTGGCCTCAGGAAATTGTCCTGTTTTATCTTCAGAAACAGACAGTGGCTCCTCTTTATCAAGTTTTTTTTTTATCACTGCTTTCTATCAAAACTGCAGTTTTCTCTAATAATGCAGTGTGGAGACGTGTTTCTGCAACACAGAGAGAGTCTGTGTTTCAGGAACTGATAACTCCCAGATAACAAAGCTAAATAGCCACAATGTCACCAGCAAGTTTTTTTTCAGCGACACACAGTACTGTGAAGAAGTTGCAGGCACTTTAGATGTTATCCATCTGGGAGGACTCTGATTGGTTCCAAACGTATTCTTCAGCATGACAAAGAGCCCAAACATACAGCAAGATTCAAACGCACACATAAAAGCTGCAGTCACTTATTCAGAGTCTTTCATTTCTCGCAAGGGTTGCTGTGTTGTAGATTTCACTTTAATTGGATGAAATTGGAATTTTACCCATGAATCTGCAGTCAATATCACATAATAACAAATGGAAAACCACATCTTTTGAATTTCAATTGAATAAAACCAAAACTTAAAATCTCAGCTTCACAAACGGGTAAAAAGCTTTTGCAGTGGCTCCAAGTTTTGCTCCAGTTCACCCTGTTTGCTTTCATTATTCTTTACATGTGTCTAGAACTATATTTGTTCCATCTGTGGCAAACTGAATCAGACATGGTTTAGAAATGACAAACCTGTGGGACAGTTCATCACCTGACTGCTAGTACCATTCCTACAGTGAAGCATGGTAGTGGCAGCATCATGCTATGAGGGTGCTTCTCAGCAACAGAGACAGGGAGTCTGGTCAGAACAAAAGGAAGGGTAAAGGCAGCCAAATACAGAAAGGTCCTTGAAGTGCAGAAACCTGAGCCTGGGGCAACAGTTCATCTTTTATAGCATAGTCTCCTATAGCCAGCCCCTTCTGTAGTATATACAGTGCAGCCAGACCAGTACAGTGCCTCTAAAACGTATTCACCCTCTTGAAAGTTTTCTCCTTTTATTTCTTTTCAAAGCTGAATCATTAATAATATATATATATATATGTTTTTGCTTTTTGACAAGAATTTGCAAAGAAAGGACTTATGTGAGTCATGTGACAGTGAAAACAGATTTCTTTAAAGTAATGACAATTACTCTCCCCCTTCCAGACAGTACTTATTAGATACACGTTTGGCTGCAGCTACAGCATCAAGCCTGTGTGGAAAGGTCTCCAAGAGCCTTGCACATCTGGACACTGCAGTTTTACCCTATTCTTTGCAAAACTGCTCGAGCTTTGTTAGGCTGCATAGGGATCATGAGTGGAAAGCCCTTTTCAAGCTCAGCAGCCACAAATTCTCAATCGGACTGAGATCTGGGCTCTGACTCTTACACCACTTACAAACACTGACCTTATTGTCTTTACACCATCTCTGTGTAGCGATGACTGTATGTTTTAGGCCAGTATCTTGCTGGAAAACAAATCTTCTCCCAAGTTGCAATTCTCCTGCAGGCTGTATCAGGGTGCCCTCCAGGAAAAAACGCCAAATTATATTGACCATGACTCAATGGTAAAAAGCAACTAAAGGGGAAACTTCCAGGGGTTATATATACCTTTCATTGACACTGTAATGGTCTGACTGCACCTTGCTACCACTCTGCTGTACATTTGCACGCAGAAAGATGAGCATTAAAATGGTTAAGCCACCCAAACAACTAGCAGGGCTGCTTTACCGCATGATCCAAATCCTCTGCAAAACTTTCAAATTTTAGTGTGGGAAGTTGCTGCTTGGAGGTTGTTGCTGTTGTTTCCTGTACTGAAGTGGATGTTGAAAATAGAAACACGCAGATAGCAGGAGAAGAGAAAGCCAGCTGAAAATAATGGAAATAGCAGGCGTATACCCACAGCCTACATCCAGTAAGTCAGACTATTGAGTAGTAATTGCATTTTCGTATAAATCTTAAAAAATGTTATTTTATTCTTTAACCTGCCTGATTGGAAAAGTTTAGAATTTAATGACGGCCAGGCTTAAAATGGACTTTTAAGACTGCTGTTTGCAATCTTATAAACTTAAGACTCAGTGCTGAATGGTTCTGTTTCTATATTTGCCACCGTATAAATCATGTGAGATAATGTTGCAGTATCTGTCCACAGATACAAAGCTGAACTTATTCTTCTGCTGCACAAAGCAGCATTATTTCAGCTTGCACTTCTCCAGAGGAACCCTCGAGTCTCTGTCATCAGACCGACTGTGAGTCAACACTACGCATACATCTGTTTACCCCTCAGCGGCTCTAGCATAGTTTTTGTTTGCTTCATGTGGGGCCCTTGTGGATTGAGAACTCAGCAAAGCTTTGCTAATTAGTCTAGATTGCCAGGCCTGCAGTGGCACTCTTCTAATTACACCACAGTTACCATCACATCTGTGTGAGCTCCTGCCTGCAGCTCCCCTGGAGTTTTGGAGAGGGGGTGTGGGTGAAATCGACAGTGCTGAAATGCAATCGGTTGCCACGCACAGGGGTAAAGGTTTTTTGAAAAGAAAGGTAATAAAACAAATGAGCATAAAATTGGAGGTTGTTTTGCGAAAAGCTCGGCTGGAGAGAAGCAGATAAAATGAATTGCTTTTTGCTCTTCTGTGAAATGTATTCAATTTGTGCTGCAGGGCGACAAAGTGTTCCCCACCTAATAGCAGAGTTGATGGGTTGTCATTGGAGATCCATTTTGTTTGGAATATACACAGCCTTTATAAAGAAAGGGTCTATATAAACACCCGAGCTGTCAGTGCTTCAGCCCCCATATTTGTCTGGCTTTCCTGTGCTATATTCCCTCTTTGTGACCCCCACTGCTCTGCTCTTTCTCGAGAGCTCCCGTTCCATTTGTGACACTCTCATTTCTCACAAGGCCTCTCAGTGCGAAGAGCTCTGATTCTGTCTGATGCAGACGAGATGCAAGTTTTCAGCAACCTGATAAAAGCTAGAGTAAATGTCACAATAAAGGATTGAAACACCTCGCATTGTAGACGCGTGGTTTCAGTCTGACAGCATAGAAAAGAAAAAGCTTCCAGCAATGACGGGTTTAATTTTGAGCACCGGTAACTTCAGGGACAGCTTTCATGATTGGCTTATTTCCCCACACAATGTTAAAGCCCAACTTCAAAATTGGTAGTCTAGCATTTTTTTGAAAGTTGACAGAGCAAATCTTTTAGAAATAGCAGAGCAAACCCAAAATATCAAGTTTACTAATGAATGGAGGTCAGGTCAAAATCTTAGGTTCAGAAAACCTGATATAGTGTTTCGTACATTTGCCAGGGTCCACTGTATGGGTTGAGGTTGAGGTCAATTCCCGAGGCATGAGAGTACTGACATTGTGTCCAGTGGTATTCCAGATCTACCAAACTCTGTCAGTCACACAATGAAGTTGACAAAGAGATCTTAGAAATTTAGAAAACAACCCAATGTAAATATGTGAATGTCTTGCTGAGTTTTTCCTTTTTCTCATTTCAACTTGACCGTTGGGTTTATGAGCTATTCTTGTTTTTTAGTCACTTTTACTTTTCCCAGAACCCTCGGGAACTAGGGTCCCCTGCGTAGGCAGTTTGTCAACTGCGTAGGCAGTTTGACAGCCTACGCAGTTTGACAGCATAGGCTGTCAAACAGTGACAGCCTACGCTTATCACAGTTTGGAGTATTTGTAGCCTACATACAAATAACTGGCATCAGCTGGATAGTCTGTAGTGTTTGGCACCTTGAGCTGGTTATGACGTATGTGAATGTCTGTCAATTTTCACGGTAACCCTAATTTTCAATGGGAGTTGAATATTTTTAACTGCAGCTGTACATGCCAGTAGTTGAAAGAGATCAAATTTCTTGGTGTTTTAATATCAGTTATTTTGTGTGTATGTGTGTGTGTGTGTGTGTAAGTGTGTGTGTGTGTGTGTGTGTGTGTGTGTGTCAATAAAATAGAGAAAATTACAGTAAGATTACATATATATTTTCTCATTTATTCACACACATACACATTACATAATGCACATAATCTGATTGTATATATGTGTGTGTCTGTGAATAGCAGACAAAACTGCAATAAGATTACAGTATTTCTTGAGCAGTAATTGCAGTCTAAGAAGTAAAGACGAGAACCACCATGTTGAGAACCTAGTATTCAAAGCTCCTAAAGTCCAAACCCAGTGGGAGTGTAGAAAAACCATTAACAAGCCAGCAAAAATGGTTGCTGAAGACTTTGATGTTTCTGAAGCAACGTGTCACTCAACGGCCAACTGAGAGCAGTGTAAGTGCTATTACAGATTTTTTTTTGTTGTTGATTCTAATGATGGGGCTGCACGGTGCCTCAGTGGTTAGCAGCGTTGCCTCACAGCTAGAAGATCCCTGGTTCGCATCCCGGTTAGGACGCCCGGGATCTTTCTGTGTGGAGTTTGCATGTTCTCCCTGTGCATGGGTGGGTTCTCACCGGGTACTCCGGCTTCCTCCCACAGTCCAAAAACATGCTGAGGTTAATTGATAATTCTAGATTGTCCGTAGGTGTGAATGAGAGTGTGCTTTTCTGTCTCTATATGTAGCCCTGTGATAGGCTGGCGACCTGTCCAGGATGTCCCCTGCCTTCGCCCGAGTCGGCTGGGATAGGCTCCAGCTGCTGAGTATCCCACCAGTGATCTAGACGATGAGTTGGCAACATCTGAAGACTTCACTGTAGAGGTGTCAGCAAGTGCATCTCAGCCGAATACTTCTCTGAATGATGATGATGATGAAGTGGATGTCATACCTTCCACCCATATCAAGAAGATTAAAAAAAGTCAATCTGCTGATTCAATTGAATATCAAAAAGTCAATATTTTGCAGCAGGTGTCTGCAGGCCTGTGTCAGATAGTGACACAACCTTTGGAATCGTTAAGGCGATACCAGATGGGCTCAGTCCCATAGCAGTGGTCATGAGTTCAAGTCCGCCTCTAGACCATTTTCTGCATGTCACTCTCCTGTCTCCCCCACTTTCACTGTCTCTCTCCCATAAAGTGAAAAAAACTCCCCCTCCCCAAAAAAAGAAGCCAGAAAAAGAGATGGGTGGAGCAGAAAAACTGAGAGCTAAAAAACCAAGAAGGTCTGTCAAATTGACGGACCTTTTCTGTGGCGTACGGGCTGAGGGCAGCATGGCCACAGTCAGCCCGGCCAGTGACACAGGACTGAGCAGCATGACAGGTTAACAAGCAATACTCAAGATGACAGTGACAGTGAAGATGAACAAGACATGGATGACAATCCGTCTGTAGATGACAACAGTTTTTCTAAAACCCCTCGATGGAAAACATTTCACAGCACTGCCTTCCAAGTACAGCCTGAATGGTAACATGTTGCTCCATCAGCCAGTGAAATTCTGTCTCCATACAAGTATTTTAAAGCTCTTCTCTCTGACGACCTCCTTAAACTAGTTGTTTAAGAGCAGAACTGGGTTGTTGTTGAGCACTCAGTTTCACTTGAAGTAGTTAAAGTCAGTGGTAGCAGCTTGGAGGGGACCATCTGTGACTTCTTTATAGATAAAGGCAGGCAGCAGGTCAAAATGAAATCAGCTACCTGGAGCAGCTTTTTACAGATCTCCATGCTGACCACCAGTGGACATCAGATCAGTTTTAATTTTAGCCTTAGCTAAAGTTTCAGCGTGTGTTCTTGATTCCTTTGATGATTAAAATGTTGTATCACTTAGTCATGCAAGAGGATCATTTGTGTCTTTCTATGCAGGTTGTGTTCCTCAAAGTAATGGCTGAGTACATAGACATACCTGCCACGAACCCCCAGATGTTGGTCTCCCACCAGTGGTTGTTTGCATACGATGTTGGGATGCAAACAGAGACAACACTGCCTGTGTACAGGGTGTTTTACTTTGGATTAATGGGGAAGAAGGGCCAGGCTGTTCACAAGGATTCTTTGCTGCAGCTCTACCGAGAATACTATGTCAGTGAGAAGACACAGATCATTTGTGCACCAAGACCTTGGCAAGAAAGGCACTTATATATATATATATATTTATTGTTGAATATTCTAATGGAATTTGTTGTTTTTAGTCTGAACAAAGAACTCAAATCCTGTTGTGTGTTCATAATCTTAGTTAACTGTGATTCAGCAGTCTTTATGTATGTATATATGTGTGTATCTGTTAACCTGTAAGCCTCTTCATCATCGTTGCACTAACAAATGCATTAGTCTGCATATTGATCAGATGGAATTTTTTTGTGCAAAGGTATCATGTGTTAAATTGTCAGTTGTACTTGAGTTTAGTTTTGTGCAAAGTTGAAAGCATTCATTTTGATTCTTGGGTTTTTGTGAAATTTACTCAGACATTGTATTATGTTTGTTTTTCCTTTGGAAGTCACGAAGAAAGTCAAAGTGGACCTCAGTGTGTACCTTGGTGTACTCCCAATACTGAAGGAGTATGCGATTGTTTTCTGCTTTTTTTCTGAGCAGTGCATATACAAGTCATCTCTTTTTTTTTCAAGACACCATAAAGATGTGCAATTTTATAAACAAAATTACTGAATGAGCTTTCCATTTCTTTGAATTTAAGGGAAATCAAACCCTGGTCCACAAACTACACAGCAAGCAGCTTGAATTGTAACAATTTTCTCGCATGCTTGGTCATTCCAGAGCATCTCAAGATGTCCCCAAATCATTGCTGGACTTGGATTTGGCCAATCCTACACTATCCTCCCAGTTGTATACTGGAAAAGTGGCAGAATTGGTGGTGAATTTGGACAAGTGGACAGACGGCTGTGTCAGAGCATGAGGTCTGCTGGGGGAAGCGATGAAGCACAGCGAGAGGAGAGGCTGTTGGAGAGAAGAGGGAGACAAGTGGAATATGGCTGCAAGAAAGCACACAAAGAGAGCACAGGAAGAGGAGAAACAAACACCAAAAGAGACATGCAGCCATGTAGAGGAATGCTGCTAAACATAAAGCCCTAGAAACTCTCAGAGTGATTAATGCTGCAACAAACAAAGGGATATTAAACAGCAGGGACATTGTTGTATATTGAGGACAATTATGGGACCCAGAGTACATGTAGATATCTACATTCCAACAATATGTTTGTTACCGGTTCTAATTATAAAAATAAACTAATTCTTAATTTCCACTTAACATTTGTCTGTCTGTTATTGATCTGAGTGTGTTACTTGGAATTGACTGTTTGTTTATACTAGCACAGACTTTTGTTACATGGTTATGCTGCTCTCTCTCTCTCTCTCTCTCTCAATTTCAATTTAATGAGCTTTATTGGCGTGACTGTTGATTTACAATATTGCCAAAGCTGTTACAAGTTCACAAACAATATACAATTATTATAACAAATTATTAATAACAAAAGATTAGAAACATTACTATAACAATCAGTTGTTGAAAGCAGGAATGTCCACCAGAGCAGTCGCTGTGCAGCTGAATATTCACTATCAGACGACAGGACGTTTGAGAGTTGGTTTCCAGCAAACAGGCAGTACTGCAAATCCGCCTCATCCACGTCAGACACGTGTGACCACCGCAGCACAGGATGGACACATCCGGCTTGTTCACTTGCAGGATCATTTCAGACCAGCAACATGTACAGCAGATGAAACCTTTGGTTTGCACAACAGACTCATCACACCAACATGTCAATGGCACGTTCCCTCATGACCAGAGTCATCTGAGGCATCGTTGCTTTGGTAAACATATGACATTTTGGGGTGGCCTTTTATTGTCCCCAGTATAAGGAGTGTCTGAGTACTGCTCATTGTGTTGGAGCAGCGTCTGGATATGCCACACCCATGTACTGAATGGAATTAATGCATCACTGAGCAAATGCTCACGGGCAGTGGTGGACTCAGATTTGGGACACTAATCAAGAGAAACATCCATTTTGTACCAGACAGTATACTGTTAGGATTCCTGCTCCAGCCCGTGCTCCCCCTTCACTCTGTCAGCTCAGCCGTGGCTGCTGATGTCCTAATTGCCAATTCGAGGCAGCTGCGGCAAGCAGCCCACCTGATCATGATTACATCCATAAATGCTCAAGCCACTGACTCACCCGCCGCCAGATCATAGGGCAATGTTCCCAGATTACTACTGGACTCTGCTCCGTTTCCCACCTGTTCCCTGTCTGCTTGCCTCACCTGGACTTCCCACACCCAAACTTCCAGCCTGCATTCTACGGATCCTGCCCGTCCCCTTTAGTTAGATTTAGGTTTTGTGAGTAACCCATTTTGTTTGTCGTGCTTTAGTTTACTACTACCTGTTTTCTGTTATCCGTATTCTGTTTGTCAGTTTGAACTATTCCTTGGTTTCTGTAGCTTCGGCCTTTTTCTGTATCAAGTTTGGTTTTCCTCAGTTGGTTCTCCCACTTTAGTTTAGCTTTATTTCTCTGTACTGTTTTTTCCCTGTAGTCTGTTAGTTTTGCTTGTTAAATCATCTGTGATTTTCTTAGGTTTTCTTAATGTCGTTAGTTAAAGTTTTGGTTGGTTGATCCTATAATTTTGGTAAAGGGTTTGGTTCTGTTGATTCCTGGGTTTCGTTCTTTATTCTGCAAAGGCTTTAGTTTTAGTCCTGTTTCCCTGTTTTGTTAGTTTAGTGTTTGAGTTAGTCCCCGGACCCCTTCTGTGTTTGTAATTCTTGCTTTTGTTGTTTCACTCCCTGTTAGTTGTATCTTGCCTGGTTTTGTGTTAATAAACTCCATTAAGACTCTGCTTGCTTCAGCCTGTCCTGTGTCCGCACCTTGGTTCAAACCCCCACCCCGTCGTGACAGTATACGCTCACTTTGTGTGGCGCACTTCATGTGGCATCAGGATTTCACATGGGGCGTTTATATTTTTGTTCAGTGTATTTTGCTGCTGCTGACTGCTCTCTCCAAGGATGTGTTGCATTTTAGTTTGATCAGGCAGAGAATCAAAGTCTGTGATTTTAAGGTTTATTTTGGAGAAGAATTGGGCTCTGACGTGTTCATATTTGCTGCAGTGCATCAGGAAGTGTGTCTCTGTCTCCACTTGTCTATGTGGACAGAGCTGACATCACCTGTCCTCTCTGGGCAGCCAGGCCTGCCTGCGTCTGCCCGTCTCTAAGGCCAAGCTGTGGTCACTGAGTCTGTACATGGTCTGAGTCTTTCTCAGTCTCTCATCAGTCACGGTGCTCAGATAATCTGCCAACGTGTGCTGTATGTTTAGAGCCAAACAACACTGAAGTTTGCTTTGGGTGTTTGTGGTAGATGTCCAATAGTTATTGTAATGTTCTTTTTTGTTTTTCTATCTTTTGGTGTGTCCAGATTGTGTGAAGGCTGTTCTGAGGTCTTGTGCTGTTAGAGGAGCTGAGCCTCAGGATCAGCTGGCTGAGGAGGTTCTTCTCCATGTTCTCCTCTTGGCATTGCAGAGCTTTGTAATGGTAGGAGTTGGGGTCACTTGTTTTGAGGAGTTTGTAAAATCTGATGACTCTTTTTTTGAATTCTAATTAAAAGGGGGAATTGGCCTATAGCTCAGCTCAGCGTCCGTTGTTGGGGGTGTTCCTGTGTACTCTGAGGATGCTCTTGCAAATCTCTGTGTGTAGGATTTCGACAGGGTGTTTGTCCCATTTTTCAAAATCTTGACTTGCCAGAGGACCCCACACCTCTCTACCATGTAGAATAACTGGTTCAGTTATAGAAGTGAATATTCTGAGCCAGATTCTAATGGGTGTATTAATGTTTGAAGAATTCTTTATAGCATAGAAAGCCCTTCTTCCCTGCTCTCTGAGATCATCAACAGCTAGGTTAAAGCTCCTGTGGACGTGATGTGTAGTCCTAAGTAAGTGTGTGTGTTCTCGCTCTCTCTCTATCCAAGGCCCAGCTCTGTCACACCCCATGAAAAATCTGAAGCCACCAATTAAAGAGCAGCCTCAGGTTAACTATAGAGGAAGTATGAATGTCAGCATACCTTCAGGTGCATAGTAGCCCCCTACTATACTATTTTGATTTCATGTGTTGCTTACCTTTTGTTTAACATGCTGAAGCGGCCGTTCTTCTGTGGATAATCACATGGATTGATCTCTACTGGAGGGAGGAACACCATTCTTCCAAAAGACATTCTTCTCATTTGGGGTTTTGATGATTGTGGCAGAGAGCGCTGTCGGTCATAGATCTTCCATAGGTGTTCAGTTGGGTTGAGATCTGGGGGCTGCAAAGGCAGCATATAGTACACTATCACTGAGACATTTTAATGACATTGGTAACTCGGTGCAGTGGTTAGCGATGTCACCACACAGCACCAACCTGCTGGTCAGCTGGGGTTTTTCTGTGTGGAGTTCATGTCCTCCCTGTTACTTTGTGGGTTTTCTCCAGCTTCCTCCTGCAATCCAAAGACATGCATGGCTGGTTTGGTCAAAATTGGCCATATGTGCTAGTGAGAGTAATTGTCTGTCTCTTTGTGTTAGCTCGGCGATGATCTCCACCCCCCTGCAACCCTCTGCAGAACAAATGGGTGGATGATACTCTTTGGTATAGAGCGAAACACATACAATATAATAAAACACAACAGAACTGGATTTCTCCTTTGGCTCATCTTTTATGCATCAGCAACAATTCTGATTCTTTTTATTGTTGGCGGTCCTGCGGAGACAAAAACAGATAAAACCTCTATTGATTCTGAGAAATAATATACAAAACTGCCTATGCTCATATTAATATGAAGCATTTCGTGAGTCAGTTTACGTCATAGACTAGCCTTGTGTTAATTAGGTGGTCACACGTCCTGAAATTGCTTGGCATCGTGGAGGCCGCTGTGAAGAAAAACACATGGATCCGTTTTTCAGTTGACTCTGACATAAATACCAGCAGCTATATGCTAAACTCTTCTGTATGCATGCAGTAACTATAGGGTCCTGCTAAAGCAAGTTTGAATTACCAGTGCATCCTCTTGGTTATCTGGGCTCATTTCTGATGGGACTGGTCTATTGTTTTAATGTGACTGCTGGAGTTGTGCCTCATCTGTTTTCTTCTGCTGGGATGGGTCCTCTTATCAGCCACCTCTTCGTCTTGGGTCCTGGAGTCTTAAGAGGGCTGAAAGGAAACACAAAGGATGCAATGCAGCAGAATCTGATGAAAGCTTCTCTCCTCATATTGTTTTTTTCAAGGACACAATGCTTCATGTTTACAGAGCAGACATGAAACTCAGCTTTACATGTGCGCTGCAGGACGAGTATTCCTCTCAGCGGGTGAGTCATGTGAAATGTGAGATGGGGGTTGTCTTACATGTTGAATGAGGTTCTCCCAGATTCCAGCCTGATGAGCTGCATGTGGAGGAAATAATCTGGCTTACCTAGTTTTCTAGCAGACTTTCTTCTTGCAGCAAGGAAACAATAACACTAACACCACCCACCTGTTCTTCCTAGTGTGAACCCCCTGAACTCTGGTCTCGTCAGTGTGGACTCTACTGTTGGTCGAGGGTCGGCGCATAAAGACATATGACCCCTCCGTGACATGCTGTCTGCATCCTTTTCACTTTTTTGACAGAGCGGAGATTCACTGTGAGAGTTTCACACTATCAACGTCAGACCCACCCACACCTCTGACAGACACCCTGACCCGAGTAGGAGGAGGACAGTGTTCATGTTAACCCTCGGTCAGAGCGCCGAATGATCAAATCAGTTGAAATCAGATCAGCTTAATTAGGTAAAATTGCCACATCAAATGCAATTTAAGTAAAACTGATTAACGTTAAGTGCCAGTGTGTTTCCCTGGAGGTTGGCCATTAGGAGGCTCGACAGTTTTCTTATCTTCCCTGCAGTCATGCTGCTGGTTCCACTCTCTGATCAGGCCTCACAGGTTCTTAACCCACCTTGACACTGGACCTGCTGATGTAAGATGAGGCTTGATGAGGGTCTGGTGAGCTGAAGGTTCACTGTACAACGCTGTCGGAGCTCATCATGTTCCTCATCCTCAGACATCACACAGGTCCAGCACCCAACCTCTGGTGATGTAGGAGACTGCTGAGGGGGAGAACTTGGGGAGGAGTTAGAGGAGAAGGAGTCTGGGGAGGAGGCTGCTGCTGTAACCGTCTCCAGGAACAGTCTCAGGCTGTACTTAAGGTCAAGGCTTGGAAGGGTGATGGCAATCCGAGTCCACTGTGAGTGCGGGAAAAGTAACAAACCCAACATGTAAACTTCTGCTGCATGAGTTCATCAAATGTTTCCCCATAATGAACTTTGTGCTCTTCACATCCTTACATTTACAGTGGCAAGAGAAAGTATGTGAACCTTTTGGAATTTCATGGTTTTCTGCATTAATTTGTCATAAAATATGATTGGTCATTTAAGTCAAAGGTATGGACAAATATAATGTGCTTAACATCCATCCATCCATCCATCCATTATCTTCCGCTTATCCGGGGCCGGGTCGCGGAGGCAGCAGTCTAAGCAGAGAGGCCCAGACTTCCCTCGCCTCAGACACCTCCTCCAGTTCTTCCGGTGGGACCCCGAGGCATTCCCAGGCCAGCCGAGAGACATAGTCCCTCCAGTGTGTCCTAGGTCTACCCCGAGGCCTCCTCCCCGTGGGACATGCCCAGAACACCTCCCCAGGGAGGCGTCCCAAACATAATAAGACAAAAAAATTCTGATCTTTTGTGTCTTCATTGGACACACTCATTCAACATTCAGAATGGTAGTGGGAAAAGTAAGTGAACCCTTGGAATTAATAATTGGTTGACCCCCCCACCCTGGCAGCAATAACCTCAACCAGGTGCTTCCTGTAGCTGTGGATCAGACCTGTACATCGTTCAGGAGGAATTTTAGCCCATTCTTTCTGGCAGAACTGCTTCAGCTCTGTCATGTTCTTTGGACGTCTCATGTGGACGGCTCTCTTCAAGTCATTCCATAGCATCTCTGTTGGGTGGAGGTCTGGGCCCTGACTTGGCGGATTCTGTTGTGGACTTGCTCCAGTGTTTTGGGTCATTGTCCTGTTGCATCACCCAACTTCTACAGAGTTTCAGCTGACGTACAGACGTTCTCATATTATCCTGAAGAACTTTTGATACACTTGGGAATTCATCTTCCCCTCAGTGACTGCAAGCTGGCCAGGCCCTGATGCAGCAAAGCAGGCCCAGATCATGATGATTCCACCACCATGCTTTACTGCTGGGATGATGTTTTCATGATGATATGCAGTGGCTTTTTTACGTCAAATGTAATGCTGTTTGTTCTTTCCAGATAGTTCAATCTTAGTTTCATCAGTCCACAAAACATTTTGCCAAAACTTTTGTGGAGTATCAGTGGGCTCTTTGACAAACTTCCGGTGAGCAGCAATGTTCTTTTTAGTAGGCTTTCTCCATAGTGTCCTGCTATAGACACCCTGCTTGTTCAATGTTTTACCAACTGTAGACTCACGAACACAGATGTTTGCCAGTTCCAATGACGCCTTCAAATCTCTGGCTGTCACTCGGGTTGTTTCTTTACCTCATTGATGAGTCTTCGTTGTGCTCCTGGAGTCGTTTTGACTGGGTGCCCACTTCTTGGTTGAGTAGCCACAGTCCCAAAGTGACCTTATATAGCTAACATACAACTATATTCTCAAATGAAGGTCATTTTCTATGGGCTTGAAAAATATGTTAAATATATTCTCCATTAATGAACCTTATTGATGGATCTGTCTGTTGATATTTCATATTTATTTTCAATGTATTTGCATTTGTCAGGAAAAACCTCTGCCAATTACATATTTGCTTGTACCTTTAACGCTACAGTGAACACAGGGCCAAAGCTTTGGCTCCGTCCTGTACGTCCTGGAGTCCATTGATTACAACAAAGAGGAACTTATCATGGAGCATCAGAAGAAAACATGTTGTTGCTTGTTACAAGACGCATGCAGTCCAGGAATGAATCACAGAGTAGAGGTGACGGTGAGCAGATTCCATTGTTTCGGGCTTTTGTTCACATTTCTGCACAGAGATTGGATCTGGAATGAAAACTGTGGATTTCAAAGCCTTAGTTTGTGAGTCTTTGGTCTGCAGCGATGCACACACACACACAGCACTCTGCAGCATCACAAACCAACTTTCATGTATTTTGCCAAAACTGAACACAATGTCCACATCAACAATCTGTGGATTTACAGCAATAATAAACAGCATTTTGATCTCCAAAGAGTTCAGCTTTCCAGCGTTCAGGTCATTTTGCAAGAGGTTGAGTTCAAGTGCAAAAGAGACCATGGAAAAGTCTGCAGGCCTTTCATAGCCACCTTCTGTTTCCATGACTTTTGAACAACACATGCATGAGAAACATGACATGGAGGATCTATTCTGTCATATTCTTTGGTCTAAAGTTGTTTTTTTTTCCCATGTATCCGTCAGAATGTTTGGATCCCCAAGGTCGTCTTCCAAGCTTCCTTTTTCTCACAGCATCTGGCCTCTGATTAAAGGATGTTATGTTCAGTAGAATGGGCCGGCAAAGTGAGACTAATTAAAGGATGATCGTGGGAACATGATCATTAAAGGAAATAATGAACTAAAATCATCTTTCAGTGCTGCAGCAGCTGGCGGGTCCGCACACAGAGTCACTGTGGTCCACATCACGCAGGTTTAGAGCACAAGCAGGAGTTCCATCTGTAAATGAACAGTGCTACACATCAGTGTGTAGCAGCCAATAACATAATAACGTTTTGACTATAATGTAATAAGTTATTATGTTAAAGGCCTAGCATTAGAAAAATCCTTTGAAAATGTAATAACTGCAGCCGATAATGTAATATTACATAAGTAGGACTGCCATTCTTGGAAATAAAAGATCTTTTTGCAGTTTTTGTGCTGTTTGCTCATCAAAAATAGGTCTAGTGGATGGCCTAGTGTCACATTCATTCATCAAGGATACGTCCCATGTAGCTCTCATTCTTCTTAATTATGCTTGTAAGAGCCAATCTGAGAATTATTTGTTGTACAAAATCTTTATTTAGAATATTATTTATTTGCTTAGATATGTAAATTTATCATTTATTATCAGTGTCTCTGTTGGATGTTCCATTGTCAGATGAATTTACCACATTTTCTTCTTGGAAAACATTTCATTAAAAGTTTGTTCAAACATTTGTCAGGGAGAAACGATTCAGTCCTCACTTCAAACTGTATTTAAAGAACTGGACTGGCGCTTAGCTCCAGTATACAACACAACATGAACACTCACTTACAAATTAGTATTATGCACGTTATTGCCTCAAAAACTTTATTAATTATTGGTAAATTATTACGTTATAGGCTTTATTACATTTAAAATGATCAAAATTGTTACGTTATTGGTCGCTACAGTGTATTACATACATTTATTGTCTTCACATAAATTTATGCTAGAGCATCATTTTCAGTCGGACAGTGGAGGAAGGAGGCAGGTTTATTTGAACTGATTAAACATTCATTCTGTAACTTAAGTTCCATTGAACGAAAGTTACAGAATGAACCTTCACAACAAAATAACCGTTTTTCTAAAAATCACTTCATCACTGGTAACACATTCCTCACATTCATATATATTAAAGTCCCTGTGCAGTCGTTTAATGCTTAAGCTGTGTCTGTACAGAGAGGGCTTCACCTTCACGTCTGAGTCATCAGTCTTACACGTGTCTGGCTGAACAACAGACTTCAGAGAAGCTTCAATACAAACAATTCTACCATATAAACCTGGAGTCTGTTTGGGACAGCTGACCTGCCTGGTGTGTAGAGAAGCACACAGCATAGTTTATCATCAGATCTTAATGGAGTTTCCGCTGCTGTGCTGCATGTTAAAGAAGCGCTGATCGTTTCTGCTGCTGTGTGTTGCTGCATGTGTTTGTTAAAGTCAGTGGAAAGAATCTGACACACAGCAACTGTGTGCAACAACAGGACATCAGCAGGTACTGATGCTACTGCCGAATCCCGAATTACATCTGAAAAACATGATTGTTTCAGAAATAAATGCAGCACGTTTCAGATCTGTTTGAGTCACAATCATGGCTTTATCTGAACAGACATGTCAGTGTGTTATGATACAGTTGGGTGTTATCTGGTCACAGGTTGGACTGGGTGCCTGTGGGATGCTGAAACACCCGATGAGCTCAGAAAACATCACTGATGATGTGTCCCAGCTGTCAAGATGATGTGCTGAGTGCTGACATCAGTGTAGATAGCCTACACTATGTGGGAGAAGGAAAACAAGCCAAACACCTGAAAGTGGGTTTGTGTTGTTGTCGAGCTCTTTGTGTTTACAGCCCTGCTGACTGAAGGCTGAAACTGAGGCTTTAAAGTCTGCAGATTTCATTCTGGACCAGTGTCTTTTCAAATGTGTGAAAAAAAGCCTGAACGACTGGGAACTGATTCATCGCCATCACATATTTTCCCTTCCTCTGACTTTCGACATTAAGTTCGTCTCTCTTATTTTAGTTTTGAGCAGAAATATGCTGAGATCCACTTTGGATTTCCGGGACAAAGAATCAGCGGTCCCCAAGGACTACAGAAAGGACCTAATGTATAAGCTGAATGTGTGATGTGATGGAAATGAACTAAAAATGTGGAGGGGAGAACCTCACTGATGTGGACAAGTTAATCACCCACATGCTATAACTTTGTGAACTTAACAAAGCTTGCTGCATATTGTGTTGAACATATTTTTGAAGGTGATCCAAAAGTCAGAAAACTTACAAACTTTAGGTATGTCTACCAAAAACTAAGGACATTATCTCAGCCAGGCTCAGCTGTGCTCTTTCTTTATTATTAGCATTCTAACCTGCTACACTATGATGGTGCAAAAATGATCCACAGATATACTGTGTACAATGCATGTATTGAGGAGAAGTGGATATCAAAAATATCTGCCAAATTTCAACATAATAAGACAAATGTTCTGCCCACAGAGTATGCTCATTAATGTCTTTCTGTGGAGCCCATAGGCCATGTATGAAAGATGGACACTGCAACCTTGACATCGTGAACTGTCGTATGGACTTGAGGCTTGTGGCAACCTTGAGTTTGGTATTTATCCGTTGCCATCTTGGTCTTTCGAAACCAGGCATAACAAGCAAGTGGTGGGTCTGACTGGAGAACTCGAGGTAACAGCACATGCCCAAATGGTAGCAAGCTGTCAGTCACAAGGTACCCAAGCTGCTCAGATGGTAGAGCGGGTTGTCTACTGATCGCAAGGTTGGCGGTTCGATCCCCGGCCCCTCCGCATGCCGAAGTGTCCTTGGGCAAGACACTGAACCCCATGTCGCTCCCAATGGTAGGCAGGCATCTTGCATGGCAGCTCTGTCGCCATTGGTGTGTGAACAAGTGAATGCAAAACACATTGTAAAGCACTTTGGATACCACTAAGGTAGAAAGGCACTATGTAAGTGCAGACCATTTACCATTTACACTCCTGAACCTACTCTGGTTTATTGCTGATTGTCCTCTGGGACCATATTTTACAAAATGAACATTGTACTTTATTGAAGGAAACTTCAAAGTAGTGATTGAGATCATGAACTCATTACAAAAAAATGTTTACAGAGGTTACAGATCAAGTGAGAAGAAGGATTATTTCCTTATAGACTTCAATACAGTTTGAATTCCTTTTGCAACCAGAAGAGTCGCCCCCTGCTGGCTGTTAGAAAGAATGCAGGGTTAAGACACTCCATATTGTTTGTGGTGGAGACCACTGTGTATGATGCTGGCTGACTTCCTCTTTGTTTTCCCCACACATGGACTGGATTAACTAAAATGATCATCAGCATTGCAACATTGGGAGAAATGTGTTTTGCATGAATTTGCAGCTGCTCCTCTTCTGATTAATATGTGTGGGACACATGATCACTGTAGAAGTTTTAGTAATACAGTTTAGGCATTTCACTGCACTTGAAACTCCTGTGCAGTCGTGTAATATATATGCTTAAGCCGTGTCTGTACAGAGAGGGCTTCACCTTCACGTCTGAGTCATCAGTCTAACACGTGTCTGGCTGAACAACAGGCTTCTATGTTAATGAATAGAGCTGATCCCACTGCCAGTAAACAGTGTAACACATAGCTGTGGCCTCAATTGTACTTTAGGCTTGCATTTCAGTTTTTCTCAGTTTTACTCATATAACTCTGAACGCATCCAAAATGCAGGAGACCTACACTAGAGATGTTAGAAAGCTGACAGTCACCACTTCTCAATCACAATCCTGAATAGAAATCTATAGGAGAATTCCATCATGACAAAGATGGTGACTGTGTGACTCATGTCCCACCCCTTCTACGAAAAGCCAATCCTCTGCTTTGTAAAAGCCAAAGTGTAAAACATTCAGCCAGTCGTGTTGTTGCACTGACTGTGGATATACATAGTGCACATGTGACACTTTTTAAACCTTATTTTTGTGCAAAGTCACCAAGAGTTTTCTGTGATTCTCCACATGCAGGAACTTTTGAAAATGCAGTTAAGTTGGAAGTTTTTGCTGAAGTAGGCAACTGTAACCATGACGGTTAAATCGCCTGTGCCTGCTGCTACCACAGGCTTGGACTGATCACAATCAGCAGTATCAGAGCTAAACCATACACAAGCCCGGCAAAGCGCAACCAGCTGACTGGTGCAGCAGAATAGCATGCTGGCACAGCAGCCAGAGAACCACAAAGTTACAGTGGAACGCCTCCAGAGACACAGTCAATAGGCCATTTGAAGAGGGGGTGTCATCCTCCTTGTTAGCAAGATGACTAATATAGTCCCCCAGAGAATGCACAGGCTGAGGGGCTGTTCAAATGAATATGCTCATCGAGTCTGTTCAACTGATTGATTCATTATCTGACTGACGTTTGTGCAAGTTACACTCTGTGGACCTGCCATAGCTCTGAAACAGCAGCAGCCTCTCTGTGCTGTGCATTGATAAATCCATGGTGCTGTCCGTGGTGCTGAAGTAGCAGATGGAGAGGTAATTACATCCTTTTTTACTTGGTCTCGCCACTCTGTCAGTTTCATCTTTGATCCATAGTATTCTCCAAACCATGTACTATAGATTCTCAGTTCTACACTGGAGTGTAGCCTCTATACTCTGTACAGTGGCGTCACCTTCATGATCAAAGAGATGAGCAGCAGCATGCAGCCTACAGAAGATTAAGCGGATCATACAGACACACTGCTGTCTGTAACACTCCTATAGTATTCCTGTGATCATTCAGCAGTGTCTGTTCTGCTGAAAACACACTCTAAAACCAAAACGCATCCATGACAAAAAATTTTAGACTTGACAAAAGATATAGTTTCTACTACAGATGATTGATATAACATGGAAGTGTAACAGGCTGCAGCATCTGAGGTAAAGTTTACACCATCACAGCCAAAATGTGTTTTGACAAATAAGTAATATTAAAATTCTGAACCCTCTGAACCCCACCGGCCAGTTTGGAAGGCATGTCATCTTTAAAAAATCGCGTAAGTTACACCATCTATCGGACAATAAAAACAGAAACAATCAGTAAATGTTCAACTCTGCTGTGAATGTATGACATGTGATGTCCTGATCTGTCAGTAAAAGTAACCAAAAAGAAACTTCTACATGTCTTATTCAAAAATTTCCCACGCCTCTCTTGTAACCATGAAACAATAGGTGTATTATCTAACAGTCACATGACCTAAATTTAAGGACTTCTCGGCTGAACTGCAGGCAGTGTTTACACAGAGCAAGGATTAGCCAAGTATGGTAACAAATCAAAAATGTAAATAGTTAAAGATCTATGACATATGAAGCTGGCTTTTTTTTCCAATGTTGGTGACATCTGAGGGCACTTTGAAAAATATATTTCTTTCCAGGTTTTTTCAATTTTTGTTCACTAAATAATAAAGAAATTCAACCTTCACTTTTCTTTTTTTATGATTTGTGGCATAATAGGGCTGTTGTGCTGCACAGAAGACACTGAGGGTCCTCATCAACAAGGTCTTTTCTTGTATCGTGCAGCTGTGGTTCAGCGGGTTGTCCACTGATCACAAGGTTGGCGGTTCGATCCCCGACCCCTCTGCATGCGGAAGTGTCCTTGGGCAAGACAATGAACCCCACATTGCTCCCAATGGCAGGGTAGCGCCTTGCATGGCAGCTCAGTCGCTACTGGTGTGTGAATGGGTGAATGAGAAACACATTGTAAAGCGCTTTGGATACCACTAAGGTAGAAAAAAGCGCTATTTAAGTGCAGACCATTTACCATTTACTATAACATTACCAGATACTTGCATGTTGTAAATGTCCTCCTTGTCTCTATGCGGTGGAGAAATGATGGGAAGAGCTGTTTGACTCTGTCTCTCTAGAAACACATGTTTCTGGGTGAAACATGTTCCATTAATTCAACCTGTGTGTGCGTTTGAGTTCCTTTGTATTTTGGACTGGTGTCAACAGCTGGCTTCTTAAAGGTCTCAGAATGTGATAAATGCCAGAAGGTTGGAAAAACTCCTGCACAGGCGTTACAATGCATAAAGGTTCTGCATCTTGTTACGATCAAACAGCTTTCAGTAAAGAGATTTGGAAAATGTGGAAGTAGAAGTTTTACTTTTACTTCGATAGTTGTCTGAGAGCTCAGTGGCACTTATCTGAAAGAAGTTCTCCCAAAAAGTGTATACGGCTTCCAGTATATTCGAACTTAGATTACTTTTCAGGATGAGTTGAAGCTTCTCCATTAAAGATAAAATTGACAGCTGAAGTGGGACTCTGTCAGATACAGACAGGGTTGTCCTGAAAGAATCCTCTGTGACCAGGGGATGGACTGAAGTGAATGTGATTTTGTAATACTGAAGCAGGAGAAGCTTCTTTTTTTCTTACTGTGTGCTTTGAAGCTCTCACAAAGGTGGTCAGTGAGGAGCTGAACAACTGAGAATTTATTAGGGCCAAAGGTCCAGCAGCCACAACAGCCTCATTCTGGGAGGGAGAAATCTTTGCCCTCTGAGGTTCCTATGATCCTAATAGTTTGTGGTAATTATGAGGGAGGTCAGGAAAACTATTTTACAAATCTCTTTCTCTCTTTTTTTATTGCTTCATTGCTTTAAAATATTCAACATAACCTGCGCATAGAACTCTGCAGGGGGATTCGTCACCTGTTAATATGAGGGGCAAGGTTTGCTTTATCAGATTAGCCCTAATTGTAGCTAATTAATGTGCAGAACAGTGGAGCACCACCTCGTGTAGCTTAAATAATTTTCATCACATTACCTGGCAAGGTGTAATAATTGCCTTGTGATAAATACTGGGGGAGCTTTTTAACAGTTTTACAAGATAAAACTTTGACAGTAGTTTATGATCAACAACCAACTTGGGACATGAGTCACACAAAGGAGCCTCGGATGTTCAAATACCAAATACTAAATGCTTATTTTTTTAATTATACTTTCATTTTTATCATGATCTGCATTGAAGTAACTGTTAAAATTGAGACATTCCATTTTGAATTTTACTTTGTGCATAAAATTTCTTCATTCAGTCATTCACTTTGCACTTTTTTGTGAAGCACCTTGTAACTCTGGTATGTAAAGTGCGATACAAATAATGTTTATTACTATCACTTTTATTTCATTAGTCTTCCGGCGGCAATAACTTGTGATACTTTAAAAAACAAATACAATGTGAACATATTAAGCCAAGTCAGGAATCACAGAAGACCCCAGAAGAGAGAACAAGACTAGCAGATGTTCAGTTTACACTCTTAATAAGGACATCTCCATGCCTCAGAGGCCTTCGGCTTCTTCACTTTGTGACAAAAAAGACATTCAGATCTGTGATGTTGGACTAGATGGAAAAAGCAGAATCATCACCTCAAAGTACGGTGGCCCAGAAGGGTCAACGCAACCACAAAAGCCACATTGCAAATGCAAAGGCCACAACGGAAGTGAGCAGCGGGCGGAAGAACAGGCTTTGTTTCCGGGGGACAATATTTTCTGACGGACTGTCTTGATTACGGGAGAGTTTAATGAGACGTCAGTAAAACGCTGCTGCTCGATGATTGTGATTAATGTCGTTATGGGTTCTCACAAATCAGCAATGTTGGTCACCATGTTGAAATTGTCATAACGTTATGTATGTGCTCATTAAACTCTCCCGTAATCACAGTGGTCCTTCAGAAAGTATTGTCCCCCGGAAACAAAGCCTGTTCTTCCAACCGCTGTGCACTTCCGTTGTGGCCTTTACATTTGCATTGTGGCTTTTGCGGCTGTGTTGTTGCTTTGCTGTTGTGTTGTGGCTTTTGCAGTTGTGTTGACCCTTCTGGGCCACCGTATCAAAAACCTCCAAGTGTGTGCCTTGAACATTATCACATTTCAGAATCCATATAATCTGTTTCTCCTTTATACGCTGCACTGACTTAGTCTTTGTTCTGCCACGTGTTTATTTACGCTGTCTGTGGAGAGTACACCAAGTCTAGATTTCATTGCATGTCATATACTGTAACTGTGAATGTGAAGGTCAGTAATTGAATCCTGAAGCACTTGAAGATGCAGTTACTGAGTTGTCTTTTTGCAAGTTTGACCCATTCCTCATTTGGTTGGGCCCAAGTTTGTTTGCATGAAGAGGATTTGGCCTCTTCAGACTGCTCATGTTGTGCTGTTGGCTGTTTAGAATCACTGGTCACAGGTTGTTGAATACAACGATTCAGACTCTGAATCTGTATGCAAACAAATACAGACTATGTCTTGGCATTTTTCAACACATGCAACATTGAAGAATTGGAATAAACACAGAGCTGGGGAAGGTAATAGTAAATAAAACAGTAATTTAATTAAAAATCCATTTTTCTGCAGGCAATTATGATGATTTTGAAATGGGATATGCACGTTTGAAATGCAGCACAGACTGTTCCATGGAGAAAGAAGTGAAATGAAATGATATGAAAGTGGTGAGTGAAAAAATTAAGTGACATGCGTGTACAATGTGTTTGTCCACATAATGAAAAGTTAGTCCAGTATTCACTCTCCTGTAGCTCTGTTTTTGGTCTCCACCACCACTGGAGGGAAATAACAGTCTCTTTAGCAGCTAAAAGCTCTACCTGGTTCAGCTGGCGGTGTCACTCTGCTGTTTGCTATTGGTACCGTGGGTTTATTAGAGATGGGGCAGCTGTGGCTCAGGTGGTAGAGCGGGTTGTCCACTGATCGCAAGGTTGGCGGTTTAATTCCCGGCCCCTCCGCATGCTGAAGTGTCCTTGGGCAAGATACTGAACCCCAAGTTGCTCCAATGGCACCTTACATGGCAGCTCAGTCGCCATTGGTGTGTGAATGTGTTTGTGAATGGTTAAATGTGAAACACTTTGTAAAGTGCTTTGGATACCACTAAGGTAGAAAAAGGTTCTGTGTAAGTGCAGACCATTTACCATTTACCATTGTCTTCTGTGAATAAATATGACACTGTTAAAGTTAAGGGTCAAACAGCTTAACCATTAAGCTGCAGATCAGATGATAATTCACATGCTTTCCAACTGTCATGTTTCCACATTGTTGTTTGTTACATGGTTAAGATGGAAAATATTGGTTCTAGCCGCTTTAAATAGTGAATGCTTACCTTCCTTTGTGGTGGTGTGCATTGTTGTATTTATTCACTCATTCCAGTGAAAATCAACATTTTTCTAACTTGCTGTCCTTATGGTGTTTTTCATATGCTGGAAGATACATCATCAGCATAATAATTATCAACAAGCATCTTCACCTTGGTGTATACTGACGACAGTATGACGTGCTCTGAGGTCAGCAAGCCAGAATTTGCTGTTGGTCCCACGGACTCACTTTAAAACTCGAGGTGATTGGGCTTTTCAGGCAGTGGCACCAAGACTGTGAACCTCTTGAATGCTCAAAGTCCATTGGCTCCTTTAAAAAGCAGCTAAAGACGTTTTTATACAGAGAAGCTTTTAATTGACCTCTCTAACTAACTTGGTGTTGACATTGTGTTTTTCTTGTGCCTTATTGCGAAGGACAGTGTTGTATTGTGTCTTTTGTATGTCACTGTTTTATTTCTGTTTTTGTGAAGTACTTTGTTTTACTATAAAACACTTTGTGATTTCTATCTGCGAAAGGTGCTATATAAATTAAATGCACTCACTTACTTACTTAGAAACATGGTCCATCTTTATATGTAACAAAGCTAAAAAAAACTATTCTGTGGACCTGCAGGTTGGGACTTCCTCTACTATTATTCTTCTTCAGAACTGGTTTCCAGTACGAACATGTGTGGCTGAATTACTGCAATATTACAACTGGCCATTGTCTAATATAGAGTAGGTTTACAGTGTTTGAGCAGAGGAGTAAGTGGGCTGGTGCGCTCAAGCTGGAGCAGGCGATGGAGGAATGTGTGGACAGAGGTGGGATCTATGCAGTGTAGAGTCCCATCTGAGACATTTTACTGCAATTCGGGATTGTTTTTCTGCGAAGCACAGCCTCACAGAGTTGCTATCATGGCATTTTTTCTATATTTACAACAAAACCCACAGTAGTAGCAGGAAGACAAACTGTGAGCGGATGTCTGATCAGTGTAATATTGTACACATAGCTCCCACTCAGAGGGAGAACCTGCCAGAAGAGCACTTGTCACATCGTAGGAGTGAAATAATGCACGATGTGAGTGTCCACTGATTGGGGAAATGCTAATATACATATAAAACTGTTCAGGATGTACTGTACATGTTGAGAAAAAGCTGGACTCATCAAAAAGTGGTGAAGAGAATGTTTCAACCTGCCTCACTGGTCACTCCCAAGAGGACAGTTAGGATGAGATTTCTAGGTAGTGAAGTCATTTGATCTTTGATACTTCACCACGGATCAGTTTGGCTGCCTTAAAGGCTTATTCACCACTGTGGAGTCAGAGCGGTTCGATCACAGTGGGCGTTGTAATAGTGCCACAAAGGATCCAGTGAAATTCCTTCATCCTGACCTTCCTGCAAATTACATCCCAGGCGGAACCACACAGCCTTCACAGGGGACCCCGATCCCCCACCAGGGAGGACATGTTTGGAACTGATGTGCTGATATTCCACTGCCTGCCTTCCTCCATCCGCCCTCCAACCACAAAGCACCTCATCATCTGGCAGAACACATTCCTCCAACGATCCACATCCACAGGCAGTGTGAGCGCCAGCGAGGCGATGAAGAGTGGCACAAGGCTTTGTTATATTCACAAAATGTAATTACAGTCTCGCATCAGCTCCCCAGTGTTCCCCTGAGGAGCGGCTGCCTGGAACCCTCCGGGGTTGGCAACCTCCCTCTTCCACATGGTCCCTGTTATAAGCCGTCCTCTACGCTCTTCTTCAGTTGTGCTTCGTCAGCAGCGTCGGCACAAGGTAATCAGGGTAAAGTTTTTCATTGTAAGAACCTGGGAATTGATTATTAGGACCCGCATTCTGGGACGTGACTATTACCTGAAGGTTAATTAATCTGTTCTACATTTAAAATCCCAAACCTTGCATTGAAAATCATCCCAGGGAGATGATGTGCTGATGGTAGGACTGTGGTGTGAAGTTGTGGCTTCATCATGAATAATCCCTGATGGAGGTTTGTTATTTAAATGTAGCTGCCTGCCTCGAAAAAAAAACTCAGTGCTTTCCATTCCAGGAAGACAAATTGAACATCAAATTTTCATGCCCCCTGTGCAGTCATAAATATCCAGCACTCATGCCCACGATGAAGTCGAGTTCTGCTCATTTGTTTCTCCTTTTTTTTTTCTCCACACGGGAACATAGTAACTCTCCAATAAACAGTCGCTGTCGCTGTTTGGGATTCATTGCTTTGTACATTCACACAGGCCTGATATCTGATAACACGGGAGCTGTCGGATGGAGCTTTTCTTGCTTTGTAGTGTCTGACAAGATTTACTGGTGTAGGCAGGAGTGACATTATTCTTCTTTTGTTTTGCATCACATGATCAGGATATGTGTGTGAAATAATTTACCAGGTTCTGAGCTGTTTTATTTAAAGATACAAATCGTACTGCTGTTAGAGATGGCACTTATTTAAAAATGTAAGACTTGAGGTTTCTCTGTATTTACAAGGAGGAAAAAGACACAGAGTTCTGCTTTTCTGATTTATGCCCACAGGTTTTCCTCCACTGCAGACAAGGTAACGGCACTGACAGTCTACAGGGATGCTCAGAGCTCTGTGATGTGTCGAGACAAAGGCGCTTTAAGCTAAACACTGGCATCTTGCATGTACTGTAAGAGTGCAAGTAGGGCCTGGTCACTTTAATGAAAGTTTCTTTGCCAAGCAGATGAACCAAAGAGAGTTTTCTAGCTTCTGGGTCTTCTTTTACTGGTACCCCTCGCTGCCTCCTCAGCCCACCGACTTTATACTGGGGCAGATTCACAGCAAGGCTGAGTGTCGGTGCCATCTCTAGTTCTTTTAATGTGGCCAGCAAGCTAGCATGCTCTGGAGTCAGTTGCATCAGCTGTTTACAAGTTAAAACTTTGGCTGGTTCTAATGTAAGTTTACTAAGTACAGCTACTTATAAAGCAAAGAATCTCTATGTGTGTGTATGTTCTTCGCATATCTTGACAACTGTTCATCCGGTCTACTTCAGATTTGGCGAGTGAACAGCTGAGGACCAGAGGAAGTGCAATAAAGTTTGACATCGTTTGGATGAGCGGTTCTGAGAAACGGTGTCAATTCCAACAAGCTACAGCTAGAAGGACCTTCTAAAGTGTGGCGCTATTTTCAACAGACATAATGTGCTGCTCTGTTGTCACTGTGTCACTACAAACTGGAAATGGCTGATCACACCAGTACAACTGCTGTAAAAAGCACTGGTAAGTAAGTGATACATTCTTAATGAGCTCACTTGTGAAATATATGAACCGCAGCAAAAACAACAAACAAGGCTGCAGCTGCTTTTAAAACAAACAGTTACACAGTTACAGCTGCAGACTCCATCACCCTTTGTAGATGGATACAATGCAGTCACAGGATGCTGCAAATAAAAATATGTGTGCTCGGATTTGCTTTATTTGAATAATATGGGGAGATGCTGCAAAGTGTATTTATCCCAAACCAGTAATGTTGTGGTTGCCATGACCTCAGATGTGGTCCAGATATTCTGAAGATAGTCCGAAATGCACAGCTGGCACATAAGTCCACTCGTGAGTGTTGGTGATAGCAGCTAGAATGTTTAGTATGCTAACTTTTGCTAATTGGACCATTTAAGCCTTGGGCTACTGATCAGAAGGTCAAAGGATTGTTCCCCCACTGCGGCCAACATTGGGCCCCTGAGCAAGGCCCTTAACCCCTGACTGTTCCCCGGGCGCTGCACCACGGCAGCCCACTGCTCCTAACTAGGATGGGTCAAAATGCAGAGAGGAATTTCACTAAGGGGATTAATAAAGTATAAATCATTAAATTGTTATCATTAAAATACAGCTGAGGCTGATGTCATTAGTTCATAAAGCACATCACTGGACTAATTCAAGGTTTGACCGGGTGGATTTTTAGATGAAAAGTCAAGAGGATCCACAAAGTTGTTAAAATTCATCCTGAAGCAACATGACTGTTTGTACCACATTTTATGGACATCCATCTGATGACTGTCAAAAAATGTTACTTCAAAAAGCACAAATGTCAGCCTCATGGTGCCGAAGAAAATGACTAATAATCGCCAAAGTCACTGAGATACATCCTGTGGAGACCATGGGCAGTTCTATAGCTGTGGAGGCACGTCATTTAAAACTACAAATGTCAACTGCATGGTGGAGCGACAGGGAAATTTGGCTTCATCCCCTGAGAACAATGAAAATCTGTTTAAAAAATGTGTCCAGCAGCGAAGATTTTTCAGTTAACTGCACTCTTTTGCTAAAAGTCAAACATCCATCCTTGCATTATCTATACACCACTTAATCCTCTGTAGGGTCCTGGGGGACTGGAGTCTATCCCAGCTGACTTAGGGTGAAGGCAGGGGACCCCCTGGACAGGTCACCTAAAAGTCAAACAGTGTTGTGAAACAGTGCTTGTCAAATAAAAATAGTACACTACTTTTGTTCTTCTTACATGTTTTTAAGTTTCTAGCCGAGATGCCAGCAGCTTTAATTAGTCCGGCACAAGTTCCACCGTGAGAACAGACAGTGTGGCAACTAGCTAACCAATTTAGAGATGACAATCTGCTGATGAGGACCCACACGCTCAAAGTTAATGTAATTACTGAATTAATTTAGGAAGCCTGTTAAAGACTGCAGATGCCTTATCAAAGTCACGGTCTGCGGTGTCCCTGTGTGCCTGGATACAGTCCACTGTATGTAAAGCACACTGAGGCATCTTGTGACAGGCTTCAAAGCACTGCTGAGTCCTCCTCATCAGGGATTAGGTCCAGTATTTAATCATTCATGCTGTAACCTTAAAAATGAACCGTAATGACTGGAGCAGAGCTGCTCAAACTGTTTGTTTTAAATTATTCTTTTGTGTGAAGTTAATTTTTTTATGAAATGGACATAAAACAGTGTGAATTAACAGAAAACACTTTGAAGTTTAAACTGGCAGGAGCTAATAATTTATTTTTGGTCAACAGGGGCAGCAGAAACTAGATGTATGATTATAAAGCAAGACGAGTTAGCGAGACATGTTGAGTCTAAAATGAGAGTTTTTAAAGTCAAGTGAGGATCTCTTATTACCTGCTATATCGCCATGGTAACTGATGCTGCACAGCTAACCTGCTCCACAAGAGATTCTGTCCAGAGTTTAGGAATTAAATCAGCTGTGAGAAGCTTCTTCCTCCTCAGACTCTCAGCTGTTTTATCTGCAAACCTGTTGAGCTGTACGTCGCTGATCCCAGTGAACGAAGCTGAGCCGTTACAGTAGCGCGCACTGTATGCATGTCTTCAGTTGGATGATGCTGCAAAGTCCATTTTACACTGCTGGTACTGCAGTTGATAGAAAACTGATTAGAAAACGGATGAATCCATTGGTATTTATCACACATCCTTCATTATGGGACAGTGTCAGACTTAAAAACACTTCTTTAATAACAGGTTTAAATGAATGAAGTTTAGAGTTTAAAGTTCCAATGTCTAGTTGCCACATTAGAAATAAGCAGCAGCATTCACGGTCTCTGAGTGGTAAAATGAATACATACACTGACCTGACCTGAACAGTTCTCTACCAGCATTCATCTCCTGCATCATTTGCTGCAACTGCACTTTTAACCGTAATGAACTTCCATATTCTTCTCAGCTCTCCATTATAAGAACTTGTTACTCTTAGCTGAAGCAGGCGGCAATCGATCTGTCCATACTGTGTGGAAGAAGAGTCATATAATGTGTTAAACGCCCCCGCAGACTGAAGAAGGAAACCTGGTTACAAAGGAAGCTGGTAACCACCGTCATGATAACGCATTATCTCTGACAGCGGTTTTAGGTTTTGCTGAGCTGATTACAGAGAGACTGACGGCTGGTTTTGTCCCTCTGGGCTGAAAAATGGAGACGACACTGAAGCACCAAAAACTGCAGTTCCTTGAATGTCCTCTTGAGGCTGACTCCAAAGGTGAGTCAATCCCTGTAGCAATCAATAAGGTAATAATAAACAAATAAACAATATTCTAAATAAAGATGTTGTACAAAAAATAATTCTCAAATTGACTCTTACAAGCATAATTAAAGACAGTGAGAGCTACATGGGACGTATCCTTGATGAATATGACCACTATGCAATCCACTAGACCTGTTTTTGATGATGCACAAAAACTGCAAAAAGATCTTTTATTTCCAAGACATGTGGTCGTACTTATGTAATATTACATTATCGGCTGCAGTTATGACTTTTTCAAAGGATTTTTCTAATGCTAGGCCTTTAACGTAATAACTTTGTCATGATCCTTTCCCTGTCTGTCTTCCTTCTTCCTCTTTTCTTCTCCCTCTCTCTCTCTTCCTCTTAGCTTTTCTTTCCCTCTCTCTCTCTCCCTCTGCTTGCCCTCACTGTCTCTCTCACCTTCACCCAAGCTCTGCTCTGTGATCACCTCAATGCAAGACAGCTGTGAACTGCAGCTCACCTGCCACTAATCATCCCCCTCAATAAAAGCCCGGTTCACTCAGTCGCTCGTTGCCAAACCAAAAACCATGCAAACTGGTTCCCTGCCTGCTTTCCTGAACCTTCTTCCTCAGTGTCCCTCACTTCATCCGGATCCTGCCTGTAACCTGCTCTTTACTTCTGTTGGCTTCCAGCCTCTTTTCCTGTTTGCATTCCCTTTATGCTCACCCAGTCTGACAACCAGTTAAGTTTTGCTTATGTTTGGAGTCTGTTACATGTGGTTTTAGTTGATTTTTTGCCGTTGTGATGTTCTGTATGGGCTGCACGGTGCCTCAGTGGTTAGCAGCGTCGCTTCACAGCTAGAAGATCCCTGCTTCATGCCCGGGTTAGGACGCCTGGGATCTTTCTGTGTGGAGTTTGCATGTTCTCCCTGTTCATGCGTGGGTTCTCACCGGGTACTCCGGCTTCCTCCCACAGTCCAAAAACATGCAGAGGTTAATTGATTATTCTAAATTGTCCGTAGGTGTGAATGTGAGTGTGCTTGTTTGTCTCTATGTGTCGCCCTGTGATAGGCTGGCGACCTGTCCAGGGTGTCCCCTGCCTTCGCCCTGAGTCGACTGGGATAGACTCCAGCTCCCCCGCGACCCTACAGAGTATTAAGCGGTGTATAGATAATGGATGGATGTTCTGTATTTTTTTAATTAAACTTCGCCTTCATCGTGTTTGATAGTGTTTGGTATCTGTTTAACTTTGCCTTAGTGGTGTTCATGGTGTTGTAAGTTTTGTTAATTTGTTGTGTTGGCTCTCCTTGTACTTTTGTAATTTCACCTTGTTAGCAATTTGAGTATATTTTGAGTTTTGTTGGTTATATTCTGTGGTTACTGAGAGTTTTCCCTTCTGCTGTTAGTTTTGAGTTTTGTATGGTTTAGTTGTGCTCACATGTTTAGAGTTGGGTTTGGTTTCAGTTTGTATTCTGCATTGGTTTCAATTCTTTATTAAATTAAATCCTCTGTTTCACCATCCATTAGTTTCTCTCCTCTGAGTCCGCGCCTGGGTTCTCTGACCCCACCCTCCCTCCTAACAAACTTATTACATTACTGGCAAAATGTTATTAGTTGCTACAATCTCTATCGACGTCCATGTTAAAGTGTCCAGCTTTAAAACAAATAAACATGTTTACACCCTGGTATCTATAGCTAACTTCATTATTCATGATACGGCACAAAGGGGGTGAATTTTTATAGAACTCACCCATTTAGATTGTATTCATTTTAGGGTATGCACAGTTGCGCTCCATCTCTTTGGTTATTTTTGAATGAGCCAGGAGTTAGCTGGAGTCCGGCACTGTTGATATGATAACCTCGTGGGCAAACACTTGTTTATCTACATCCAGCAGCTATTAAGCAACTAATATTTGAGTTGTGTTTGTTGCAACCGAATAAATGTCCAATATATACTGTCTTTTGGCTCCATTTTGGCCTCCACCACCTCCTGAGGGAAACATGGCTATTAAACACTCCACTGTGTTCACCAGCTAGTCTCTAACTCTGCCTGTGTGCTGTTAGTTGCTGACCAGGCAGTGTGTCATGGTGTTTTAGAGCTTTACCCTCTGAAAACTGCTCTCCGCTGTGGCTGAAAATGATGCCATGAGAGCAGCGAGAGTGGATCAAAACAAGAACGTTGTGGGTCTGAAAACTGCAGCGAATTCAAGGTTGGTTTACCATCACAGCAATGTGATTGCGTTGTGCCAGTGTGTCACAGCAGGGCTGCACTTTTTTTGTGACGATAACACAGGAACGCTGAAAATGGAGATTATCCTGGAGCAGCTGATGATGACAGTTTCGTGTTTTTGTGCGACATGATCAGCGAGATGCTTTAGAGGCAGCATTAGCGTGACGGCAGATGACATGTGCTTCAAAGCAAAACAGGGCTGCTCTGCCTGCCTGCACAGCCATGTTGCAGCGGCTACACAACAGAGAGTGTGATTTGTGATTACTGGGATGTCAGTGAGCAACTGAAGTAGCTTGCGTGTAACATAGCACAATGTATGCTGTATGTATGCACATAGAAGGGCAATTCAAGAGATCACACCTTCAAATAAATAGCAAACAAGCATACATACCCACAATTATTCATATAAGATTTTGATACAGTGAATTTATATTTGACCAGTAGGTTTCCTCTGGCTGGTCATGACATCAACAAGTGACAAAAGACTGTAAGACACTGATGGTAATGACTCATTTTAACTGTCTTTTTTTTTTTTCCAAAACGATATTTCCAAAATTATTTACACCTTTTCTCAGTAATCGGTAGCAAAACCTTTATTTTCCTCCACATCAGTGAAATGCTTGTTATTAATAACAATCTTTGTGCATGTCTCCATGGGATTTTGTCCTGCTCCTCTTTGTGATGATCTCCTGGTCACTGAGCTTTAGGTCTTTCTTGCCATCACTATGCTTTTCAGTTTCATCCACAGATTCTTGATGGCATTCAGGTCTGGACTCTGTCACTCCAACATGTTCATATTGTTTTCTCTTAACCGTTCCTTGACCCCGTTGGCTGTATGTTTCAGATCATTGTCTTGCTGGAATGTCTAATGCTCAAGGCCGAGTTTTTCTGCAAGCTTCTCCAAGGCTTCCTTCCCCCATTGTCTGGGAAACGCTGCCAAAGCATCACATTCAGATGTTGTTCTCTGAGTGGAATGCTTCTCTTCCTTTCGCCAAATGAAAGTTACATTCTTGTGTCCACACAATTCCGTATTTATCTCATTCAACCACAGAATTGATGACCAAAGCTTTCTTCTTTGTCCAGGTGAGTTTTTGTGTGTCTGTCTTGGAGACAGAGAATGTCTGATTGAGATGTTGGTACCAGAATTGTCTTGATGTTTCTTGGATTCTTCTTGGCCTCTCTGACTACCATTCTTGTCACTGCAAATGTCACTTTTGGCTTCCTACCATGTCTCTTGGGATTTTTCTATTGAAGAAACTCCTGTTTAATTCTGCTTTGAAGTGGCCACTGGCACCACTTGAATATGGCTTTAGAGCAGGGGTGTCCAATCCTGGTCCTCGAGGGCCACTATCTTGCATGTTTTAGATGTTTCCCTCTTCCAACACACCTGATTCAAATGATCAGAATCGTTATCAGGCTTCTGCAGAGCTTGATGATGAGCTGATCATTGGAATCAGGTGTGTTGGAAGAGGGAAACGTCTAAAACATGCAGGATAGTAGCCCTAGAGGACCAGGATTGGAAACCCCTAATTTAGAGTCTTTCTCTGTGTAGTGAGCAGCCACCTACCAGGACCATTTGGAATGATAGAGGTTTTATTCTGTCAAATTGTAACAAGGGAGGTTAATCATTTTTGGCTTGACATTTTTAACAAAGTTAAAATTGATAATTACCATTTGTAACACAATCTCATACCAGCTTTTGTCACTTTTTTATGTACCTTCCAGCCAGAAGAAACCTACTGGTTGAGTAAAAACTTTGTCAAATTAAGATTTGGTCTGTGTATGGTAATTTTGGCCTTAACTAATAAGTTCTGAACCAGTTATTTATATGTGGCTTGCCTAAGTAATACTGAGATGATGCTTTGCAAAACACTCATGCATTTGAGGCTTAACAAACATTCTCCTGCTGGGTTTTCTCCTCAGCCTTTGCTGCTTTGAAATTTCCCTGCAAATACCTGTAGCTGAGGGGAAATTTGTTACTGATTAGCCATTATAATCTGTTTAACGATGTACTTTGTGCACCTGAAAACATGCTGTTGTGCAGCAGCATCTACTGTACCACGGCCTTTTGGTTCTAAATCTACTAAAAACAGCTGCTCAGATTAAACTCTCTCATCAGTTCTCTCTGATAATCCCTTCACACTTCGCTGCTGTCTAAGTGGAGCAGAGCTGCATCCCTGCTGACTCCGTGTCTTTTTCGTGCCAACAGGCTTCACAGGGGACGTAAAAGAGACAAAGACACGTCAGCTGCTCTTCTGAAGGCATCAAACCACATTAGTCCCCGACTCCAAGGGAAGAAATGATTCTTATGTTCCGTCTGGTTTGTGGATCAGTTTATATAACAGTGCCATCATCTGGTCAATTTAAAAGGCAAAACACTTACTATCCACTCTAAACCACTGTCAGCTAGTAAATCTATTCCCCAGTGGACAGAAGAATTACAAAAAAAAGCAATAAACACGCTGGATTGAAATGAAAATCACATTGTATTTTAATTTCTGAGTGGATTGTTCAGTTATTCAGTGTGTTTGCAAAAACAGTTTAAAGGTCTCTGTATCAAAAAAAGAAAAGAAAATATTCTGTACCATCACTATTGGGAAATAACATTTGAGAAATACTTTACAATTAAAACATGTCAGCATTACATGTCAGTAGTTTACATTAGAAAGTCAATTAAATCTACATAAGTGATCTATACAATTGCATCCTGCATATATAAAGTACCATAAAATGACCAGGAAAATAAAAATATGTACATTTTCCTGCTTTGAATAATTCAATTATAAACACAGAATTAGAGGCTCAAAACTTTTCAATTTACGATACATCCAATTAAGGAACATAAGGTGCCTTATGAGAAAATAATCTAGTCATATGTGCTCCATGAGAATCATCTAAATGATCGATAGAATACAGTAAAATGCACATTGTAGGATATACGGGTTTGGAATCAGTGCTCCGACTTCAGCTGATTCAAGCAAATCTACAATTGAGTGTTAAATAAGTCTTTCACATTTTGTCTGAGCCTTAAATTAGGTACATGTGTTAGTTCCTGTGAGGAGTAAGGCAGGTGCTGTGTGGCACCTTTGGGTACACGCATATACACAGTGTTTGAACTGGATTAGTTTGTCATCAACAGTGCTGATATGAACTGCAAAGATCTTTATGTGCATAGTCTTTCTGTTCTGCAAGGAAAGGAGAATATATACATGAAGGCAGGTAAAGGCATGTGAGAGTGGTTTCCCCTGAAGGAGACCGTGTGATAACCCTCCTTCCAAGTCTTTCAGAGCCCCCAGCAGAGGGATGGGGAGGGGGGTCACCCTTTTAGTGTTGGCACCGGGCACCTCCACCATGGATGCGTCAATGAGCTCCTTCTGTCTCGAACTCCATGATTTGAGAACTAGAGGTGGTTGAACTGATCTGCGACTCCGTTTGCTTCGGTTCCATTAGTCGGCACTGTCTTCAGCCGGAGCAGGGTAGCAGGCAGTGGGTGAGAATGGACCAAAGGGGCCACGTGTTCGGCTCGCTGTGGGCAGGGCGGAGGACGTGCCTCCCAGGTCCTCCCAGTTTAAGTGCGTTACTGGTCAACATGGACATCTAAGGCCGATGGAACCTGGAGGGGAGAGGGGAGGTTAAAAGGTCATTCTAGACTGTATCACTGTGAGCAGGTTAAAAATCTCCATAAGACAAACTAGAACTAATAAAGTATTGATGACTCTGCTGAATAAACCTGAAGAACAACCGGGATGAATTATTAATGAGAGCTGTATACGAGCCTGACCGGGTATAGATCCTGCTGTCTTCGTGAACCTCCATCTCTGAACTCTTGAATTCATTTAACTCCTTGCGGATGGCAGCCTGAGAGAGAAAGACATGAAAGAAACGGCACTTCAGTGGGAATGGCTTTTATCCGTTTACAGCATGGCACAAAAGAAGAAAGGAAGTATTGTGATCAAAGGCTATTTTTTCCCACTGTTCATATTCCACAACACAACAGAATCAATATGCACTAAACATGTCTCTCCCCTCCTTTTCCACACTCTAACATGCATACGGTTTCTGGGACTGTATGCTTTTTGAGCTTCAGCGGACCAGGTAATTCACTCGGTAAACCCCAGCCCAGTCATTAAGCAGCGTCTGTGCTGCATTCCTGGGATTGTTCCTTGATACTGAATCTGCTTGGAATGCAAATCCTCTCAGAGTTGACCAAAGCGAAAGACGCTGCTGTTAAAAATGCGCAGGGCTTAAGCTCTCTCTTGCTAAGAAGATCCAAGCCACAAGAGCCCCTGCAAGTGCAAAGAAAGGTGTTGTGTGTGTGTGTGTGTGGGAAGGGGGATGCGTTGATTCTCACCTTGTCAGCAGGAGTGAGCTTGGTCCATGGTTTGTCTGCTCGCCGGTCGTAGTCGTGGGCGTGTGTGGACTCGACATACTCGTGGAAACGCAGGATCTTCCTGGCCTGGAGTTCAGCCACTGTGGGTCTCTGAGACAGCTGATGGTGGAGGGAACAGGGGTACAGTCACTTTCTAGATCATAATACTACTAATAATAACTGTCAGATGTATGATAGTTATTTTGCCGTATCCTGACCTTTCTGGTGAGCCTCCGTTTGATCTCGCATCTCTCCAGTCGGCGGTCCGCTTCGTTCTTGGCTGCAGGAGGAGAACACATTCCATGAGAGAGCGAAACACTGCAGCCACTCAGGTACATTTCACCTGAGCTGCTGTCGGCACGCTGCCGTAACAAGAACCTTTAATCACTGCCTGGCTCTGCACAAGGCCATGCATTGTTTTTGGTGTGGCTGAGGAGCGTCGTCTCGGCCAAGTCATTTGAGGACAAGCGAGACGCAGAGGGGTGGTATGAATCCTGGATCAAAACGTGCTGACAGATTCTGAGAAGTACTATGTTCATACGTGGTTTCTGGATCCAGCTTGGCCTTACAGTGACGCTGCCGCAATATTCCACCACAGTGTGCGAGTGTGTTCGTAAGTCATAGTCGGGTCGGGATCAGGTTTTTAAATGATCCTGTTCTTGTGTTTTTACATGTAAGCAATAAGCATAGTCTTCTGTTGGATAAAATCTTCTCCTGGTTTTGAGAAATCTGAATGTGTTAGCTGGAGTCTGGTGAAAGAAAACAGGATACGACTGCATATAAACCTCTCATCCAGCTTCCTGCATACCACTGACTACTGGCACAAGTACAACTTCAGCCAACTGATGCAACAGAAACACAAACAATGGCACGAGAGAAAGCAGCTCACTTTTAGAGAATGAGGAAACTCAATTTTGTGTTTTGGTAAAGAGAACGTTAAATATAGTTGGCAATCTAGACGGGAGAAAGCATGGAAATGCCACCCTATTCCGTACCTATTCCAGTTACTGACTGCTGATTTCCCAACACGACAGTAGAACAGGTCAGTCACTTTGATTTAAAGTTAAAGATTACAGGAATGTCAGATTCCTAGGCTGAATATAAAAGATGGACGTAGCAACGGGACATCCACCACTGGTTTGTGGTCTACCATTGTTGAGCCTAGAGTTTGGAACTTGGCCATTAATATCTTGATCTTCTGAAACCAGACGATACAAGTAAGAAGTGGATCTGAGAACTCGCAAACAGTATGCAGTGTTGCAGTAGCGACCTGTCACCACTTTAAAACATGTTATATCATCTATTTTGATTCTAAATGGGACCATAATTTACAAACCTTTGATGGAGACCATACATACTTGAGGGAAATGTTTATTGAGGGAACACATCAAGGGAGATGGAGAGCAGTTTTCTTATAAACTTCTATAGAATCTGAATTCCTTTTGCAACCAGAGGAGTCACTCCCTACTGGTAAAACCACTTCTGGATTGGCTTCACTTTTCAGACCTGGAAGCTACATCCATCGTCTATATACAGCCTATAGTCAGATTAACCATTTCATAACTGATGGTGTACCTCTGTGCATGCCTACATACACATGCCTCTGTAGTTCTAAGCTCCTGTGAAATACTGTGCTTGTGCAGAAGCCTAATTTCCACATCCAGGGTTTGCTGGGAATGGAAGCAGAAACTACCTTAATCAACTGTTGAATATGAATTTTCTTCACCAACGTGGATTTCTGGTACTAAGCACCGATCGCATTATTTCTTAACTACGAGTAGGGATTTGTACACGGTCCTTTAAAGGCTTGTGCAAATTTTAATTACCGTTGGAGGATTAAAAAATTCCACACTACAATGCAAGAACCTCAGAACGACAGACTCAACCAATCAAGTCCACACACAAGTTCTATCTGTAGACAGACACAGTGCGTCTACAGCTCTTCCTCAAATCACTTTCCCAGGCTTTGTTTCTGTCACAAACCAAAATTCAGCTGCAAACAATGGAACTCCTTCAGTCCACAGCATCTTAATTACTCTGTGACATTTAATTAATTTAAAAACCTGCACACACAAAACCCAGGCACATGCACATAATACAAGGGTTGAGAAAACGGTATCTGTGAGCAGAAAGCCATCCTCACAAAGGAGCATCTCTGCTCCGCGTGAAGCAATGAAGTCCTGTGACCACTGCAATTCAAAACGCAAATATCGTATTTTTTACTGACAATATATTTGACAATTTTAATTACTAGTTAGTTTGAATATTCAGATTCATAATAGAAAATATAATCAACAGGTAAATTATGATGTAGCCTATTATTGCTGGAAAGTCCTGCAGTGAAGCTTTATTATTAGATTAAGATGAAAACTACTGAGCAGTAAATACTAACATCAGATTCATCCTCACAGCTGAAACATTAAAGTGATGAACATATAATATTTGTGTTTCTAAAATGAACTCTTCACCACAACTAATTCTTATACTCTCGGTGCTTTAAGTATACTTCAATGCCAATACTTTTGTACTTCTACTTGAGTATTTCTACCTTACAGTATTGTGTGTTTTATGTGAATACAGAGTGAGTACTTCTCCCACCACTGTCAGAATGTCAGACGTAAACCACAGACTGTGGCTGTTCAAAGGCAACAATCAAAGGACCAAAGTTATCAGTCACTGTCCCACTTCTAAGGTCTCAAAAGTCCATTTGATGAGCGAGTGCTGAGCAGTTGTGAGTGTGTGTGGGGAGGGTTCAGAGAGCACTTATCACAGTCCCATGCTGCTTAACTTAACTCTTTGTTTATGAACATTGTTATGGCTTCCTCCATCAGGTACACTGTTTTTGAGATCAATTCAACGCCATACTGTAGCTGCTTAAAGCTGCACTGCGGATAAGGAGATGGAACGGTCGGCTCTCCTCTTCTGACATTTCTTCCATTTCAGGTTTTGTGTGATGCCATAAAACGTATTGGATCGAAGCAGAGTTCACTGCATCCAAACAAAAAAAATGCAGAGAATGTATAAATCTACTTTTGGAGATGCTACGTGGAATAAGCCTTAGCTAAACATGTGTGAGTGTGACTGTCTGGTTCTGGTGTTGCAGTTAAAGTTTACCACCACTGTCGACTCCAGGGAGCTCCAGGAGTCTTTGGCATCGGTATCTGAGTGTCATTCATTTGTTTGATGCTCTCCGTTTTCGTTTGCCAGCTGCTGAGTTATCTTTGACTCAGTATGAAATGTCCACACTGATAAGCAGCAGTCTTCACATAAAAATGCTTTTATTGTGAGGCATGTGCAGGTCTCACTATCAGCAGTAGCATTGCTCCCTGTTAGCTCTCCCCAGCAGAGCAGGACAGAAAACTGCATTTAATGTACATCTGTCACATGTGGCTGGTAGCCCTGTCACTTAATTAGGTAAGTATTTGCTGTGAGTACTGGATCACCAATATGAATACCTCTGTCTGCTCCAACAGTCTCATAGCGAGGGCCAGAAAGAAACACAGAACAGAACTGCTGATGTCCTTTGCCACTACAGACAGCAGCACATGTAGTGTCAGGAACTCTTTAATCACGTGTCATCCTTGCCACTGATATTTTAACCCCAATCATCAGATGTCAGGAAGCTCATCATTAGTTTAAATTATGGAGCTAATATTAAAACAGTTTTCATAAAAATTAAGCTCACTCAGTGAAATGGCCTTAAGGAATAATGGACACATATTTTAGTCTCTCACCTTGTTGTACAATCTCAACTTCGCAAATACTAAATAATATTCTTCTCATGAATACCACTTTATCCGTGAAGGTGTGAACGCCCTTGGGTTTGTACTACTATTAAAATCATCCGAAAAATCTTAATGAAGCGACTTCGCCACCTATAATGTACAAACTGTGGTGTGTTTAGCGACAATCAATATGCCCAAGGCTAAAAGACTTTTTAAAAAGCATTACCCAGCGGATGACTAATGACTAATGCGGTCTATTGATTTCAGCAAAGATGAGAGAAATGAAAAGTGTGCTTTCTGACCTCATGGTGCACATGAATGAAATGCAAATAAACACACGTGAATGAGAGAGCGAATGATGGAGAGAGCGATAGATGGAGGGAGAGTCTCACCTTGAAGAATGTTCCTCTGCTCGAGCTCCTCTGCTGACGGTCTCTGACTCAGCCGCCTGGAAGCAGACAGCATCTTAGACGAACCACTTTTGAAGGCTGATATGAATCAGTCCAAACGAAACTCATTTCATCTTCAAATGATCAGTTCAATGGAAAAGTTAACATATGATTGGGCCGTATCCTTGAGGTGGAAGCCTCTCAGACTGGATGAATTACATTATAAATGATGGATATAATCAGTCAGACTGCAGGAGAACTGCAGGAAGAGATTGATTTTTCCCTTTTCATTTACAGTGCTTTGAGTGAAGTTAAATGTAGAGTCTGCAGTTCTGGAGAGTGATTGTTGATATTTAGATAGTTATCGTGTGCCAGATTTTCTCTCCCTCTCTCTCCCACTGCCCGCTTTCTCACCCAACTCTGAAATAGTGCTTTGTTGATCAGTCCGAGGCAACTTTGTTTGCTTTCCATTTATGAAGCCAAGGCTGTGTACAAACACCAGATCTTTTTCTAGCGTACTCAGAACAGCTGGAAAACTGTAACACACTGGCAGGTTGGAAGGGTATGTTAGGCCTCAAAATGTCCGCCTTGTCTTTTTTTCTTATTTTAATTACAAAAGGGTCAGAAAATGTCCTGTGAGTAAGTGCTTTTGCCCATTTTTTCAAAAGACATGAAACTTTTCAATATTTTCATCAGAATTTAAAATTTACTGATGAAGAAACACACAAAAACGGAATTTGATTTTACGGTTTTAGTGGAAAAAAAACAATTTAATTGAGCATAAATAACAGATTTTGCATGTTAAAGTTGAAATTTGAAAAATATCAAACTATTTACAATAAAATTTGTGAGTCTTTGGCTCTAAATGTGTGAAAACAGGCCATAAGATGGAAACTATGTGCAGGCATTTTTTTAAAATCACACAGTTCAATTCTCCGCTTCACCGCTATGTGTGTGTTCCCTGGGAACAAAGGGGCTGCTTTGCGAGCTTCTTGGGGTGGGGGACACGAACTGAATTACCGTAATGACGCCATATTGGCTGTAAAGCGCAACGTCTCAGCTTTCGGAAACAGTTGGATTTTTTCCAACACCGCAAACCGTGACATAATTGCGGTATTTCAAAGTGCGCTTGCCAAAACGTGTCGCCGACGACACATTCAGTCTTAAAGGGTAAAAACTTTCTCATGGTCCTTGAAGTCATGCATGACATATAGTCAAAATTGAAAAAATAACAAAATATAAGCTTAAAATCATTATATTTCATCAAAATCCCCCTATTCTGTATGTCTCTACAAATATACAAAAAAAAAAAAAAGATTCGCACCAGACTCTGAAAAAATAAAAATCTACGCTCCTTGGAACAGTAGAGAAGCCATTAGTGGCTCAGTAGCATGACAAAAATTCATGGATCTTTCGGTTGAACTGCAGGCTGTGTTTACATGGTAGGAAACAAGTGTGAAAACAAAGACTGAGAGGAAATAAAACACACTTAAGGAACAAAATAAATGCGGCGTGGTTCAAAAACAAGTCGTTGGAGGACACATTCAGCATGGTGAATGTGTTCCAGCGTTGATGTTTAGTATAGTTGGAAAGAAATCCTAGTTTATAGAGGCTGTAAAAATGTAAAAAAAGTAGTAAAATAGCTATATTATGTAGAGCCACTATTTTGCCAGTGTTAGTAATATACTAGAAAGCTGCACATGTTGATTCCAGTTTTTTTCTTTTGCATTTTTGGTAAAATAAATGAAGAAAATTGAAATAATTGTTTCCCCCTTTTTCCGATTCATGGCATTATAACTCTGTCATACTGCGCCAAGTGTATTTTTAAGTTTTCTCTACTTTTGGCCATGATTGTGCCGTTTCCATAGAGGAGCAGGACAGTATATCGCAGTGAAGTAAAAAATGTGACAGGAGGAAAAAAAAACACCTGGAATTTGAAGGTATTATTTTGTAAACTGACCACTCCCATTGACTGTTAGTGTGGGAAACTTTTAGCTTGCATGATGCGAGTCCTTTACCTCGTCAGCGCGCTGCCGATCTTGTTCCTCACTGCCACCCACTGCTCTCTGTTGTGCCAGCTCATGCCGTCATGGTTCCCCTGAGTCTCCCTCTCCTCTCTGTCTTGCCTCTCCTGTCTCTCCAGCTTCAGGGCCAACGTGTCCTTCCTCTTCACACGGCTCGCCAGCCCACCTGCTACACATACAACCCATGTGTTATTACACACAGACATGACTGAATACACTTACATGAAAGAGAAATCTGAACTTTTTCCAGTGCATTGCTGTTAGTATGCTCTTATCTTACCTACTGTAATATTGCGTTATCCAGGATCTAATTTTAATTCAGAACTTTTGTGGTGGGTGAAGTGTCCAACAAAGAGCAAAGTTGTATTCCTTGATCACATCTGGTCTTAAAAATGAAGAGCGTTTTCTTTGAGTGCTCCTATGAATGCTCCTACCTTTCTAAATAATACTCCTAAAGCAGTACTTAAGAGCAAGGGCACACACACACCATTAAGAGTCTCCTAATGTCAGATGTCGCTGGTGCTGAAATGTTGCTGAATGCACTTAACTGTCTGTGAGCTGCGTTATATGTTCAAAATGCATCAAATCAAAAGCGTTGTAAACTACACAAAAAACTATTCTATATGTGGAACTGCAAAGTATGAAAGCGAAGGGTAATGAGCAGAAAATGACCCACAAATTCATTTCAGGTCCCTAGTGGTAAAATTTAAAACAATTAGGCTGTTGCTTGTGACAGATGTAACTAGTATGCTCAATTTAACTTTAAATGAAGCAGTGGCACTTCCTGAAAGTTTCATGAGTGCACACATTATCTATTGCCACCATCATTCTGGTCTCAAAACTAATGTGTTGTTAGATCTGCTGCATAGACACATGTGCCCCTGTATGAAACACAGCCAAAGGTTTTCAAAAGAACTACTCATTCTAGGATTTTTCTTTATTTTTTATGATTTACTACAATGTAGAACAAGTATGAAGACATCAGATCCCTGAAATAACACACAAAGAAAATCATGTCTCGTATTTTAGATTCTTAAACAATGATCTTTTTAACTTTTGACAATGATCTTGTCAGTTAACAGATAGAATTTCTTGATCTTAATGTGTCAGAGACAACTGCTTGTGTTCTGTGGAGGAAGTGTTGGTAAAGACAAACCAAGTCTATTCAGTTACTGTGGGAATCCATATTATGGCAAGAACCACTCAACTAAGTAAAAAGACACAACAGAACGTCATACATAAAGAGATGAAGGTCAGTTAGTTCAGAAAAAAAAAACTGGACTGAGGAGGTCCAAGGAGCTGTCATGGTGCTACAGCGCATCAGTCAATTAGAGTTACTAGCCCCAGGAATCACCAATTAGCAGCAGCTCAAATTAAAACCCACGCCAATACTTCCCAGCGTTTAAGCAGCTCACACATCTCAAAATCAACAGTTTGGAGGAGACTGTTTCAAAGAAACCACGACTCAGGGAGACCAGGAAGGAGAAGAGAACTGCTTGGAACAATAAACACAAAGAATGGGCATGCAGCAACACAGCTTCATATCTGTTTAGTGGGACTATCATTTCATGTTTAACAAAACAGTGAGCCCAGGGGGGCAGAGAGTAAAAGAAAAGCACCCACCAATTGCTCAGATTATGTGAGGGCTAATTCATTACAGCTGGAAAAGGTCCAGGTGTAGCTAATGTTTTGAAAATATTTTGCCTTGTTTACACTTTTTTTCTCGCTACATAATTCCATGTGTGTTATTTCATAGTTGGATGTCTTCAGTTGTTAAATAATGTAGAAAATAGTACAAACAATGAAAAACCTCACTTACTTTGAATCAAACATGACTTCACATAGCACATTAGTGTTCAAGATAAAAGTAAACAAACGAGCAAAAACAATAAAAACTTGCAATTTTTGGAGCGTCTCGGAACGCGCTAGGTGTGGGAGCAACTCTTTAATCCATCATTATGACAGTGTCCTCAGTTGCAATGCTTTTGTGAAGCGTCCAAGTTTGACAAGGTTTGTGCAATGGATTTTATGAATCTGCTTGATAAGACACGGACAAGTGATGAAATGGAGAAGCCGGTAGAATTTTAATGTTTCACAAGCTGGAATAAGGACTTGTTTGGCATTTTTGTGTAAAGTTATTCACCCAATATCAAAATAGTTTCCCTCAGACTATTTTCAAGGGTAAAAGTATTTCAATGTCAGATAAAGAAACTAATTACCTTCATTCTTTATTACATTTCTTGAGAAAAGACACGCTATGCTGAAAGGTATTATTCATTCAGTTGCTTGAGCCATTATGTCTTATGTTGCTTTTTGTACTCCACGGAGTCTGGTGTCCCTTTTTATTCCTCTAACCAGTAACTTCACCTTCAGTAGTGTCACAAAGCTCTCTGGATCCCACTCCATGTGAAACTGATTGAGCTCTCTCTCAAGTAAAAAAATATATGTTTTAAATCAAAACAAGCGTTACTTGGTGCATTATAAATTTAGTCCATGCAGCTGTGTCTTTGGATAACATTTTAAGGGTTAGGGATCAAATTGAATTCGGTAAGTTTTATGCCAAAAGATGGTTATTTTATGTAAAATAGGAACAATTTCCTGTGCTTGTTAACAAACATTTTCCCATTAGCAATGCAGAATGCAGGAGATGAGGGAAGCAAAGTTGACGGCCAAATGTAGACTTGAAGTTGTAATTACTGGTTGAAAGATGAGGTGAAAGCCACTTCTAGGACTCTTCATGCATTGAAAATTGAGTTTGATTTTTAAACAGGCCTGAAAATAACATTACATGTGAAACTTACTTGGAGGGACTTCTTCGTCATCATCGTCATCATCGTCTCTGTACAGGATGGGGCCGTCGGAGTCGGACTCCTCCTCGCTGTCCCCGGGGCCTCTACCCTCAGGGATGACGCTTACTCTGGGGTCTCCTATCAAACCTCTCCTGCTGCGGGGCTCCAGCTCAGGCTGCCGGGGGAGTCTCTGAGGCTGAAGCTTCCGCATCTCTTCTTCCATGTCAAAATCATCATCTTCTGGCCTGTAAAGGAACACAGCATCTGTTAGAAAACTGGAGTAGCTCAGATTTTCTCTCATATTATCTATATTGTGAGAGCAAACTGGAATATTTCAAGGTCTCTTGTAACCACAGTCTGCCTTGATGTTCTAATCTGATACTGTATGCAGCCGAGGGAATAAAGCTCAGTTATTTACTGAAGAGATTAACAGCACACTTCAGCCTCAATATTATATCCAATGATGACAGCATTCAATTTCAAATGATAGCGGAGTGCCCTGCAAATCAAATTTAAACTAATATATTGTGCAAGTAATAAATGAATGAAAAAGAGTTTCATGATTCAATATAAATGCACTTGGCAGCGCATCCAATCCGTTTCCAGAAAATAACCTCTGCCTGTATTGATTTGAAGAGAAAAAGTTAATGATGTGTAACCTTGATATTCAAGATTTGTTTACACACCACGTCTGAAGCAGCTTACTCAAGTTGTCAGTATTTATTTTGGTCTCAGCTGATTAAGAATCATTAAGCCACATTGAGCCATGGTTCTTCAGATTAAGGCAAATTTGTCATGTCTTAAATATGCCTCCCTGTTTTGATTTATTTAATAATGTATCACGATGCTTGGTCCTGTGACTGCATATTAACTGATTAAATAATGAAAGTAGGCTCTCACTGTTTGGCTATAGAAATTACTCTATATAGAATTCAGCTTGTTCACGCGTTGCATGTTTGTATTCCAAGAGTAGAGTAAAAAGAAACTACCTGGACAGTTTATCAAGCTATGAGAAAAAAATCACAGAGGCAAACTGCTCCTCTTCAGTACCAGTTTTTATGGCAATGTTGCTGCCTTATGCAAGAATACAATGTACAGCATATAGGGCACTTACAGCCTGAGAGGTTCGATGGTGATAGGAAGAGAGTGCCGTGAGTTTCCCCCCGCCTCTGTGAGGAAATCTGGAGGAGACTCAAACAGTAGTGAGTGGGCCCTCTGGGAGCCGTCTGGGTTGGGCTGAGCTGGGCCAGGGCTGGCCAGGGCTCTCTGGATGAGGATGTGTAGAGGGATGGCTGGAGGCTGGCTGGGAGGCTCGGTGGTTGGGCTGGGAGGATCGGTTTGCACGGTGGGCACAGGCCCAGAGGAGGTGGTGTTGGGCGGCTGCAGCGACTGAACCCTGGGAGGAGATGGAGGTATGTGGGATGGCAGCAAAAGCGGAGGCTCAGTGGAGGCCTGAGGCACTGCTGCGTTTGTCTTGTCCTCACTGTTATCCCCTTTCGAGACAGCAGGGGGCGCCAGTACAGGGGCAGATGGAGGGTCAGTGCTGGAAGACTCTGGGACCTGACTGTGAAGGGTGGGGTCCACAGAATGACGCTTGGTGACAGGGGTCATCCTCTTTGGTGGGGTTGGTGGAGAGCGTTTAGCAGGTGCTGGGACTACAATGACTCCGCTGCCAGGCTGTGAAAGCTCTGCTGTTAAAAAGAAAGTCAAAAACAGCAATTAGTGCTTTCTAATAGAAGGAAGCTCACCAACAAAACCTACAGTCTGAATGAGAGGATGCACAATCAATCTGTATGACAGTGAAGTTAGTTAACGAAAACAAGCAATAAAGCAAATATGTCAGTTTTGGATAAAAAAAAAATGTTTGTATTACTGCTGAGCTGCTTGCTGAGTCAGCGGAGGGTAACACACACGCATCAACAGACAACTGTATTAACAGTCCTTGTTAGACATCCAGTGGGATGAACAAACACATTCATTGCACTCCAACACACAAGATGTCCATCCAGTCTCCATGCAATGTTCTCTTGGCTGCAATCAGAATCAGTTAGCTGAGCTTAAATAAGCTCTGATGGCTGCAAAACACATGCGATGTAGGTCTGGTGTTAAAATGGAGGTGAGTTATTCCACGTGCTATGAAGGTGGGGAATCTCTACCACCAGTATGCAGGCTTTACTGAGGTGGACTGAGATGTGGCGCCCCGCTGGGTACCTGAGCAGTTCTGGCCAGCTCTGTGGCGCAGGTACACAGGTAAAGAAAGGTAGAGGCCGAGCTCGCTCTGCCGTCTCCAGCTGGTCCAATAACAAGGCTGCCTGACCTTAGAGCCCCTGTTCAATGAGGAAGCTGGCAAAAATGAGTGGAGATGTCAGGGATGGGGCTGGGTTTACATTCCAAGCTGGGAGATAAATACAGGAGGGGGGATTCAGATAAAGTTTGTCTTGGTTTTGCACTGTCCAGAAGCAGAGTATACATCCATCATCACATGGTAAACAACTCCAGTGGAAAAAGAGCTGAGCAGAAGATAAGAAACACTCCTCCTGGTTACATAAAGTACCACTGCAGTGCGGTACTTCCCTGTGACTCAAAGTTTCATTATAAAGGTTTTCTGACATTCCTGCTCACACATGATGGCAAACAGTCCTCATTTAGGAAATAAAATCACAGGGAAAGTCCGTTTTTCCTTGTTTCAACTTGTCCATCACCTTTACAGCTAAACTGATTAATCAGCCAGGCTAATGCTTTTGCTTACTGCTGATGTATTCTCACTGACATATCTAAAAAGACAGTGCAGTACAGAACAGACAAACTAGGTTTGAGATATGTAGAAGCATTATCACTTTCATATAGTCTGTCCACCAGAAAGCAGACAGGTGGACTATTTAAATATAAAATGTCTATGTAGTCAAGCAACATTTTAAAGTTGTGTACTATCAGCTGATAAATCATTGCAAGTCTTTTTAAACTCCACAAGATCAGTATCAGACTCATAAATACATTATTATTTAAACTCTTTCTATGTCTATGCATCATCAACACGCTGGAGAAAAGAGAAAAGAAAACTGACAACAGGATCTACAGGGATTGAGGTATGTGTGTGTTTGTGTGTATGGGCAAATACACTGACACTCTCCAATGGTGGTGTCCCTTCCCAATGTAATTTCAGTTATTCTGTACAGACACACGCAAACTATTTGAAGGGGCGTGAAATGAAATGTGGTAACATATGTGTAAAGCCCCCACCGAACAAATGGTTGTGTAAGGTGTCACTGCCACAGAGACCATGTGAGTTTCAGACAGCGCTGGGATGGGCTGTAAACAAGAGCAGCTGTGTCATGCTAGGACAAAAGATATGAAACACTAAAAGCCAATCAGTTTCCATCTGCCCTCCAGAGAAGTGCTCCTGGTGTTGCATAAAGGTGCACAGACAAGCCGGTGCGTGTCTCCTCTCCAGAGACGGGTGACTGTAGACACCGAAACTGCACAACTAGCAGTGTTTTGGAAAACACCTACAGAGCGACGGCACCAAACTCAGAGTTAGAAAAACGGCTAGTTAGTAAAGGCTGTAAAAATGTCAGTGGTACTATATTTACACTAAGTGGAGCCTCAGGTTTCTTCAGTATTGGCATCACTTAAAGGTACATGGAAATGTTGTACATATTCATTCCTTTTTCCATTTTTGTAAAATAAATATTCAAAGAAACCCAACTTTGTTTATGTTTTCTGTACTTCTAGCCATGATTGTGGTACTTCCATAGAAGTGGGGGACTTAAAACTGTTGTGACAAATTGCCCACAGTGACCAAAAACATGACAATAACAAATAAAACAACTAGAAACTGCTTGAGGTTTGGAGGGTTAATATACAAAATACAGTAAAGTAAGCTATCCCTTTGGAATTACCTGCAACTATGCACAAATATGAACAGATCTTCAGCTACGTCACAATTATAAGCGAACTACCTTTACTATTATTTTGGCATGAATCATTCAAACAATCACAGCATAGGTTGGAAAAAGTATGTGCAGTCCTCAGTTAATAAGACAAACACCAGTTAACTGGAATGAGGAGCTAGTCAATATTGTTATTAATCACATAGGTAAGATTTGAGGTATGGATTGGCACTACTTTGTCTTAATAATAATAAAACCAACATTTTAAATTGCTACTCATGTGATCCATGCTTCACAGGAAATAGTTGAGAACAGAACTGCTGATTAGCATAAAGCTGGAAAGAGTTACAAAATGATCTCAAAGACTTTAGATACTTATCAGCCCACAGTGGAAAAAGAGAAGCTACAATAACAACCAACAGCTTTCTGGAATGATTGGAGCTAGTTAACATGTCTATGCATGATTCATATGCAAATCATTGAACAGACATGGGGGAAAAAAACCTGAGCGCCTGAGTTTTCTTTCCAAGTTTTTCTTTTTTTTTTTTAGCACTTTTACACTCCTCAACACTTTGGGAAATAAAGGTTTTGTGGACTGATGAAACTAAGATTGAAATGTTTGGGAGGAACATGCAGCATGATGGTGTAGAAAGGGTACTCCACAACAACATGATACCATCACTTCAAAGAAGAAGCACAGTGGAGGCAGCAATACAATTTAGGGTCACTTTGGTCCCTCTGGGCCTGGATTGGCAGCCATTATTTTGAGGAAAATTCATTTCCAAGGCATCTTACAAGATAATGATAGGGTGTCTGTGCAGCAGATGTTGGCTGATGCAGCACGATAAAAATTTTAAAGACCCAAGAAAGTCTACTCCAGAATGAGTACAAAACACAAGAAAACACAACTTTCAGAACTGTAATAGTTCTCTAATTAAGACCAATCCAAAATTCCTCCTGAACATTGTACAGATTTGAAGCTCAACAACACACTTGTTTTAGTTTGTGGCCACCAGTGAAGGGTCCACCAGTTCTTAAATCCAAAACTTTAGTTATTCTTTCCACCAGCAGTGGGGATGTAAACCGGGCGTGCTCAATAATGACAAAAAAGATAAATGGGTGTTATTAGCTTAAGCTCATTATGTCTGGAGACATGACTATGTGTTCACTACTACTGTAAGACTTATGGGCAGCGTCTAAACCTACTCATCAAGTCAGAGCAGCAGGCTGGATTAAATTAGTGAATCATAAACTGAACTTTGAGCTAGCTCTTGTTAAGTGTGAACTTCAACATTGGTTAGTTCTGCACCACCCTGAAGAGAAAGGGTACTGTATTGGTTGGAAAGAAAGTGAAAATCATATTATTTATTTTAGGGAACTACACAGTCATGTGTAAAGATATTGTTTTGAATGACTTTGCAAGTCATATTTGTACCCTTAATGTTTGTTGACTAGCAAGTGGCTGCATATGGAGAGTCTTTCAGAGTTAATCAGCTCTACAAGTGTTTGATCAGCCCAGTTTAACCAGCAGAAGATTGGAAAGGCTCTTTCATCATGTTTAAGTGTCACAAAGAAAATAAATTCAAGACAAGCAGAAAGAAAATCGGCTGTTAAAACTGGTCATTTTAAATAGATTTTTTGCTACCATACCTCATTAGTTACTGTTACACGTGGGTGTATATGGGTGTTTACTTCTGTACTACTAGTTTTTAAACTTTGAAAATTTGATTTCTCTGACTCCATGATGGAATAACCATTTTCTTCTTTGTGCATTCTGATTTTTGTCATTCTGTATTTTCAAAGTATGTCTTGCAGCACAACCTGCAGCATCTTCCTTACTTCTTTAATAGAAGCAACAAACCACAGACGATTACTTCTCGCCAAAAGTCACAACACTAACATCACAATAGACAGAATGTAACATCTGAATCTTTTAAAAAGGTGTGGGCACAAACCTTGCACACCTAAGATACCACATAAATCCCGACCCAGCTCACAACAGTTTCTCTGCTGGATCTACAAGAATAAGCCAGGCTTGAAGGGTGGCTGCCTTAATTGGAAGCAAGGACATAAATGCACTGCTGCTGTATCGGCTCAACACTAACGCTGCACTCACACGAACACAAAGCACACAAAGTCTCTGACCTTTATTTTGGCCTCTTTTCTGTCTATTTTAAATACGGTGCATGCTGTTGAAAGTGTTTTACCCCAACAATGATGTCCACACAGCAAATACTAACTGGCACCCTGTATTTGTGCTCAAAGCAATCAGTTAACAACTGTTGTGTTTCTGTTTGTGTGGGAATCAAAACAAACACAAATGGCTCTTGCCTGGTTGTTGTTTGTATTGTGTTAGAGGACATTTGCATAAAGCTGAGCTTTTCTCAACTTTCCTCTATAGTGTCACTGAGTGCCTTTTAAATCTCTGTAGTTCAGCGGGTGGTGCTATGCTGCAAAACCACGTCCCATTAAGATTGAGCAGCTGCTTATTGCTGCCCCAGCTTTGAGTCTGTGTTAGTGCAGATTGTTGATGCTGTGGACATGTTTTTCCATGTGGCAGTGCGAGCTAGAGAAAAAAAACTGATTTAAAAAAAAAATTTAAAATAGCAAAAGTTTTAAAGGAGATTAAACTAATAGCTAATAGCAATGAAATGAGGTCCTCAAACTTAACTCCCAGTTGGATAGTGAACAGAGCATAAAACAGAATACTGTAATTGACACACAGCAGTGGTACGAAACATCAAAAAGCCTAAAAACAATCAGATTACACACATGAAAGTTGCGCTAATTGGAAGTGCCTCGCCCCAAAAAACACCCTGAATGTGTGAATGTGATGGGTCGGGATAAGGAACCCTTCAGAACTTTCCTAAGAGTCATCAGGGTTTTACAATTTCTTCTATATCTAAGTAATTCAGTCATATCCAATGGTACACAGCAAAAATGAAAAGTAAAAAAAGATATTTTGCGGTAATTATTATGAGGTATTTTTTCAAACATACAATTTGTTGAGTAGTTGCCTTAACAACTATGAAATGACCTCTCTGTGTACATGAGGACACCATCTCCACGTCCACCACAACTTAACTACGTCAGCGAAAACTGAAACCTTGTACTACAGAGTAATATTTCATCTTGTGCAGCATGCAAACCAAAGAAAGGTGACAGAAATTAAAATGCCTACCACAGGCTGCTTCAATGAAAAAGATAAAAGTAATATATGTAATCACATGGGACCTAGTCATCATATGATACAGCATTACTTTATTAATAATAGCAGAATTATTTATTCATCACTTGTGCTTACTGAGGTGAGGAGGGCTCTATTACAAATAAATGTGGTCATAAAAAAAATCCATAGGGTGAAAATATTCTGCAGAAGTCAACATCTAAACACTTACTATTAACACTTAGTGTTGTCAGGAACAATTCTTAGGTGAATGAAAACTAGTTGTGCCCCCTACAACTCCAAGTGGAAACTGCCCAGCATGACACAGAGCATGTACAATCATGCATTTCTGACTAATATTCTTAGCAATGGCTGTACACCCCCACACTACCCGCTTGCCCAAAGGCACTCTGTACAGTATGGAAGTGTGGCTTCCTGTCACATGTATATGCCCCACAAGCAACATACCTATTGCAGCTCTAACAGTATTTGTTCTGCCAGGTGCCAAAATGGCAGTGACACATAGCCCAGTGCAGATGTGATGGTTTCAATCCAGCATATCATAACCACACAATTTGATACCCCTGTTTCTCAAAGATCCAATACAGGTTCATTTTGCTTTGTTTATACTTGGTCCTACAAAGCTTCTTTTAGGACAGTGTTAAACCAATAAAAAAAGACACACAAAGACCTAAAAATGTGTTTATAGAGTGAGGCTAATTTTATGTGTGCAGTTAAACTGCAAAAGAAGGCGGGAACAAACTCACCAAGCAGTGCAGGGTTGCTGTTGCGGTTAGCGGGTTTGGGTGGAGGGACAGGTGGCTGCTTAGCATGGGGAGGGATGGGAGGCGGCGTGTCGGAGTCAGCAGCAGGGGAGGGCCGAGGAGGGTCTTCTACTATTAGGGAGACTGTCCTTGGTGGCTTGGCAATAGCTACAGCAGCAGTGGATGAGGAGGAGGAGGTAGAGGAGGAGGAGGAGGATGAAGAAGAGGAGGGGGCTGAACTCCTGCCTGACTCAGTGGAAGCACTAGTGAGGAATTTGGGGGGGAGCAAAGCTTGTTTGGGTGGGGGAGGTTCCTGCTGTGAGTCTTGTGTCGGGTGAGGGTCAGGGGCAAAGCGGACACCAGCAGACTCTACAGAGAGGGACAGACACACAAACACATAAAGACATTAAAGGAGAGGTCACAACAAGGCTTCTAAGGTTGCTCTTTGGAAAACTATGTAAACAGAAAGCACCAAGGGGTCTACACACACAGTACAACACTGAGGAAAAGGCTTAGGTGTCAAGCTTGTAAAATACGCAAATCTTTCAGAGACTACCCAGAGGCAGGGGAACTCTGATCAAAGTTAGACAGTATAAGAGGATGAGAGGTAACAAGACGATCTTCAGTTCACACACAGCAGACATGGAAAAAGATCAAAGATGCACAGAGGGGTTTGTTTTTCTTCTTCTTCTTCTTCTTCTTCGTCTTTTCATCCTCAGCTAAATCCTTGTATCAAAGCCTAGTATTTACTGTTTCAACATCAGTCCTTCACCCAAAATGCTTCAAAACAGCACCATCAGGAGACTGTGGTCTGTGAACATGTTGCCATTTCATTATAGAAAAACATTATTTACCGACTAGAATTACTGCCTCTTGTTTGTACACCTCTGCTAACCAATGACGTTGAGTTTACATCAGCATGTGTCCAAACTCATGATATATGTAGTAAAGACTATGATGTGTGTGAACTCACTGAGATACACAATTAATTCACACTCCCTGTATGTGTTTTCATGCTTGGCCAATCAAGCTGATTCTGACAGAACACAACATTATAGCATGACATGGGATCAATACACAGACAGACAGACAGCCTCAGAACATAATCCATTCACTGTCTCAATTGCTTTCCTTATCTGAAATGAAAAATAGGGCTTTTTGCCAAGGTAGTTTTGTCACACAATTTGAAAAAAGTTATCAAAGCATTTTCTGAAATAGAAAATACAGTTTTTTTATTCGGACAGTTCATTTTTCTTGATAGGGAACCCCCTATCTTGCCCTTCAACACTAATTGCTTGGCGGTTCAACCCCACACCCCTCCGCATGTCCAAGTGTTCTTGGGTTGCTTCCAATGGCTGGCAAGCACCAAGAATGGCAGCTCTATCGCCATTGCTGTGTGAATGTGTGTGTGAGAATGGATGAATGAGAAACACGTCCCTCATCTTCTGCCTCATCTATGAATATATGTGAAATAGACTAACTTATCAAGTTAAACTGACTCACAATTATCATCCCTAGCAGGTCTCAGACATACAGTCCTAGTTAGTAGAGAGTTACAAATGAGAGGAAAAGATTACATTTTCCAGCAAGTCAAAATCTCAGAGAAGACACAGATGAGGCCACCAACTACAAAGCAGCACAAGGAAGAGATCTTACCAGAACGTTCTCTGAACTCTGCAGCTGGGGTGTATCTGGGCAGGGTAGTCCGTCGGTCAGCATCTGAGGCAGGTCGAGGCTTCTTGTTGTCCTCTGAGGAGCTTTTCTGTAGAGGAGGCCGCAAGTCCATCTCAGAGAAAGGCCTGACTGCAGGCCGTGAGTCGTCTCCAGAATGCTGAGTACCCGGCCTCTCTCTCCTCTCCTTCTCTTCCTTCTTCTCCCTCTCATCTCGTCGCTCTCTTTCATTTCTCTTGGCCCAGTCATCCCATTTGTCTCTGTCCTCTCGTCTGTCCCTGTCATCTCTCCTATCTCGATCATCTCTTTCTACTCGAGCATCTTTCCTCTCCCTGTCTTCTCTTTCTCTGTCATCTTTTCTGTCATCCCTGTTGTCTCTCCTTTCTCTCTCAAGCCACCGATCTCTATCTTCTCTCCTGTCCCTGTCATCCCTCCTTTCTCTTTCATCATGCTCCCTCCTTTCTCTGTCATCACGATCCCTCCTCTCTCTATCATCACGCTCCCTCCTTTCCTTCTCATCCCGATCTCTGCGTTCTCTTTCGTCACGATCTCTCCGTTCTCTTTCGTCACGATCTCTGCGTTCTCTCTCGTCCCGATCTCTCCGTTCTCTCTCGTCCCGATCTCTCCGTTCTCTCTCGTCCCGATCTCTCCGTTCTCTCTCATCACGATCTCTGCGCTCTCTTTCGTCAGGATCATTCCTTTCTCGATCATCCCGATCCCTCCGTTCCCGCTCATCTCGATCCCTCCGTTCCCGTTCATCCCGATCACGCCGTTCCCTCTCATCCCGATCACGCCGTTCCCTCTCATCCCGCTCCCTCCGTTCCCTCTCATCCCGATCTCTCCCATCCCGATCTCTCCTTTCCCTATTGTCTCTGTCTGTCCTTTCATCTCTCCTCTCCCTGTCGTCTCTCCATTCTCGCCTTTCTCTAAAGTCTCTGTCTTCTCTCCGGTCAACTCCCCCTTCCCTTTCTCTTTCATCTCGCCAGTCCCTTCTTTCCAGGTCTTCCCTGTCCTTCCTTCCTCTGTCCTCTCTGTCATCTTTGCCATCTCTCCTTTCTTCTCTGCGGTACCTATCATCTTGTGGAGGTCCTCGAGGTAAAGATCCTCCTCTCTTATCAATATCTGATGGCAGACGGCTTCGTTTGTCTACATCCACGGCGAGCCGTGCATGAGAGTCCACGTCCAAGGGTGCCCGGTTACTTCGGGAAGCATCAGATGGTGCCCTGTTTCGACGTTCATCTCCCTGGGGTGGCCTGAGGGAATTCATCTTGATGTCAGACTCCCCTCGAGACACTCGCACCCCGGCTTCCGACACCCTGTCCACATCCATTGGCACAGGGTGCCCATTTTTCACTGGAGCTTTGGAGTGGTTTACATCGTTACTCTCTGTCCAATACAGACAAAAGCAGCACAGTACATGTAATTAAACATACAGCTAGTGCATCCATAGAGGACTATTTAAAATGAACTACTACATCTCCACCTACCATTCTCTGGGATGTCCCTTAGAACTCCTCTAGCAATCAATTCTTGGCGACTTTTCCTAACTGAAATCTTTCTTTCCAAAGCTGAAAAAAGAAAAGCATACAAATAAATCAAGCATGATGCAATGCACACAACAGGTGAACATAAAAGAAGTCCTTGTAGCAAGCATACCTATAGATGTCTCAGCAAACTTCTCACTTGGTTTCTTCTTTCTCCATTTCCAGGGCTTGAAGATCCTCCCCATTTTGGAGAACTTGCCTTTGCGTTTGGTTGGAGGCGTTCCTCCACCAGAGTTTCCTTCTTCACTCCCTGTTGTGCTACGCTGGAGGTCAACCTCATCATCTGCATGAACATGAGACAGTGGAAAACAAATAACTAAGTCTGACTCCTATAAAGTATTTTTATTTGAAGCAAATCTTAAGCAAAAAAGCCTTATTTGATAGAACTGGGTCTTTGGGACACTACAACTTGGCAATGATAGATGTACTGGGTATTCTGGGTACATCTACCTGGAGTCTCTGTATACACAGAAGGCTAAAGCAACAGTGTAACATGTACATAGAGCAACAACATGCTCTTAAGCCAGTTATACCTGTTTTAAAATCTGACAAACAATATTGCAGTAATAGTTCACTTCAGCATGCATTGCTTACACCGTTGATTCACACATTTATTTACACACACCGTTCACTGTGGCTGTAACATAACTCACTACTACATTGTATTGTTAAATCCCTATTATCTTCAAGCTTATCACACAGTTCACAGTTTCTATTACAAATAGAGCCCAGAGGAATTTAATCTGTAGTCCTGAGAGCACACATCCTCATGACAACTGCAAGTGGCCTGTGACTATAGCTAACACCACAGTTCAGGAATTTTCTGCCCGAGTGTGAAGTTAGCAGCAAGGCCTTAATAACTGACTGTAATGACAACAATATTAATGATAATATTCCTTTCACGCCTTTCTATAGACTACAAATCAAGTATGAACAAAGGATATGATATAAAAAGCAGCACTGTATCCAAAACATGAGGCTGAGACACAGGTCAATATCAGCTTGATATATTAGCAATTCAGTGGTATGGTTCAACCTACTTTTGAGAGGATTCTCACAGCAGTAATGTGTTTGTGAGAAATTGTTGCTGGACCTTGTATTCTGACAACAACACTACTCAAAATAGGCAGTAACACAAATCCGTCCAGTGTTTTTTTTAACTGGCTGAATCAGTTTGAGGTTGAAGCGCTCTTAAAATGTCCTTATTAAGCTACTCAACATATACTGACCTTTAATGTGCACATATTTTTATCTTGTTCCTAGGTAAGTGTGGGATTTTAAGAAATTATGTCAATGACTCTGAATAAGCCCAACTGAAATTCATATGCTATAATTGCAGGTCATGCCACCTTCATGCTGCTACACATAATGCTCAGCGTAGCCACCCGCCCTAATGAGAAGATTAATGCATCTGTTTTTCTGCACATTAAGTTATGAAACAGTTCCTCCCTCCTCCCTGCACTTAAACCGTCAGCCTTCAGCTCGGTGTTGAGTAACTGACTACTGCCTTTCGACTCATCACCTAAGAATTATAATAGCGGTTTCACACCCATTTACTGTTGTCTTAATATTTTCAATAGCATTAGACCTATTCTGGGATTCTGAGTCACGGTTTCTGTACTGTAATTTGTTTAGATCTTGTCCCTCAGTAAATCTTCCTTTATTTAACTCCATGCTGTTTTAATCTAATTCAAACCAAGAATATTAAAGGCTTCGATTTGATGGTGATGTGACAAATGTAGAGGATAGTCCTATATCACTGCCAGCATTTCTGTGAAAGAAAAACAACATAAATTCCCACCACCCTGTAAGTTGTAACAGAAGAAATGGCTGGCAGTAAGAGGGGAATTTGGACCAGCCATGTTTAGGGGCTACATTCTTCGCTATGACTGATAACTTAGCCAGCAGCTTAAAGCCTGAGCCCTACCCTACATAAGAAGTCTAACCTTCCAATTCCAGTCAGAAAAGGCAGACTGCTCTGTTTTATCTTAGATTACTGTCAGTGAATTCCCAAAGTTAGGGCTTAAACCCATGTTTTTAAACCTAACTTTTCCAGAAAGTCTTTGGGTAAATGGCTTCTCTGTGACACATTAAATCTGTGCTATGAGGACATGTTAAAGTCAGCCACAGGTTGCGGTTTAATTAACAGAGTAAATGGCATTTGACACCACATAATTACAATATCAAACCAGTCATCAGTCAGTTCATTATCACTACAATGATCACAGACTGAGAGAATGTAAGCTGTGTTTAATGGAACGGAAAGCTAGGTAAAATAAAATGACAGATGGAAGATATCCCTTTAATACATCGAAAAATCTGTATGTGTTCTTCGCTGTTCTTGACAACTGTTCATCTGATCTGCCTAGACTCGGTATACATATCACTGGGGAGGTTGTTTAGACAAGCGGTTCTCCAGAAACATTTAAAGATACATTAAACAGTAGTGGAGGCGGTGAAAAGATCGCTGCACCTGATCAAAGCACGGATTTCCCCGGACAACAAGCTACAACTAAAACACCTCCCCCACAATCATATTAAGTGTGGGAGTATTTTAGACAGAGACCAGCGATGTGGTGCTCTGTAACCACTGTAAACTGGAAGTGGTTAATCACACCAGAGACTGTAACCACAGACAGCACTATCCTGTTTACTTTTTGTCCCCAGCCAAGCATATTATAGGATGTTAGGACACGTGGAACATGTTCTGTTGGCAGTATGACTCAAAATAGAGTTTCTAAATGTTTCTTCATCACCCACATATACAAAGTCATTTCTGCACCACTGCTGTTGCAGTAATTTACTGTGACACCATGTGTCGTCTCATGTCATTATTCTGACGTTTTATATTTTCTCTCAACATTATTGGCCATGCATGAGTGAGAAAAGTTGTTTTAGTTATTTTCTTTGCCCCGCACTGATGCAAAATACATTTGCTAAAGATTATAGTAACTGCATATCACTGCAGTGATGAATTTAATTCATGTTATAACCATTTAAGTCAAGTACGTAAGAAAGAATACTGATATTCCAGCTCAAGGAAAGGGTTAGAAAAAAATGTTTAAATCAATAACAAGACATTTTTTTAGATTTAATTTGGGGAAATTCATCAATAATATAAAAGTTATCTAAACATATTTGACAGATTATTCATTATATTAATAAAAATCCAATAATTTGGTTAATCAATAAAACAGTAATTACAATAAACACAATTGTTATGTGTAGCTTCTGTTTACTTACTTTTACTCAGAACCATGCAGAGAGAGAGTTAACATTGTCTCTCTGTAGTGCTAGTTATACCAAATGGGGTATCAGCTGATTTGTGTTTTAATGCCAGCGTTTTGAGAGCCCTAAACAGTAAGAAAAGTGGCTGATCAATAATATTGAGAAAACTTCAAGGAGCAATATTGAACGGGAAGCGCTGCAGTGAGAAAAGATGCCAGACAAGGTGAAGCGATTGGACCCTTTCACAAACACCACAACTGACTGATTTCAGCTGAACAACATCTGACAGAGGAAGGGATAACCTGTCTCATCGAACACTGACTGGTACTGTCCTTTATGCTGCTGGTTTGTCACACGTGTTACGCTGACAAATTGAAAATGGATTGGTACCGCTTACAATCACTATAAAACCCACATCTTGAGGATGAGTTTTTCAAAGCCAAAGACAAATGTGGTGAGTGTTAAGATTAAAGAAAGAAAACTCAGGCTCCTTTGAACAATAAATATATTGAATGTCAGTTATGATAAATGCATTATCCACAATCACCTATAAGAATTTGATCAGTCAACAATATAAGACCTGACAGTGTTGAGGGCTGTATTTGTCAATTCAGATATCAGCTCTGTTTAGATGTTTTTTTTTCTCAGTTTCCATAAATTGTTTCTTTGTAAGGGACAGTGTCGATTAATCAACGCCAGCATTAATATGAATATACCATTGTCTTATGCGGCTGCTTGTGTTATTGTTGGGATAACGTTTGTGCAGTGGGCAAGTGCAATCTGAACCAATACTGTGGACACAATATAAAGGTTTTCCATATGGCAAGTAGAGCATAGCAAAAAGGTGCCTGAATATGAGCTATAAGACAGTATATTTTAGTGCTCTCCCTCCAACAAGAAGGACCTCCTCACTAATATATGATTGGGTTAGGGTCTGTTTTGCAGGACTGTCATGTTCTGTCCCATTATCAGGTAACTGATAAACTGACTAAAAACTGTTGTTGCTCTACGAGGGATGTAGTGGTACACAAAAGTCATTGTTTGGTATTAACCTCCATCCTGGGAGTCATGGTTTGGTATGTTCTTGGTACAGTACAGAAAATGAATGAAAAAAAAAATCAAAATTCAAAATCAGATTCTTTTTCGTCTAGTCTGACTCTCTGTATCTAGGCTGTAGGTATTAGCTGTGGCACATTTCACATGGAATTTTCCCACCCTTTCACAATCAGCATCTTACATTTTTTTTCAACCCCTTTCATTGCGGTAAACAACAACCACCTCCTAACAGCAACCTACACACTGCAAATGGCAAGCTTTGAGGACAATTTGAGTCATGCAATAAGGCCTGCCTGTTGGTTCTTCCGTGAATTAACCTTCTTAATAATGTGCTCGCCTTCTTGTGTGCAAATGTTCAACTAAAATAACTGATGACTTAGATCTGCTGGAGGAGGCAACTGCAGACTGTTATCAACCCAAAAATGTATTCAACTCAGCCTCTACACCAATGGTAGACCCACTAGATGTTACAAACTATTGCTATGCTACATTGTGTCATCACATGCCAGGATAGAAGGATTTGGAATTTTCACCACTTTGTATTTGCACTTGATAAATTTGTCATACTGCACAAAAGACATTTTGAGTTCTCTCTACTTCTAGCCATGGTCGTGTTGTTTCCATAAAGGTGTAGGACTTAACATTGCAGTAAAAATGAGCCCAGAGCGAGTAAAAGAAGTGGCAGGACCAAAAAATGTTTGGAAACTGCTTGGAGAAGATAGATAAATTAGTTGCAGCCTTTATTTGAGAGCTGGTTACCTGACATTCAAATGAAGACGCACCACTGCAAAAAAATGAAAACATCCTTCCCCATAGTGTGTTTACATTATTCTGTCTACCCTCTGTATAATGTGATGCAGGCTGCTGAACGCATGTGTGAAATCTCGTGCCTGAAATGCAGGCGCACAGGGGTCAGTGAACTTGGCTCAGATCACTGGCTCTCTCACAGCTATTCCTGACACCAAGTGAATGTTAAACTGGGAGGGCTAGGGTGGCAAACACTGGGAGACCACTGATGTGGCTTGGCTAAAGCAGAAGAAAAACGTGATATGGTGACCTGGTGTTACAGTTTAGCATGACAACTGGAGATGGCCACTATTCTCAGAACAAGCAGAGAACACCAAACTCCGACAAATGAGGTGGTGGTGGAAGAAAAATAAAATCCCTACAATGCTCAGAAGAAACACTGAGGTGTAAGCTACACGTTTGAATTTTTAAATTAGCTCTATAGAGAAAAGCTTGTTTCAATATCAGCTCTGAACTGTAGTAACAACAGAGGCTTCTGTTAATGTTCAGCCTTTCAAATACTATGAACTAATAAAAGCATTAGACCTGGACTAACCAGCTGACACTAATGCAATACTTTAGTCCCCTGGTCAAGCCATCCATATGACTCATGCCAATCACATGACGTGTTGACACCAACATGTCACGAATAACACACCAGAAGCAAAAATACATCTCAAATATGGAACGAAGAGGATGTTCTCATGTTACTTGTTTAATGCAAAGTGTTAGTAGAGAAACTACACAGTAACACGAGGAGCAAATACTGATCCAATGTAGCAGGCCGTGACCAACATATTAGCGGCAGGAAATGTGAGTTTGTGATACTATGCAGAGGAAAGGAGGCAATTCCGCATTACACAGACGCTGGATTCCAACAGTAGTAAGCTGTGTTATTAAGGAGAATTGTAGGTGTGCAAATAGAAATTCTCCTTTTGACAGCAAAAACCAGTTCTGAATGTTTGAACTGTTATTAGCTTAACCAGAGACGGAAGCTTTGTAGACCTGTAGACAACAAGGTGACTTGACAAGTCCAGTCTTTGAGTTAAAACATGAGGAGAGCTAGTGTCAGCTAGTGCCTTGTACCCCTCAAATCTTGGTTTTCAGATATGCTTCTACAGGGAGATGGAGTACTATGTGCAGACAGAGAGAGGTTTGTGTGGTTTGTACATTTCACAATCACCACATTCCATCTGTGTGCATTCTTCTACACCTGTCTGTGCCTGCCGCCTTCCAGTTTCTCTCTGCTCTGAAATCACCTGCTCATATTTACTCTATTCCCTTGGTGGCTTTCCATTCTTCACAACTGCAAAGACGCCTGTCACGTTGTTTCTTCATCCAAAAATCAGTCAAAATTATGTTCATGGCAACCATTAAGTGCTGAGCTTCTGGCCTTGGACTCACCCGTGTTGTGCTGGGCTGGTTGCTGGGCCACAGTCTCGCTGCTAGCACTGTGTCCCATGCTATGGTTTCTGTCCCTGCTGGCCTGCCGGGCGCTGCCTCTCCTGAGGCCCGCGGCAGGAGAGGAAAACCTAAAGCCACCTTACCCTTCTCCAACCAGACAGAGCTCCTGTAACTCAAGACCGTCTTGACTGCTCACTTGTGTCGTTTAGTCTCTCTTGTCTCTACAGTCTTGCCCTCCCCCTCCCTTCAGCCTGTGTTATTTGGTCTCTCCCTCCCTTCCTCCCTCCTTCGTCTTCTCGCTTTAAAACACAAACACACTCACTCCCTCAGTTCTTAGGTCCCTCCCTTCTTGGAGCACTGACTTCATAAATAAGGTACGCCAATAAGGTAATCCAGCAGTCTTAGATGCCTTTCATTCCAGAGAGCAGATTTTTTGGGGGGCAAAGTTCACAGCAGGCGAGCTTTGAGGCTTGGCCGGTCCAGCCGTCAAGCCTTGAGGGATTTGCGATGCAATGGGGCCCCCCGCGAGCACCATTTTACAGACTGACAAAACACTACTCCCTGAAGGGCGATGGGCGGGCCTTGAGGGGTGAGGTAACATGAGAAGTGGAAGGTGAGCCGGGCCAAGGTGGAGCTCAGTGGCAGAGAAGTGGTAGTGACACAGTGCAGGTGTCCAATGACTCTCTAGGGATTGTCCTTTTAAACCCTGAAATGTTGTGCAAACTGATGACGTTCTGTTAGATATTAACAACTTAACTTTTACAGCTTCAGCTCCTCACTCATGTTCAAGTACAAATGCTTTTATTACAACTTAATCCACGCCGCTTTTAGAAATAAAACCTGTAATCATGTCTTTGAAAGTTCAACAGATTCAGCAACACTTGCTAAATACACCTGAAAAGCACCCCTCTTTACTGTTATATACTCCACCTCTATAAATCCCCTTAGAATACTGCAACAGCAATACCCAACACAAGACCAACACTAAACCATCAAAAGATCTTAATCTCACATGCATGGCCATGCAGGGCAAAGACAGGGCAGCCAGGCAGTTAAAGCCTGAACATTTCTATCAGAGCAGTGTGATTAGATTATACGTAATAAATGTGAGGCAGCTCGAGGAGCTCATTCTTCCATGTTAAGAGATAAACGTGGAAATTAGGAAAAAAGGATGTTAAGAATTTTTTCTGCTGGTAATCAGACAGTCTTGAAGTCTGCACAAAAGGACAAGACAGTGTAGTACAATTATCTGTGTAAGACATTTTTTGTACAACCACATGTGCAGACAGAGAGATTCTATGGCATGCCACAAATGGATTCTTTTCACATACTACTGTGTTAGGATGCAACACGCTGAAATTTAAAACTTTTATGTTTAAAACAACAAAATTAGGTAGAGGTTTGGCAAGCAGCAAGAGAGCAAACAATCCCTGTGCTTTCAGGACATTGGATACATCCCGAGAAGCTGACTTCAAGATGTGCAGCATTACTATTGCTCCCTCTACAGTCCAATTACAGCTACAGCACGGCAGCACAACTTTGACACAGGAATGAGTGGAATGCAAGTCCACCAGTCAGCTTTTTGGGGAAATGACGGTAATAAGGACAAGCATCCTTGAAATCATTGGTAAATAAACAGGGATGACAACCTTTACCATTTCCTGACCAATGACTCATGGCACTAAAATCTTTCCAAATAGCAGCAGCAGATGGAGACAAACACATTTTTTCAGGCTTTTAAACTATTCTTAACTGACACCATGAAGAGCAGCTGAAAAACAATGGCATGACTCAGAGACATACTGTCACTGTGAGTCATTGTGACAACCCAGAAAAAAAAAAGAAATACTAATGTAATGTACCACGAGACATCATACTGGTTGACCTTTTTGAATAAAAAACGAAGACACATTCTAGCAACCTGACAGCCCTGTCTTCACGTCAGAAATACATCACTTTCAGAACAGTGCCCAGGAGGAAGTGCAGTTTATTTATACTGCTTGGCCACAGGGCCAGGCAGGGATGAGTAGATCAAGCTTACTTAATCTGTTCCTGCCATGGCCCAGATATCTAGAAAGTGCTTACAGAGCCATGCCCTGCTCTATCATGGCATGTCAATGGACAAAAGCAATAGCTGATATTTACTTTCAAAACAGCCTCAGATTTTCTATTATATGAACGACATAATAAAAGCCACGCTAAACCACGGCTGTAGAGCGTTAAGAAACTGAAGTGTAACTCTAACATCTACAATCCAGAAAACAGGTTTACTCACGAATATATTCAGACTGCACAGCCATCTCTGGTGATTTCGCACAGGTGTCTCAACTACACTACAACAGCTGAGCCTAGGAATAAAGATCCTCTGGACCGCGTCAGTGTACAGGTGATACGCAGAAGTTGTTAAGTGATCGAGGTCAGTGGTGAAATAGACACAAGGCCAAGAGTGGCAGAGCAACTCTACTAACCTACAGGTGTGTCCTCTGGGTGAGGGCCAATCAGAAAGCTGCAGTGATAAACAGCACAATGCGTCACACAGCCAACCCCTTAATGGACAGCTTCATTACCCAACACTGTGTGTGTGTTGATTCATCACTTTCTGGCATCATGATACTATGCCTGAGATAAGGTCACTCTTGCTACAACCAACAATCTTGAAATCAGTTTCAGATGCAAGTTTTTAATGGGGATGCAGATGACATATTTGTGGTGCACAGTGAAGTAAAATGTTATGCCAAACTTAAAATATTTATACTACATTGTGGAAGTAACAAAAAAAGAAGAGTTTTTCTTACCAGGATTTTCCATCACAGTGTCCAAAACTCAGCAGTCACCAGCTCCTGAAACAAATTAACATTAGGATCAGTATAAAAAACATAACAACCATTCCAATTGTAACTGCAAGCACAGTACAGATCATGTAATTACAAATGAGTGTCTAATTACAAGAGTGATTTGACACAATATGAACAAATGTTTTATTTCTTAATTCCTTTTGCTTGTCATTACACAACCTAGCCTAATTCACAGCTAATACAAAAAGAAACTTGAATAAAAATTAATAATTCCCTTAAGTGGATGGAATCCCAGATAAATTTTGGATCCTCTAAAAACATCACAAATTACAAAAGTTATTCCACTCAGTGAAGCTTCCACGTCTTCTATTACTACAGAGTAAAACAATGAACAACTCTCAGGACACTTCAATAGATTAGACGTTCTCTGCAGCAAATAGGAAGCAGATCGAAGCTCAACAAAAGCTCTGGCGTGTTGGCCAGAACAAAATAGTGCATTTATTACCTCAAACGCTGAGTGAAAATCAATTCTGAGCTAAAAGATAAATCAAGTAGTGTAATTCAGACCGTTTTTTCAAAAAGATGGGAAAACAAAAGTCCAGATAAAGAAATTATTGAGCAGTTGCAGTGTTAAGGAGACATTCTTTATCATGAGCTAAGGAACTAGTATTAGGGAAAATTAAACGCACCTTTAACACTCCTGTATTGCTGATTAGTGCTCTGAGACGATCTGCTTTATATAATAAGGCAACATACCATAGCTTGATCAAAATGTCTATTGTAAGAGAATCTGTCTGTACTCTGGCTTTGATTTATGACTTTTACACATAAACAACCTAATGTTTCACATGTAGAAGTATAAATTCATAAATGATACAATAGGAGACTAACTTAAAAGACAAATAAATGAACTGTACTCAAGGTAGTCAAAAGTGCCTCATCTGTTGTCTGAAAAGTCTGTGCATTGAAAGTTTACTGATCCTCAGACGTAAAGACAGAGTAAAAATTTGACTTTGATGTCCCAAATATTAATATTTTAACTGTTCAGCAACTATCAAACTCCTCATTAAAAGGAATCAAAACTTTAAGTTGACTGATGGAGCGTGGAACCTGCTGTGTGGAACTTATCTCCCCCTCATGGCAGTGAGAGTAATTACACAAACACTGTTGACGCGTGCCTCGACACCAGTCGCTTTCATTTGAAGACTGTAATCCTTCCTTTGTTGGCCGAGTTTCAATTATAACTTGAGCATCAGAAACTCTTCCTGATCAAGTTTTTCCACCACAGCTTCCATGACACAACTAGCTATTGCACCTCTAATCACTGCTGGTTCCCATAAAATACATTGCTACTAGTGTGCAAGTATGGAAATGTTGCCACCGAATCCAGATTTAAAACTCTGGTATATTGGAAAATGCAGAGATACTATCTGGTGCTGCTGGGCTTAATCTGCAGCTCTTTTGGGAAAGGCTTGGATGTAATGGACATGCATTTGTAAGGAAAAGTTCAACACTAGCTTTAAGCCAAAGTTGTAGGACTCTTGACCATTCTGCATATCTTCGACAACAACACGGCTGTCAAGATGTCTCTGTAGGAGTTATTTTCCATGTTAAAACTAAAGCAAATTTGATCCACAATCTTATTTTTATATATCAATACATTTTTGGATCCCCGCACAAGCCACTTAGCAAGACTATTAAATGATACTAAAGTTTAGAAAATAAACTAACCTTTCTCATTACTTCCATACACCAAGATGGTTGCGGTGTTTATATGTATTGCTAATTAAACCAAGACGTCTGGGAAAATAATGCAAAGGATCTCTATACATCATGTAACCAGCATACTGCTGTGACAGAAAAAAAAAATCCCTCAACTCTAAAAAGCAAAGCATGAAGTTGTACCAGTAACACTAAAATATGTGTAGTTAAATAAAATCTGGGGTGGCCTTCAGTTAATCTGCGAAGCTGTAGTAAGGAGTGTTGCAGGTTAAGCTACTCTTCCATTTTAAGGAAATTTATTTTCTGAAAGGAGGTTTAAATAAGCCTTACATAAGTTACAATGATAATGTATCTGTGCACAGTCAAAAACAAGCACTTCTTAAACCAGACCAACCTCATTAGCTCCACACTGACTGGGGGTGGAGGCTCATAGCGTCAAGATCAAGGACAAAGGAGCAGCTGACATTGACAAAGTGACAATTTGTGTTTTCTTTCCCAGAGAGATTCACAGTAGCCATTCAAAAGATGGCCCTGCTTGCAATTGGTCAAAATCAGTGGGTGCGGCTAGATCATGACGTCACCAGAGGTGGGACCGAACAGCAGTATCAGGCTGCACTTTGGAATGTCAAAAGTCTCTTGAGAATAATCTGTTAAAACCCAACCCGTGCGACTGAGAAGAGTTTACAGTGTGTACATTGCAGAATAAAAGGGTGAGTGTAAACTAGTTGGCAAGTATTTGACCTTCTTATCAGGTGGACGAGGTCAAGCCATTTTTTCAAAAAAGAACAAAAAGTTTTTCCATGAATTCAGCTGCAGTCATGATGAAGGAAAGTTTCTTTAGCTACAAAATGCTTTCCTGTGGTTAACTTACTTGTACCGAAGATCATGGATCAATAAAATCTTCTCCAGGAAGAGTGTACCTGCGGTTGAGCTGTGGCCTCTGGTTCCAGCTGTACAACTTGGCAGCAAAGTGACAGCAGCACTCCTGTAAAATACACAAGCATGCAAGTGCATAAACAGGATCCACTTCCAGCTTGCTGGTGAGCTTCTTTAAAAATCTGCTGACTAAGCGGTTTATTCGATAAGCTTTTAATTTGTGCCATTTTCTTGGAATGTAGCACCAATCTTTTAGTCAGGGCACAGCCATCACACCTGACAAAGCACCTACAAGCTGTTGTACTTAATAATAAACCCTTTACCTTACATGTAAACTATACCACCAACTCTGCTAGGAACTTTTACAACATCAACAGCGGCTGGCCAACCCCTCTGCCTGGTCAACTTTGGTTTAGTCCAACTGGTTTGACAAGTCTTAGCCTATATTGTACACACACAGCACATGCTCAACAGCTGCGGGCATGCCTGCACTGTACATCGCTTCAGCTAGTCCTCTTCTCTAAACTGTATGATCCTGATACACATCAAACCTTTATTTTAATAAAACATGTTTAAAACATAAAGACGTTTGTGCAATTGGACATGTATACACCTAGATTTTCATTTTTACAGCAAATGTACAATACGTCGGTTCAAAATTATCAGCTAACAGTCTCCTTCATTAGTAATAAGTATCAGTATCAGACAACAAAAAATCATTAGTTGACCCACTAAAATAAATTACGGGCGTGTATTGATGGCCAATAAATATGCAGTTGACAGTAACGGTGCTTATGTAAAAGAGGAACCGTTGGAACTACAGTTTACTGCATACCAAACACAATCACTGCACAATTATTTTGACTGAATATCAACAGTATAAAATAATCAAAACATCTAAAATCTGTGCTAAACCAATAAACTAAACCAACTTTATTTTGTTACTTTATTTTCCTCCAAATAAAAAAAGCGTATTCAATGCATTATTCATTATTTCCATCAAGTCTATGAAGAGAGAGAAGTTGATACGCAGTTGAACTCACAAATAATTCACTAGATAAAGCTCAGCACCGCTGCAACCCAATTCTGTTCTCAAATATCCTCCCAGTGCTGGCAGCAGAGCAAACACAGAGGCGAGTTAATGTGCACCAGTTTGTGTGCGTACATACAAGCGAGCAAACTACAGCAAGCTCAGGCGGTAGACCCAGTCAAGCATTGTAGCGCTGGAGGCCTGAGGACACCACGTGAACATGTACAAACATATGCAGGCTCCCACCCAGCGCCGTCATTATTTAACAGAGCATCCAAAGGTTGAGCCTGCCGTCTGATTCAGCTTGGATTTTAAGGCATCGCTGCCATGTTGGCTTTGACAGTCAGGCTCACACTGTCTCTCTGAGCTTAAGAAAGAGCTGAGAACAATTTAAACAAGAGCAGGCAAAACGGCAGCCAGATTTTCAGGTTTGGTAATAGGATCCGGCCGCAGTACATCAACACTTTCACATGAGCGCAAGTGTACACCTTTGTTGTATTGTAAAAGGAGGTCAGCTCTCACGCCTTTATACGCGAAACAGTTCAAATACCTCGAGTAATGTATCAACTATTTAGGACAGAGCTTTTGACTGACATTTCGGCATGTATAAATTATGCAAAAATGTAAGTACTAATGCAAACTCACTGTGATAGAATAAATACTTGAATTAGATGCAGTTTGCAGCACAGCACACAAACCTGCATCAAGTGCAGGTATGTAACGCAAGCAATAAAGTATTACACAATGTAAAAAAAAATCATTGTTGTTATATTAATGAACCCATTTCACAACTGCTTCGGAATCGTGACCATGAGTGCATGTGAAGTAATATTTATAGTTCTGTGTGCATATTGTCACAAAACATGTAAAAAAAAAAAAAACTAAGCCATTGGTAACCAGTCCATAATTTATTATCATAAATCAAAGCACATTCTAGAAAGCCAGACTAAAAATTGCAAACCACCAGTGTCAACTCAGATCATGCTAATTGGATTTGCCAGGCTAGCTGACTGTCATCCAAATAAATAAATAAATAAACCTTTGTGTGTATTTTGTTTTGTTTGTTTGCTTTTTTGGTATTTCGGGTAAGATTATTTACTCACACAACATGCTTCATCTCTCAATTGTTCAATTTTTCACAAAAAAAAAAGATTTTTTTTTTTTTTAAAAGTGTTACTTGATGCAATTATAAGCCTTGTTGTACTCATCATGTCATGTGACATGAAGCTGGCTGTTGAGACACTTTCTCTCCTTGGCCTACTGTGGTTTGGATTCTATCTAATTTGTGTGTTGCTTTGGATAAAGGTGTCTGCCAAATTAATAAATGCAAATGTATGTAAATTAAAAAATGCACCTCTTGTAAGACTGTGACAGCCACTGAACTCACTGAGATTATTAACATGAATGTAAAACCAAGTTGAAGACACTTTCTTTTATAACTAATCAAATCTGTAAACAAGATTTAAAAAAGTACATTTTACTCACTTTCAATGAAACCAAAGCAACATTTTCCAGCTCATGATGCAAAGTCAAGTTAACTTCTACGATTCCCACATGATGAACGACGCACTTTAACAAATGTTGCAGGCATTTAATTCTCTTTCCTAGCAGACCTTTGAAAAGTCAATGTTTAAAATCAGCTCTGCTCTGTTTGCACTGCGCTGCTAGGGCAGAAATTTGACAAAATCCTGTTTGTTCACTGTAAGCTCCCAATTAGCTCATTAAGAGGGCCCAGTTTATCGGATAAAGGGCTACAGCTCTGCAGAGAAGACAGGAACACAATCAGCCATTGTGCCAAGTTCATTCTGCAGAGCTGGCAATCACTAAACAAAGTACTGAGCTGCAATCTGCCTGGGAGCGAGCCGTGTAGACCGCCCCATATATTTCAATTCTACCAACCAACAGAGCTTGTTCTACCAAAACACAGCTACTTTACCATTTGTTTTCAATTTCACAACTAGCCCGAAAACACAGAGCACACTTACATACATATTCTAAAGGCTGCAAAAGGCTGTCTGGTGTAGTTTAACAATAAAAAGATTCAGAAATTAATTCAGATCACATATGAAGGATATTTTTATGTGCAACAGTTAAAGATCTTGATTGTATAATATTAGCCTATAATTCCTAGATATACGGCAAAAAAACGTTCCCTTTGCTAATGGCCAAACATGCCTCTCTCTCTTTTTTTTTTAAATCAACGGCTTTTGAGACTGATCAAACAAAAACATTATATTTTTTGGCTGTAGTTAAAATCCCCTCTTCACAACAGGGTTTCTGTCAAAGAATCTGTTACGGTGAACAACACTAGATAAGGATCCCTTTCCCACCGTTTCAATGCTCTTCACCCTTACAACATGCTCCACCCTGGTCAATCTCAGCCTCACTCCACAATGCTACTTACCTTCATTTAGTGAGACTCAAATGGAATTCATAAAATTACCTTTTCTGCTTGATAAGTAACATGTAATCCCTGTGAAATGGAACAATCCACGACTATCTGTATACAAAGCACAATAACATGACTGACCTGATTACAATGCAGCCTATTTAGAACAAATACAATAAACTGCAGCTCCTTTTGTGTTCCTCTTCTCTAAAAGTGTGCATAGTCCTATAGGGCGTATTACTGACTTCTGACAGTACTAAAAGCACTGGGTGCCTGTCAGAACAAGTCGACGGGCCTGTGAATGGAATGTAGAGGAATGTTTCACAGAGAGGCAAGCTGCCTCCATGGAAGCCAGATAATTTACACCTGAAGCCTCCTCTGGCTCACTATAATGTAATTTAATGCTACAGTTGCCCTGCAAAGGTCCGAGCTCTCAGTGACCCCTCCATTTAAATGTACTCAGAACCTCAAAACAATACAAATAAAACACAATAAAATCGACATTTTGACATAATGGTAGTGGTTAAATATCCAAAGAACAACAGTCATCTAAATATCAATCATAGTAATCGGTGGAAAGCGAATTTCAGTTATTTCGCCCCGCCTTAGCTAACATTACATGGACACTAACAAGCTAACCTCAGACAGGTACAGGTAGCTACATAACTGAAGCTAATGGAGAGAAGTTAGATATACTGCCACAGTGTGAATGCAGTCCTTTGCAATGCTTTCGGCCTCCTTTTTAATTCCCTCTTACTAATGTGACCAAACAGAACTTGGTCTGTGAGCTAAAGATAGAAACGCCTTACAGCAGTACCTGTATAATGCTAATCCTTGGCTGTTAGCTAGCTGAAGTTAAGTTAGGGCCAGCAACAGGTGGCTACTGTCCCTGCACTGTAGCGTTAGCTTCGTTAGCTAATTAGCTCACACTTGTCGTTCAAGCTCACTGAAACCTATGCGCTGTGGTTTACAGAGACTCCTTACCTTTTCTAGTAACCGGTTAGCTTGTGTTTAAGTGTATCCAGGAGGCAGGAGACGCAGTTTGCCTGTATCCGGTTGAGCCCTGATTACTTTTGACACTTGTCGCTGCTGTCCATCACAGGGAAAAAGCAAGGCGGAACTAGCTCCAATAACTTCCTTCTGACCCAAATCCAACCACAAAAGCAACTTTTCCAAGCGTCCCAGCAAAGATACAGATCCCAAGCGTTGACTGGATGTACACCGAGTGCCAGGAAACACGCTAAATGCTGTATTCAAAACTTCTTTGTTAACACTTTGCTGTCCAAAGGTGTTGTACTTTAACTCGGTAGGAAGATTAAATGCTTTTGCGCATGCGCACTTGTCAGTGGGAAGGCTGTCTTTCCACCTGTAGAAAAAGCTCCACGACGCAGTGGCCACGTGACCAGAGGGCAGGACGACATGACATTTCTTGGTCAAGTCGGTGGGTTGTGGCGTGATTGTGGTTATGGTTTGACAACTGAAACACTTTGGTTAGATGTGGGTTATAGACAGAGACAGTCGTCATGGTTACAGTTGAAATCCTTTTGCAGGTGGGAGGAAAGCCAAAGAAATGGTTTTAAGGTATTGATGTAGGTAGCCTCTGTGTTTTTTGTTGTTGTTAATGTTTGTTTTTTCTTCTTTTCTATATTCTTATAAACTTTTATTTTCTGTTGACATGAGAGCCATAAGGAGCATTATCAACAGGTTGGAACAAATTACAAGAATTATATAAAATACTATATTTGACTATAATTCATATTGAGGCTGACACCCAACAGTATTATTAATTATGGAGATTGGATTGACTAATTTAATATTATGACTAAGACCCAGTGGTATTATTTTCTATAGAGATTAATCTAAATAATTTTGAATTGATGTTGTGACCTGACAAAAATATAAAGGAAACCCCAACAACTCCAATGATTCCCTGAAACCCCTATGAACAAGCTTGGTATTTGTTTTCTTATTCTCATTTTGTGTGTCTTTTTTGTTTGTTTGCCTTTTCATGTTACATTTATTATATTTATGCTGCCACATAAAGATTTGACAATAACCTTAATCTTACGTACCAAATTTGTATTCATTAAAATGACTCCTAAGGTAAGATTCAGACTGTCTTTACGTCTTTTTCAGATGATCTGCTCCATTGTATCAGTACAGCTCGCAGTTCTTAAACAGAAGCAGCAAAAATGAAAAGTTTGAATACTGTGATCTCTCCTGGCTGTTTTGCTGAACTGCATGAGTGCAGTACATAGTTCTGTAGACCATTCAGCACAGATCAGTGGCAAAGATTAGTCTGCCACCTGCTGGGCTGGTAAACACTCTGCCGCTGAGTGCAGACAATCATAAAACTGCTGGATCACTCCAGAACAAAAGCTAAAACTCAGTCCAAAAATGTTCAAACATTCAGTCATCTAATACCAGAGCAGTGTTATAGATTTTTCACATCACACAAGAAGTGGTTTTTAATCAAATGAAAGCAACATTAAAGGAGTACAGGCAGACTTCTTGCCAGATCCTTTTCCTCTCTCCTCTAATGTTTGCGGTTATCCAAGAACAAGGCATCGATGCCAGAGCTGATAGTGAAGCAATTCATCTAAGTCTGATCAAATTTATGTGCCCTTTGTTCGCCTGGTGTTAGGAAGTTAACCCTCCACACAGTGCTGCTGCCTGCTGTGAGAATAGCTGCTGCCGCCTTTCCCAGTCTGTTGTTTTTCTGCCGAATACTCTGCTGAACAAGTCTCCACGTGAGGAACTGCAGGGCATGAAGGAGAAGTCAGACAAAAGCAAACCTGCCAGTGACCTTTTACACGGACTCAGTCTAGTCTTGGTGACCCAGACAGGGTTCCCCGCCCTCCTGCTGCATTTAATTATAGCACCCTTTTATGAGTCCAAGTGTTTTTGCTGAGTCACAAGTCGAGGCCTGTGGACGAGTCTGAGATTGAGCGCTTGTTCTTCTAATGTTTTATATGTTTTTCTCTTTTTAATGTTTTAAATGTTCTTTTTATTTATTTGTTTGTTATTATTTTTGTATTTTTTATTTTTATTTTATGCTGCCTCCACCCTCAGCAGCCTCTATACTTTCACTACCCCCAACCCGAACCAGGGTCTGCATCCCATCCCTACTTCCATCTTTAACTCTACCTCTTCTACCCTCTTCTACCTGAACCAGGGTTTGTATCCCCACCCGCTTTTATTGGTGCAGCTGGTGAGAGGCTGGGGTAGCTGATTCTTTATGCTTTCGTTTTATTGTTCTAAATGTTCTTTTGTGCAATGTTGAGGCAGTAAAACTGTATTTTTACTGTATTGTTTTAAGTGTTCTTACCTTGTAATATTGTGGATGTTTCTTTGTTGTAAAGCACCTTGAGCTGCAAGCCTTGTATAAAAGGCGCTATATAAATGAAAGCTATTATTATTATTATCATTGTTAACTGGATGTTGAGATACAAGCAACAGAGACACATAGGGTTGTTAGGAGCAACATACTAAAACCATCCGTTTGTTAGGTTTTTACATGATACATATATATTTTTCCATATACATTGTAAGCTAATTTCATCTAATCAACAAATTTTTTCAAGTTGGTTTAATGTAAATATGTGAGTTATGCTCATTTCCAGTTAACTGAACTATGTCTAATTTTTGTCTCAGACTGTTTTAGAACTTAAAAACTCGAGTTAAATTAAACTATGGTGATTTTTATAACTAACTAAACAATCATAACCATGACAGAGGTCAGTACCAAATTCTCTAGAACCTTAGTTAAGTTTTGATCATTAAAGGAGGAAAAAAATCTGTAAAATTAGAAAATTTAAAAGAGGAAACCGGTTATCTGTAATCACTGTCTATGTGACTAGTTGGTTCAGTTGCATTTCTTAAGTTTAGTGAACTTGTCTTCTCAAGTTCAGCTGTTTTATCTCAGCTAGCTTGACACTTGTCCTGTCCAGGGTGTCCCCTGCCTTCGCCCGAGTCGGCTGGGATAGACTCCAGCCCCTCCTCCCTGCGAGGAGAGTGGTGTATAGTTGATGGATGGATGGATGGATGGATGGATGGATGGATGGATGGATGGATGGATGGATGGATGGATGGATAGTTCGACACTTGCTCGGCTTATAAGATGACTCTGGACTAATTAATCAACTGAAGTGCAGTTAACATTTTGAAGACAGCAGTGGAATGATGTACGGTGTAGGAGCTTATCATGGCCCAGCGATACATTTTGTATCAGATCCCACAGAACTGCTCCCATACTGTATCCGGCCACATGCTCTTCTCATGTTCTATTCATGTGGCTATTGTATACATTTTATTAGTCAGAGTTTCCCCTTAAGTCATGCTTTAAGTGTTTTCTTGACACAAGACCAAGATCAGTGAAGCTCTTAAATTACAGCTGTCAGCCATTTAATTATACACGCAATTCAGTTTAAATCCTCTAAAGCTTGTCTGTTTGACTTTTTAAGAGGGTGTTTTTGCATTGACATGTCTTTTTTTTTCAAGTTTTATCGTGTGAGGACTTTTATTGGGTGTTGTGCACAGTTTTATGACACATTCTAATGTGATAACAGCAGCAATTCCACCAATGAATGGAAATTAAAACATCCATCCATGAATCATAACCGCTTATACTTCTAAGAGGGGTGGAGCCAATCCTGGGCAACATGGGGCAAGAGGTGAGGTTCACCCAGACAGGTCACCAGTAACAAGGCTGGCACATAGAGTAAGACAACCTTTTACATTCATATCTGAGTTGCAAGTCAACCTGAATTGAATGTCTTTGGATTAGGATGGAGGGAGTTAATCGCAAAAAACATACTAAAAGTAATCAGCAGCAGCAAATACAATGACAAGTGAAGACAGCCAAGATGGCGGCTGGGCTACGTGAGGTTCAAGGGGTGCGTGTTGACATTTGGGTGGGTGAATTCAATTCAATGTTATTTATATAGCAGCAAATCACAGCATATGTTATCTCAGTGCGCTTCACAGTAGAAGGTCAGAACCTTACAACACTGCAGAGAGAAACCCAACAATTTACCACAGAGCAACGGCGGAGAAAGAAAGCTCTCCTTTAACAGGAAGAAACCTCTGAAAGAACCAGACTCAGGTAAGGGCAGCCGTCTGCCTCGAGTGGTTGGGCTGAAAGGAAGGAGGACAGTGAGGAACAGCAAACGAGGTAAACACTTGGCAGGTTGGTATGAATCATGCAGCTCCAAGGCCAGAGATGCCTGCAGAAAAGCACGGCGAGGGTAAAGAGGACAGTGGACGAACTATATGACAGACAAAACACAAAGGGCAGAATTGCTGGTTTCCAAGCTGTGCAAGATAACCAATTCAGCAATATTTTGGAGGGAGGAAGCAGTTTACACATCATCCATCTTCATATTCAATTTGCAGCTACCAAATTTCCAACAGTAATTGTCCGTTACATGACCTCCTAGTGTTTTTCCACAAGGCAAATGGAGTTTCATCACGTATAAGGTCCCGTCTTGGGTCCATTTCCTTCTAAGAGAATCACTTGCAAATCAGCATTGTGATCTTTGCGTGGACCTCCCTCTATTAAACTTAGAACCGGCGGACAAAAAGAGGAAACCGGCATCTCTGAACCCTGAAAAGACTGACTATAAATATGCTAGAAAGTCTGGCCTTTTTCCACAGTGAATAGAAGCAGCACAATGCATGTGCTGTTTGATCAGTTACACCCACGGATCTATTATTAGTCAGCAGGATTATATTTCAGCTTTTGTCGTGTCTCTTTTTTAGATGTTCGTTTCCTGTGGCAGTTTTGGACAGTCTGGCTATGAATTCTCTGGACGAATGAGAGGGAAAAGGTGTTGATTCATTTCTGCTCGGCTCACTCATCTACCTGCCAGACTTCAGAACATTAGATACAGATCAGTAGATGTCTGATGCCACCCAAAGGAGCTGTATGCCTTGCTTACTTGAATCAGGTGTTTCTGTGCTCACAAGTTTTTTTCCAATACAAAATCTCATTTTAATGTTCAAAACAGTAAACTTGCATAGTCATGAATGTGTTTCTCTGCCTCCTCTGTGTGCAGAGGCAGAGCCAGGGGGTGACACAGCCTCCTCAAGCTCTGGTCACCCGACTCACCCAGTAGTTAGGAGTTACATCTAGTCCCTACTATATTTCCAGTCAAAGTTATTTGCAGAACCATTTCTCTACAGTCCACACAGATGGATTTCAACAGCACAACAACCACCCATCAACCACATCCAATCATGTAGATCTGACCAACCAGAAAATACTGATTTTGCAGCAATTCATGGTTTTACATTACTGCCTTTAACAAGTGTGTATGATTCAGGTTTAGCTGTGGATTTAGTTGAAGCTCTTGTACAGACTCAATACTGTAGGGATGAAACCTACTTTGAAGATGGCAAACTGCTGAACAACGCAGGATTGATCCACATGCTGTAGCTAAAAGAAAGAAACTAAAGGCTGGACGGACACAGTGTGATGTCTCAAATAAGTAAGTTAGGACTTCTGACAGAAGAGTTCTACATTTACTTATTTAAATTAATTGGAATTTAAATTGTATTGATCTTAGGGACTTGTCTGTAAAGATTCTCAGTCATCCAGCTCATGGTTATCCTCATAGTTTCAATCTGGACTTGCTTGAGTTTCTCAAAGCCGTTTCACCTCTCATCCAAGAGGCTTCATCAGTTCTAAACTAACTGACTGGGTGTTCCAGATCTTATGAGTTTTGTCAGCAGTTAAATAAAGCATAACTTTAGCAACTGTTTTAAGTTTAAAAATTGATGGCTATATAAAAAAAGCTTCTTAAAATGTAGATGAGTTCTCATATACTACTATAGAATAAACTGATTTTGGTATAATAACATGATTTTAAGCCTAGATTTGGATCATTTTTCCTGACAGAATGACATGTTGCACATAATTAGTAATTAGAACTGTCAGAAAGCTTAAAATCCAATGAGTCTTTCGGTTTTTATAGTTTCTAAATTCTTGATAAATGATGGAATTTTGGGCATAATTTAAAGATTTTTTAACATGCCATTCAAACCCACAAGACTGTTTTGAGGTTCAGATCGTTAAAGTGGTAGGGCGCAACCTTTACAAATATTCGTTTATGTCTGTAACAGGTACACCTTTACCATCCAAGTTCACACAATGTTGATTAGCCTCAATAGGACATGATACATGTCTGTATTTCACAGGATACCGAAATCTTAAATCATCTTTCTGTGACAACATTCCCTCATTGGTGCACTAGTAGCCAAGTTATTTGACTGGTTTACCAGAACTGAAGAGCAACCTCAGCAAAGGAGATGGAATCGACAACAGCAACGAGTAGTGTGGTGGAGCCCATAGTGGAAAAACCTGAGGGGCATCCAACAAGTTTCTAAGAGGTGGCTTGTTGCTAGTCCTAGAGACAAAAAGAAACTCTGCTCTAAGAAGAAGAATTTCACTTTTTAAAAGGAAGTGACTGACACTCAAGAAAGCTATTGTAATTGTAATTGTGTAATTACTCCCACTGCCAGAAGGGGGCGACAAAAGTTCCGCATTGCAAGTTAAAGTCAGGCGGTTGGTAAATCTTGAAACGCCCCCCCTGCTGTCAACAACCCGTTTGTAGATGAAGTGTTCAGATTAAAACATTTCCCTCTGTTGAACTGGTTCTGTAGAACAGACACAGGTGATGGAGACTATAGTAGTTCCATCATGTAACATGTGCTTTCTGTTTATATTGTACTGTATACTGCACTAAGTCTGGGTTGGGCTGATGTTAGCACACTACAGAAAAAAATAAAACTGAAACTGCCATCATTTGTATATTTACACTCTTGTTTACAATAGTCGACCTAGACTGCACTTAATTTGCTTTTAGTGGGACTTAATTGTCTCTTAATATCTAACCACGTCTAACCCTAATGTAAAGGTGGGAAAAGTGAAACAGCAATAAACCTAGATGTGGGTTACATTTGGGTCAAGGTGCGAAACCTGACATGAGAGCTGTCTGCCGTTTCACCATGCAGGAAGCAGACAGGAAAACAATGAGCCCATCACTGCAGAGACAGAGGCTGGCTGCACACCGCCGTCTCATGGTTTCACTCAAACATTCGATAAGCCAGTGCCAAGCTCTCCTGACAAACACATTAGGGGTGAGTCATGATTATTACCCTCATTAGGAACCTTGCATGGCAACATCAAACCACAACAGACTGCAATGACACTGAGCTCTCCTTCCTTATCAATCACCAGACAGGCTCAACACAAGGTGTATGGAGCCCCTTAATACTTTTTAAATTAAACCGATGGCGATGTTACCCACCAGAGAAAATTACAAATGGGTTGATTATTTCAGTGCAAATCAGACCGCCACATACTCCTGGCTGAATGGAATAATAGAACAAATACTTATAAAGCCACAGTGTGACATATCAAGTCAGAGGACTGGAGATGGAACAGTAGTGTTGGTCCTGCTCAGCTGAGGCTAAAGATATGGTTATTGCTTTTTTGCATTTGCAGTTAGGTCTGTCGTGCTGTGGATATGGCTGTGTCGCTGTATTGTTACCATTTTGTATCGATCCTGGTCAAGAAAGCACTGTGAAGCCTAGTTTTGAACCCTTCTATCACAGGACAGATGTGTTAGCGGCACAGCACAGGAGTTCATAAATACAGCAGCTATCATATGTTCAGCTAAAACAACCATCACTGCATCACCATAGAGGTGCATCTGTTATGAAACAGAGTCTCACAGTCACTGTAACTAAAGCACAGTCACTGTGATATGACTAATCATTACTATTGCAGCCGTCATTGGCAGAGTTGGTCAACTAGCTGTTATCTGTTTGGATGCCAGGTGATTGTCAGTCAGAGAGCTCGTTGCATGGCTCATTTGCATTGTTTTACCTTTGTTTACAAGCACAAGCGCTGCCCAGTAAAATATCAAGTCATGAATTACTTTGTAACTGAGTCTATCTATAGATCAGTTAGTCAATTTTTACACAACTTGACCACAGCCTGTTTTTATTGTACAAGTAGTTATTAATTAATGAAATGCTTCATCATTATTTACATGAGCCAATCCTCCATTATAGTTGTGTTTCCTTGTAACTGTGCGATGAATTTGATGTGAACTTTTGAATCGTAAGGGTTGTTTTTCATTACCTGCTTCGTAGTGAACAAACTAGGCCGCCCAGTGTTGTCAGAAGGTGGTGTTCAAGGCTACGGTACACATGGGTGTAAAGTAGAAGAAGGCGGAAACAAGACCAGCTGGGTGCCAACTAAAACATGAAAAAACCTCGAAGACAAAGACAGAAACAAAAGTTTGGCAGTCGATGTGAGAAAAGGTGTAGAGGTTTCTTCAGAAATGGTTTTCTTGATCTGGAAATTTGTGATTATTCTTTCATGTATGTGGTTTTGAACAAGTTCCATCCTGTCTAGAGACAAGAAAAACAGCTGATCAGTGATGTGACGTCAGTGTTACTTACAAAAATTGTGTTTCAGTGTCTCATTATGTGCGTTAACTCTTAAGTTAAAAGCAACCACAAGCAAGCGTAAAAAATTTTTTTCAATTTTTTTCATTCCCATAAACGATCCTCATGTAAACATGCACTTCATAACATGCATAGAAACATACTATGGAAACATGGCTTGTATTTGCTACCTTGTCGCTAACTTTATCTAGCTTCGTCTGGTGCTGGGAGGTAGTGTGTGGGTTTTATTAGACCTTTTTTGAGCTAAAAACAGTCGTGTGTTCTGTCTGAAAACTACTAGAGAGCTGAAACTGCACCAGAACATCAAAGTTGTGGGACGTAAATTAAAATAATGAACTAAAATATGTTAAAATGCTCCTTGGATCTGAGGGGCCTTCTGCATTCTCTGTGAGGTTCACACTGTGGTCCTCATCTTTTACATACCTGTCACTTGATTCATTGTTATTATAAACATGTTGACTTTAACAGCTTTAAGTTAGATTTTCAATGGACTTGTGATGAACATTTCTGCAGTCTTAACATTGCCACTGGGGTGTGACTACAAAGTAAAGAATCTGAATGCTTCCTCCACCCTACATGGTAGTCATGCACTGAAGCTTTCCAAGACAAAAACAGCAGATCAACAGAGCACAAAGCATTATGTTTGGCTACACAGTTCACCTTCACGTTACCCTGTTGCACATTAATATGACTTCACAGATCGCAGAATGAGGTACGATCTAAGCACCTGGGATCTGCAGGGTAATGCATCTTTCATTTTCAGGGCATCTATTTTGGAATTCGTATCCGAGTTAGCTCCAAAAGAAATTGTGCTCATCTGAAAAGACTTGAACCATCCCCGAGAAACAGGCGAATAACCTCAATTAAGATGTGAGATCACAAAATGTGATATGTGAAATGACAGGAGAAGTGAAAAACTTTGATGTGTATGAGCTTGAAGACTGATATTCCGATCTTTAGCTGATCAAAGGACCGATAGAAATCACTCATGACGCAATCTACCCCAAACTACAATTACTATCTCAGCTTTCTTGTCTTAGTTCTTATCTGTCATTCTGAGTTTTGCTGTTAGCAGGTTGGTATTTTAGTGCTGACTGATAACATAATGAGTGACAGGATAATTTGGTGAGAAACCACTCGCAATCAGTTAGAAATGCACCCATTGAACACAACTGTAAAAGTTTAAAACCACTTTTAAGCTTTTATTGCCTGACGGTTCAAACAATAGGCTCAAAGGAATGTTACAAGGGAACTTTTTTTCTGGGAAAAATTTCCACAACTTGCACAAAAAAGGTTTGGAAAAGTACAAAATCCCTTTTCTGGACAGAGTTAACACGAAGATCATTATTAGCAGATCAGGGTTTCTGCCCGGAGTCAACAAAGTCCATCTGTCAGCTATGACACATTGTCTGTTCATGGACTCACAGACACCAGAGGCACCAATGTGACTGTACAGAACAAACAATGTTTCATGATGGATTTATGTCTTGACAGCATTACAGTAACACAGTCATCACACTCAGGCAGTAGAGTTTGTTCGGTGGTGGAGGAGTTCACATGTTGATTGACTACTGAGGAGGATCAAGAACAGCTGGTTGATGGAACTGACCAAGAAGAAGTCAAGGAGACGTCCTGCACAGAATTCCAGTTTGGCTCAAATCTACTACTACAGTCACTATGAACACTGTAGTGTTTCATACAGATTTGATATGCTTGTGTTGAATCTATGTCATGGCCTACGCAAATGGCCTACATCATTGTGAGCATTTACACTTGTACGCTGGTGTGTTTGTGCTGCTCTGTATTGAGTTTCTTCATTTACTTCAAACTACGGGATCTGAAATCAGTACATGTTGCAGACGTAACCAATAAATGCTGAATATCAGTTACTTTTGCAGAGAATACTACAATACAAAAGGAGACAAGAGACATCAGAAGTGAGTTTATACGTAGACTGGTAGGGCTATAAAAACTAAAGAATGACAAATGGCTACATTGGCAGAATACTGATTATTGCTTTTGCATTATAAGCAAGGTAGATCTGAATAACAGCTCATACTTATTACATTTTATTTAAAGGAAGTGTCACCTTCATGCAAATTAATATGTCATGATTACTGATGCCTCGATTTGATCTCAAAGATCAGAATCAGGACCAGTTCAGGTATTTTTTAATTGATCTGTACCCCAAAATATCTTGACACATGAACTCTGACCAGAGGCCATAAAGCATCACAGAAGTCTTTGTCATAGTAGCCTGTTGCTCATCCAACCTTGACAATGCTCTCTGCCTGCCAACATGAACTGCCTGTAGTGTGACTTTCTCAGGTCACTCTGGTATTAAACAGTAAGAGACTCCACCTGGTGCGATTAGAAACCAATAAAATGTGTCTTCACAACTCCTCTGAGTCCACCAATGATGATCTCAACTCCTGAGAGAGACAGAGACAGACAAAGACATTAATGGGTTTTAAAAAAAAAGGCATTATACCTGATCTGAACCAATATGGATCAACATGACACCTCCCGAGGGACAGTGATTGACACACAGACACACACTGCTTATGTCTACATGCTTTAACCATCTTCTGAAGTTTATTTATTGTGCTGGCTATAATTAATTATCATCAGCATGGACTCGTGTTATGGCTCCTTTAAATAGATAAGCAAGCAAGCGAGGAAATGTTTTGCAGCAGTCATTTGCTAAAACGTGACAGTTTGCTGAGTGAAATGAGTTAAAACATAATATGTTTCTCACACTTTGGCAGCTTAAAGATAACCTTGCCGTGCAACTGAAGACATCAGAATGGTTTTTAACATGCAGCAAGTAAAACTTGATTTACATTTAATACTCACGCGTTAATCTTGGTTAGAAATGAGGTATGTGAGACTCCTGACTCACTCAGTAGGTGATGTGAAAACCACAGGTCCTAGAAGTGTGGTCCTACGACTGCGGTCCTGAAAGTGCAGCCTCCGGTGCTGCAGACACACCCTGCTCAGGACCACAGCTAATCTACAATACATGTTCTGACATGCATGTAGAGAATACAGGTTGTCGCCATCTTTTGGAGCTTTTGGAGCCACTGTACACGCTATCCTCTCTCATCTATCAAGCAGTGACCTTCCAGAGCTTTACAGCAAGGCTTGTGACCACCTGTAATATTAAAGGACAGCTTGAATGCAGAAATGCAGTTTTATTGTTAATGTTTTGCAGAGCTAGGAAATTAGATTGGGACTTGGTATCAGCAGATGGTAAATATACTGTCCCTTAACAGGGACTGTATGAAAGCTGATTTAACAGTGACAACCACATGTGATGTAAGATCAGCCTGTAGTTCTACTATTTATCTCTTAAAGGCTTAGTTCAACCTTTTTTCAGAGCTAGCTCAAGCACATTAATTTTCATAATAACATGATAAGATTGACACTTCTCTTTAAATATGTGTGCCAAGTGTGAGGCTGGCCAGCTTTTCTCAACATGAAGATAAGGTGCAGGAAGGAGCAGTCTGACCTTTTGCACAGTTCAGAAATATGAAGCACACTAAAACATGGTCACAGGTGTCTCATATGAATGAAACATGAAATAATTCACCTTTTGGCTGTGAAGACTATGGAGCAGCTAGTGATCTTCAGGAAGACTAAATGCTGCACACACAACCACATCCATATCAACTGAGTTGACGTACTGAATGCTTTCAGCTATAAGTTTCTCAGCATCCATATCTCTGATGACATATCCTGGTCCCTAACACCGGAACTAAACAATACTGTTTACACTGTTCGAACAGTTTATTCAATCAATACTATTACTGTAGGTATCGTTTATGTGCTACTCTTTATTAATAACTGTACATTTAAATACCTCTCTTATAGTCTCCCATCCCTCCTGGACCTGTACACCTCCAGGACTCTGAGGCGAGCAAGGAGGATTGTAGCTGACCCCTCCCACCCTGGACACAGACTTTTTCAATCACTGCCCTCTGGCAGGAGGATGCGGTCCATCAGGACCAAAACCTCACGCCACAAAAACAGTTTCTTCCCATCCGCAGCCAGCCTCATCAACAAGGCCCCTGACCCCCACTGACACCCCCACCCTCCCACCCAGAGACACTTGTCATGGACATAAATGCACATCTGCTTTTTTTGCACTGTCTCGCACTATCCACCTGACATTTTGCACATATGCTAGTGTACTTATCTGTATATATTTTATTCTATTCTACTTCCTCTTTTATATTCTTAATGTTATTTTATTTCTTGCTATCTTAACTGTTTGCACCAACAGACCAAGACAAATTCCTTGTAATGTAAAAATTACTTGGCAATAAACATGATTCTGATTCTGATTCTGATATCAAATCCACAGCTATACATTCATATACTTAGTGTGTTAATACCACTCTGTTCATTCTGTATATGTATACTGTATATAATCATAGTGTATTTTATGCACTTTACTGAGGCTTTTCCACTTCTGGTTAGATGCTAAACTGCATTTTGTGATCTTACTACTTGTACTCTGTGCAACGACAGCAAAGTTTAATGTAATCCAAAATGTTACCTCATCACAGTTCATATGCAAAATGGCGTTGCAAACAGCTCAGACAACCAGCAGACGCACATCGTTTATTCTGAGTTGCAGCAGAACTAAAGTTAGGGAATGGAAAACCCAATTAAATTTTAAAAAACTAACAAGTTAAGGATGAAGTAAGAAAGAAAAATTGACATTTGCTGTTCACACAGTTATATGACACAAGCTGTGTAAACAGTGTGTCTTTTAGAAGTGGTTGAGACAGCATCAGTGGGTAGGCTGACCGATCAGCTAGTCCAAGAAAAACATGATTTCATCATTAGCTGCGTAGGTCCTTATTATTAAAGACATTATTACATTGTTGACTCTGTAGTCTGCATAACCCTCTCTAATGAAGTGGCTTCCTTTTTCCCAGCAACTCTGGCACAGCAACTTGGATTTTGATTTTGAAGACTTTGCTACTAAAACTCATTCAGCTAATTGGCTAAATGTTTTCCCCTGTTATCAGTGTCCAGTCTCTCAGCAGTGAGCTCTGGCTGGGTCGGAAAACCTCACATAACTCTGGACTACTGAACTTCCGATGACGCTGACTGATACCAGATTTAAAGAGTTACCTAACATTGATACACTTTACAGTTACTAAATTGCATCTGTTGATCTAAATCCTTTTGGATAGTGTTTACTGCAACAAAATTGACTCTCCTGCTACTGATACAAAAATAAACAAACAGTAATTCAGTAATCCATAGTATGCAGATCAAGGGTGTTGGTCAGGGTTTTTTTGTGAAGGAAGTGAACTCAACATAAAATAACATGTTTGAAGACCAAATTTTACCCCACAATATCAATCTAAGTCAAGGATCCAAGGATTCAAGGATTCAAGTTGTGGTACAAGCAGCATTTAAAAGACAGTTCAATACAGTGGAATTGCCTTGATTAATGGATTCCCTCACTGGGTCACAATAAATCTATAAAACTCGTTGCATCCAGTTGCATCAGTGCTGCCTTTGAGAGGAGAGGCAGAATCCAACATGGAGGACACTTTTGCAGCTTACTGGCTGAGTCGCACCGTTCACTTTTATTCAACTTTGTCTGTCTGTGAGTCAATCGAAAATGCATCTTTATAACAGACTGTGTTCACAAACTAATGACTTTTAAGTGCCGGAAGAGACTTCATGAGTGAAATAAGCAGGCTGGAAGCTTTTATCTTGAAATTGCAGAAACTGAAATCACAGATTCAGACTTCCAGGGTTTCATATTTGACAAACTTAAGGAACCAGTTCTGTCAACTTGTTGGTTGGAGCTTTTCGTATCATGACTCTTCTTCAGAATCCAGTTTCCGGTTCAAACATGAATGGATGAATTACTCCAGTATTACAGCTTGACGTTGCCAAATGTAGAGCAGTTTTACAGTGTTTGAGCAGAGTCTTAGGTGAGCTGGTGAGCTTGAGCTGCAGCAAATGGGACTTAATGGATCTGCACATTCTTGAGGAAGCAATGGTGCAGAGTTACATTAGGGCATTTTAAGGCAGGAGTTGATTCTTTTCATGGAAAGAAAAACTTCTAAATATGTAACTTTGATACACAGGAACGAGGTTTTAGGTGTTTTAATCACTGACCAGAGGGGGATTTCCTCCATGAGGCGTTTACATGTTCAGCACGCTTCTGCAATGTGGGGCAGGAGTGCGCACTAGCCTCCTTCTTAGTTGAGTACATAGGGAGCATGTACGACCGAGATTCCCAACTGCCAAGGGAAGAATGGGTCAAATTCTAACAATAGAAAAAGTCGTCTTGTGGGGTTTGTAACACAAAAATGATGTACTGACATACTTTTTAAATGGTTGTGTGTGGGGTAAATGTTTTGTCTAAGCTTTTGTCCACTATGCCCTTTTTTGTTGTTGTTATATTACACTTGGCCACTGGAAGACACAGACCTAACAAAGGGAATCAAATGAATTCACGGCTGATTTCTCTGCAGTGCTTTCAGTGAATGTTCTCTTAAGTTGCTCTCTGGACTGACAGTAAGTGGAGGGATGCACTGACTCGTTCAGTAGGAATAAGTAGGAGTTAAGTCTTGCCCGAAAAGTCACTGGGTTTGTTGCTAGGCACTATTTTGGAGAAAACTAAAGTTTGCCAAAGGGATAATAAAAAATTTCCAGCAATAACACTTCTCTAGAAACCAAGGTTTTGCAATGACGTGCTGATTTGTCTTGATAATCCACATTCTGGTGTGACCGCACCTTGCACTGTAACTCATTGTGTGGGACAGTGATTGTGAAGCCCAGCTGGATCCACCCTTCCTCCTGCCACCCTCTCTCCTGTCATCATGAATAAAGGCCATCATCCTGGGCATCCCCATTTGATAAAGCCAAGGATCGGAGCATGTCCAGAGGAGCTGGAGCATCATGGAAAGTTGATAAAAAAGGCTGTTTGTGGCAGGTCTTTGTTTTAAGGGGAGATTCCTGAGACTATTATTAGTTCTCCAATGATCTGCAGAGTGTCAGATATATTTAGACTAGAAAATAAAACAAAGGTGTCTGAAGTTATGGAATTTGTGAGAGTGTAGCTTGATAAGGTTGAGGTTTGGGCCAGTGTATTGTTTATAAGAGGATAAACATTCTTAGCAGGGCATTAGATCAGTTTCCCCCCCCACATGTACAACGATGACATGTTAGTGTCTCGGACTGAGATGGAATTTACCCATTGGAATGTGCATTCCTTTGTGAACAAGGTCATTGTAATGGTTTTACCTCCCACGTCTTTACATCAGTCACAAGTTAAAAGTGGAGAAATCCAACCAGAAGGGGAGAAAAATGGATGAATCCCACTCACATTCAAACAAGATTAGATGGTAATGTGTGGGACATTAGCTCAGCTGAAGCTGAGGATCACAGTCATACACTACCTGAGGGCAGTGTTAATGTTTGAAGATTAGCGGCTTAATTGTGTTTACTGCAGCTCGAGTAGGCGGCACAAATGAAGGGTGTCATTGGCATGAAAATTACACTCGTCCTCTGATCTTCAATGGACCATAGCATGTTAACTTCAAGACGAGCAGAGGGCCCGAGGCTGAGGTAATGGTTATGGTTAGAAGAGTTGAGATATGGGTCAGGGTGTCCTGGGTTCTATAAAAAAACATGGGTGTGGTGGCTGTAGGTGACAGCTGGTTTAGGAAAACAGGTAGTCAGTGAGAGATCTGTCCAAAAGAGTCATTTTAAACTTTTGTTAATCTGGTAAAAATAAATAGTCTTCTACATTAATGCAGTACTTCTGTAAATATGTAGCTCACTAGTCGAGGTTAGCCAAGCAAAACCACAAGACACATTGAAAAAAAGTTAGTTTGGTTTTGGCCAAAGCTTAAAAGAAGTTTAAAGCCAGCCCTAATGCCTTCTTCTAGAAATTACAATTTCACAGAAGCAACTGCCACATTTAGACACAGTGTAACATTGAGAGGTGATGCCAGGAGGTGGTTGGGGTGGATGGTGGGTCTGCAAAGCTCTCAGCTTTCACATCACAGATATGCAGTTGTGTCTGCCTTCTGTTGCTAACAATAGGGTTTTTGGTAACGGTTGGGGAAAGAATGAACACTTTATGTCTCCTGTCACTTACCTTACAGTGCTTGGCCAGAGTCATATGTGAGCTGGTGTGCTCGAACTGCAGTAGATGAGGAGGGATGGGTGGAAATGGAGACGAGCACTTCACTGATCTGCACATGCCAACGATAGCAAGCACGATTATGTCACAGAGAAAACTTAGCAACATACACTTTGATACACAGAGATGACTTTCTAGGAATGTAATCAATGATAGAGAGAGACTAATAGAAAACATGATACATTTGCATTTAAATTATTTGCAGTTTATTGTATAAAAATGAAAATAATACTAAGCCAGGGTTGCTATGTTACTTATGAACATGTTGTGTCACTTCTTCTTTAACCAACCCACACCACAGCCAGAGATGCCGCACAGAAATACAATAAACCAGCATAATTCTCTGTTCAACTCACAAACTGTCATTTTAACGTGCATCTGTCTGTGTGGATTAAAGAAGACATAACAGTCCTTCCAGGCAAGGCTGCTCACATTCTGAATCCAGTTTTATTCTTAACAGACAGACCTGAGAGTAATGTAAATCTACATCTCATTTTTTCCACTATATTTTGATTTTGTCTTAACAGCTACAACAACAGAGCACCTGTTTCCTTGACCTGTGTGCAAGTGAAAGTAAAACTTCTGTGGGAAATTACACTGAGTCACGCTTTCACACTTTCATGTTTTGTCTTGACTTGTGCCGCCTTTCCCGAAAAGTGCTTAAAAATGAAACTGTTCCCAGAAACACCTTGGGAATTTCAGGTGTTTCTGAATATTTTGGCTGATATAGAGACGATAACATTCTCACGTGGTTTTGTGAAAAATTACCTTCTTCATTCAGGAAACATGCAGCTAACAGGATTTCTTGTCTTGTGAGCTTTGAAGTGTTTGTAGAAAATGATCAGAAGTAAAGGATGCGCTCAGGAAAGCTACCAACTGGCAAAATGACAAATTGTCTTTAACCACATGGTAAACGAGAAAAAAATCATTTCACTAGAATTTTCTTGGAGCGACTGTGAACAGCCTTTTTCAACAGCAGACATTCTTACATGCCACTGCGGAGGAAGCACAGGTGGGATCACTAACATTAATGAAGGCTGCATTCCATTCAGGTGAGCCACTTCCAGAGAGCTGTTGTTGAGGACATGGATTCAGTCCCACATTGTCTGTCCTGCTGCCCCACATACTCACTGACTAATGAGTCCCAACTACAGAAGTGATCTTTTTTTTTATCATATAACTAACTATTTAAAATGATTTTCCCATTACAAATAGATGTTTCCATGATTCATCCATCATTTTAGGGATGACTGTGGCTCAGGTGGTAGAGCGGGTTGTCCACTGATCGCAAGGTTGGCGGTTCGATCCCCGGCCCCTCCGCAAGCTGAAGTGTCCTTGGGCAAGACACTGAACCCCAAGTTCCTCCCAATGGTAGATTAGCGCCTTGCATGGCAGCTCTGTCACCATTACAGTGTGAACATAAGTGTGAATGGGTGAAAACACATTATAAAGCTCTTTGGATACCACTAAGGTAGAAAAAAGCGCTATATAAGTGCAGACCATTTACCATTGCCAACACCAATTCCAACCTTTTCCCTTATTATCCACACATTTTTTGCCAAAACAACGCACACATGTCTGCGGACTTGGGCACATGATGGATTTTACATCATCAGATGGACCCTCTGGTACATGGATATGTAAAATATAACACTGGCCTTAGCGAACCATTTGTTGTTTGTGGCTGAACCACTGAATCGATTACTTTCAGCTAACTGTTACTTTTAGCTATCAGTTTCAATCCTTTATTCATTAGCTAACTTCTTGTTGCTTTTTTGCAACATAACTCCCATGCTCCCTCAATCACCAAAAGTGTATTAACAATAATAATGATGATAATAATACTTATAAAGCACATTCAAGACACTCAAATGAGCTTTACAAAGCAGCTAAGAACGCAAATGATAAATAAAATGGAGAGACTGGAGAGGAACGTATAGAAAGAGATTACTGGTAATAATCCGCCACTGAAAATAGTCCCCTTCTTTCTCCTGTTTTCACTACAGTATAATATAAACTGCAGTGACCATCTGTTTTAAGGAATCACTCTGCGTTTTTAGAATAAACCATGCAATTGCGAGTCATTTATCCTCACCAGGAACCACTGAGCTTCAGCTCATGTCACCAAGTTCATCGCCCTTCAAAGAGCATTTTTCCTCAGATAGTGGTGATAACTTGTTATGCCTCGGTTAAAACCAGGTATGACAAACAAGGAACATCCAGCCCTTACTTGGTTACACCTTAACTGACACTGGAGGTGATATGAATCAATGCAAAACAGTTTATCTGAAGTAAAAGGAATTCCTGTAAAACCATAAATGACCTTCTGCTTACTTTTTTTCCCGTCACTTGTGTTTGACCTTCAGAGAAAATGACATTCACTACTTATAACATGACACGTGCCATGTCTTCTGGGAAGTGGTAAGAAAGGAAACTTAAATGGGCAAACAAGCACTGCTTTGTCAGATGAGGTGTCAAGTGGTGACACGGTCCTGCAGGTGTAGGTCTGGCTGTGTGCATGTTGCCCATTTTAGTATGATTAATGGATATATATCATGCTTCACATTGAGCTCTCACTTTGTTGCATAAGATTTATGGCCCACACATTGTTTGGAATGGGTGAAGAAGGATTTAATCAACAGTTGATACAGATACAATTGGTATAGTACTGTCACTAAAGCTAAGCAATGAGCTGCTGTGGGCAGGATGAGCAAGAACATGTATGTAGTCTCCTAAAAAGGGCCATCTAAAAAAAACATCTCAATCAGTTTATGTGCACAACATATTTTTATACCACTTTCCTTTGCTAAAAGCCCTTTTGGCCAGACACTGAATGTGCTACATCACTCTTTTTAAAGTCACCAGATTCCTTTCACATAGGGTGTAATTTTAGCCAACAGGCTATGGGAGTGACCGCTGTCTCTACTAGTTAGTTTGTTAACTTGTTTCGTGTCTAAACTCATTTGTTCATGTTAAAGCACCAAAGTCACACAATAATGGGAACCTACTAACCAATCAAGGCAGGCTGGCATCTCCGCTCCTTTGAATGGTCACTTTCAACAACCTCAGTCTCTGGTCTTTCTCTTACTCACGTTAATTACCTTTGGGTGGATTGACTTCAAGGACGACCCCTTTGCGATACAAATACTGATATTTATTACATTTTGTTTAGACACTGTTATCCCCCTGTATTTTCACTGTACCTTCAAGCATGTACTTTCATTTCTCTAGCCAGCTGTAGGAATGTCATGATACCAGAAACTTAGCATATGGTACCAATACTACTCTCAATGCATAGTGCACACCAATCAGAAATAACATTATGACCACCTGCCTGATATTGTGTTTGTTCCCTTTATGTGCTCAAAAATGCTCTGAACCATTGGACATGGACAAGAGGACCTCTCAGGGTGTCCTATATGGGGTCTGGAACCAGGATGTTGGCACTGGATCCTTTGGGTACTCTGACTTGTGCAGTGGGGCCTCTGTCAATCCAACTTGTTCCACTGCATCCTGTTGATGCTTGATCACAATGGGGTGTAGGAAGTTTGGAGATCAAATCAACATGTTAGGCCATTGTCATGTTCCTCAACATGTTCCTGATTGGTTGATGTTTTTTCCATGTGGTGGGGTGCATTTTCCTGCAGTGACATTTGGGATTTCCATTAGCATGAGGGAGTGTGTTTGTTGGGGGACAATGTTTATTTGGGTGTCTAAGTCTCATCAACATGGATGTTAAAATCCAAGGTTTTCCAGCAGAACACCACATAGTACCAATATGATCAATGTTATTCACTTCACCTGTCAGTGGTCAGAATGTTGTGGCTGATCGGTGTATAATATGTAAGATACCAAAATAGTAAATCAACAAATAAATACCAATATGCTTTTGTTTAAGAACACCTGCTGCTCACACACAGTATGCAAACAGCATTTTAAAAAATTTGTCAGTGTCCAACAGTATTTGTTAAATTAATCACACCTGGCTGGAGTGATGAAAGGTACCTGCTTCAAGGTAAAATGAAAAATTATAGCTAACTTGCTAAAATGTAGTTTTCCACCAGCTACATAACACAGAGATAACAGTGGCTGAACAACATGAAATAAATATTGGTGCTTGTTTCGTAAACGGGTCGTCACCAATAATGTTCAAACAGAATATGGTTGATGATTTAAATAGGCAAGAGAGTAGGAGACAGTCACGGTTGCGAGCATGGAGGAAGGTTTAAACTTGCTTTAGTCACAGATCAGTGTTCACAGGAATGCTCCCTTGTAAGTACGCTACACAAGTCTGCTCATAGATACAGGTCTGTGTGCTCACATCACATGTTGTGTGATTTCCGCATATTTGTCTGCATGAGCAAGTGTTGGTTTCCATTTTTAGAAATGGTCTGCGTGGATGAGCGTAAGCATGACATTACAGCACATGAATCAAACAATGACCTTTTGTCTTAAATTCCAGACACAAATGCATGTTGTCACGCGCGTGGAGTATTAAACATTAATTCTGCTTTTACACATTCATTCAGGCCTGCAGCCTCTCCAGCTCCCGTCCTACGTGATCTCTCGATCTCTCAGGTCAAATTTGTTGTCTGTCCCTCGGACTCACCTCAAGAGAGGGGATCAAGCTTTTGAGGCCTGTAGCACCTAAATATTGGAATGCTCTGCCAGCGACCTTACGGTCTGCTGAGTCACTGGTGTCTTTCAAAAGCCAGCTAAAGACACACCTGTAGACAAGCATTTGGATCATTTGTTTGCTCTAGCCCTGTACTTGTTTTATTTATTTATTTATTTTTGATGTATACTGCGCTTTTAACTTTGCATTGTGCAGTTTTGCACTTTTAACTTCGTAGCTCAAGTACTCTTTTTATCGTTTCGGTGTTTTCTTGTATTTTTATATCACTGTTGTAAAGCACTTTGTGACCTTTTGTCTGTGAAAAGCACTTTATAAATAAATTTGCTTACTATAAACTTACTACATCCAGAGAGGAGTTTGGTTCCCATTAACAGGAAGAACATAAGGTCAAACTCTCCTTGGATGTCATGGCCTTACGTGGCGGCTCAGGATTATTGTTAGAATGAATTTCAGTCTTCTCACAGGTCTTCCAAAGAAAGCAGTGGCAGGTTCACTGTTTTTTCCAACTGGGGAAGCTGCAAATCAGTGTGAGCTGTCACAGCTCTCCAACGCTCCCAGACATGCAGTCATGCTTGGAATGGATGTTCAGCTCAGGTCATTGATAGTCATTACATTCAGTCGGGCCTGTGTGCTGTCACCATGGCTCAAAATACTACACATTTGCAAAACACTCAAAAAAACCAGAGCTAAAATTGAGAAATGTTTAATGTTCACCTTCACAAAGCTGCTGGCGGAGGTGCTCGATGCACCTCTGGCAACTGTGACATGGTTGGTTTAAATTCAGATGTCCTTGATATTCCATCCCCTCTTCCTCTCTCCAGCTTTCATGTCACCTTCTACTGTCACCTCTCTAAAAGAAGTCAGATATAAGGGATGCTCAAACCTCCTTTCTTTTAGTTCTGACTGGATTTACATCCATAGTGCTTTGCAACAGTGTCCATCATTGGAAACTTTACAATGTCTTGGTGCCTCATTGGATTTCAGCTCTGACCAGACATCATCCTCTCCTTCTCTTCATACACCAAGTGCCCTGTCTAAGGTATTTACCTGTTTATTGAATAACCTTCTGTTAGCTTTTTGAGTTTCTCTACAAATATTCTTAATACATTTGTTCAAATAAGCACATCCATTGGCTCCATGTACCTATAGTAACACTCATTCTAGCACCTACATATGAGCCGAGACACTGGTCCACCATTGTGGCCATTATGGTCCACCAGCTGACCTAAGACCTTGTCGAGCTTTGGGCCTGAGTTAGACAACCAGCAGTGCTACATTTCTTGATTTACTATTGTCCATATATTTCACATTTCATTCAGACATTACCAATCCTAAATGATGGTTAATTTTAATTGCACACTGAGCCTTTTGATGAGCAGGCAGAGCAAGATGATCTCCGATTACAGACAGAAAGTTTTTGGTTCTTAATTGTCCGGCCTTGCCTACTTGATTGAGTGAACCTCACCTCTAGATGATTTTTTTGGGCTCTTACACCTTAAGAGAATAAACACAGTTCCAGTTTGACTCGGTAGGCCCAAACTTCACATAGACTGTATTAGGAGAGGAATACGCAGCATACAAAGCTGCACTATAACTGATTGTATTTCTCAGGCTAGGGGGCAAACATCACTGAGTATGACAACTGTCTGGGAATAGCTTATTATACATATGGCACACACAACACGTATTCATTGTTTGTCTTTTTTTTGACATTTTCTTGTTTTTTTGTCATTGTCATTATTATTGAATTTCTTTAATCCACTTAGTACATTGTTGTTATTTTTCTTTTTCATTTTTTCCTTTCTCTGGAATTACTCTATCCTTGATGCTTTGGCAGTATTGTTATGATTATACACCAATCAGCCACAACATTAAAACCACCGACAGATGAAGTGAACAGCAATTGTCATATTGGTACATATTGGTGACCCGACCCCAGATAAGCAGAAGAAAATGGATGGATGGATGGATGGATGGATGGATGGATGGATGGATGGATGGATGGATGGATGGATGGATGGATGGATGGATGGATGGATGGATGGATGGATGAATGGATATTGGTACTATGTGGTGTTCTGCTGGAAAACCTTGGATTTTGCCATCTGTGTTGATGAGATTTAGACACCCAAATAAACATTGTCCCACAAAAAGAACACTCCCTCATGCAAATGAAAAACCTAATTATCAATGGCCTACCCCTGCAGGAAAATGCCCCCCACCACATGGAAAAAACATCAATCAGGAACATGTTGAGGAACAAGACAATGGTCCAACCTGTTGATGTGACCTCCAAACTTCCTACACCCCATTGTGATCAAGCATCAACAGGATGCAGTGGAACAAGTTTGATTGACAGAGACCCCACTGCACAAGCCAGAGTACCCAAAGGATCCAGTGCCCTGGTCCTGGTTCCAGACCCCATAGGACACCCTGAGAGGTCCTCTGGTCCATGACCAATGGTTCAGAGCATTTTTGAGCACATAAGGGGGACCAGCACAACATTAGGCAGGTGGTCATAATGTTATTCCTGATCGGTGTATAGCCATGGCAATAAAGCATAAAGAATTGAAAAGAAAAAACACACACACATAATAGGTTTTTGACATGTAAGCAACAAGAACAAAATAATCACATTCTTCTGCAAGTTTTTTTATACTTAATATTTCTTTATTTTCTCACTTAAAAGTCATCTGTACATACTTACATGCGTTGTATAACATTTAAGTACTTTTATAATCTGACACTGAAAATCTAAATGACACTATATTGCACTGTGATTCACATTCGCATCACAGAGCTCTACTACCTGTGTCTCCTCATCCTCTTAGATCTCTAATCCAACATGCAAACAAAACAAGTTCCTTCTCTTTCTCTCATAGACAGTGTGCAGTTTGAACACAGCTTGGATTGCAGATAGCACTCGTACGCACTGGAGTCATGAAGTCAAGTTCATGCAAACAGTCACCTGTGCAGCCGTCCCCTTGGTCTTAGTGGACGTGCACAGGAACGCCTGTCTCTTCCTCAGTTCATCACGTATTCACCTGCTGCAGATTTACCTGCTTAGACAGCAGATGGACATCATCAAGTGTCTGAATGGGAAATTAAGATTTGTATCAGCAGCATCGCACAGAGGACAGTGGCTGTTTACAGAGTTGCACAGGTTGTTTATGCCGCTGCAACGTGAGGCGCAGATGCACTGTGAGCGGCTATCACCATATCTGGTGTACGTGTGCCCAGACACAGAAGAAGATGTGATGGCAATCTAGTCCATAATGTGAAGAATGCCATCCAGTACAGGCATGCCAGAAAGGTGGTACGTATTAAAAAATAAAGATGTGTCTTGTCTGTCAACAGCTTCAGGAAGGTCTGGGGCCATTACTGGAAGAAAAATCACTGACATGTTATTTCCTAAAGGAAACACTGACCACCGTACTGTATACTGTTGAACAGACTGTCTTTGAATGATTACACTGCTGCTGTATAATGAGGGTAACCTGTGAACTCAGTGAGGAAGCACTGAGGAATGCCTGCTATTCAGAACAGCCATGTTTATTCTCTACTCAGTGAGTGAGTTCTCTGAAGTCATGTTCTGAAATGACTGGAAAGTTACTTATTTGTGCAGAGAAAAGCTTGTCCTCCTCTCCCTGGCCGAGCCGGCTTCCTTCCTGCAGGTCCTGGTTGTTTGATTGTGGCTAGACTTCATGTTTTGGTATCAGCAGTCATGTTTGCAGCAGTGGGTGCAGATACGCCAGTCTGTCCCCAGTCTGTCCCCAGGCCGCTCGGGTCAAACAAACCCAGGAAGAGGAGGAATGTACCGACACCAGCTTTTACTGTAATCGCAGCCGGTGGGGACTGAAGCTGCACAACAGCAAGTCAAAGCACAAAAACAGTTGATGCTGCAAGAAGTTTCAGCGTGCAGATAATGTCACAGCACATTTTAGAATATTTTTCTCTACTATTTGCAGCAGCACAAACATCTAATCCAAGTGATGGAGCCATCATTACATGTTATACTGCACCAAGGGAGTGTACACTAATTATTTGGGGCATCGGGAAGGCTAAATGCTCGCCTATATTATAATTAAAATTCCGCCTTTAGTTGTGTTTTCTTCAAATTTGGAGAAGATTTGTACTTTTGCAACTTTAGTGAAATCACTAATTCCATGAATATATTTGGGTTTAGTTCCTTCGCGTTGAATTTATCAGGCCTTTTTAGCAAAGAGACATGCATGATCCTCAGAGGATGAAACTTTTGGATGGGATCCCCTGACTTTTCCTGCAGAACCACCAGCTAACTGACAACTTTAAGTGACATGTCATATTGGATTGATTTCCACAACATCTGGTACATTCACACGTCCTACAACTGTAACAATTTTGGTTGTCCCTTAACGTAACTAGCCTCATCATCAGTTTAAAATTATAACATGTCCAGTGCTTTGATTTATCCCTAAATACCTGTAAAACTAATGGCATACTGTTTAGTATCAGTTCTTCTTTGAGTTTACTGCTAATAAACCAGTGTTAGCATGCTAACATGCTAAGCTAAGTTGGTGAATGAGCATTGCACCAAGCTAATGTTAGTATTTAATAATAATTATAATAATCTAACCTTTGTTGATCCCCTTGGGGAAATTTCTTTTTTTTACATTTGACCCATCCTATCCATAGTTAACCTTAACTATACATACTAGGAGCAGTGGACTGTCACGGTGCAGGGCCTGGGGAGCAATCAGGGGTTGAGGGCCTTGCTCAAGGGCCCCCAGTGGTGGTGACTGGGACAAGCGGTCATTCTCACTTTCCCACCTCAACCTCTTGCCAGTCCAGGGGCTCAAACCAATGATCCACTGGTTACAAGTTTGCTTCACCAACCATGAGGTCACCACTGCCCCATTTAATTGTTTGCCTGCCTTTCAGAGCCCTTAGCATGCCTGTTAGTTTGTTTGTTTGTTTGACCTTTTGGAAAACTTCTTCCAGGGCGAAGAAAGTCCATTTTTATTGTTGAAATGTAGACAGAGAGAACAGCGTTTTTAGCTTGTGAGCGTCAGTGTGTGTGTGTGTGTGTGTGTGTGTTTTCTCTTTTGTTTACATGAGGCGATATTTCCCAGTGGTGGATGCGGCCAAAACAGTGCTGCTGCTAACCTTGCTAACAGGACTTTTGACATGTTTACACAAAATTGTGGTTACTCTTCCACTGTATGCAGAACAGAGGCATCAGTCCAAGCATAGGAATCCCCCATCCTCAGTGTGCCATGGTCTGTTGAAACCATAGACTAAATATTAAAGATCAGCATAGCCTCATAGTGTGAAAAGTGATGCCAACAGAGAATTTCTTTATAATTGCATTTTTTTCTAATAGCCAGTAGGAGGTGACTCCACTGGTTGCAAAAAGAAGCTTTATTGTATAGAAGCCCATTAGAAAATGATTCTGCTACTCCCTCAATTTATTACGTCAGTAAGCATTGTTTTACTGAGTTTATGGTCTCAATCACTAATTTCAAGACTTTCTGAATACATCATGAGGTTCATTTAGTAAATTATGGTCCCATTTGGGGTAAAATAGAGAATAAAGCAGGTTATGTTCCAGGGATTGACTATCTTGTGGTTACTAGGTCACTACTGGGTGTTGTTAAGTCCTAAGTTGGATCCATGTCTCGCTTGTTACGTTTGGTTTCAAAAAACAAGATGATGACAGCTACATTTCATACTCGAGGCTTCACAATGGCCTATGGCTGGAACCAGCTTCTTTTTAGGCTTCTAACTGGCCTTCAAAGCTTTAGGATTGCGTTTATATAACCACCTGTTTGTTTGGCATGTTTATGACAGAGCTTCAATTAAAGGCCTTCATCCCCTTGAGTGCTGCAATCAGCTGTAATTACGGGTCAAGTGTGAGTTCAGGTAAAACATTTATAATGCTTGCAGTTTTAGAAACTGATAAGCTTCAGTTGCCTGTCCATGCCCTGCTAACTTTCTTGCAGTTTCTAACTGCACAGGAAGGAGTTAAACATGAGTCACAGTTCCCTAATTGTAAATGTGCTGAAAACAACAAGCAGGAGACGAGGGAGACTTTCACTATCACACAATCATAAGTTACCATCAGCCAGCATGCTGGACAAAAAGAAATCAGGGCAACGGCATTAAATAAGGACTAAACAAAGCAAAGCAATGCATCTACTGTTTTGACAACCAAGTGATTAAGGTTGTAATCTCAATCCCCCATCCAGGCCATATCAGTTCCCTGCGCAAACACCATCCATGCTCCTGTTTTCCCTTTGTTTCTTTTCCTCTGCCGGCTCTCTCCTGTGCTGGAGGAATTTGGGAGGAATGCAGAAAAAGCATCCTGTTTTCATTCCTCCGTCTTAGTCAGCTATTCACACTCGTTAGCACTCGCTGGGAGATCTGTGAGTTCTCGGTGACGTCAGGGTAAATGACTAGATGAACTAATGGAGGCACAGGTGCATACGGTCACCGCATGGCCCAGTTTATTCTGACACGACCACAGACTCAATCCAGTGTCAGTACGTGTTAGAAAAACCAGGAAAACAACATCCCATTCATCTGTGATTGACTTTGAATGGAGCCAGCTTTTCGCTCACTGCTGTTTTCCATCATGCCTCAAACACTTCACCTATGACCCAGGATGTCCTGCAGATAATAGGACAGCAAAAGTCACCAGCATCCTCATAATAAACAAAATCTAAGCTCACGTCCCTCTCGGAAAACAGCCTATCTAAAGCAAACATCAGCTTATGGAGCGACACGGGACAGACTCCCCACCGTGCAGAGATAACTGCAGCACGTTACACTATAGACAAAGAAATCCTGTGTGTAGTGACCACACACTATTTTGCTCTCTCTGACCTGCAGCAGGTTCACTGTGTGCCCGCACTGTAGTTAAATGTTAAGCACGTTTTCAAAGTAGACAAACCAAGCGTTTCATGGACAGTATCATGATAATTGTTGCATTGATTATAATAAAGAACATGGAGAGATGAGTGCAAATGACTTATTAGATGATTAAAGATGTGAGGCACTCGTCAGTTTTTAAATTGCTTAATGTGTCATTACGTTATTAGTTAGCTACAAGACCCTTGCACCTGAACTCCATGCAATCTCCTGTCAAGAAAGCAAGAAAAGAAAACATGGCTGCACCATTGGGTGTTGTTGACAGCACCAAATGAGCTGTCAGTTTTGCTGTAGTTTGGTTCAATTGGTTGGTGTGGTTAGCAGGGGCGGTGGTGGTGCAATGGTTAAGTTAAGTCTCTGGGCTACTAATCAGAAGGTCAGGGGATCGAACCCCAATGTGGCCACTGTTGGGCCCTTAACCCTTTCTGCTCCAGGGGTGCCGTACCATGGCTGACCCCAATTACGATATGTGAAAACAACATTTCACAAAGCTGTAAAAATGTATTCATGACAATAAAGCTTTCTTCTTCTTCTTACTGTCCACATTGACATTTTAACAGCAAACCAAGAGCTGTATCCCGACATTATATAGGCTGACAGCTATGTCACCATGTTTACATGCACACTAATATTCCACCATTATTACAAATATGATAATATGTAAACAGCATATTCTGTTTGGATACTTAATTAAATCTTGTTCCGAATACAAAACATGAGAGATACTGGACCTCATTAGCGGACCTGCTAGAGCACATAGACCATGTACTAAGGTTGAGTCCATCAAAAAAATAAAATTAAATAAATAAAAAATCAAAAAGGCAAACCTTTAGGGAAAAGTGGGCATTAATATTAGTTTTAATAGCAGGATTTGGACATTTTTATAATGTATTCAGAATATTCCTCAATTGGGGGTTTTACAACAAGGCCTCTTTGCTCTTTGTATTATATACGAACCAGCCAGCCATCAGTATGCCAGACAGAAGGGTAAAGACGTACGTCCAAAAGAAAATCCCACATTTTTTTGTAGAAAAAGGAAAACACCTACTTTTTAACATTATGAAAATATTGGACAGCAGCAGGTTTTTGGATTTATGCAAATATCGCAATGCTGACCTTTTCAGATTGAAAGGAGGAGGCTGTGTTTGCCTGGTTTAACAAGTCCTCAACCGGCGGAGAACCTTTCTTTGATTTAAAGAAGCAAAATGGCATAAGCTGGTCCATTTTTACAAATTCGGACATGATAATAACATGTCAATGAAACATCTTTTTGATATGAGGGCAAAAACCTGAAAATTTTGTAAAAGTAAAAGTACAAAAAGTGCAATGTACACAAAGTAGGGTATAACAACAACACTCTACAGACACATAGATGCTACCATCTATGTGTCCTGATGTAGACTGCTTCCCTAAAAAATGAATTATATTGTCTCCCATGTCTTTTGAATTCATACTAAAGTAGCATTTGCTTTCACACCACACATGGAACGAATGAAACTGGATCCTTCTTTTCAGGTGGTTTCATTTTAAATGTTTGGTCTGTGCAGGACTTTAAGTGGCAGCTTTCACATCAGCCAAGTGAACTGCTCTGAAAAGGTTTAGACATGAAAACTGATGTAGGAAAGTGTGGCGTCACCCAGATGCTTTGGTAACAATCAGCAACATTATAAAGAAAACACAATGAACAGATAAAGAAAGGTGCAAACTGTAGCTAACACATCCGTCTGTCCTGAAAAGAGTTTAATGTAGCACTCTATAGGTAGAAATGAATCAAAGGCTACAGTCCTTTAAAGGAATAGTTTGACACAATGGGGAAAAATGCTTATTTCCTGTCTTGCTGGGACCTAGAGGACAAGACTGACACCAATCTGTGTTAACTGTTCATTGAATACAAAACTGGAAACAGCAGACATTTAGCTTAGCTTAGCACAACGAACTAAAGCAGCATGAAGCAGTGAATGAAGTGTACTCCCCAACATGCTTAAGTACAGCTTTAAAGTCAACTCATGATGTGGGGCTTCTTGGGGGCCATATGGAGACTTGCTTTTCATTCATTTGTCAAAAATAACACATGAATGTATTTGATTAGACATGCAAATGTAACTGTAAAACTCAGTCAACATTACATAATAAAGGAAGTATTTAAAATACCTTAATTTTTTCACATCACAGACAAGGAAAGCCCATGTCCAGCATCCATATGTGACTAAACTGATAAACAGCAGTATGTTAAGTATATGTATGTATGTTCTTGGAATAAGTTCATCAATTCCTCTAGCAGCTCTTTAAACTGACCTGTAGTAACAGTGAACCCTTCACAAATAGTGTGTGAGTCATAGTCAATTGAATAAGTTCAAATAAAAGAGTAACAAAAGGCAACAGAGTGTTTTTAGGAACATGTTATTTGTAGTTAAAAGTCTAATGAGTGACTATTAGATGTGATAAGTCAGTAAATGAAATCAACATACTTTAAAAACAAATATTTGTGTGTATTTTTATTTTCTCATACAAAATTCAGCGGACCAGTCATAGAAATATAAATACATCTCTGAATAAGTTACAGAATAAATAAATAGTTCTATTTACAACTGCTGCTATCAATTAGCCTCAGCAGTAAACGTAGAGCTGGTAAACCATCCATCAGATACAGCATGTGGATGTTTGAGGATGACTCTTTTCTGAGTCACAATGACTGTCAGCGTCTCCACGTGTCCATAGGTTCAGTCAAACAGAGCAGATGGTGTAAATGGCTTCATTGCACAGGGGAAAAAAATGCAGGCAACAGATAAATGGCTTTTAAAGTGCAGCATACAAGTCAAGAGTTTCCAGTTGGATGATTACAAAGGAATTAAGAGGACATGTGTCAGAGGAGGAAGACAATTGTTTTTGGATTTTTTTTTTTTCAAGTCGCATCTCAGTGACTTATCCAGAAACCTAGTGTTGTTCTGCTAACAGAGCGAACACTGTATATGTGTGTGTGTGTTTATAGAGGAGCTTACAATGGACCCAGCTCAAAGCCAATTGTTCCCAAAGAGACGACCTTCACTTCACTGCAGCACCGTGTGCCAAGAGTGAACAAGCTGCCATTTTCAAGTACTGCCTGACAATTACAAAGCAAATTTGGCCTAAAAATTAGGCAGGACAGCAGATTCCAGCTCTGATACAGAGGAATATTCAACCAAACCAAAAGTCAGCAAGGACAGAGTAGATTTAAGACATCTGAATAAATATGGATGAACTCTTCATAAGTAAATATAGAGTTGATATGACTGTGGAATACGGAGCAATCCAATCGTCTTCTGTAGAGATCAGCTGTGGATTTAAAACCGTCCATACGTTTGAGTCACACAGGGGCTTAGTCCACTGAAACCAAATTACTGGTCACTAATTGATCATTGTACCCCCAAGGTGAGATTCCATGTCCTTCATGTTGGTTGTTTGAAGCTCAAAAGTTCATGGTGAGTTCAAGAAATGACATTCGGAGCCATCGTTGCTCCTGTTGTGGGGCTTTAGTCTTTCAAAACTCTGCTTTGCTGATCAAACGCTTGATCCACCGTCTCTTTCATCTTCCGTGTTTCCACCTCTGCATCCACAGAGCTGGTAGGACACATTTTAAAACCCTGATGTCAGAACTGAAGGCAGGTTCCGGTTCGTGGAGGTTGAATCCACGAAGGTTGAGCTGCTTCGGGTTTTCATTCAGTCCTCTACCTCCGTGTTCTGCTCTTTGATTTGGTGACTCCAGAAAGGTTCTTCTTTGATGACAGGAAGCCTTTTGCGATTGCCATGTTGGTTTTGACAGCAGATCTATAGGAACAACAGAATAAACCAGATCAGACATGCTTTTTCTGAACTGACCATCAAAAACATCACAGTATGGATTTAAAGGCTGATCTCAAATTCTTCTTCATTTACCTGAAAGACAGCAGCAACTCTTCACTGCTTGTTTTTGCAGGTTGAACCAAAGGGCCCATGACATCAGTGCTGGGATCCTCTGAGCTGTGGACGGATAAAATAACAACATTAACACAAGAATGCAATCATTCCTCACCATCCCTGGCATTTCTATGTTATCTGAAGCACAATTAATTCAGGATCCACCAACAATTTCCTAGGAATTCCAAACCAATCTATTTTATATGCCTTAGATAAGAATGCAGGGTGTGTCTTACTTAAACACCTTCCTTGATAACATCTAGAGATGATGACTAATTCATAGTGGTGGCTTCATGACCACAATAACTCAAAGACGCAACAAGCATTCCTTGGGCAAAAGCAGAAATGTAAACTTTCCAAAAATAGCAGCGCAGCTAATAAACCCTCTGTGACTTCTTTCAAGGTCTCGACAGATATGTGGGCCTTTCTCATCACTGACAGCTACCCTCATACTGCTGGGCAATTATCACGGACTCGATCTTTTTGCCGCGTCTGCGACTCGTCCTCTGCAGCAACAGACTACACAGGACTGACACTGAGAGGAGACGCAGAAGCTACTTTGATACTATCTAGTCTACGTGAGGGGAAGCACTGGCTTTGCTGTAGGTCTGGATAGATGGAGGGAGACAGGAGCGCTCACCTTTTATGGCAGAAGCCTCGGCAGGTTTTGTCGGCTGAGTTGAGGCATTCGCACCGGCCGGTTGACCGGCGGCGGCGAGATGGGGGACTTCCCAGGCCATAAGGAAGGAGTTTACTGTGAAGGAAAAATGGAACTTATTAAGAGATGAAGGCCTCTTGGATTAGTTCAGTAACTATACCTGAGCGCCCATAAGGGTTTTCACTCAGTTTTCAGCTCTTTTAACAACATATTCTGGAGCCTCACCTTGGCGTGTTGACCCAGATAATATCCAGGTGGCAGAAGTAGATGCACTCTTTATCTTCCCAGCTGTTACAGGAGCAGCGTTTGGTCCTGACGCGGTGTGGATGTGGAGCCTGAGCTGGCGGTTCCGACCGGTCTGATAACGGGAGTCCACAACCTAGCAAAACACAAAGGATCCCAAGATTAAAATGTGCCAGCTAAGCCTCGGCAGCTTGATTGCACGGGTAATGATTAGCACGTGTAAATAAAAACAAACCCCTTGGCGGGATAACACCCAACGCTGCAGTCAAACAAATGTGCATGTGATTGATTGTGGGACATTTTTATTATATTATAAATCAAGGAGCTTAATCCAAGTCAAACAACCATGCAGATGAGCTTTTTATCAGTCGTGCTGTGGTAGTTATGTGATTGCTTACCAATAAAAGTTATTTATCAAGGGAAAATATTCAATAAAAACTGCACTGGCAGAGATTGTCAAAAGCTGCTGGAGGAAATAACGCAGAACAACAGCATCATGATTCTTTAACTAAATGAATCCACACTGTAACTGTTCTGTAACGATGCTTATCCTTAACTCTAACCCAAATCTTTATTTAGAGCAGTCAAAGTCAAAGAACAAATGGTGTTTTATTGCACTGACAGCTAAAGAGAAGATACCTTTCAAGCAAACTGAAAAGCAATCACAAGTATTATACCATAACACTGTAAGTATCCATGAAACCAAAGAAAAGTTACTCACCCTCTTGCAGGGCCATGCAGATGATGAACACAGTCAGTATCTTGCACATGGAAGAAGCCATCATCATCCTCTGTGAATGGGGTTTTGAGTTGTGAGAGCAGCAGCAGTCGTTTCCCGCTCTGACAGATGACCCAGAGGTTCTGTGTGTGCTGAGGCTGGAGAGCAGCAACAGGTGCTTTGTGTTCACGTCTCGGCCAGGATCGCCTTCTTATACACCCCCCTGTGCTGACATCACCACAGCCCCTCCCTCCTCTGTGTACATGTCTGTTGTTACACAACTCAGCGAGACGCCACCTGCCCTCCACCGCCACCGCCACATTCCAGCAGTGACCTTATTCACGCTGTCAGAGCCCCGACAGGCCAAGTGCCGCAGGAAGAGCTCTGAGTAATACAGATTTTCCACCGTCATTGTTTTGGAGCAGAGGAGACACAGGACTCTACTTTCTGCTGGTATTTAGTGACATTAAAAATGATTGGAATTTTTTTTTTGTTTGTTTAAAAGCGTGTCCATATTGGGTGTTTTTGGCTTTGAATCAGAGTGCAGATATGTCTCAATGGCATTAAGACCATCATGAAAGAAGACTGCAAAAACAGTGAACAGTGTATTATCTTGTAAGTTACAACTTAGACCTAGAATGAACCTAACAATTAAAAAAATCCAAGTCTGTGTGATTATATGAAAGAGTAAGGAGAGACAGACATAAGAACACATGAGACAATGGAGCAAAGGAAGTGACATCAAAAATAAATATAACTGTGGAGAGTCAGAAGTCTGCTGAATCCATCATTTAAAATGGAAAGCTATAAAGGCATAATCAAATTATTTTATTTCTCCTTTTAAATATAATTTTTCTTTTAGTTCTTTTAATGCTCGGTATTTTAAAAATGTGATCCTACATTTTCTGAATCTTTCTTTATCATGAAATATGTTGTAGTGCTGCATATGTGAAAATATTTTGAAAAAAAATACTATAAGAAATCATTTAATTTCTGTTAAATTACTGCCATCTGTTGATTTAAATGTAAATGTGATTTATTTATACAGCCCTTTACAACCACCCACGGGTGAACCAAAGTGCTTTACAATAGATAATAAATAAAAACAATCAAAAACAATAAATAAAAACAATAACAAGAATAAAAGCAATAAAATAAAATAAAATAGAATAAAATAAAACAGAATGGAAAAAAGTTGTCACCAAGCTACTGGGTATTAAAAGCCATCCTAAATAAATACGTTTTCAGTTTAAATTTAAAAAGGCCCAATAGAATGATGTAAACTCATTATGCTGTTAGCAACTGAGCTAGCAGTTCACACATGTTTAGTTAGAAAACATTATCTCGGTGGGATTATTTGTCAGTAATCAAAAACTGTTTAAAAAGGGTGTACAATGGCTAGAAAAAATGCCAGTAAACAGCAGAGTGCTGATAAAAGAGAGAGAAACAGCTTGGACGGCTATTGTGATTGACTAAAGCTTGCCCCGCTGCCCGCTATGTTAGCATTTAGTTCACCTGCAGCAGTAGTTTACCTCTGTAGACAGTATAAATGATGAACGTAGCTACCATGATGTCCCCATTGGAAGCCAGACATTATGAGCTAGATCTGACTGAGAACTCGAGGACTCTTCGTACGATCATACACTATCCTGCTTTATTGTCCTTTTTACCCAAAATGGGATCTTAATTCACAAGATGCACATCATGCTGTAATCAAAAAGTCTTGAAACTAGCAATTGAAGCCATAAAAGCATTAGGAAAATGTTTACTGAGGTAACAAATCAAGTGAGAATTCTGTACTATCAGACTTCTTTTTGCAACCAGAGGAGTCGCCCCCTGCTGGCTGTTAGAAAGAAAGCAGGTTCATTCCACTTCTAACCTGACCTCACTTTTTAGATCTGGATACAACATACATCTTTTATGATTATAACATGGTTAACTCAGTATTTAATGCATAACTTGGCCTTTAAACTTCAAGTCTTAAGGCCTACTCATGCCATACGTTCTGAAGTAAAATGATCTGTAACACAGCAAAAACATAGTGGTATTCATGATGACATATAAACAAACATATGACCAATCCCTATGGGGTCGAAAAACAATGACTTCATTCATATGTATGGATCACATGTTGAGCATGAAGATTTTCTTCTTGGTTTTTTTGATTAAAAAAATCTTCAACTCAAGCTCCACATAGTAGCTCCTAGACCTTCAGCTGCAACTCATAGTCCTTGTTAACAGGCGGTGTTTGCCAAGTTCTACAGCACTGCACATGAGGTGATGACAATGGCAGCTGTATTATTTTATACTGTTGATAATTCATTACCTTTATACACTCCTTATCACACAGTATTTGCTATTAATTTTTTTTTACATGCTTATCATCAAGAACTGTTATTGGCACTCAGGAGAAGAGGTTAAATGAGGGCATGAGGGTGTTTTCTGTCTTCCTTTCTTTTTCCACAGGGGAAGGGCGTGCGGATGAGGCTGGAGGCGGCAGGGGAAGAGATGAGCGGCGGCAGAGGGTTTGCATGTGCCGCACAGCTGATACGAGGACCAAGGCAGAGCTGTCAGCACCCCCCGCAGGAAGCTGAGGTCATGGCACCATCGGCCCACTCCGGCCGGCGCTGTCTCCTCCTGTATGTAAAGAGACACGCAGTCACCTGACGCATCACACTCCTGCAGCCCACGCACGCGCCACCATGTAAATAACAGAAGTCCACAGACACATTTTTTCCTAGTGACATCACGGATTTGACCACAACCTGGTCACCCACAGTATAAACAGCTATGCTATCTAAACACTTCTAGGTCTGTCTTCCTCTTATCAGCTATAGAATGGATTATACCATTTAAATCCATGCACCATCATAGGAGTTAATACAGTGTGTGCATCTGATAACAGGACAGCACTGGTATGCGACACACAAATAGGGGTGTTGTACTGAAGGCGATGCTGAAACTAAATACCAGGTGTTTCAACATATTTAGATGCCTGGTTGTTATTTAACGCTTTCTGATGGCTTTAAAAAGGCAACTTAATGCATCTTAAAGTCTATCAGGGCCGCCACATAGCTCGCTGAGTTAAGGCGTTACCATGTGGGCGCAGGTCGTGAGTTCGAGTCCGGCTCACGACCCTTTGCTGGGTGTCTCTCTCCTCTGTACACCCTTTCACCTTGTGTCTCTCTGTGTCAATAAAAATGGGGAAAACTCCCCCAAAAAATACTAAGAAAAAACAAGTCAATCAGGGGCATCCCTCCCAGAGATGGAGCAACATCAGGCCACCTATAGAGAAAAGTACTAGGCTAAATAGAGAAAATGGTCAGAGAGAAATTATCTGTTCTGAAACTTGCTAACCAAAGTACAGTGGTCACATTTATTGACTGTGTCTGCTAACATTACTCGTGCAAATACAAAGTCCAGCAATTTAACAACTGAGAGGGATTTATTATAGAGCACTGCTTCCTTGTTTAGGACTGGTCCACCACTTTCAGAGCAGAAGAGCAGTAATAAAGTGAGTTATTAGTATTATCAAAGGCAGTTCTCTTTCCCTTTATGCAAATTTTCCACCACAACAATTTCCCCGTCGCTAGTGTATCCTGTTCTTAGCTCTACCCGAGATGATTCTGACTGATTAAAAACACTTCAGAGCTTGTTTGCAGGTTTTCAACCCTATAGTGGAATGGAGGGCAGTCAGACCATTCTCCTAGGACTGCATCAGCGCTACAGAATGGTCTCACTATGTGATCCTAGTTTCGCAGTGACCGCTGAAAGACGTGTAGGGCTGAGAGGAACTGCAGGGTTTGGTGATATTTCTGTGTGAGTTCATCAGTAGAAGTGGCACACCTCATGTCACATAATATTTTTATCCGTAGATCATATTGTTAAACTTGACACTACAGGGCAAGCATGAAATGAATCGCAGGACAAGAAATGAAGATATATCGATGTTAATATCAGTTATCCACAGTGCATATCATAAAATCACCATCCTATTTGTCTGAAAGGGTTCTAATCATATACACCATCAATACCTATGGCACATAAGCCCGATAGACCAGTGGTCAATTCACTTGTGACAATAACCATCACACATGAGTCGGGTCTCAGTACTACCAGGGATTAAGGCTAGTAATTTACCACCGCGGATCAAAACAGGGAAGCAAATAAAACAAACAAAACAATTAACAAAAATATAAGGAGAAAATATAAAGACTTAGTTAGTCCACTCTCACACGATGCACCATCATGCAAGGCCGAGCGGACCAACTACAACAAACAAACCCTACAAACAAAATCATAAAGGACAGCAGGAGACAGTCCAAACGCGATGAACAGTCGCCGCTACGCTGGCATCTGACACGCAGCGGGAAATCAGTCTCTTCGTAAAACTGTGTGGCCACACGCAAATCACAGCTGAAGCCTCGAGTCTCTCTGGCCTCACGTAGAAAATCGTCTCCACTTCCCACTCACCCAGCTCCTTTATTGCTGCCTGCCCCAGTCAGAGGCAGACATCGCAGGACCACCAGGTGCCTCTGGGTACATCAAATTCCAATTAGTGTAGCTCTCAGACCCACAGTTAGACGTGCCTGTTTGTTCATTTTAATTACCTGTACAAAATGCACTTATCAAACTAAAAATTACAAAGGGTCAAATCTGAGGTCAGCATTTTATTTGACTATACAGACATTCAGCATGGGATGACATGTTTTTGTTCTACTGACTTACAGGTTCTATTCTGTGGTAATGAGTCAGCAGACTATGATCAAATAGAAATGTTCAAAGATGTCTAGTTTTAGATCATATACCTATCTTACATAATGCAAATGTTTTTTACAGAGATATTTACCTCTTACCCTAATTTCAAAAATATTTTTTCATTTTGTAAAACTAGAAAAGCACTCAGAGAGCGCAGACCTCCGTCAAGCAGCTCATTTCACCCCATATTGGGATTTACACCCAGAAATAATCGTCCCAGGATTGTTTTATCTACATTATTAGATTAGTTGACCAAGAAAACAAACCCTTAGCATCTGGATTCACATTGATATCATTATTAGTTCAATAGTTATTCATCAAAATCACTTTTTCAGTAATGGTGGTTTCTTCTGGATCCAGCTCCATAGCTGTTGATTAGACAACAGATCCTGATTCAGCAGAGTCTCAGCTACATGTTGGTGTTGGCTGCATGTCTGGGTCTTCATCTGTTACCTTACAGTGATGACCATTCCACAGGCCCTCTAGTTTTTCCTGTTCTGGATCCTAGTATCCGGAATTTTGCCCAGATCCAGATCAAATTTTGATCTGTTGTAGAAATTACCGGGAACTTATCCTGTATTTTTTGCCAAGTAGCCTGGCCAGTTATTGTGGAGGTCCGTGCACATATGCGTGCACACCGCCCTATCTCCCAATGCTAAAGAATCCTGCAAAAAATTCCTGGATCCAGACGGTGATCTGGATCACCAGCAAAATCTAATCATCTGTTTCTTGTCCTATTATTCAACTTTCCTGAACATTCTGTCAAAATACATTCAGAACATTTCGTGTAAAGTTGCTAACAGACAGACAGACAAACAAACAGATAAACCCCGGCGAAAACACAACCTCTTTAGAGGAGATGAATTTATATAAATTTATCATTAAAGCACCTGTAAAAAAGTGTTACTAAAATTTCCCTTAAATAGCATTGTTACATACTGTACGTGTTATGTACATATAGTAAATGTACACATCCTTTACGATCAATCATATATACCCCATTTCTTATATTTATTTTTTGATATTTGCTCTCCATATAGGGTTTTTTTTTACCGTGTCCCAAATCTGACGCATTCTTTGAAGTTCAACTTAATTTTGCTTTATTATTATTTCTATTTTGTATTAATTGTTTTAACCTTTATGCAAAAACGTCTGTGGCCAGTGTAACAAACTGTGTTGATTTATTGTTGTTAATAAGCATTTCAGTCCAAATACCTAAGACTGTGAAAGTAGATGCCACAGTGTTGTCTCATCTTCCTGTCAGCTAAAATGCTCTTCTCATTGGATTTTGTGTACTGTGACAACATGTCAACACATTCCATGACAGGCGTTTCTGTGCCAGTGAATGAATCAGTTGTAGACACCGTTTGCCTTAAATGGATTTCAGTCCAGCTGCAGTAGAAGGCCGAGCAAAAGGCCGCATCAAAAACAGGAAGGAGCACAATTGTTTCGGTCGTGAAGGGTGGAAACTCCTGCGAAATGTCGAAGAATTTTACATCGGAGCTCCAGCGGAAACCTAGAAGATAGAGGAAAAAGACGCTTGGAGGAACAACAGGAGGAAAAAACACTGCTGAGGCACACTTATATATGTGTGTTGTCATAGTTTGGAAGAATTTAAAGGAAGGGGAAATGCCGAAAGGATGTCACAATACAGAGAGACTGGCATTTGACCAACCGTTTGTTACAGTGAAGAAGAAAAAAAGCAGTTGTCTAGAACAAATATTTGTCAAGTGCTGCAGACTGGAGCGCTGGGCTCAATCTGAAGGTGCCCCCTGCCCCTAATTTCCCCTTCCCCTGCTTGCTTTCTCCAGACACGCCGGCCGCGGTGTAAAAGACTGAGCCTTATCTGTTCCTCACTTCCGGCTGCTGATGAGGGCGACGCAGGAATGTGAGGCGGCATGATGACAAACAGCAGTGGCAGAATCCTTTAAAATTCCTCTAGGATGAGGTGAAGCGTACGGACTGTGACACAATAACACACAAGAGGTGCTCACGTTCAGGACAGGGTGATAAAATGTTGGAACGTGCGCTTTGTGGCCGTTATGCAATTGCAGATTCAGACATCATGACACCGAGTACCAAAATATGTAGGCCACCTAATGTAACACTACCAAGGTGCATGCTGTGGGATTGTAGTTTACAAAATTCCTCTCTGTGACTGGCACATCTGTCACATGGAAACCTGTCCTGGATGCTAAGTACTGTGCTGCTGGATTTAGAGAAGTCCTAGTGGTGGAACAAGTAATCATGTTTACTTACAGCAGCAATACTCCGTTACAAATTAAAGTCCTGCATTTAAAGTCTCATTATTGCATTGGCATCGAAATACACTTAAAGTAACAAAGGTGAAAATGCATGATGCCCAATGTTAGAATCACGTCCAGTATACCCTATGCCAGGCTGCACGATCAGGCAGGTGGACAAAACAAGAGGCAGAGTTCCCAGATTAGTGAAGCAGCTGCAGGTGGATACAGAGGATCAGGTAAGGTCTGCAGAGGAAGGACTTCACAGGAGGGAAAGCTGAATACTGACAGGCTCAGGAGCAGGCTTCAGCGTTCCTGAAAGAGCCTCTCCTGCATACACTGACATCAGAGTCGAATTCCTGAAATGAAGAATTTCAGACATTTTTTTTTTTTCAAAACGCTGACATGCCAGCCACATGTGCAAATAATGAACATAATTCCTAGGGGTTGAAGAAGAGAACCATTGGTAATCCTATCAGCAACAGTCAAAATGTGGGAAAAAGCCTGGTTCTCTGGCTGTAGCTGTTAGAAGTCACTCCCTATTTACTATGTACATTACTATATTTACTGTCCATCATTTTATGTGTGTGTTCAAAGTGTTAGTGTGTAGACTGATTCACCGTAGGGCTCTAAAAACATATGCAGTGTAACAAAAACAAGTACTTTCTGCTCACAGTCCCATGATACAATGGGATCCATTTACAGATGCCACCATGGTCGCCGAGCAACTGAACAGCTGATGCCAATGATGCAAAAATGATTAGTAAGTGTCCTGCATTTTTATTTACTGCTCACTATTGAGTGTTTATTAAAAATGGAGCAATAAATGAATGAACAAGAGGGTGATTTAAAGGAGGACGTTTAAATGTTGTTAACTACCAGCTAGGTTGTGTTGTTGTTTCTGTTCTGCTGACATCGTGTCTTTGCAGAAGGACAACAAGGCCAAGGCTGGACTTACAATTAGTGGGATTGGATCTAAGCAGCATATTACTCTTAGGCATAGACCACAAAAGATCAAACTTTTTCAGCTTGAAAATAAATCCATATTGTGCAGGGAGTCACGATTGCTTAGGTTTAAAAGCTTATGGACTGAGTCCTTTCTTATCCATTCATTTCAGTAGTGGGACCAGTTCAGCATGTGCTACTGGGAATATTGAATTGGATGATAATGGAGAGTCGATTAAATTTTTTTTTTATTAGATTATTTTTCAAAGTAAACAGCTGATATGTTTAGGTTGTTGGGTGGTCTGTGCTTTTAATCAGGCCTTGGTCTACATGGTGCATGGTAGCAACACATGTGCTTAAAGCTTTGCCATGTTGATGTGTGGAAAAACCACCAGCTGACGGATGATGATATATAGAAAAGTTTTGTTGTTTGGGGTTTCATTTTTTTATTGATCAATACAATAGAAATAGTCAGAAATAGCAGAAGAAGGTACAGATTTCAGTGAAGGAAGGTAACACAGGCTGTGTGCCGACTGATCCCATGTGCCACCCAGTGATCTGCTGTAATGATTGACCATCATCTACAGATTACTGAAACAAGCAGGAAGCGTTTCACTGCACTGGGTTCCCTCTACGGCCTGGAGAAAAAGTTAACCCCCCCACTCAGGACTCACTCAACTTGGTTACCATTTGAATCATTACACCATCAGGAATGTGACACCACATCAAGGAGGAATGGCAGCGTGTCACCCTTCAGCCTTGTGGTAAAAAAGATCCAGTGACTCATTGGACCCTGATATGAGTGAGGTGATGAATATGAACCAAACCCCTGTATATGCAGCAGGAGACGGATTCTTTGATAGCAGCATCACTACCAGCATGTCTAACACAGACTGAAACTATAACATTAACAGCTCTGAGACAGGCTGTGTGCTCATCATGATGTGTGATGAGGGTGTCGACCACACCTGTCTATAACAGCCATGGTTTATTGGACCATCCATGCTCTATGTGAGACGGCTAACTTGAGTATCTTCAGAATAATTTACGTAAGTCAGGGTTCACATAATGGCTTTATGTGAACCCTGAGATTTCCCAGAGATTTCAGTTGTCTTCTACAGCCTCCTTCAAGGAACAGAGTGTGCTCAGGATGTCAGGGATTATGTCAGGTGTTATGTTCTCCCGCATATGCAACCACCATGGAATCCAAATATGGAGTTTAGGACACACGATGACAACTGAGCAAGTTCTATTCAATGACTGAAGACTGTGGGACACAGAATGTAGCAGTGATTCCCAAAGAGGTTCCAAGATTAGCTCAACTAATGTGAATTTGATTAAATAGATAAGGTCTGCACGGTCTACTGTAACTCTAACTGACTGACAGTCTGTGAAAACAAGGCATTTGAAAAACAGCCGATTCTAAACAGAAGACTGGCATGTAGGAGTACATAAGAACTCATATATGGTGTAATAAGCTTTTTAATGTAACCCTCAACTGATTAAAAATCTCAAAAGGTTGCTTAAGTTTTGATAAAGCTCATAAGATAATTACAGTTTAAATGATATAAGATAACTACATCTATGTTGGAAGTGTTCGTCTCAGGACACTCGTGATTGAAACATCACACTGTGTTATACACTGCGATATTTCAACCTATTGACAGCAGGTTTTGGGTCAGTCTTGTATTGTTCAGCCGTTTGCGCTATTTGATTCTTTGAAGCAGGTTTCATACCACAGTCTTTAAGAGTCTGTACAAGAACTTCAGATGATTTCACAGCTAAACCCAAGTTATGCACACTTTAACTGATAAAACACATTATTTATTTACATATAAAACAGATGCACTTTTATACTGCTTGTAAACTTTTCAATGAAAATATTACATTGTAGAAATATTAAATTTCTACAAAACACTTTATACATCCTACTCCACTGAAGATCAGAGAAAACAGTGTATATTATGAACTGCTACATTTTACTTCATAACACTGTTTCAGATGGCACTGTCATGCATTGTAGAACAGTTTACAAATTGGTTAGAATGGCATTAAAATGGACAGTGTTGCTTAGTTGTATTGACTTTATAAAGAGTCATTCATTACCAGAGAACAATCTAAACTCTCTGTGTGATACCACCTCCGGTTTGGAGCTTTACATAGTTCTTTCTGGAACCTTCTGATGAACTCATAGTTACAACAACACAGTCAATCGGTGTTAACAAATGATCTATATTCCAATGAGCTACAACAGTAAAAAAATACTTGCATATTTATGTATTAGCAGTAACACTATAAAAATATATAACAGCATTTGGTTCAAGTACTTTTACTTTTGATCCTTGAAGTATATTTCCTGATAATACTTTTACTTAAGTGCTATTTACAATGCAGGATTTAATAACCTGTGTGCTATTACAGTGAAGTATTACTACTTTGACTTAAGTAAAGGAGATAACACCTCCTGCATCACTTTGAAAGTTATTTCCTCTGATGCCAGCAGTGTAACCTGACGCTGCCTTGAAGCTGCGGGTCAAAAACAGGAAATCAAAACAATGTTAAAATGCGAGGATGAAGAATCCTTTATTTTTCCTCCTCATGCATAAATGAATGAAATGAAACAACCGTACTGTAAGAGCTTTAATTTAATTGTTACTGTGACAACAAGGCCAGATACAAGTGAATGGAACATGTTTGTACATTCTGGCCTTTAATTTTCCTGTTTTGCTGATATTACATAGAAGTCAGGAGTATTTACTGTTGTACTATCAGATGCTATGGCAACTGCGGCCTCATTCTTTCCTGTTTTGTTTCATGAGTCCCCCATTCTCTGATGTTTGTTTCATTTTGCAGACAGAGGAAGAAACTCCCCAGAGATGTTTCCCATCAAGAAGGGGATACTGTTTGGCTCAGTTTCGGTGAACCTTATTACAGAACTCTTGCTGTAGGAGTCCATCATAACATCTGATTAATGGTTTGTTGTAACCACAATAACATTGTGTAGACCGGGAACTTTTTTGTTCGATGATATTCTCTGTATAAAAGCCGATATTGTTACAATATTTTTTGTCGTGAAATTAAACAACCATTTAGTCGTTTGCATGGTATGACATTTGCAGTTTTTATTATTTCCGTAATTTATCCATTATTTACGGAAGCCCTGAACAGCCATGGTTCAACTTAATTTTTTCGCTCCATTTTCTCAAGAAAAACAAGATAATTCTCCTCCGTTTTCTTGTTATGACATAATGTTGCCATTATCACATGATAACAAAATCCATTATGTTGTGATAACGTCAAAATTGTCTCGTTTTCTCGAGAAAAAGGGGCAAAAAAATTAAGTTGAACCCATGGCCGTTTAGGGCTTCCGTAATTATTTTAGTTCACTACCACTACCATTTTATTGCTTATAGCTAATATAATAATTACTCCACTACATTTACCTTTACAACTGATGTATTTAACCAATATTTAGCTATTTCAACAATTTATTTGTTACTTTTAGCTGACTAGTTCAACAATGTATCCGTTACTATAATCTATCAGTCAGTATTTTTAGCTACCTTTCTCTCCGTTGCTTTTTAATATTTATTGCTACCTTCGACTAAAACTCGTGAATTTCTGATTATCAAGTTGTACAACTGGTTTAAGTCGTGAAAACACCACTGCTAGCCAACAACAATACAGATGACACTGTTGCTGTCTAGAAGCTACTAAAGCTAACGAGCGGCTAGCGTTATGTAGAAAATACTAAAGGCATCAGGAGACAATGAGGCCATTGGGAATATTAACTTTTTGTCAGAAATTATAACATTACCATACAAAGAAAAATGCCATGTGACTAAAATTGTAACATTAACTGAAAAATTAACCTCCCTGACTTCCACCATTTACAAAAATGTCGGCAAACCTGTCACATTTCAACTTGAAATTTTAAGAAAATCCCCACCACTAAAGGAGACGTTTACATGGACTGTAATTAACCTTGTTTAAATTCAGCATATTACTTTTGGCTAACAATTGAATTCATTACTTTCAGCAAACTATTAATTATGTTTAGTTATCTATTGTAACTATTTACACACTACTTTTAGCTAGTTACGTACGAATTTTAGCTCACTGCTGTATTTACCACTTTTGGCTAACTATTAATCCATTGCTCACAGCTAACAATTTAGCTATATCCATTATTTTTAGCTAACATTTAAAACTGTTTGGCCTGCTAACTGTGTATTACTTTTAGCTAATTATTTCATCCATTATTCTCTGTTAACTAAAATGTTGTAAATATTTCAATAATTTCCCCATTGCTTTTAGTAAATTATTTTTACTTTTAATGATCTATTTACTACTTTTGGCTAACAGTTACTCCACTACTGTCAACGAACTATCGGTTACTTTTAGCTATCCAGTTCAACCATTGATACATTGCTTTAAGCTAACAATTTGAAATGATAGTCTGTTGTATTTAACTGTTTGTTACTTTAGCAATAATCCTTTAACCCACTACTTTCATTTATAACTTTAACTAGCTAACCATTAATTACTTGAAAGTTACTGTTCATTGCTTTTAGCTAACAACTGAATTCATTAATCTTGGCTAACAATCTTTTATTTTTAGCTTACTGTTTCAGTCTGTTATGTTTAGTTAACTGTTTAGACTGCATCTTAGTTCTTCATCAGGGTTACAGCTGACAATGTAATTTTTAAAAATCATTATGTAATTCATTTTGTGTCTTCCAAATGTCTGGAATTTGCAGAAGTCTCTGGTCGATGAGACAGAGCTTCAAGAGCCTCTTTGGTTCTTGTTCTTCCTGTTGCTGTAGCGCCTCTGCTTTTACAGGGAGCTTTATCTTTAAAGGGGCTCCCCCTCTGAGCTTATCTATAGATTGCTGATAAAAGCAGGAATAATAAACTGGATCATGGCTGTAAACACAAACCACAAGTTTTACTTTCGCCACACTTCTATCGTCAGAGCTTTCTATCATAATGGAATTCAAAAGAAAACCGTGAAAATATACAATCCATGGTGAAAATACACAGTAAAACCCCCCTGCTCTCTCCTGAGTGGTCCAGTACCTTCAGTGCATGATGTCATCTCTTTCAGCAGAGCCCCAGTGGACTGTAGTGCTGCTTTCTCCTGCCACCCAGTGGTTACATGAAGCATCTTCAGGGTTTGGGAACAAAGACGAGCCGCCTGAGCTGATGACAGCACACGGCACAGATGATGACAGGGAGATCAGTGTCAAATACAGCCACATAAAAAGACAAAAAAAATGAAATCAAGGCAGACGGAATACAGATTTCAAGCAAAATGAGCGTTCATCATGAGAAGTGTAATTTCAGTATCAACCACAACCTACCCACAGCCACAGGGTGGTGCCACATTCATCAGCATAGTGTGTGTTGAGTCAGGAAAACTGGATTTGACAACCCTGGACCCTTTTATCTGCACAGGTGTGGTGCATGTGAAAGCTCTTTAAAGGATCAGTTCAAACAGAAGGTAGGTAAATATATTTACCTCCACTCCTCATACAATGGAAGTCTGTGTAATTTTGGGTTCACAGCAATGAAAAATGACATTTCAAAAATTAAAAAGCAACATTTTCAAAGTCAGTGTCCTCATCATAGTGGATAATCCACACAACACGTTGTTATGTGTTTTCACATGAAGTGTCTCCTCATTAGAAAGCAGTCCCAGTGTGTCCTGTGGAGTATTTAAAGTAACAGGTCCTCAGCTTGTAATTATGACTTCACCAGTCAAGTCTCCAGTGACTTACTTTGACTTTCTTCATGTGCTGGAAACTGACATATGAATGGATAGGATGCAGCTTACTTTTTAACAGCTACAGCATTTTGTGTTTAGAAACTTATGCACTTTATTAGTTGGATTACAACACTTGGTTTGCACGAATGACATAACAGCCTCCATATGGTGAAAATATGCTCTTCAGATTGGCTGTCTGCTGCTTTCTACATTTCTAATTAGTAGCTTTCTGAGTTTATATCTCTTCACTTAAAGAAAGACAACTGAAAACATTGCCAAGTGGCTGCAGTCATGGGCAGAGCCAGATGAACCTCCTGGGGAGCCCCTATCGACCTCCCCTATGCCTGGCATTTTTATTATTTAAGCCTGGAAAACAACCAGCTCTCTGGTGCTGACATGATTAGAAGACAGGCAGATCTGATGACTCACAGATAATTGATGATATTTATTGTTTTGATAACTAAATCATCCTTTTTTAAAACAAAAAATGCCAAAAAATCACTGATGCCAGCTTCTCAAATGGGGAAATTAGCTCGTTACCCAGTTGTCTATGATAGTAAGTTCAATGTTGGAGGTGTTGACAGAGCTTAATTCACTGTTTTCTATATCGTATACGCTAAACAACAGATGAAAGAATTGTCCAGTCTATTTGTAATTTATTTTTTTTGGCAGACTTACAGTCCAACTGTGATGGAACGATACAACCGTGCACGATTTTTTTCACACGTATAACAAATTAGAGCATTAAGATAAAAATAACTTTATAACAAATAAGCTCAATATAAACTAAACACACTGTGGTCAGCAGTAAAGACGGACTTGAGAGACAATACCATCTCAGTCTGGTAGAATGTCTAATCCAAAGGTGAAACTCAGCCTGAAAATTCACATGAACTCCTGGCTAGTGCACTGAAATTCAGGCTTACTTGAGCCTCCTTTATGAACATAAGCCTGACTTACTGAAATACACCCAATTTAAGCGGCAATCTTGCTTCATGGGAAACCCCTTTACTTGCTCACTAATGAAAACAGGGATGTTTCTGGTTATTCTTACGTGTAAAGCTTCTATAATTTGAGCACTACTGAAATGTTATGAGTACTTTTTTCTGTAATTTAGGTGCCCTGGCCCATTACTTACAAATCACATACTTTGCATTCCAGATCATTTTCATGCCGTAGCGTTTTCCTACCTTCCAGGCAGCCATTGGTTTCCATTCATTGCTATGCATTCCGAGGATCATTCAAACCTTACACAATGTTCCACTGGAATAAAAGAGAGAATCAGAGTGAGCTCAAAAACCACACGCGCACCGCAGTTTTAATATAAATCTGTAAAAATGAGAAGTTTAATGGTAAACATGAAAATGACAGTGATTGTATCATTTAGAAAAGCAACAACACAAAAATACATGTATCTGTTTATGAAAAAAAACTGCACCGTAGCTACCATGTCATGTGAAACAGGTTTCCACTGGATATCAAATCATTTGTCAGTGCACTCCAAATGTCTTGATCTGAAACTTCATTTCCTAAAGATCTTAGAAAAAGGAGCTGATCGTAACCCTGCTTCTTTTAACACAAAGACAACAACAACAACGAAAATCAGACAAATAATAATAATAATAATAATAATAATAATAATAATAATTATCACAGCCTTTAAGAATGACATTTCAAACCACAATGTTGACATAAAATTGCACTTCAAAATACTGGTCGGGGTGAATAAATATTTGTGGTACCTTTCTATATCCATTTTGGTAATACAGTACATGAACACAGCAATAGTATATTAGAGCTGTCAACGGGGTTAATAGGGAAACTGATTAAAACTTTGTCTATTTTCATTCCAGCTGCTTTTGCATATAGTACAGAATTTGCATAATAGCACATAAATAAATAAACACCGATGACATCAAACAAGAGGGTAAAAAAGATTTACAAAACATACTGCATATCTAACATAGTGTCTATATATATTATTCATATAATTACATAACAGCGTCATTCAGAAGCGGTGCTCAAGTGCTCTTGCCTTTTGTCGTCGGACTCTCTGGACCAGAGTGTGGTGTAAGTGGCTTACCCACAGACTGGTCCTCAGTCTTTTTGCACTGTCCCTTCAGACTCTGCCTCCGATCAGAGCTGTGCCTGGGAGGAAGGAGCCTTTTTTTGGCCTTGGGTGGTCTCGGGGTAAACTCGGCTCTCTGTAACAGGTGCGACTGTGCTCACCTCTGGATGTCTCGTGTCTGTCCCGGGACTTGCCGGTTGCTGGACGCCGAAGCATCCTTGGCTCTTTCTGTGTAATCGAGCACCCACGGGCATTTGCCCTGGTGCCCCGGGGTCCTGCGGGCTGGCTCGGCTGCTGGGCGACGTCTCTTTGAGAGTGTCTCGGCGCTGCGGCAGAGTGAGCCTTCCCTTCGGAGGGTCGCTCAGTCTCGTGGGTGCTCCTGTCCCTGCGGGGTTAGCTGAGGCTGCTGTCGGGCTGCACACCAGGCTGTACAGAGGGAGTGGGGACCTGGGCTGGATCATGTGAATCCCCCCGATCGGGATCAGGAGACTTGGGGCCCTGCTCGGCTGCTGTGAGTGCAGAGGGAGGTGGCTCAGGAGGTTGTGGACTCCACGAGACCGTGGCGGGTGTGGGGCGATGTGAGTCAGACCAGCCTCATCCACAGACTGCAAAAACAAGATTAAAAGAAAACATGAATGGTTCTGCTGGGGAAAACTTAGGTCACACACCAGCAGGAGGCAGGTCAGAAAAGACAGTAAGATTTTAATGACCAGCACTGTTGATGTTGTAGATCAATAGCAATGACTCAGCGATTACTTGGCTTTGATGCTGAGAAACCTTTTAAAAGCTAAGTTCTGATGAGGTGCTTTGAATTAGTGACCAGCAGTAAAGACATTTCAACTCTGCTGCTCCTGCAAAAATACACATGCTAACCAGGTAAAATTATCAAGAAGATTTAGTACGCTGACGTGTTAATCCTTCACTAGATGTTTCCCTTCAGTGTCTGTCTGATTAGCAAGTAGTTGTCTACAAAACCACTGAGAAAGTGAGACATGAGCAGCACGTAAACACTGCTTCAGACCACACTAACTCTAATCACTGTTTGGTGTCTCTGAAACTGAACTTTGTCGCTTTAACAACATTAAATTACTCCCTTGGGAGCACAGAAAAATCATTACAGACATGGCTGAACCATAGACTGTATATGAAAGACAGACGTAGCCTTCAGGTCTGAAAAGTGAAGCCAATGCACAAGTGCCTTTCACCTGCATTCTTTCTAACAGTCAGCGGGGGATGACTCCCCTGGTTGCAAAATGAATTAAGAAGTCTGACAAAACAGCACAACTTATCTCTTGATTTATTACCACAGTAAACATTTTTCTAACAAGTTTATAGTCTCAGCTGCTAGTTTCAAGACTTCTTGACGTAAGCATGATGTTCATTTTGTATACAGGATATGCTTTAGAGTGGGGCTACCTTGTGATTGGCAGGTTGCTACCATGTCATGGTGCATAGTGTCACCACTCAGATCCACCATTTGCATCTTATGTCCAGTTGCGAAAGACTAAGATGGTCTTGCCAAATGCGATGTTCAGTCCGCAAACATCTTGTAGTTATGGAATAGTTTTTGTTAAAAGATGCTAAAAACGTAAATACTGAATGAACAACTATATTAGATCGGTTTTCAAAAAGCTGCTGTATCTTTTTAAGTATAAGAATCGGGGGTTCCTGACGTTTTCTTGAGGAAGCGTCTGGTTCAAGGCAAATTTAAACAAACTTGACACTATTCTCTGTGGGACGAATCATATATTGGCATAACATATCTTTGGCATTTTATCAGCAATATCATGCTACACAGTGTGAGACTTCTGTAAAGATACTGATATATCAATAATAAACTAATGTAGACTGGTACCAGCCTGCACAATTTATTCATTTATCATTATCTGCTGTAAATTACAGTGTTACAATAAACTTGAATTATTTGCAAAATATGTATGAAACGTAATTGAATTACTACAATTTGTACCAAAGAATAATGGTGCTTTTTTTGAACATAAACTCTAGTGCTTTCTGAAAAATGAAAAGTTCAAATTAATTAAAACTGATACACAATTTGTTCAAACTAATTCAAAAGCAATGCATCTATTTGTTTGTTTGATACCAGCCTTATCTTTTGTCATCTACAGAAAAGAACCCAAAATATTATATGATTTGCACAGCTTTGTTTGCTCATGTCCTTCATTTTTATTTGTTTTGGTTTGTTTACCAATTGCCCAGTGGGGCAGCAACAGGCCAAGCTGATATTAATTTTTAAGAATGTCCTCTGTTGGACCACAACACAAACTACTTCCAATGCTCTGATGCGTTCATAGACTGTAAATGCTGGACATGAACAGGTCATTACAGCAGGAATATTTTTTCGCCTTCGTTTGAATGAATGTTTAAAGTGACAGCTCTCATTGACTCTCAGTAGTACAGAAGCTTGTAAATGTATGCATCAAATATTTGGGCATATGAAAATACCAAATAGGAATAGTTTACAGATGCAGCTAACATGTGACCACATGTCGATGTGTGCAGATGTGAGAAACAGCCTTGTAGAGAAAGTGAATTAGCATCAACTCCTATGGGACCTATATTAGTGTGAGAAGGAAGTGGTGAGGTTACACCGTAACACAGCCACAAGTCTGGAGTAGACATGTTTTTTTTTTCAATTTTATTAGGAGGAGCTGAGATATTCACCCATGTTGTTTTCGCCGTTGACATGTGGTTCCAATCTTTGGTATTTAACGATCAGCCTGCTTCTCATTTTATCAGCGGCTGCCCAGGGAAAACATGTTGTGTCTATTTGGGAGCTCTCCTGCATTATTTTAAGGTTGGGAGCTGCAGGCTTGGTTTGACTGATATAAAACAAGAGAGTTGCCTTTCCTTCCTTTTCCAATAAATGTGCGACTTTAAAATAACTTTGTATGTACCAGCCTATCTATATTTGTTCTAGATGTTGACTTACTGGGATTTAACTGAGCCACACAAGATTGGCTTTGTGCGCCAAAAGCTGATTTATTTAAAACTGTAGGCTGAGCTAACAGAGTTGGATCAAGTCACAGGTGAGCGACGACTGTGGTTTGAACAAAAGCCATGTTTTAACCAGCGGTAATTTTACACACGGCAAAAACAGCAAAATTCTGAAAGTGCAAGAAACAAACAATGGTTGGGTTAGATTATATGAAGAGGATTAATTGAGGTGATGCAAACAAATGTTGTATCATCATGTTGTTTTTTGCAGCAAAAGCTGAGGTAACTTACCAGTCGTGCTGTAGATGGTTGGTCCCTTGGATGAAGACTCTGAGCAAAGGTGTCTGCCAGAGAGCCAGGAGGCCCAGAGGAGTCTGTTCCCTGGGACTGGAGTATAACAGGAGAGAGGCCTCTAACTGGGGAGACTGGTCTCTGGGGGGCGGCAGAGACATGACAACTGGATGGTGATAGGGATGAAGAAGTAGGGGCAGGGGAGTGGCGAGGCCTGGGTGATGGGCTACGACGTGGAGATGGCTCCCTTCGTGGAGTTAGGGGTTGAGTATTTAGAGAATGGGAGCCTCCAGAGGACAATGATGATGAAGCGTCGAGGCGTCTGCGGGCGAACAGGGCCCTCCTGGCACTGGCCGAGCCCCTCTGGGTAGAATCCTTGGGGGTAACTGGGAGGGATGGGCTGCGTTCAGGCTCCATAGGCTGGCCTCCTGGATGAGCTTTCTCCCTGTCAAAGCTTTCAGCCACTGTGGACCTGCTGGTTTCTTTATGTCTGCCATCTTTGTCCTTGACATCGTTATGATCTCCACCCTGAATAGAGCACTGATGATGTTTTTGTTGGTCTGGGTGAATGGATTGCTCTTCACAGACTCCTAAGACAGAAAAAATTCTTGTTAACACATTTTGGTTGTTTATCCTTCTAGGCATTGTTCTTACACCACTTTTATCACTTACAGATGCTGCAAATAATGCTGACTGTCTCATAACAACAGCACATGTCAAGGTCTGTGCTATATTAAACAGTAAGTGAACAGTGGGTTCTTGTAGTCGGTGGGTTGAATGTGGCAGAAATGGGGAGTTTAAAGATCTGAGTGACTTTGACAAGGATCAAATGGTTATTGCCAGATGACTGGGTCACAGCATCTCAGAAACAACAAGGATTATGAGGTCAGCAGTGGTGGCGGAACATCAAGGGTCCAAAAGTGTATGAGGCAGGAGTGATCACAATATTTTGGCACAATAGTGTGCTCTACCTACCTATCAATCAACCAGCCAACCTCTATTGTTTAGTTAAAGTAATTCAGAATTTAATGCACCAGGCTGATACTTCCAAATATAAATGTGGCTTATTACAGACAGAAAATGTGACAAGAAACTCACATCAACGTTTTCACAAGTAAACTAGTTGAGTGAGCTTTATAACACTTTGTTGTTGGTTTTAAATACTCAAAGAGTATATTCTACTGTTTTTATGATATTAATATTTTTCCATATATTTATTACACCTAGGCTATTTATTTTTAGAGGCAGCCAACCACCGTTTAAGGTTATTAATCAATTCAAAGACTTGGAGGAAGGAAGTTCAAGTGGATTGACTTGCACGTAACCAACAAATCAAACGCCTGTTTGCCATCTTCCAACTAGTAAAACAAATCAAATGAATCACTTGATTTTAAACACACTAACTCCATACTTTGTCAAAATGTAGCTATCTTGCCATATAAACATTATGATGCCACAAAGATGTAGAATTACACAAAAACAAAACAAAACAATCAAATCGGGAATGAAAACCAAACTGCAGAGAATGCATGCTAGCTAGTTACTGCTAACTGGTTAGATAATGTAAGCTTAACTTATTTACCCACTTTTTCTTCTTTCTTTGATTCACATAAAACTATTTTGGTGCTCCAACATCTCAGTAATTTAGTCTTTATTGTCACACAACTAACGAAGCAACTGAATGTAATCATAATGGACCAGATAAACCACCGGTGCTAAAAACTAGCTAGTTTAGCAGAGTAGCAGTGACTGCTTTATTTATTCAAGCTACCTTTGCATCACATATTTAATTGATTGAATTAAAAATAAATGTTTCATCTAGCAGGTTAATTCAAATGAGGAGGAACACTGTCACAATAACATTTTGTTTGGAGATCCCAGAGTGCAGTCTTCTTAAGTTGTGTTCAAAGTCAGAGGCAATAATTGACTTTGCCTATTTCAGGCTCTTGAAAGCCTCATTCAAGAGCCTGAAAGAGCCTGAAAGAGGCTTTATATATATATATGGAACTGAAATATGTGTTACATAGCTCAGCTAAGCGCCTTCAAACTTGAAACCCTTTTTTCTCAACTTTTCTGTTTCTGTAATTGGTGCTCTCTGTCTTTGTAGGGCAGATATGGTTACACATATCAGGGTAAAAATACAATTGCTGGTGCAAAGTTAGGTTCTAATTAGATTACAGCCACCTTACTGTGTGTTGCAGCAGCAGCTCAATATGAGCTCTGATGCTCAACTCATCAGCATGATGATGTCATTAAGTAAATATTATTTTAATTTCTTACAAATGACCACTAAACCAATCCCTTTTGCTTTGCTGGCCTGGAAACTTATTTATCAACATGAATTTAAGCTTTTCACCTAAATAGGTCAACAGAAAAGATACTAACCATAACCTTTGGAATAATTTGATTTTCTACACAATATTTATATATAACAATAAGTGACTGAAAAACTGTGTGTAACAGTGCAACTGACTCAGTCTTCTTAGTGATTCTGTGTTACAGATGGTGAAATATATTAGCACATGTTCTGAACGGCCGCAATCAGGCATCATAGTGATATCACACTGTTATAAACACAACCCAAACACTTTCTGATCAGTCACCATAACAATGAGAATGCTGCAGGAAGAAAGTCTCTCATGCTGTTCCAGATCTGTCACTACTTCATATTCATATGAAACAGGCCAGGTGGAGGTGCAGGGTGATGCAACGAGCAGATGCTGATTTACACAGTGTGACACAACCGCATTTCTGGTGTAGACATGAAGTCGCTAAAACACATATATTTGTCTGGTAGCTCACTGAAAAACTCCAAAGTGAAACACGACATCTCTTGTGTCAATTCTTCGAAATGAGGAGATATTAGTCCCGTGTAGCCAAACTATCTCCACAGCACTAGCCCACAAAGAAATTTACCCGATGACTAATGTGTTATAAAGGTAAGGTTGCTGTCACTACTCAGTGTAGTCACACATGCACAAGCTTGGACATGTGGCTGTGACAAGTGGCTGCAGCTGCTTTCATAATGTAAGTGAAAGTTTCCGAACGAGCCACCATGTTGGTTCAGTTTAAAATCCAGGAGCAGACAGCCCACAAGTAAAGTATTCGTCCAATCAGATGTAGCTAATGTTTACAAAATTGGAACAAAATGAGAGCACAGGACATGACATTGTCAAAGCAGGTGTATTAGAAACAAAACCTTGCAGTTTAATTTCAGTTGGACTATATTTATATCTGATTTTAATAGGAATGTCCCGAGCTTGTGTCAAGGATCTGCACTGGGGCCATTCATTGCATTTTTTAACACAAGTCACAGCTCTTTACTAAGCCTTAGCCTTTGTTAAAATGTTCTGTCACGCACGTGTCTGCAACCGCATCCGCAAGAGTATGTTTGAAGTAAATTTCGGTCCACGAGTATTCACACGGATTGTCCTATTCGGCCCAGAATTGGTAACTGCAAGGACTGTCCGCACTGAAAGAACTTCAACAATGAAGAATGTATTATCTATAAAGCATGAAAAGTGCTGTATGTAGAAGGCAGCACTAGTACTGTAATGAACAACTCAAGCAAACAACACTATGTACCTTCATGTGTGTCCTCTGGGTAACAGCAGGTGTCTTTTCCATGTACCTTAGATCTCAGGTGTTCAGTGAGGCTCCCTGGAAATATGAAAGACCAGCTCATAGTGGATGCAGTGACCACACACATTAGGAAAGAATAAGAATGTTTCACTGTCTATTCTTACCTTTAGTTTTGAAAGTGGTGTTACAGTGATTACAGTTGTATGGTGGTGATTCTGTGGAAAGTGCACCAGTACTCTTGCAATGGAATCCAGCGTCCTCACTTTGACACTTCCTTCCACCTCCGCTCTGCATTACGCCATACTTCTTTTCTGATCTGTAGGTGTGAAGAGAGCAAGAGGTTTCAGTTTGGTCCTCAGAGCATTTCCCTGTCGGTTGTCTATTGATGCTGCTCCTCTCAGAATGATAGTAGCAATCAATATGAGTGTAACGGGAGCTGACAGACGAGCTGCGGGCCATTCAGCACCTGTAAGCAGCTTTTTGGTGCCTGTATTTATCCAGTGTAAGTGTGCTATCTGTTTGGTCTTTACTACACAGGGAGCTCACACTGTGGCAGCTGGGCCCAGGGTCCACCCCTTCATGTACACTGAGGGTCCCTCAGCGAGGCACCCACTTCAGCTTCAACAGAGCAGCTTTCATAAGCCAAAACCAGACCCCCCCCTCGACCCCCACCCGCCCACTACCTTAAAACCCCTTCACAGCTCACACCACCGCCGAGTCCAAACAAGAGGGAGTCTACGATGCAGCTCAAGGTCCGGGGGTTTTCTGCAGGCAGCCAATAAAAACAGGCCAGAGAGGGAGGGAAACCCTGGCCCAGACCAGCTGCTGCTCCAAATAAGCATGAAAAAACACTGAAAATGAAAACACATTCCTACGACAAACAATGGTTCTGGTTATAATCGGCTGTTTTTTCTTCTATTTTCACTACGGGCTGCACGGCTGGATAAACTCGGCAGGTATCATAAATGGTGGCTTTTACAGTCTCGAAAACTTTCAAGTTAATGAAAGAGAAACACTTTGCCTTCATGCCTGTACACTAAACTCCTGCACTGTAAGGCAGATATATACATAAGCTTTTCATGCTACACCCATTCACACCCAAGATAGGAGTCTTGTTGCCCTTGGCAGTCCCCTGGCAAGTTGAAAAAATGGCAACATTCGACTACCTTGCTGCCTCCGTTTTGTCTTTTTGTGCCTCAGACAGACTTAACAGACGGCGAAAGGAGAGAGCGAGCGGGCGTGAGGATGACTCACTCTTTGAGGAAGGCTGCGATGAGCGTCAACATGAGTCACAACAGGGATTTGTTCACAGACACAAAACTCAAACCAAAAAAGAGACACACAGATGGCACCTCTCTGCACCCCCCGTGTCGCATCGCTGCAGTGTTTATTTCTGATAGGTATCACAACTACTGAGTGTGTGTGGTTTAACCTCGCTGCAAACTGACCTGAGAAGATGTGTGTGCTCTAAACAAAGTAAAATAACAGAACTAGGGTCACACAAGTTCACCTATTATATGTTTTCAACAAGTGTCTTTGAGTTTTGGCAGAAATTAAAAGTTAGTCATTGCTCCTCTTGCTATCTTGGATTCAATGACTCCTGCCAAATTTGAACAGAGGTTTTTCCTCCATTGAGTCCATTGTTGTCTGTATCAGGACACTCTGGATGTGTAATTATGCTTATGTCATTGCCACTTAATAACAAGTTGGGGCTGTGTTAAAATCATGGCTCCCTTTTCAGCTTATTTCTGTGATAGCTAATATCTGGGAAGACAGCATTAAGCAGAAGTATTGTTGCTATGGTTACTCATATTTTTAATTTGTCATTTCATACACTGAATTGCACACTGATATGGAAAAGTGTTTAATCGGAAAGTTAGATGCTTGTTTGAGATGTCCTTTCATACAAATTTAATCTGACACCCAAGTCAGAAGCTTTTCCTGACATTTATATTGACACGTCAGTCAGATGGTGTAGATCCGACATCCAGTCAGGACTTTGAGGTTCTTACTAAAAACCACTTACAGTAGCTTAACAGGTAGGTAATAGGTAGCTTAATAGCTTAATAGGATTAAAAAATCTCAATATCAGACCATATTCTGCCACAGAATTTAACCCAGGACACAAACTTGCAACTATATATTAAGTCACGTGGTTCCCAAAGTAAGGGTTGGGACCCTGCAGAGGGTCACGGAACATTGAGTTTGGATCGAGAAACAATTTCTCGAAAATAAATAAATTTAAAAATGTTTATAAATTGTATATTTTAGTCATAACTGTTACCAAAGGCAACCAAAAATGAGTTTTCCAGTACTATTTACTAGCCATGTTTCTTTTGAGCATTTTGAAGTATTGCATTAGAAAAAGGTGAGGGGAGCGGCAAATTAGAGAAAACATGTCCAATGTTGCAAAGAGTTTATAAACTAGCTTCAGTTTTTTTCACTTTTGAGAAAACACGTTGTAAAGGGAAATGAAAAAACCTTTTTCAAATGAGAAACTTAAATGTCAGATTTGAAGTCACATGGCCAATGCATTCCCACATCTTTCTTCGTCTTCGTCTCTGGACAGCATAAAACATGGCCAATACCAGCTGCCACGAAAAACTAATTACAACGAACTGAAAACAGTTCCTTAAGACTTCTCTCCATTTTTCTCTTGCAGAGGGTCAAAGTTTTGTTTGTATCATCTTCTTTGAGTTGTTTTTTTAGCAATTGGCAAACAACTTGTTTTGTTCCTGGAATTCTGTTCCACTATTACAGTTAGGCGTAACGTAGCCTATATTGCCACCTTCTGATGACACTACACAGCCTAGTTTATTCACTCCAAAGAAGCCAATGGAAACAACCTAATTATTTTTTCCCCAACAGAAGTTTGCTTCAAATTTGCATGACTGTTTTATGGAAACATTGTTTCTGTATGTTCACTCAGTACTACAGTTTATACACAAATAATTTTGGCTAATGTATTCTGCTAATAGCCCACATTAAATTACAATAAAATTATCTCTGGCACCATTATTTTATTGGGCTCAGAGGCTAATCAGTTTGGAAACCCCAGAATTAGCCAATCAACAGAACGTTAATCTGCAAGCTATTTTATATTTGACTTTTCAAATAATGTAATGGTTGCGGGCTCTCAAATGTGAGAATTTGTTGGTTTATCTTGTCTATGTCATGTTAGGGAATTTTGAAGTCAAGTTTTCAGTGATGTTTTCTAGATCAGCACTCACTTCATATTTTCCTTAGTGTCTCTGTAACAGATGTATGTGGCATCTTACTTTGAAAACTGTCCTGCAAAACACCATTCAGTCGTTACAAGGACCCTTCAGCCTATAATTCACCCAGGGGCTCAATAATTCATTATGTTATTTTTGCACAGCGTATTAAAAGCAACAATTTGACCTTATATGTACCTATTTATCTAATGCAGAACTATGCAAGCCTCTCTTTAACGCTTTGGTGAATGAGACTGTTGGCAGCGATGTTGACTCTCCTCTCCAGTCACAAGCTGTGTTATTAGATGGTGAACTGTGCGAAAAGCACTGCACCAGTGAAGGCTGCAAAACGACGTATTGCCGATGTACACATGTGATTTGAGAGATCTTTGCTGTGTCCAAAGCATTTAGAAATGTATGGCAGCATGAAAGAGTGCATAATGTGTCAAGATATCCTGAGTGTACTGCGATACTTTAAGACATGTTCCTGCTTTTATGCTCACATGGCAAAGTGACACTAGAGAAACCACAGCAGGAAACAATGTATTAAAGCTAAACTACAAATTTAAATAGTTTTACTTATGATTAGATTGTCTAATTTATTCTTTTTTCACCCGAGGTCTTGGGTTACAAATGTGGAAGAAATCTGTGCACAGAGCTGCTGTAAAAAATAGTACAGTGTTATGTTTGTCAGTGTAATGCTCATTTTTTTTGTTTTCAACCTGAGGCCAGGGCATAGAAATATGAAGATGGGCTTCTGTACATAGCTGTTTGTTGTGAAACTTCGGTGATTTCTTGAGGAATTCCAATTTATTTTTACATTGTCTTTACACTTCTTGGTTTTCTAACTTTTTGATAATATCATGTCATATGACTGCAATGTATAAATTCAAATATAGCACATATGCTGAAAAATGCTATCAATTAGTTGCTTATGTCTTATATTAGAGTTCATACACAATTTTAATGTTTAAAGAGAGTTTAGGACTCAGTGAGGGGGAAAAAGGCTTAGAGGGTTAAAAAGGCATTACACCTACTGTATCAAACCTCCTTGGCAGATATTAAACTCTTAGTGAAAGGACAGTACATGCCTGCCAAAGTAACAAATGAATACATTTTCAAATCCTTTGTTCCATGTTCTTTTAGCATATTCCTATTTGCCATGCAGGTTGTCATTATGCCCTGTATGTACACACACCTATATTTTCTAATTATTCCTTCGGTGTCAGTGTGACACCAGCACACAAAATGTGCTGCTGGTCCATGTGAATGGCTGTGATGGCTGGTGTAAATGAATCTCTGCTGGAGCGGAGGAAGCTAGGTAGTTTCCTGGCTTCAGCCCCTCAACAGACGGGCTCTGTTGGTGCAGACAGCCAACCCTTGGCCCCTCCAACATGGTGGACAGACAACAGTTTCCAGAACATACCACAGTATGTGACGCAGGCTTCTAAACACTGTAATTAATGAGTTACATCGTGACAAAGGCAATATGTCACTAGTAAACCAGATATAATTAGCTAATTTCTTCCTCCTCAGGGCTGAGCTGTTAGAAGGTTATACTCACCCGCTCTCAGATGTCCAAACTTCAGGAGGTTGTTTATTTCTAGAGCAAAACTGGACTTTCTCCTCCTCCTCCCGCTGCTTCTTCTTCTCCTCCTCCTCTTCCTCCTTCTCTTTTCTGTCTGACCTGTTGTCATCTGCTGACGTCTGTTCCTTCCTCGTTCCCTCATGGTCTCTGCAGTGCGACTGGCTGTTGTAAACCTACACTCGAAAGAGACATGGGCAAATTCACCAACTCTGCTCCAGCATGCCCAGGGAGACAAAAATTGGGAATTCTCATTGAACGATATTTTTGATAGTATGTTTTAAAGCATTTTTTTCCTTTACATATGGTGGTCTTTGTAAAGATTTGTATATTGAAGTGATCAGTATATCAGTCAAAGTTAGCAAACAATCTTCCTTTTTGTGATTTTGTGCGTCAGTGCCTCACTGACTATTTTTATGTTATTTATTATCTCTCAGACTTCACATTTTTAACAGTTGAATGATTCACAGAAGGTCTCTGGTTATGAGCAATTATTACAGTCAGCCTTACAGATGTATAGTCAGGTGTAATCAGTGGTCAGCGCTGTAATTACCTCAGTGAAGCAGGGTCTTTTGTTGTCCTCTTGCTCCACTGACTCAGTTGTCTGGACTGACATGGAGGATATAGTGTAGATGGAGGGACTGAGCCTCTGCTTACAGTGCAGCAGAGAGAGAGCTGTTTTGCTGGAGAGGCCAGGTGGGTTGGGGTCATAGCCGCTAGTAGACCACGATGAATACACTGAGGGCTTCTGTTCATCCAGAGCAGAGGGGTTTGGTTTAATGTAGTTCAAATAGCACCAGCTATTACAGGTGCTGGACAGCAGACTGGGGAACGAAGGTCCAACGTGTGAGACGGGAGAGGAAACACCTGGTAAACATGACTGACTCTCCCGTTTGAGCTCCTGATTGCACGTGTCAACTATTGCCTTGCCAGCACATCCCACCTCCTTCTCCTCTTCTTCTTTTACCCTTTTCTGCTGCTGTTGCGACTCAGGGGGGAGCTCTATACTGTTTGAAGGGGAAAGCATACGCTTGTTTCCCCCTGAGCCTGATAATCTCAGGCCATCGTCGGACCACAGCTGAAGATCTGGACTCATGTTCCTGTGGTTTCTGTGTTCAGCTGTTGAGATACTGTGTGAGACAGCGTCAACTGCCTCCTGTGGTCTGGGAGAGGTGGACTGAGACAACATGGTATAAATGGCACATGCTGGGGTCAGGGTGTCTGTTTGGAGACGCACCGCTACTGCTGGAGATGTGACTGGCCTCAGCATTTCCAGACTGGAAGTGATGTGAGGGACAGAGTGCTGTATGTGGGAGTGACTAACTCGAACCTCTGAATAGTCATCATGCCGTAAGGGAATCTCTAGCTTCAGCCCAGTGGACATGGGGAGGTAGTGGGCTCTGGCTGCTCCGGATGGTCCATGTGTAGGATACGGCTGTGGTACTTGAGGAGGGGGCTGCTCTGTATGAATGTGTGAGGCCTCCTCTTTTACTCGCACAGATGGGTCATGAGCAAGTGGCAGTTCTGTGCTGCCCATTAGCGGAATATTTTGATGAAGTTTCCACTGAGAGAAGATCTCTTTGCATTGCGATCCTACTAGATTACGCAAGACTGTGTCACCTGATGAAGGAGAAGAAGTGGACCTACTGCAGTACGCAGAAGTTGGGCTTGTTTGAGAGGATCTGCTCGGGCTGACACGTTCAGGACTACAGCTCGGGATGGTGCACTGCTCCTCCTCCTCCTCGTCTGGATCTCTGATGGCAGAGTGTCTCAAAAGAAGACATTTTCTTCTTTCCCTCCAGCCAACTGCCGAGCGCTCAGGGGACAGACAACTGTAGTCAAAAGATTTACTGCGGGTCTCAGCCATTAGGACACTTGGTTGTGGGTCATGAGGGGCCTGCTCAGATGCTGAGCGCCTCATCTCTCTGTGCTGATGCACCCCAGGCACCGTCAACATGTGAGGAGCTCTTGATCTCCTCAGTGGTGTTGATACTGCTATCTCCATATCTGGCCTATTTGGCTCTTCAAAGGATGTGGAACGACTGGATGCATATGATGCACTACTGTCCTGACTGGGGCTGCGGGGCAATGATATAGAGTCAAAACTGGATTCCCCTGAGGACTGGGCAGCCTCAGCCAGACGTAAGCGCTTCTTCTTTGGAGGAAGCTTTTCAATAGGGAGCTGTGCTAGAGAGGGGCTTCTCTGTGGCCACTGAAATTCATCAGGTTTCTCTGAATGTTTTGTTGTGGAGGTTGGCTCTAATGAGGTCTCTGTACTCATGTTGGAATCTTCTGTCACAAGTATTTCTGGAACCTGTACATTGTGCTGGCGGACCAGCTTTCGGGTTGTTAGTTTTGTTGACTGCTGTTGGAGTTGTTTCTGAGGCACCAGCTGATATTCATCATGAGGTGGAGAGTTCTTTGTTGCCTCTGCACCTTGATTCTCACTGCACAAAGACTCCTGTTTTTCAAATGAACTAGTATGTTGAATTACTGAACAGGTTTGCAGTGCAGGCCTTCTGGGGCCCTCATAAGCTACGCTACTTTCATCTTTACACTGTCCTGACAAGAGGGCAGGAGAGGGTAATGAAGGAGAGGAGGGGTCATCAAATTCAAAACTCTCCTCTTTCCTTCTCTTGCGCATTGTTGATGATCCTGCTCTAACTGCATGGTTAATTAGCTGTGAGCACTCCATTTGACTAATTACCACTTCATTTCTGGGATGGTGTGCTAGGCACAAGCTTTGCTTGTGTTTCTTATAACCTTCCCAATCTTTGCACCCAGTGCCACAGGCCTCACACTCGTACGGCTGTGGTTGACTTTGCTGATGGTCAGGCACAGTGGTTACGCTGTCAGAGTAAAATGAATGAGAACCCTCATGTTCCTCTTTAGTAAGTTCGGCACCAAGTGGGATTTCAATAGCAGGCTGCCGTCTTAGCATCCCATAACGACGGGAAGTCTGTGTTTCAGACGGCTGCCGTTCATCAAAGGAATGACTTAGGCGGAATTTGCTGGGGCCGCCACTGGAGGAGTCAAATGAACTAGCTGCAGATGGCATTGAGTGACTTCTCACCAGAGGGGCGGTAGATGTTTGGCCAGCTGGTTGCTCCACATTTAAGGATGGATGATGAAATTTTTCACATGGAACTCCCATAGTGATAGAGCCACTGTTTTTATAGCCCAAATCTCCAGCTTTCGGGCTATGAATAAGTGCTTCTTTCATGCATGAAGTCTTCTGAGATTCCCCACTGTTCTTTCTGGAGAGTGAGAATCTCCTTGGTTTTACGCTGTCGATTTTACTGGTGTCCACCACTGCTTCATTGATGGTGATGAGTTTGGTGATATGGTCAATGACCTGTTTCTTGGGCACTGTAAATGAGATGTTTTTGTCCTCCTGACCAGAGGGATGCTGGTTATGCTGGCGAGACATCCTTTGTAGGTGTCCGAGGCGTCCGTATTTACCGAGGATGATCTCTGCATAGCTTTTGGCACTTGTGTTGGGTGGGCTGTCCTGTGACTGTTCAGTACTTTCAGAGCGAGAGAAATAGCCAGATTCTGTACTGCCTCTACTACCTAATACTAGAGATGAAGTCTTTTCATCAGAAGAGTCTTGAGGAGCGTGTTTTCCTCTACTTAGACGCAGGGCTAGTCTCTTTTTAACTGCGTAGGAGTCATTGTTTAGTCCAGTGCAGTCTTTGGCCCTGTCTGTTTCATGACTCTTGATTGAGGCTACACTCCCTTGTCTGTCTGTAAGAGAAGACGCTGATGATAGTTGTCGTGTTTCATCCTCTGACTCTGTGACTTGCTCCTCTAAAGATTTTGGCTCTCCAAGTGCCAGACCTGCCTTCACCCTGTGGGTATGTGATTTGCGGTGCTTGTACAAGTTACTCTTGGTCTTAAAAGAGAACCCACATGGGGCACAGGGATAGGGCCTTTCACCTGTGTGGGAGCGAATATGTTTCTGTAGGACACTGGGCTTTGCGCATGCACGACCGCAGTAAGTACAAACATATTTGCCTGGCCTCTGAGGTTTACGCTCGCGTTTTTGTTTTGGGGTGCCCTCCTGGGTTTCTGGTTTAGACTGGGTTTGGCCACCTGCTGTCGAAGGTTGGATTCCTGGTGACAAACTAGAAACTGCAGTGGCTTTTGTTGATGCCGTTGCCTCATGTTTGGGGTCCAACGATGTATCTGAGTCAATGCTCTGCCGCTGGTGCCTGAGACGTTTACGTTCAGGGTTCTGTCTTCTGGACTGTCTGGGCTGCTGTAGTGTGCCATGGGGCTTTGGGGAGCCGGTTTTCTGTTGCTGACAGGGCTGGGAGGGAGACTTGGGCTGTGGGCCTCGCTGAGGAGACTCTGGCTGACAATGTTCTTGACCTCCGGACTGCTCCCCAGTCGTCAGGCGACTATGCAAGGCCTCCATAAAACGGAAGGACAGCCTCAGGTAGACACGTGGGATGCGTCTGCCTGAGCCAGGCTACAGAGTTAAAGCCAAATCATTAACTAACAGGTTTAATGTGAGTGAATTCTACCAATCTATCAACCTTGCTTGACTGTCGCGCTTCATAATTTTTCACTTGTTGTATTCAAACTTTATTTCTTGACAACAGAATGCCATCAAATGTAAAATGGTGGCATTGAAGAATGCAGGTGTGACAGGTCATGTGCTGTGGAGGAAGTCCTCTGCCATGCTGACCTATAGTATCCCATCATGAAGCACTCAGCCAGGCTTGCTGCCACACACTGATGCTCAGCTGGCTCAGCTGAATGTTTGATTCCTCTGTCTTCTCAACATGAAGATCTGTGAAAACAAACAACTCATTACATAGGATAGTGTATACGATTCAACTTTGAGAAACAGATGACCCCCTGACTCTCCTGCTTGCCAAACATGGATATTTATGTTTCACGTGTTACATAACCACTCTATGTGTCATAACATTCATCTTTCACTTTCCCCCGGCTGCTGACTATTTTAAATTAGAATGGTTTACGTAATATTTTTTGTAAAAAAAAATATATCAGCATGCAGTAAGTAAAAATGATGATTCTGCTAACATTCCCCGAGAGAGGCGATATGTGCACTGACTCTGACTGGAGCATTCCAATAACAGCATAATGGGAAATCGTCATGGTCTTCAGTGATGTCTTATCAGCCATACATTACTTATTTCAAAACCATGGGCCACAATATCTTCCTGTTAGACAGCATCACATAACATATCCCACCCACTCCTATAAAACCAGCCAGATCTTCCTACTGCAAGAGAGAGCCAAAAAAAGAAGAAAAAAAAGCTCAATGAAGATTCCATCAGTTTGAGACAGAAGAGAAAGATCCTTCTGGTTGAGGAGGTTAAGTAGTAAACTAAAAATTGCCTCATTAACATTTTAATTAACAATCTCTTACGCTCCTTATTCATATTGTTGTCAGGTTTTTTGTCGTCACGTTTTTTTTTTTTTGGTGTTAATATGATTGCATCTCTTCAAGTTCTATTTGCATGGTTGATTACATTGGGGCTAATTTATGGACTGTGGCATGTGAACCTAGCAGTGCTCTCTAATGTGTAGCTCTACCTGCTTCATTACTTCTGAATTTCATCAGATTAACAGTGATTTCAGCTACTTTAAAGGGTCATGCCAAATGAAGGCGAGGGATGGCTGTTAGCTGTGAGTGCATACACAAGGTGACTCAGTGGAGATACTGAAGAAAATTCCCAATGTTGTTTTGTGCCAGCATACTGAAACAGTAAACAAGGCATCCCACGCACTGACCAGCTGGTTTCTACACCCACATTCTGGTGGAAGACGGCTAAGCTGCTGGATATTATCCAAATTACTGATAACAGGTTGATAACCATCTTTGGTTTAACTTGTGGGAACAGTATACATGCCAGTACTGGATAAATATGAAACCAACACTCTCCTTCATAACAAAACAAGCATACTACAATATAGATACAGAATCAGTGGAGAATGCTGAACACTATCACGATCATAGGCCTAACTGTCTTGTTGTGAGATTATTAAGTGCTAAATGTAGGTCAGTCAGGTAGTGTAACTGAACTAGAGCTGGACTAGAAGTACTGAAGCAGGTAGATCTTCTAGGGTGGAGTCAGATTCAGTCGTCTTGCTGAAAATAACTCCTCAGACTGAGATGATCAGAGCACCCACACACTCCAATTCATTTCAAATGGATCACTTGCAGTACAGAGCAGGCATCTAACATAATGCCATATTTACAATCACGCCATGCATCTGCTCATTCACTCTTGCTCCAGTGTTAGCTAAACTCTTCATTTACGGCTCACATAGCGCAAGTGAACCTCACAGCTATCCTTTTTTTCTTCAACCCCTCTCCACACAGATCCAGTGTTCCCCCTGTCCTTGGCGCACAGCCTCTGTGATTCTCTGTGCCTGCTAGAGGCTGTGCTAGAAAACACTCGTCTAGGTGTAATGTTCCCAGTGTTAACATCAGACGGCTGTTTGTTGGAGCAAATTACAGCATATTTAGAAAGAATTGAATATCAGAGTCCTTCTAGGGAAATGATACACCAAAAGAATTGATATATCTCCACTTAAAGGGGAACTCCACAGATCTTACACATCAGGGTTTGTATATGTACTTCTGCATGCGTGAAAAAAAGTTGCAACTGCAGAGGTAGCTATGTTAAAACTGTGAAATTGCTTCAAGTTATGTCAGTTGAGTTACTTTTGGTTGGAGTTGAAGACTATAAGTTTAAAAATGACAAACAAAATCTGATGGAGTTAGAAAGAAGGAGATTTACCAGATCTCTACCAGGCTACATTAGATGCGACCAGCAGTACACGCCTGAATCTCTCACCCAACTGTCTATAGTGAGCCCATAAGAGTGCAATGTTAAAAGGGAGAGATAATCCTTAAATCACTGTCTGATCTCCTTCCCAAAGACATTTTTTTATCTTATGCATTTCATTTCATGGCTTTGTTCAATGTTGTTTGTCCAGTAAGTCACAGAACAGGAACACCTTATTGCAGGCATTATTAATGGCACTAACTACACATTGCACATACCACAGCCATCAGTCTGCACAGCCTGTAGTGATAAAACAGCTGATTGATTATCAAAATGCAGCGACATAAGCAAGGTCTGCAATATAAAAATATACTTCATTAGCACACCCCTGATAAAGCTACGACAACCTACAGTGAGACAATATGAAAAATGTTGAATGGTTGCACTGCTGAGTGGGCATACAGTTACAGTTAGAATCTGCAAAATCTGCAGGTACTGAAACCCAGCATGTCGAGTTAAGTTAAAAAAAAATACTCTCTTATATAAATTTGAAATGCTGCGTCCATTCCCACACACACAGAGAAAGAGAATATTGTATAAATGGCTTTTTAAAAATCTTGTCAATTTCCTCTTCTCACACTAATGGGCACCCAGCGGTGGTTCCTATGGTAACGGCCCTAAACCATGTGGTAGCAGATGGAAGGAGAGCTGGAGGGCTAAATTTATCTTCCAGCATCCTCACTGACTACAGAGAGAAAGAGAGGCAGGCGAAGGTGCCTCCCTCCCAGAAGCTACTGCTTTTTGGAGAGAGAACACATCTAAAAAAAAAATAAAAATCAATACTTTGGGAGTCTTATATCCGTACTACACTGATACTCCTCCGTTCTTTCAGGAAGAATCACAAAGAAAATGCACACACAGGGATGACAAAGAACCCCGGACGAGTCAACGATTCGACCACAAAAACAATTTCAGACCCACCTTATACTATTTTTTCTTTAGCATGACCTAAAAAAGCTACATTTGACTAAAAATGGTGCAGTACTGCAATAGATATGTCAGCAAAAATATGCCTAAAAATGATGAAGTTCCAACTACAACAATGACATTCAAAGCTTTGAAAGCGTAGGAAATTTCATTGGCGATTTTATGATGAAACACAACGGAAAAACTCCAATTTGGAATTCATTATCTCGCAGACTCAGACCTGAGCAACACCCTGAGTGCTCTCATCTGTTGTGTTTCCACCGGGATGTCAGCTGAGCATTAGCAAAGCCGTCGAGTCAGAAAGCGCAGCTCCATCGGCAGCCTGATAACAGCGCTCTCCAGGGACAGAGGAGAGCCCTCTGGGAGTCATTGCATGCACAGCTTCCCCCTGTGTGTGTGTGTGTGTGTATGTGTGTTGTGTGCGTGTGTGCGCGCATGCACTTCGGGGCTAGCTCCCACAGGTCCACAGGAGGACATGCCAAGCATAGGAGGTAAGGATGCACAACACAGGGAGCTCATTCACTCCCAGTCAGAGCTGTGAGCTTTAATACATACACAGCCCACGAACCACTCACTATATGCATCCTCTCCTTCATTCACACACAGACACACACACATACACTCTCTCGCTGCAGAAGCTGCGCTGCCTGCATTTGTTTAAAACGGTACAAAAAAATACTCTTCTCCCTTCATATGTCTCACAGTACAACTGCACAAATGATTCTTGTGTTTTTCCACCACTCGCTGGCTCACTGATGTAGCAGCCTCTTGCAATAACAAAGACATGAATGGAGAAAATCCCCACCGTCCCCACATCACGTCACACACCTCACACATCAAAATCACTGCAGATGACAAAAGGATATCAATGGCTTCTTGTTTCTCTTTCTTTTTTACCTGGTTGCAGGTGGTGATGTCCTCCGACTGTGAATGACTGGAAACGGGGAGAGCACAGAGAGGTGAGGAGAAGGAGAGAGAGGGAGAGCGAAAGGATGAATGAGAGTGACGGTGAAGAGAGAGAGAGGTAATCGAGTCTCGGCTCTACGTGCACTGGGCTGACAAACAGGTAGCTGAGTATATTATGCGCATGAATGAGGAGGAGGGGACACTCTCTCTCCGTCCATCTCCACCTCTTTCACACACACCCCCCCCTTCTCTCCCACCTCTTGGTGTCTCTCTTTCAGGTCAAAGTGAAGCAGCAGCTCCTTATTTGGAAGTTGACGTAAGCTTGTGTTTCTTTTGGCAGCGGTCTCGGGCTGCACAGCTGGCAAAGCGGTGAGAGGTAGAGGGGCAGGGTGAGTGGTCGGTGTTTTAATTTGACTGCGAGAGGAGGTGGAGGTGGGGTGGAGGTTACTTCACATTTTTAAAACACAGTTTCCCCTTTCAGGGCTCATTTTTCCAGCATAGGTGGAGAGATATTGCTGCTGCATTCTGAGAAAAACCCTGGAAAAATTGAAAACATATAAGGAGCCCAGGTGAAAAAAAGGAAAGGCACAGGGATCCGGTTTTTAAGAGCAGCTCTGGAGAATGTCCACAGCATTCGTGCTCCTGCCAGGGGTCCGGCTGAAACGAGTCCAGGCAACTCTGACATCACTTGCCTCTCTTTTATGCCATGAGGTTGTTTCCCCCTCCTCCTCCTCCTCCTCCTTTAACTGACTTTTTTCAGCAGACTGAAAGCTCACAGACATGTGGAGCATTGAGGGAATACCAGCCGGTGGGATGAAGGCAGACGGTGAGCTGCTCATCTGGCCAGGCGTGAAAAGGAGAAGCTGAGAGGGGAATGGAAGACAGCCCAGGGTGTCCATCCTGCACCAGACAACACAGGATCCCTGTGACTCCAGGGCTCCAGATTGTAAGATGATACGTAAGGGCCTCTGAATCTGACACTTCTGGATTGACGCTGCCAATACACAATTTCGTTCTTGTCAATAAAGCGTCTTAAACACCATTAACTGACACTTAAATACAACACTACAGCAGCTCCTTTAAGAATGACTACTATCTGGATCAGGGCTTTCCCAGCCGTTATAACACTTCGGCACAGCACTACAGTTTCACGCACCGCCTGAGCCAAATGCACAGAAAACCTATTCTGAGAGTTCGCCACCACTCTAGAGAGAAAGGATATCGTGCTGGCCCAAATAAAAGTGGAGGTCATAATAAATCATAAGACTAGACAATTACGTGTTCAGATATTGTTTCTGTATGGAGAGTTTGCGGTCGAAGCTGTCGGATTCCACATGGCAATGGAAACAGAAAGGCTGAAAGGGCAGATTACGGGGGCAGTTCCTGTAAATGCTGGTGCCTGCCCCGAGTTCCTGCTGTGGAAAGCTGCCTAATCTGAAAATATTAATGTACTGGTTTTCCAATGCATACAATACTAACACCATTATTTTGAACCCCCATTTAAGGCTCCCTTAAATTTATGCATAAAAAATGTGCATTGTAAATTTTTATCCATCTTTTTCATTGAAAAAGTGTAGTAGATGTGGCGACTGGACAAACAAAAATTTGTTACAGTTTTTTTAAGAATTCCAAATATAGTCAGTATTTAATTGCAAAAGCAGGTGAAAACACGTAATGCTAATGCTGCACTGACACCAGCTGGAAGCAGCAGAGAGAATAGGAGGACTGCTCATTTTCCTGGTAGGGAATGTTCCGATTTGGATTGTTTGTCTGGTCCTGCGTAACCCTCTGAACCTTAAGTAGTTTCTGGGCCTTTTTTTTTGTTACTGTCAGGTTTTTACTCACTGTAGACCCAACCAACACAACCAAGGCAAGAAGTAGAGAGAACTCAAAAATGACTTTTGTGCACAGTACAGCAGTTTCAGTAAATGGCATAAATTACATAGAAAGACTCTGTTTTACAAAATTAAAAAAACAACTGGAATCAACATGCACAGCATTTTTCTAAGTGTAAAATAACAGAGGCTCCATGTGCTATAGATACTGTAGGCTATTTGACTAGGCCAGTTTTTCCAACCTTTACAAAGCAGCATTTTCAACTCCAGAAAAACGTTTCACCATGCTGAATGTATCTTCCAACAACTTGCTGAAAACCTGCTCCACTGTATGCCACTTCTGAGCCAGGCTGTGTCATCGTTTTTTTTACTGATCAAGCATGTTGTTGTGTGTCAACTCCTGCAGTTGACTTGAAAAGGCCCTACATTTTTGTCACATGACTGGTGATCACAGCTGAGCACATTTTTTAGTTTTTTGGAGGATCTGATGGAAACAATATGTTTTTGTCATTATGAAAAAAGTTATTTGATGAAATAATATATTTGCGTTAACAGAACCATACGCCACACGTGATATATTCATGGACCATCGCGAAGTTCAAGATCTGGGGATTCTTTGTATTTCTACAGTTTCTTGCCACGATCAATGGTACCGGGTCTGAACTGAAAGGGACTGTAAAAAACTGATATTTTTTATATACTGCTTACTATCTCCCAACAAATGAGCACTCAATGTTGAATGTGGGACTTTCTACATATGGGTCTGTGCATGCTGGCAGTATGGTAGAGGTGACCCAAAGCAAATTAAGTAGGGAGACAAGAGAATAATTGAGTGCAAGCTGCTGAAATAAACCTTTAGATGTACCCAGTTGTTCACAGCAAATGGCAGGTTGTGTATAATTCTGTACATTAAACTTTCACACAGCAAGACTGACAATATTTTGGTTCTTTTAAAAGCATCTAAAAAACCTTGCCACTGACGACAAATGTTTACTGGGCCATGAATCGTCTGAAAATACAGGTGATTACTGCTTTCAATATATTTTGGTTTGTTGTCAGATTATTTGAGTAAGACAAGAAGACTAATATTGGCTCTCACTCCACATGTCTGCCTTTTCGGAGGTGACAGAGCTGCCAGTGTTGGCTCCGTCTGTGCAGCTGGGGCTTGTCTGGATGGCCTTGTCACAGTGTGAACATCATGCTACCAAACACATTTTCTCAACAGGATTTTTTTTTTCTTTTTGTTAGGAATGTAGGACAAGAAAGGGATGGAAACAAAAAAGATAAGGTTTTACAATACTGTCCTCTTTTCCCTAAACTGACTGCTGTGGATTCATTTTATACCTCCAGCTATACAATACATTAACATTTAGCAGTGGCTGAATAGGAAAAAAGGGTTATTTTTGAAGATGCTGAGGGCAAATCTGCCTAATTTCAGTTTAGCCACCATTTTATTTGCAGAATGCTGTAATGCCGCTTCAGTGGAATAAACCTGTGGTGGAGAATAAAGAATCTTTTAAGTGAGAAAGCACAAAGGGTTTTGTTTGTATTGTTGTTTTCAGACTTGCATAATAACAATTATCCACAGGAAATTCTGCTCAATCCATCTTTTTATTTAACCCAGACATCGCTGGCCTTTGTGTGAAACTACTTGAAAAAATTGCATTTTTTTTAAGGTCACACTTAAAACAGGTCAGGAACTTCCACACTCATAATGCTGCTTTAAACTAAAGCCTTGAGTTTTCATTTTCATCTTCCATCTCATCTCTAATAGAGATGTACATTAAACTTTAGCAGGACAGGCCTGGGAAAGCTAACCTTGAGCTTAACAGAGTGCAGAATTCAAGGAAAAGCCTGGGGGCAAATCAGGATGTTAAAGCCTCTGGCTGGATGAAGAAACACTCAATACATGCTCATGTACTGCTACTCATGCGAGGCATCAAGGCTATCACGTGGTGGTGTACACTTGTAATGTGCCTGTCCCTGGTGTGTGTCTGAGAAAATTACTCAAGTATTTTGGGTCAGAGACCACATATTTATCAAATTTACCACACGGTGTTGGATGAAAGAAGCTGTTGGGTAATGTAGGATCCATCCGTTGTTCAACCCTTTATTTAACCTATTTCTCTTCACACTGTAGTAGTAAATAGAGTAGTTCACTGCCCTGGTGGTATTGTCATGATAGCGGTGCTTCCACAATGTATTTTTATGTGCATGTTAAAGTACTGCATTTTTGTGAGAAACAGTTAATGTGTTTAATGGGTGAAGGAAACACCTTTTTCAAATAAGCTCTCACATAATATTTAACTCACATGATGAATTAGTTTGTTTCTGCTTCTTTTGTTGTCTTCAGCTGCATTCCAAATCACACACTTTTGTACATCTGCCACCCCTATAAATTGTGCACTGTTTCATGTAGTATGCACATAACTGAGGTATACTACTTTGTTATAATATTGTGCCTTAAACTTGCAGTCTGTAGTGTGAAATGAGCTGTGATCTGTCTCTGCATTCTTAGCTGTTCAAACTTACTTATACTTGTGCGAGATACTGGGATCTATGTGGCGTAACTGTGTACAGGATTATGGGTCAGAATGGCTAGAAAAGCATGCTAGGCTTGTCATACTGCAAAATCCAGCCCGATGCAGTAGGACATCCTGGTATTTGTGGTATACTACATTTGACATATCATGTATTGGGACATATCAAATCTTTTTCTGCCATATTATATAGTATGGTACTATGGATATTGGAACACACCTTTCCTCTCTGGGCAGCATTAAACATGGCTAATATCAGCTGACACTAAAAAACAATTCCAACTTGGCCAGTTGAAAACAGTTCCTAAAGGCTTCTTCCTATTTTTCTATGGCAGATGACCAAAGTTTGGCTGGTTTCTTCTTCAAGCTTGTCCAGAGGTTGCCAAACAACTGGTTTCCAGCCTCTTCTACTAGTTTATTACAGCCATGTGTAAGTAGTTCATACTGCCACCTTCTGAAGACACAACAAAGCCTTGTGTATTTGCTCCATTAATGGAAACAAGCCTAATGTTATAGTTTAATAATAAAATGATATAATAAATGAGATGAAATTGAATGTGTACTTTTTTGCCACTTGCGGGCAGCAGAACAAGTTGTAAGCACAACAATGACAAATCATCCCTTTTTACGTATATGTGGTGAGCATGTGAGCAAATTTAATGAGCATATTCACTTTCCTTCCAGCTATGGTAGGTTAGGTTATGTTATTCCATCAATTACTAATCAGCTGAGGGCTTATCAGCTTTTTTTGCTGCTGCTGCAGCTGGAAACAAGATTGCTAAGAACAGTGAGTCTCAACCAAACATTTAACTGAAAAATTCAAAACTCTCCAAAGACATGTGGGGAACTCCATGTTCAAGTGGAAATTCTCTGTGAGCTTTTCAGTGCAAGCGACAACTTTCACAGTACGTGCAGTCATCTGATACGTAGCCAACATAGAAACAGCGGCTTTAGGGCAGGTTAGCATATATTTAAAAGCAGGAGAAGAAGTTTCACTTCACATTTTAAAAATATGAGCTTCAACTTAATGAAACAACTTAGATGATTTACTGACTTAGGTGCAAATGTCCGACAAATTGGAAAGTGACAGTGACCGGTCAACATGCGATTTTACCTAAAAGACCAATATTGACATACACATATATTGGTCCGACCATGGTGGGTTTGGGGTGGAGTGTCAGCAGCTGCATCCAAGCTTAGGACAGTGCTGTTTCCATCCTGCAGGGCCACAGAGGGAGTTTCTGGGCACTGTGCCACCTGTCACAGGAGAGACAACACAGGCAGTGTCCCTCCTCAGCATCCCAGCGGTCCAGGGTTTCACATATGGCCCTTAAACACTACTGAGACAGCAAAATCTGTCACTGTCGCTGCTTACTACAGTACAGGGTGGTCTTTACCAAGTCAGCCTGTAGTACTTAATGGCCTCTGAAATGCATTATCACTAATGGTTTAAATGTGGGGCTGCATGTTTGTTGTTAAACACATCTTTGGGATTGTAGACTGTCTCTTTTCGGTACAGTGTACAAAAAATATAACGGTGTTTGGATCTAGGAGGCTCATGTGTACATTTTTGCATAAATTTGTGTGTATACGAGTGTAAACCCAGCCAATGAATCCCAACATATAACCAGAACCACAAGGTCCCCTTTCCTCCCTCCAGACGGCCAGCCACAGACAGACCAGAGACTCCCCCCTCCACCATTCAGCCGCCAACCAGAAAGGAACAGATGCCCCTCTCAACCTCAACCTGCCCCGATGGCCACAGAAAACAGCAATGTAACCGACACAGAGTAGGCCACGCTGCCGCAATTTAAAGAGTCCACAGAGATAAATAGCCACATGAGCTCCAGAAAGAGCTCTGCTTGCTGGATGACCTGACTTCCCAACAGTAGACCATGTTGACAGATGTTGTGCAGAGCTCAGCTGTGGTGGGTGGTGCTGGTGTAGACTCTACTACCAAATGTTCCAATAACATACTAATTCCACGTGTGTACAAATGTACCTTTATAGACCAAAGAGACCTGTCTGTGTACTACGGGTGCAATAATTAAGATTTTTACTGTGGACCACAGCACCATAATACACATATTCTCCAAATTCCACACACCATGCAGCATAAAACACTTTGATATGTCAAGTACTTTTTTATTTCAGGTGTGATATATATTGTCTGTGTTGCTGAAATTCTTGTTTTTATTTGCCAGTTTTGTTCACTGTGTTAATGTGTGACTATTTGTTTTGCCATTGCTGGGGTTTTATTTCTGGTCCTTACTAAACTGAAATTCAACCAATTGCATCAGATATAAGGTCAGTCAGAATGTATTTTTAAAACATAGAAGGTCTGATCCAGAGTGTGACATAGTGACAGTGACTGGACCCTGGAGGGAAACAGCCTGGAGCTGTGACGGCAGCGCTCCTGGCCAAGACATGTCTGGCTTAAGAATTGTATTGTAGGCCTTTTTTTCAAAGTTTTGCTAGCTGTTTCCCTGTTACCAAGGTTTATGCTAAGCTAAGATGTAAGGAAGACGATTTAGATTTGAAAATTTGAAAATTAGAGCAAGTGCAAAAAATTCCAGAATCCAAATGTAAAGATCACAGTGTCGAAGTAGTTGCATTATGGCCTTTCAGAGGGCATTCTTAAACTTTGAGTCTGTCAAAAGATGTCAAAAGATGAGGTTGTTTGCTGACTTTGTAAAGAAAGCTGCCTTTTTTTTTACAAAGTCCCCCCCTCCCCACCACAAGTACACAAGAGTCTGCATGTACTCCTTTACACATGTCCACGGGCAACCCAAAATTTGTGTTTAAGCACTGCATGCTTGGCAGTAGCGTGCAGTTGCAGAATACATATATATACAACATACTGCACATGTATGGATCGGAGCCTTCCAAGTGGACTCCTGGGACCATTAAAGCAGTATGATAACCACAGCCCCGGATCAGTGTGTGTCTGCAGCTGTACGTGTGCGCATCTGACATCTTAACAAGTCTGAGGACTCACCTGACAGCTGCAACAAAATGAGGCAGCGGAGGCACCAAAAACCAGTGGAGGAACATCAACTACAACCTCGCTAGTGCTGACATGTTCCAACATTTATCCTCAGTCTCCTGTTATTTATAAAATAACCATCCCAGCTTGGACTTGTTCTCTGTTTTTAACGTTATACCAGACAGACACCAGACACCTTTATCACAGCTTGATGCTGCACAGTTCCTCAGCATGACTGCCACAGTTAGCAGTTAGACAGAAGGGAGGTCGCTTGTTTTAGCGGCCCTCACAGGTGGTCAGCAAACACACCTGTAACTCCATCTTATTAAAGAGTAAGAGTCTCCACCTGGTGGCGCAACCAGGTACTACAGCAAATCTAAATACATTTTCTAACCAGCATATCTTCTCCCTCATTCAGGGGTCTCAAACTCCGGTCCTTGAGGGCCACTATCCTGCATATTTTAGATGTTTCCCTCTTCCAACACACCTGATTCAAATGATCAGCTCATCTTCAAGCTCTGCAGAAGCCTGATAACGATCCTGATCATTTAAATCAGGCGTGTCGAAAGAGGGAAACATCTAAAACCTGCAGGACAGTGGCCCTCGAGGACCGAAGTTTGAGACCCCTGCCCTAATTGGTTAATATATTTTTAACCAATGAAGCTATTAACAGTAATTATTTGATTAATAGCCATTAACACCCCTAAATTATGCTTCCAGCTGTGTGTTGCATTAAAAAAGTTTTTTAAAAAAATACAGAGATGGACGAGTGGCAATATAGCATATGGATTACACTCTAATTACAAGCCAGTTTGAATTTGTTCGAATTGATTTGAAAAAGTGGCAGTCTCTCTAGGCTGTTTCTTCATGTTTGTTTTTCATTTCAAAAATTATTTGGTACCTATTGGTATTTTGGCTTAATTAGACCAGGAAATACAAAGGCAGATGGGAAACAGGGTGAACAAGAGAAGGGCGTGTTGGACGACAAAGGTCATCAGCTGAGATCGAACTGGGGACACTGCAATTATGTAACTCTCAGCTAGAAATAGACCAGATTTCCCACAATGTCAAACCAGTGGATTGTGGGATCTTTGATGTTTAAAAACACCAACAGAAGTAACAAATAGCAGCCAAATACTGAAAAAGTCAGAATCCCACACTTACACATTGCATCACATTGTATTAATACTTCAACTATCTTTAGATAATGAACATTCAAAGCTGAACAGTAGCTTTTCCGTCTATATAAGTATAACTATGTATTAAAATTTAATTGTCTGCAACAGATTACCATTCTTAAAATGCTTTCACTTTTAAACCAAAAGTAAAAAGCAAAATAATAAGGCCACCAAAACAAGGAGAACTGTTCTGGAGTATCTAGCAGTTATTTCTTAGTCAGGTGTGACTCTGTCATCACTGTCATTCAGTTTGTTCTATTGACACTAATAGGAACATTACTGTCTGCTGTATGGATTTTATTTTACTTACAAATCCTTATCAAAGTATACAGGACGCTGATGTGCACCGACAGATGTGGAGCATGGACCACCAAAGTGTTAACCATTCCCCTCACAGTTTCACTCAATCATGTTCTACACACTGATCTGCACGGGTGGTCCACCACCAAAAGCCCTATTTTGAGCCAGGAAAAACCCTTCTTACAGGCTGCTGGCAGCTGTGCCAGAAACTGGCTGATGCTGCTGCAGTTCTTTGGTCAGCAACACAGGCTGATAAAAGTCAATAACTTGTGGCCTTAAAATTATAAACACAGCAGAGGACAGGATTCAGATAACCAGCCACACATTGTAGTTGTGACTTTCACATAGCAAGAAGCTAATCTATCAATAACAATAGTGTCTTGTTAGTATTTTCGGAAAGCCAGTGACAATAGGTTCATTGACAGAAAAGCAGGGAATTTATGTATACAGAGCAGCAGCAAACCAAATCAGGAACAAGGAAAGAGGCACAAAGAATGGGAGGCACTGTGCAAGCAAAGAGAAAACAAGTTGAAAATGTTGAGAGGAAATGCTAATTATAGGAAAAATGACCAGCCGCTTGCTATATTTGTCCCCACATCTAAGTTAGGCTGTGTCTGTGAGTTTTGTGTGGCTTCAGGGTGTGAGTGTGGGTTTCCGTTTGGCCACCGACTGAAAATGTGACAGTTTGCACAAACTCATCACCATTGTGAAGACAAAGGCACACTGCTAAAGGCTACACCAGCAGTCAGAGGAGTAGCCTACAACTCATAAGGCTGTGGGAATCAATATATCTGGACAGAAAGTAAATAATTACTACAGTGACCTGAGGAATTACGCAGACTTAAACACATTTCCCGAGCAATATTATTCTTTTTTTTTCAGGTGTTTCTTTCCTCGTATGATTCATTCAGCAGAAGTGATATCATTTCTGTGGCAGGAAATCCCCACCGACACTCAGCAGCTCCAGACTTCATACATGACATCAGTGGAGCTCTGCATCTCTGGTTTTGGCTGTGTATACAAGTGTCTTGTAATCTACTTGACATCATAATAGCAAACATTTTGGGTGTTAATCCACTTTAAAAAGACAGATGTTATTTTATGGAAGGATGGGGACCACAAACCTGAGTCAGTCAACAGAAAACGAATCAGTTTCATAAGCAGTAATCAGCTTTACTCATTTTTCAAGCAAAAAAGCCAAACATCTGGCAGCTCCAAATTTTTCATATGTTACATTAGTCAACTTTTCCATCATATGTCATAGTAAACTGAATATTTTAGGTCTGTTTGAACATGGGTCCAGGACAGGCCAGTGACAGACTGATGCCAGCATTAAAGTGAGGTTCAGTACAGAGATGTAACACGGTAGGAAAATTTTAAGACTATTAAGAATGGCCAATGTACAGAATTGTTTTAACTGTGAAACTTAAAAACCTCATAGTGCCCACTGCTGTGGCGGACCTTCTCTGTCTCACAGTTCATCCGTTCACTTTTTCCAGAGCGCTTTCAGTCACATTAAATGGCTGTCACTGACAGGTGGAGTTATCACAGAGATGGATCTGTTGACATACAAGCTCAGGAGCTGTTAGTGTATTAATCTATAGTACTTTTAGAATTTCTCATCTATGCTGAAAACTCTGGAAAAGCAATTAGAGTTGGGACTGTTGATGATTTTGAGGTATCTATGGTTCACCAAGCTAAATTTAAGACTTTTTAAGAACCTTAATACCACATAAAATACAGGCTAAAATCTTTTTTTACAGTCATATTAGCTGAACTATTAAACTATTAAAGTATGGTCTACTACTACTGTTATTTATTATTGTACCATCAGTGTTTGTTATAGGTCTGATGGTGTTGACTAAAATTTCACAAAAAACAGAAGAGCTTCCCGCAGCAAGTCTATAACATCTCCTGACAAACTACAATCACATACAAAATGATTTTATAGCTACTTTTCAATCATTTCTAACACATTTTTAGAGAAGACCTGCAGATACCCTGTATTTCCAAGGTCATAAATTATGCTTAATTTGTAGGCAATATGGATGAGAAAGTCCCCAATTTTTCATTAACTGAAATATAAAAACATTACATTGGCATGAAATGGTTTAGTGAATCTGTAAGGTCAAAACTGAACTTTAAATTTCAAATAGGAAATGTTATGTAAACACAAAATTTCATAGAAGAATTCTGCCCATTACAAAAGTATAAAACGGACAAAAATATGTTTTAAGCAAAGAGTTATTCAAACTAATAAATTAATATTTTGATTCTTGACTGTTTGTTGCTTATGACCAAAACAGGAATGACATACCTAAACTTACATCATTTACACTTCACTGAAAGTCTATTGAGTGCGGTTTGGCTCGGGAAGAAGAGAAAGTTCCCGAGGCTGAGATGCCTTAAAGACGGTTCAAACCAAATCACTACCAACATGTGAGCAGTGAGAGTGCACGGTGAATCATTGCATTAAAAGAGCTGGGCAGAAAAGCTAAATCAGGAAGCTAATGGAAACCAGTGAATAGCTGATAACCACATGCGAAGTCTTCTCAGGAGCCTGAATGTGTGCAGCGGGCAGTAACTCTGCATGATGTGATATAACTCACATGGATCAATACTAACACAGTTGAGCCTGATGCATCTGGCTTGGGCTGTGTGCCTGGGTTAAGCAGGATACAGACTACAAAAGGTACATCCCAGCCTGTTTTTACTTCGAGCAAAAACAAAAGAAGAAAATAAAGTTGCTGACCTTTTGTGCATCCACCTCATTAAGGCACAGTTCATTTCCAAGGCCAATTTTTATGGAAGAGCACAGCTCGGATCAAACCCATCCAAACACAGTGAGTAATTTTTTTCTTGAGCTGGGCTGTAAATGCAAACCAGTCTGCTTGGATCTTAAGGTGATGTAATGCAGGGAGAGAGCAGCCATATGGTCTCTTATTTCACCAACAGTGAATCAACAGACCGGGATGAGGCAGCCTGCCAAAGAGCCTGCCTGTTCAGGAATCTATATCGTCCACACACACACACACACTGAGACGGGCAGAAGCTGGTGTTACTGGAGGCAGCGGTAATATTTTGACATGCACTTATGATGCAAAGCAATAATTGGGACGTGGCTGCCAATGAGGTCTACCTGTAGGTACCAGCTGAGTCAGCAGCAGCTAAGTGAGAAACCAGGCTATCACCAGTGCTGCAGTCTCTATCACAGAAGGATCACGGACAAAAGACCTACTGAGGGATAAATCCAGACAAACTGACACAACTGCTGTTACATAATACAAAAGCCCGCAGTCTACTATCATATAGTCCTTTCTCTGCTCAGAAAAACACGACCTTTATGGACGACGGCAATGTCAACAGGAGGAAGCAGAGGAGAGGGGGGACACAGCGTGATGCAATCCACATTTTCCACAGTGTGTACTACACATGCAACAATCTGTGTCCAAACTGCTTCAACGCTGCCAGTAGAATCAATATCTTTATGTAAACAATGGCTCAAATGACTGTCATCTTAGTGAGTTATCACTTGACTCTGCCACCCCCTCAGCTCCATGCAGCGTCCGAGTGTTTTTCAGCTCCTTGTTTTGGTGTGGTGTTTTGCTATTTCATTTTTTTTTGGTTTACTCTCATCCACCATTAAAAAACACATCTGGGTCATTCCATGAAAAATCAATCAGAGCCTCCCACCTGACCTCTTTTAGCTGTTTTTGTCCCCTATAATCACATTAGAATATTTAATGAAGCCACGCAAAATTTTACCGTTGTACCAATAATATTTTTCAAGTTACAGGCCCTCATAATACAAAATTCTTCACTTTAACCACCTTCGAGCATCAATATCATGGGATATATCATAGTTTCAATAGCAAAACTGCACTAGCTTAATGTCTGACAGAGTCCTTGTACCCTGGATGTGTTATCTGTTTTCTAATAAATCACTGGAGAAAACTCAGATCATATGCGTAAACTTTCAAGGGTCATATCACCATATACAATATGTGGTTGGTCAAAAAAAAAAAAAGTCAGAGCAAATGAAAAGTCATTTCTACCCACATTTTGAAACCAGGTTCCCCTTCTAGCCATCATTTCCTCAATTACTACCTACATATCTTCACTTCTAGGGGAAAAGTTCTAGGGCTCATGAACTACCTGGAATGTTTTGGCAGTGCAGCAGTCATTGTCCATCAGTTATAGCATGCTAGCTCGGTTAGCCTTGAAAGCTGGCAGATACTGTGGGACTTTTACTATGTATTTAGTACAACGTGTGAACTCACACTACATGTATTAAGCAGTCTTCCTGCAGCCAGAAACTGTGACTTCTCTGTCACAGGTCAATCATCCAGAAACCATGTAGAGCTCACATCGAACAGAAGCACAAATTTGTGTTCTTCTGCACAAAGTAGCACCACCTTTCTCCTTGTCTGTCAACACTGAGGTTGCAGCCATCTTATTTGAATAAACTTTAATGGAAATGTCACTGAGCATAAATGACCAAGGGCTCAGTGTGTATTAAAGGAGACTGATTACTTTTATTAGATTCTAATAAAAAATATTGATTCATTTTCAAAGAGAATTTTACATTAGCATAGTATGAGTCTCTTGATATAATCAAGATGATCAGTTAATTGAATCATTGAGTTGATTCAGTTATTTGTTCAACAGAAAATTAACATCCAACTATTTTGATTAAACAAAACAAGCCATCTGAAGACATCACAAGGTCTCTAAGAAACTGAGAACCCATGATAGTGTTTTTCTACATTTTCTACAACAAGCACAGATGAAATAAATATTTGCCTTGTTTGGGCATTTTATAAAATCAGATTTCCCAAACTTTTTGTCATACAAGAGGTGTAAACTAAAAGCATTTAAAAAAAAGGTATGTTCTGTTAAGTGTCCCAGTGAGCCAGCACATACCATAACAAGGCCTTGGAACAGTTTATGTTATTAGTGAGTTGACCTAAAGAGAAATTATATTACAAACAACTGGACATCTAGGAGTAATAATAAAGCACATGCTTCTCTTGTGTCTGGCTAGAACATAGCAGATGTTCAAATATGACAACCAAATACTGTTTTACCAGTGCCTGAGTTACATGTTTCCAAAAAGCGGAGGTTACACTGGGCATGAATGTGGTTACATTTTGTGGCTTTTCTGTGTGTGTGTGCGTCCACTAGGTGATTTGTGAATGAGAACTGCAGCTGACAGGCCTTCTGCCTGACAGGCTGCTCTCTCCGCAGGGGTCACAGAAACCAGAGGCCCTTCCACCTCGCAGAGCAACCCAAGCTGCGTCCATACGCTCGCCTCCAGGGTCACTGACGGCATCCAACCCCCTCCAGCAGAGGGCTGCAGCTCGGCTACGGGCCTAACAACTCGCAGCGAGAGCACACATGCTCTGATTCCCATGCACCTCTACACACACACATGCACTGCATGTAGGCACGACACTTAACACCCATGCATACGGCGTTCACCAAGCACACGTGCAAGCTTTTCTGCCAACACGTTTTCCTGTACACAAGCACATGGGCAAGCAAATGCGTAGGCAAGGATGTAAACACACACAAACACACACACACACACACACACGATGGAGTGTATCCTTTCATTAACAAGGATGAGAGTCAATTTCCGCTCCCGTCATCTTAGGCCGGCTGCTGGCGGGGAGGAAATCTGTTTGCTTATGGCAGTTTTGACATTTAAGCTTGTGTCTCTGCGGCTGGGGGAAGTCCTCCTGATTGATGACCAGAGCCACCCAAGGGTCCCCTACTGTACGACTAGCTGGAATGTTGTCACCCTTTTCCGCGCGTGAATTTGTGTGCGTGTGCACTCTACACATCCTTACACACATGTAAGTGCTGGTTACATGACACATCTTAAATCATAAGCACGTGGTTTTGTGCAAGGAATCCATGATTTATTACTGCTGTAGTCGGTAAGAGTTAAAAAAAATGGGATTTTTCAGGTTTGAGGCAAGGACATGGAGTGTGATGATACATTACGTTGGGAAGAGATTTGTTCCAATAAGACCAATGCAAGTTCAGCATTATAGTGTATGGTGAATGGTTTTTCCTACATAAACTGGAGTGACTGGTCAGAAATTCTTGGCTGTGATGTTCTGAGTTGGTTTCTTTAGACCATCAGGACACATACAGACTGATTTTAGGTCATTAACATGCTACCATCCAATAAGGAACAGCTGTTGTATTTATTAGTTTACACACACTTGAATTAAAATAATTTAATTATTTAAGCCAAATTACCAAATATTTTACAGTGTTCCTCTTATAAAATGTGGAATTTTCCATTTACTTATTCTCAATGTTAATCATAAAGTGGACATATTTGAGTTTCAGACTGAATACAAGACACACTTTCAGTTAGGGTGCTGCAACACTGTGATGGGCATCTGAAAAATTAAGCAGATTAATTAGTAATAAAATATAACATTAGTTGCAAGTTATACAGGTGTTGAAGGTCTACTCAGCAAAGTTATCCAAAGAAGTATGGTGTCTTTCTTGTAGCTTGTCCCTTATCAGATTCCTCTTAATATTCTTGATCAAACAGTTTAAATCTATTCTTTTTCCTTTACAATATTCATGCTGTTCGCCATGTTTTTACACATGAAAGTGAGACAGCTGTGTGACAAATATAAAAATAGTTTGAGGGAAAGGTTCAAAGCTTTGGTTTGTACCTTACTGGAAAACTTTAAACCAATGATATCCATCCCAGTTGTTTACATCATTAATGCCAGAATGAAGTGAAACTTTTTTCTAATGTATTTTCAGTCACACAGTCACAGGGCTTAAACTGATAAAGTTGTGTAGGATGATTACACATTTTCTCATGGGTAAATAAATTTCTACTCCCTCATCTGGAAGACTGTTTTCTTTATGCTTCAATAAAGTTCTGATTGTATGTTTGCTTGGCTTTTTTTTGCCTTTGCTAAGTGTCTGGAGGAGAAATATGGACAACATCAGCGAGGCTCCAGAGATACAAGTGCCCTCACATTTCACCTGCTACCAAGGACACTGTAATGACTGACACTTGAGGGATGAGGCGCCCGCTGGTGACTCCATAAGAACGAGCCGCATGAATATCAATGTTGTCCTCTCCGGCTCCGCTGCCCTTGGTTGAACAGAGGGACCTTTGACAGGGCTGTAGCAAAAACCAAGAGTGTGTGCCATTTCATAATGCAAAAGCACGCCGTGGGACTTCAGGACACACTGTGAGACTCTGCACGCGGCATAAATGTTTACCGTACCACCACTGTATGTGTTATGAACTGGGTGGGGTCACTGCTGAGACTGGTTGCCTTTTGAGCTGCTCTGCTCTGCTCTTGTCCAGTGTCAAGAAACCCAAGCACATCATCCTGGCTCCAGTGGAAAACACCGTGAAACCCATGTGGGCTTCAGGCCTATCAGTGCCACAATAAGGCCATTTTGCTACCACTAGAGCATAATGTTTGATGGGAGGAACTCTGACCTAGAAAGATCCATAACTAACGCACATGAATTACAGCTTAAAGGTGATGATAATGATGGGTTTGTTAATGGTAATACACTAGCAGACACATCAGGAGCTTTACTCAGGCATAAATCCCAGCAAAATGCATTGCGACAGTTGTCAACAAAATGTTTTGCACTTCAGCCACTGATAAAAAACAAAAATAATTCAACCTACTCCAGCTCCCAGGAGCTTTTCGAACAGATAGTAGTCTATAAAAATGAGGGACTTGCACAGTGGTAGTTAAAATGGATACTGCATTGGAAGAAATGTTACGTATCCTAAAACTGCTCAAATGCAGCTCAGTTCCCATCCATCCCATTTGTTGGTAGATGTCTTTCAAACTCCTGCTCATTGTTTCTAACCCAGGCTCTCTATTAAGAGCATGCACTCTCCAAGCCCTACCGAGCTAACACTGATGACATCATGGGGGTGTTTTTTTTCCTTCAAACTTGAGAAAGTTCCATCAAAGCCTCAGAATTCATTACACAAACAGTCTGTGTATAATAGATGGACGCAGCGATTGTGACATCATCCATTGGTCTGAGGAGTACCTGTTTCAAAGCCTTGAGTTCAGAATTTGCCCTTTACCATCTTAGTCTTCTGAAACCAAACTTAACAAGTGAGGGATGGATCTGAACGAGACCTCCAGGACAACACGTATGTGATGCAGTAGTGATCTGTCAATCACAAGACGGCTCTGTCTTAAAGCCGATCCTGCTTTATCATCTGGTTTACTGTAAATTGGACGAAGAATTACAAAATGAACATCACGCTGTATTGATGGAAACTTAAAGCTCGACATCAAGACTATAAACTCAGGAAAATTCATACTGAGGTAACAAATCGAGCTAGAAACAGGGTCACAGAATTACAATTAGAAGTACAATTTGGTTCTTTTGCAACCAGAGGAGTCGCCTGCTGATGGCTATTAGAAAGAGGGTAGAATTAAATCACATTTGAATTGGCTTTACTGTTTAGACCTGGAGGCTACATCCATATTTTATACACAGTCAATGATTATGCAACTGTTTTCACATATAACGAGTCCACATGATGACGGATCATGCTGTTCCTTTGAAGATAGCCCATTTTTGGGGTGACAGTGGTGCTTTTTTGAAGCCGTCAAAGCTTTGTAACTTTGAGGTTTGGACAACTTCACTTTATTGTTACTTGTTTAGACATTAAAAATATTAAACAGTTGCAGTACACACATAATATTTGCCATCTAATGTGCTAAACAGTACAAGAACATATGTACTATATAATGTATGACACCCTTACGATCCTGTTTAGCTGCTTGGTTATCTTATTTTAAGAGCGAAGGGAGAACAAGTGTCTGGTCTGTGCGTCAAACTCATTTATAGCCATTTTTGCTAAATATTTTTGTTTATGTTGTTATGAAAAAAAAATAACCCAAAACTTTTTTGGTGAAAGCTGCCACAATGATGTCTGGGATTATGCTACAGCTAAATCACGTTCTGTACTGATTGATGATTGGTAGGCATGCTATATGCAAAGTTTTGACAGCACAAGGAGGACCTACACAATATTAAGCAGCTGGTTGTAATGTTGTGGCTGATCAGTGTATTCTCATGTGTGCCCATCTGTTAGTGTGACCACATTTATTGAGACGTGCTTATTCAGACATGAGACATGTTAAATCATTGACATATGAAAGGCTGATGTGCGTCTGAAAAGGGTTTTAGTCTATATTCACAGTACTACAGACAGATTTATGACATAAAGGATCTGTTTTGTTTCAAAAATGTGACGTCGTGCTTTTAAATAGATACATAAGGTCAGTGTTTTCCCAACCAGAAATCCAACAACAACAAGTGACAGGAGCTGTCTCTTGTTCATCTGCAGGGTGAATGATTGATGCAGGTACACAGCATCACATCTGACTGCTGGAGCACACAGCAGTGGATTGTTATGTCCCCTGTGCATCCTTCCTGGGGTGAAGGACAACTCTGGAGGAAGAGAAAATGATAATAAACAACCACAGTCACAGCCACTGGCTTTTCCACAGAGCCTTTTGAGGAAAGAAATTCCCTGTTGAGGACACTGTGTGACAAAAGAATGCCAAAAATCTGACCCCTTCACTGAGAGGTGAGACAGCAGTACAGCGTAGCACACAGAGAGTAAGTCTCAGGTTCTAGTCAAAGCATGACAATGTACTGCAGACTGGACTGTAAAACACAGACAATGGAGAAAACACTTCACTCTGGCCTGACTCAAGTGCATCTCTTTGCATCTGGTTCCTTGATACATGTTCTATTTCATGTATGTACAAGTTAAAAACAGGCTGCAGTTACGTGAAGTCCTGTGGTCACAGATACCATCTGCATATGCTGCACCAAAAAGGTCAAAAATAATAAAATAAAATTCATACTGACTATCAATCTCTCAGTCAGTCGTCAGAAAAATTAATTTTAGTGATCTATTGAGAAATAACGTGAAACACTTGCTGGCTTCAGTTGCTTTCCAGGAAAAATGGAATACATTTGAGTTTCCGACTGTCAGCGGGGAAAAAAAGCAATTGAAGGTAATTTTTTTCTTTTATCATATTTTATCAACAGATTAACTGACAGTAAAATGCTCCATCATTTGCAGACATATTCAGGACTACTACACCTCCCTACCAGGCTGGTTGGCCTGATAATTGACGATTTATGATACAGATGAAGCACTCTGACACATATAGTTCCACTTTGTGTCCTGAAATGCTCCGTGTTTTCTGAGAATGAGCCCATTCTAAATCTAAGGCCAGTCACATTCGCATGCAGGAAATGAAAGAAAAGGCTCTGTTGTAGGAAGTGTTTTTGCAGCAGAGCAATGTTGCAAGCCACAGCTGTCCTCAGATGCCCTCTAATCCAGCAGACATCATTGCAAAGAGGAGTGTTTTTAGCTCTGCAGAGTTGATCTGCACACTAGGTCATTTTCTTCTTGTGTGTAGGCACATCCTCACAAAAAAAACAAAAAAAAAAAAACCTATTTCAAAGCAGTAAAATCCTACAGTGTTGCAAAAAATCCAGACATTTAACACAGGGATGCTGAAAGTGATCAATTTGGCCACTACACACTACAATAGCATCCAAAATCAACCCACCAATTTAAGCTCAGTTGTGATTATGTAATGTTATCGGCGATTTGATCCTGCTACTAAATAAATAAATAAAATCCGCCCTGAAAGAGACTGTTTCTCACACATGATGTCATGTTGGATTCCTTGCAAGCAGGTTATGCAGAAATGACCGAGCAGCGGGAGGCATTGTGCAGGCAGAGCTGGAGCTGGGAGCTTCTCTGTTGCATGTAGCAACACCAGCGCCACATTCCGTTATGCAAATATTAATCTTAATGTGTTTCTCAACGAGATGTACGTACTGATAGAGGATAGTAATTACATTTTCTAAATACTTTGAGTGTGCTTGTCTATTCGGCATTCATACAGTCAGTATATGTAGACGTTTTATCTTTGGTTTTCAGAATTCTGTTTCTCTAAAATAGAGATCAGCAGCGGGGACAAAGCTGAAAACAAATAAAAAAAAGAGGATCTAAGCGGATGACATATTTCCCAGAAAACGCCAATAACTGATTGAACGTCTTAAGTCTGAACGGGCATGCGCGTTTGATTTAATAAATATTAAAGTGCCAGATTTTTTGAATGGAGGCTGGTTGGTACAAACGAGGCGCATAGAGCTGAGGAGCAACATCACGCACTGCCGACAGAAATGGCCAGTGATGCACACCTGTGTAAAACAGCCTCATTCGGGGATGTTAAAATGGAGTAACTGGATAAACGGCGGTTAGCTGCTGTTATCTGAGCCACTAAATACCCGCAAACCCCGTGCTTCCAAGCCTCCGTACTGAGCACTGTAGATGAACACAACACTCGGGACATGTAGAGGCAGACCACTCCAGTTTTCCTACATGATGCCACACAGCGAACCCAGATGAGCTACTACGGCCAGCGTCAAGCTCACAGCAGCAACAAAGCCTGCAAATGCAGTGTCTTCAAAATAAAACTGCACCATGGAACCAATTCTGTTCCCAGTGTTTCAGACACGGTTCCGCCTGCTATTGGGGAAATATGGAAAACGGGAAGGGCCATGATTCGCATCTGTTTGCATGAGCTTCAACGCAAAACACTGCTTTTTCCTCTGTCAAAAGCCAGAAAAAAACAGCACATTTAACAGCACTATAATTACAATGCTGCTTTTCATGTCATCAAAAGTCCCAAAAGTGCTGTTTTTATGGCCTTCCAATTACAACACTGCTTTTTACAATGTCAAAAGCTGGCACAATGCCACTTTATATGTCATTCTATTGAAATGTACTTTTCACACCACCTGTTAGTCATGCTGGTTTTTAGAGTTTTTTCATCGGTTAGCAAAACCCCTCTATTTGTTTTGCACAGTCAATCACTTCAGAGTTTCTGTAACCAATTAGTCATCTATGAAGGGTGCATGCCATTGTTAAGCTGTATCTGTTGACTTTGTGAGTTGTACTGTTGTACTGGAATCAGAGGGTTACATATTAATTTACCTGAGAATAGCATCACAGTTCCTGCCCTCAAAGTCTTTTAAAATAACCCGCATAGATCACTGTTGCATAACTGCATCTATAATGAGTGGGCAATTGGTAACTGTCTGTCCTTATTTGTTGTAGGATGGTTGTGAATTGTACAGTTTATATTCAGTCAATAACAACATGAACACCTTACTTTGAATATTGATCTTTTACGTAGTGCCAGAATAGTCTTGCAGATGATAGTCTCGTGGTCTGGGTGTGAACTGTTTCAGGAGGTGGGTGTTTACAACTCATGTTCAACATTAAAACTTTTTCCCTGTTGCTCTACAAACACAATTTATCCTACAGGAAAACACTGCCAAAACTGGGATAAGAACAGGCTCTCAAAGACAGAAAATCCAGCATCCAATAAAATCTAGCAGGGGCGCTATGCTAGCTTTTTACCAGAATAAAAAAGTGATGTTGTAATTAGAACATTGTCAAAAGCAGAGTTTTTTGGGTTTTAGCACAGTGTAAAAAGCGACTGAATTGCATGTAAACAGAAGCACATTATGGCACTCCCCTGCTTCCATATAGTCCAGAATTTTACCACCACCTAAGCTCTTCAACATGCCCATCTTCCTACCTATTTGACTACATCAAGATAAACTGGAGGTTTATTTTGAACCTGAAATCTGTCTGCTTCCTGTGTCTTTATGTCCAACTGTGGATGACTTGCCGCAGCTCACCACCTCCTCCTCCCTCTCCCAGACAATGAATGAAGCCAGTTTGGGGGAATGGGCAAGCCCAAGACCAGTTCAGGGGAGCTAAACACCCCTCTAACATGGTAGCCAAAGGCATTACAAAAACACGACAGCTCTCCCTCTCAGCTCCATTCACCTCACGCTAGCTAGATTTTGTCTTACCATTCAGAAGAAAGAGCGACAAGAAAACAAACACGTTAAATAATAACCCCCGCCCTGCAGCACCATGTATGATATTACAAATGAACTAAGCAACACAACACATGATCATATTTGCAACAACGCCTCGCTGACACCATGTATGAGCTTACGTTACCTGCAGGATGCTCAACTTCACTTCTCTGCGGTGCGGCCACGGCTTCACCAGCTGCGTCAAGTCAGCGGACGTTCACCAGGACGACACAGGAAATGCCCACATACGGCCTTCAAACTAAAAGCGAAAAGTGCATCGCTTTAACCTTGCGGCGTTGGCGAAACAGCAGAAACTTAACTTTTAGAGAAAATTAACCCATTACCAAATTTTACTACTCTTTAAAAATGGCGTGGCGTTGACATGCGTCTTCAATACAACCAAATTTAACCGTTTAAGGTCAAAATTTCACTCTTAACAAGCAAACGATACATTTCAAACGGAAACACTGTATTTCATTCTAGCTAGCTTGACACCGTTCAGTCCCACCTCTTCATACGGCACATCAGATAACAGTAATTATGCTAATTTATCGTAACACATCCAGCTGTTGGTGTGTGGCTCCCTGACCTGTAGACATGCTGGAGCTTCCTGCTTCACAGCACACCGTTACAGACAGCTAGCTTGGTTGCTACCGGCTGCTAACGTGATTGGTCCGGTCCAGATGCTGTTTGGCAGCGGGACGGAGTGAATCCTCCTGAAAGTTGATACTGCAGTTTGCCACCGCGCAGCATCACCACTGTCAATGAGGACAAAACATTTCCGACCACAACTTTGTCAGCAAGAGCCAGTGGAGGTAGCTTAATTAGCATTCACCTGTAAAAATGAAACACAATGGGTATTTATGGTGAAATAAAAACAACATTTTTAAAATACAACTATACCTGAAGCCGCTTCAGATACACGAAAACCGCTTAAATGGCGCAAAATTTAGGTAATTCTACCCATTTTAATCAAAAATAGCTTATTAGCAATTATAGCAGCGAATAAAACAGCTATATTAAAAACAGCGGTCAATTTATATAGCTGCGGTTCTGGTGGTTTAAACGGCTAAATCCCGGGTTTTCTGCGCGTTATTCACGTTAGCTTAACTACTAGCTAGAGCGCGAGACAAACGCACTGCTGCCTCAAACCCACGTGAACTACCGCGAGACCCGCCCCCCTACAGTAACGTTATAACAAAGTAAGACCTTTAAATGTTACCTTTATTTAAAGCTACAAAATGCATTTAAAATAGTTTTTCATACATACAGCGCCATTTTTACATTTTTTACCATTATAGGTTATTTAGGTTGTTTTGTTTGGTTGTTTATTGGAAAAAAATTGGACTTTCTCACTGTGGAAATGTCCCTTTAAGGTATATGAGAGTAAAAGTAGCACATAGGATGCAGGAAATGAATCACAATAACTACTTTTTCAGCTGAATGATCTCATTCTTAATGTGGTCTCATTACCAAGACCTGCACTCATCAGTTATTTAATAAATATTTCATTTTATTGATTTGAATGTTGAAATTTAAAAGGTGAAAATTTCCCTCTTAACATCTCATCATGCTCCAAGAATATGCGACGTATCCCAACAGTATTTCATCCCCACAAATAGGCCTGTGCAAGAAATGAACACACACAGCTGTCTAATGAAGACTACTGGGGTCGGCCTATTAAAAGCCTTCATGTGTTACAGGGTTCGCTTCAGTGTGTTTTTCCACCTGGGTTGCCAGGTGCTTGAAACCCTCCAAGGATCAAGGGTGCGGCTGCTGTTGACGAAGACGAAGGTCCCCTTGGGAAGCACTGTGAATACCAAATGAAAACAGTCAGAGCAGAGTGGAGAGTCCCCAATGAAATCATGATCCTATAACTGGCTTATGCAACTGATCAGAGCCTCATTCAGCATTATATAAGAGCATTAGGTTGGCCTACTGCTCACAGCTGGGCTGGGGACTACCACTGTTGCTGTCATCCACAACAATATGGGTCAAATCACAACTTTAAATAGGAAAATATACATATGTATATATGTGTGTGTGTGTGCCAAGGTGAAGCAGGGATATCAGTGTCCCTGCATTTAATATCATTTGCCACCAAATCCGACATGCATAAGCAGGTGGCATTTCCACAGACAAACTGGACCAACAACAGATTACTGACATAATCAGTGTGCTCAATTAGCCAGCTTGATGCTCTGTCAGTCAACAATCAGAATCAGCCTACGGGGAACAGACGTTCACTCTGTTGCATGCACTTTTTTTTTTAAGGGGATAACACTTGACTAAAATAAGGTCATCCTATTCAGCAACCAACTCAGCCATCTCTCACAAAGCAAAGGTCTTTGTATGCTTATATAACGCTGTGTCTTTACAACATAAATAATGGTAACAGCTCACTTTCTGACTAAATAAGCAGGAACTTGGCAAACATCTTTCGTCAACACTCAGACACTCTTCGTCTGCTGTGTTATAAGAGTGTTGGTGTGGTTTGCTCAGGAAACAGCAGTAGGTGACATCACTTGTGAAATACCCAAAGCTGTTTAAACTTTGACAGAGAACAGTGTTTTCATGCAAGTTCCCATCACTCTTAATAAGGAGTTGGGAAAATAAGTTCCCTCTAAGGCTTTAATATAGAATTTGACATCGACTGGAACTCCAAAAGTTGTCTCGCTCCATACATCTGAATCGCTGCCCACATCTCTTAACCTGTTCATCAACTCGACTGGGTCTGGTGCACATGGCTGTTCCTGCAGTTGGAAAAACAAATGAGCGAATCAGAGCACTGTAGGTGGAATTAAAATGGAACCCCAGAGTTTTCACACATCAAAGTCTACGTACGGGTCTGAGGGAGAGCAACTGCTACTACGAAAATGATAGAAACAGAAGCAGTGAGGTTACAGAGAAGTGAGTTAATCAGGGACACACTGAGTGCTACTAACATATCACTCTCACTTAGTCAAGACAGTTGCAATTTGGGTAATGTAGTCACCAGGTTTTGACCAAAGGACTGAGTGTCATAAATATTAGAATCTACAATTCCATTGCTCTGATTTTGATATTTCTCTTTAATAGTGTGACATACGACTGCTAAATCAGTGGAGTACTTTCCTAAAAAAACATTTAATGTCATGTTCTTTGCCAGAAAAATGGCTGCAGCTTTGTAGACTGTAAAGATAACCACTATTTTTTAAAAACTGGTTACTGATAAGAAATAAATGTTATGAACGTAACAAACTGGAATTGTGGATGGTGAAAGTCTTGCGCTTACCAAGCATCAAGGTTTCAATGAAAATGGATTATGGGAAATGTAGGATTTTGGATTCATGTATATTATTGACTAATTTTTAATAGGAAAAGCACAAAAAAGAGACTGAAAAACAAGCAGAGGAAATCCCTGTGCAAGAAAATATGTTGTTACTGCAGCGAGGGAAAAAACATAGTTACGCTGCAGGTATGTGGGATTTGCCCCCAGATGTCCAAGTACGAATTTATAGACCAGTCATTTGTTGTTCTTGCCCAACTCAAGTCTTGAATGAATACAGTGAAGTATAATGAAGTGTTGTGTTCACCCGCCCTGCTCATGGCGATCTTGTGATAGGGGAAAAGCACATTCCCTCTACATTATTTGCCAAATGTGTGTGTTTTGCACCAGGGAACCCTGCATAGAGGGAACACAATAAATCACATTTCAGCAGGCTCATGTGATTAATGGAAGGAGGGCAGTGAAGCATTTGGAAATCCCTGCAGAACAGAGTTGATGACATTGAGTTCACAGCCTCAAAAGAAAACATGGGCCAGTTCTCAGCGTAGTATATGTAAAAAGAACAGATTACCGTGCAGATTTAGAAATCTTACACCACATATGTCGAAATCAATTGTACATAATGAGATCCAGCAAGTCTGCTACCTAAAAGGGCATCATTTGAGGTACAACAGCTCCACCTACAGGACACAACCATTGTCCACACTGGTTAGAGACTAACAGAATGTCAGCTTTATTGTTTATAATGAAAAGTGAACATTTAGTGAGAAAGCAACCTTACAGAAAAATGATTGTCATAAAAACTTATAAAGACTTACTTATGTGCAAAATATAAGGCACTCCTTTTTATAAAACTGAGCACTTGATCAAAACTATGCAATAAAAATGCACAACTAGAAAAAGTAGAGTTTAGAAATTTAACCAACATCGCTCCATGAAATCACACTGATTTGAAGGGAGTGATTAAAAAAAAGGTACAAGCACAGTGTAAATTTAATGTAACAAACCCATCAGTTCCCTACAGACATCATTTATAAGTCATTTGGTCTTATCTTATAAAGGGCTTGTAGTGCTCTCAGTTACATTATTTGTAGAGTAAAAAAGCAAAACTGACCTGAGGTGAACGACTGGAATGTGATTAAAACTTTAACAATCTTCTGTGTCTGCAAAGGATTTTTTCACCTTAAGCCACAGAAACACATGGTAGTAACTTTAAGTGTCTGCAGTAACCTGAGGTAAATAACAAAGCGGATTACAAGCTCCTATTTTAACTGCTGAGTTGTACGAATGGTAAACATTCAAGCAGAAGATTTATAAACTAAAGCTAGCTTTACTCAAGGTGCAAATGCCAACACGCCAGCAGCCACATGCTGACACTTCGCCATACTTAGTTGAAGTCTCTGTCGGGGAGCACCAGCGGGGCCACCAGGGTCCAGAGGTACAGGGCCAAACCAAGCCAGCTGGAGCAGATCTTCACCCAGACAGCTGGCATGGTGGTCTGCATGGCGTGGTAGTCTGTGTCAGGCCTGGTGAGTCAGAGGGGGGAGTTAGAGTTAGAGAAGAGTCGGCCTACTGAAGGCGTTAGCCAAGAACAGCAAATACCAGATACTTACTTGTACCAGTTAGTGAGGGTCATCATGATGTAGAGAGAGGCCAGTAAGAGGCTGAAGTGGAAGAAGGAGTAGCTGTAGGTGACTCCGTCCTCTTCGTTGTCTACGGCCCGCCGGACTCCGTCCTCCCCTGTGGCGGCCTCATAGTCAGCGGTCAGACCCTGGCCTTCCTCAGTCTGCATCAGCTTGTTCACTTGGGTGTTGTTAGAGGAGCGGATGCTGTGGTGGGCGAAACCCCAAGAACTTATATTAATATACAGTAGCATTTGACACTACAAAGTTTCTGTCTTCTTGTTTTGCATGCAGGCAATTCTTTGTCAATAACGATTACATATTTTTCCAGGTTTGACTGACTGAAATTTGTCGTGCATGTATATGTAAACTTGTGGTTTTGGACCATCATGCAACAACCCAGTCCACAAAAGCAAATCCCAGCCAAACAACAAACTTACTGTATGTTTGAGAAGAAAGACATATTATTAAAATGCACAATAAGCAGTGATATTTTTCAGTTTGATTTTCTAAAGTGAGTTTCAAGTATTAGGTACAGAGATGTAAATGCCGGAGTGTAAGCACAAAGAAGAACCAAGTAGCTGTCTGTCTCTGTGGGCTGTGATTATTTCCACAAATGCTGCTCTACAGAACAACCTGACTACCAGTGGTTTCAATGCTGAAGGCAGTCTGGCTACTTCTTTGAATAGTCTACATCCATTAAAAAAAAGTGCAGAGGTGTCATTTAAAAATCCATTTTATTGTGTTTTGTGTTGGAGGTGTAACCTAAAAGCTTTTAATATATGAAGACATTTACTTCTGCCACTGGTCAAGCCTCGTCACAACTAAGCAGCCTCCCAGCTTTACAAGTAAGAATTAGCCCGAACTGTTCCATACAACCACCATCCAATAGTCATCAAGATCAAACTTTGTATGATTCTGCCCCCTCACTGCCTGCTGCTAGTAAGTAAGTAAGCAAGGTAAGCAATTGCAAATTACCTGCTGCCTTGTAGTCCACCAGGTTCATTTACTTTCTACAGCTGCCTCTACTAACTTTAAAATGTCTCAGCCACGAGCAAAGCACACCAAATGTTCTGCTGTTGACTACAAGAGTCGACATGCACTCCAAGCATCTGAGGAACTGAGGACCCAGTGAATTACTTTTTTTTCCGGCAAGGTCACCACAACACTCAGATATCTTTAGTGTTGGCACATTGTGCAGCTAATGTGGTTAATGTTACCATTAGCTTTACTAGTATGCCCACAGTTCAGAACACTGTGGAGATTGTCAAGCTGATTGCGTTTAGAGATGATGGAAACTTTAAGACTGATTTGAAACCCATAGACAAAGACTAGGTGGGTGATATATTTTCACATCAGCTCATGTTTACATCTGTTTGCGTCTTTCCTGCAGTCATTTCAGGGACATTTCCCAAGCTGCTACACTGTACCACTAAAATACAGCTTTTATACCGCAACATCACCTGACAAACTCATTCTGCATGTGAGTTAAAAACAAAAGCAACAACTGAATTCTACAACGTTTCAATGTCAAATGGCCGCTCAGAGAGAAAGTTACAGGCAACAAAAAGTCCTGCTCTCACACTCACTCAAGAAGACAAAGATAACTGAACAGGCTGTTACTCCACCTTCCTTGTAAAATAATATCATCTCAATTTGAGCACATTCAAACAATTTCAAAACAGGCTCTTTTTGTCTTTTCAGACTACACTGATAAAAGCAGCATGTTAACAAATCTCACACTTTCTTCTGGTGAAGGAAAATCACCTGCAACAACAGTAAAATACCTGGCATAAATACCTGGCATAAAGAGTAGCAAACAAGAAAATGATCAATCCCACGATGCTCTGTGCATCCCACCACTGGACATTTCCCAGGGCTGGGGTAGGAGCAGGTCCTGGTGCTGGAGTTGGACTGCTGGGCTGGACCAAACTCAACAGACTGGGGTTACACTGGCGGTCTGAGGTAAAAGACACAGACAACTGTATAAACACCTGATACATAACAGCAAACAGTAAAAAGTTGCTATTCGGTCCATACGAGCTTGCAGATATGTTTCCCTTTGTGCTTCTTTCCCAAGTTACATATCCTACCTCAAGCTCAGACTCATTGGACTTACTGGGGTTGTTGCTCATAGCTGACCAGGTGAGATACATGGTGTAAAGGGAGATGAGGGAGGCCTGGAGCAGGCCTGAGCTGGGCTGAGCTTCCTGTGGTGACATGGAAGCAGTCATGAGTCAGAAAAGAAATCAAAATACCAGTAAAATTGAATTATCTTCATTGCTAGTCATTTTGTCCTCAAATCTGAATCGCTTATGGAGTCACACTGAGCTGCAAAATTCTGACTTTTACATCTGATTAACCCTGTGACTTTTCATAAACTAACTGATAATTTCTCTAGGGGAGAATTTCCACTCTGCTAAAGCAGTAAGATACAGTTTAGTGATTGTTGCAAAGTAACGTTACAGAGTGACGTCTGTTCTCTCATTTTTTTGCAAGATTACTGTCACATTGCAGACAAAAGTTTTGAGAAACCTATTACAGCATTTACACCGATTAGCTACAGGTATATAATGTATAATATGCTGCCATTGTGGACAACTGTTTTCACCAGAGAAAGCAATGGTAAATGCTCGGCATGGAAATTTCTTTCTGCATGAATAATATGAAATAGGAAAGTGTTATTTAGTGACCAACATCAGTAACATGCGAACAAAAAGAAGAGTGCTGTGCTGTGGTGTAACACAGTGTCTCCAGCAGTGGAGAGCAGCTTCTCTGCTGCAACATTCATAGCAGGGAGAGGCATCATTTTTCTAAAACACTATACCTGAGAAAGGCTTTTGAAATAAAAAGCACTACATAGAACGAGTTATTTCCTTTCCCTACCAAAGCTGACTGAAGTTGAAGTGCTGCAGTGTATGTTCATCAGCTGGTCTCAACTGTTAAAGTTAGAGTTTGTGCTCTGCTCCACTGTCAGTGTTGGAGTATGAAATATTCAAAAATAATTCCCCTTTGTGTTGCAAAACCAATTTAGTCATTGAATTAAAGATGCACCAAGACACTGCCTTTGTTTAGATGAACTCGAACTCGAAGAGGATTTTTAATCATCTATCCCTACTGGTCATAAATAAAAAAAACTTCTAAAGTTACCACCATGATTTCACCACTGGATAGCGAGGACAGATGAAAGGTTCAATGGGGACAGCGTGTTTATGTTGGAGCTTAACAAGAGTGGGTTATTTGCTGACTGGGAAGCTGATCCAAAATGGAACCGGCTATTGGAAGTCAACACGAGTTATAAGAAGAGGTGACCGCTAAAACAAATCTACTTATCCAGATTGAGCAATACATACAAGATATCCTCATATATTTATAATATATATATACATTATTGGTAAAGTGTTGGAAAATAAATACAGGTAAGGGATAGGGCGTAAACTATCAATATTCAGTAGCTTGACATCTCTCTTCCAAAGTCTCTACTTTACCTGAACTTTGGGCAGAATAGCCACGATGGACACAATGATGCAGAATATAAAGTTGAGGCTGATGAAGACTTTGTGCTCTGTGCAGTCGTCAGGTTGAGTGTAAAACACATAGAAGAGCACGACAGCAGCGAAAGCCAAAGCATAGTGGATGAAGGTAAAGGACAGCAGAGCTGGGGAAAAAAGAACAAAATCATTAGACAATCCTGTGAAACCAATTTAAACACTGTTGCATAAAAAAGCAATGTTTGTTTGATGAGTGTAATGTCTGAGTTTCTTTATTAAATGCTCAGGCTGTTACATGAAAACATATATGCAGCTTCTTCACTTTCAAACATTTTATCTAGTTAGGTTAATTACATGTCTACTTAACTAGTTGCTACTACTTTAGTCCATGGTACATCTAAATTCATTTTTATGCAATTTTCCAACCACAGTTCAGTGTTCTGTTAAGAAAGTGTGTTGCTTCTCTACCTGCAAACCAGCACTTGGGACTTCCATTCTCTGCCTTCTCCAGCCAGGCCTGGTTCCAGGAGTGGGCAAAGTCCACCAGCAGGATGAGCTGGATGATGATGAAGATGAAAGAGCCCACCACGCCAAAGTAATACCACACTGAGACCAGACAGAGGAGTGTTCAGGATAAGTTACTAAGAGGTTGCTGCCTGTGCACTGCCTGACCCATCAGTTTACAATACTAAATCATAAATCAGTGGATTGTCACTACAAAATGTGCTGTCACAGTTCAAATTTGATCACTACTTGTTATCGTATAAAAAATAAGCTTTTTTATGAACAATAACCATCAGAAATTTCTTTCAGAATTGACCGTTCTTTAATATTCCTGTTAACTACAGAGAGCATTTGATGGCTACCAGTGGTTATTTAACATCAACAAAAGGTGACTATTACACATGTTACAAAACAAGTAACATATGTGTACTGTTAGCAGAGTGCTGCTGCAACATTGCCCTTTACACAAAAATGGATTATAAATTGTCAATAATTTAAACTACTGGTATACAAGAAATGACTAACTTTGTATAAAACTGGGTCTTGATCACCCTGTTACTTTACCAGTACACCCTGAAGGTTAATGAGTACCTTTATTCCTTACGGAGTCTGTTAACTTACTCATATCACACAAACTCCATGAAAAATTGTACTTTTCAGAGAACTGGGATTGGTTCACAGACAGAAAACACAACTCAAATATCAAAGGTCACCGTTTTGTTTTGCCACAACCATATAATGGACGTGACACATTTGACACGGACCACTTACGTTATGTGTTCACTGTGGTTAAAGCATAATAAAAACCTTTCTAGACAGAGAGAAACACAAAATAACACACTGACTGCCTCCACCACATGCGCTTTTAAAATTGGCATCGGCACTGACCCTCAAAGTCTAATTGATATAAGGGCTGGCAGTCATTTGCAAATATTTGATTGATGATATCTGAGTTTAGGGATTGATTGACAAACAGGTTCCAAACCTGTATTGAAGATGCCATCTGGGATGAAGAATGCTCCCACAGTAATGCCAACCAGCACCAGGAACTTGAAGAACCAGAAACTGACAAGACAAAATCAAAGTTACCATGTGCAGAGCAAACATGTTCTATCCTCAGTGTGACCACAACCATAGAAGTGCAGTGTCCACATCTGGCCACCAGAGTGCAGCGTGCTGTCATCATACAGAGCTGTGGTACTGAAGCTGCAGTACAAACCCATTTTGGATGGCAGCTCGGGGGTCCTTGCTGCTGCGCACTCGGATCATGATGATGGAGAAGAGGAAGAAGAAGCAGGCCATGGCGAAGCACATGCGGTACACAGACTTGTAGCCCACGATGATGTCACAGTTCACCTTGTTCTCTATGCCAGGTATGCTTGAGCCACCCACACAAAAACCTGGAATCTGACAAAGTGAAAAATACAACAGAAATAAAGGGTGAGAGACAGGCCAGATTAAAACCAAATCAGCTAAATAGGTTTTTAGTTGTTTTTTTAAAATAATTTCTCTGGGACTTTAGAATTAAAGCATCCTGTTGTATTGTATCCCTGTTGCTGGGTTACAGCTTCATGAAGCTGAATCATTTTCAAATTTTTCCTTGTAAATATTAACTGTGGTCAATGCAACAGCCCGTGTGGATCACTAAGTGTGTTCTTATCTAGTCTTATCCCATGTACCTTTTTAAGATGTTCCTCCATGCCTGGGAGAATCATAATGATGGACACCAGAGTCCCGAGAAGCAGCAGGAAGGAGAAGGCCAGCCGGCTAATGGTGGAATTGTACGTCGAAGGGCAGCATGATGACAGGAGGCAGGAGGCCGAGCCGCACAAACAAGATGCCTTTAAGAAGGACACGGAAGAGAATTACCAGCAAGTTAACATAGTTTCATATCTTATGAAAGTCAGGAACAGGGCTCTGGGGTGAGGGATAATCAGACTAATGCATGTATGGCTTACAAAGACTGACTGGAAGAAATAAAAAACAAAATAAACACTGTCTGCCATCTTTCTCTATATTTTACAAGACTTCTGGAAAGCAGAGACAAATGATAATTTCCAGTGGCAGCAATAAGGCCTGTGATTACAGCTGCCATCATAACAAATCTCTCCCTTCCTCTGTTTCTTACTCAGCACTGCGAACAGGATCACAGCGGATTCTTGCATGATTCAGATGCACACTGCTGAGAGGTGTAGGTAGCACTGAGGCGGAGACTGTAGCTGAGATCAGCCAGCCTTCTCGAAATATGACCATGCACTAGTGTACACAAGCCTTGGGTGTAAACACTGCAGCTGTGACGAGAAGATTCCAGTTTCCATGGTTGAGCTGGGCCTATGCAATACTGCCTCGGCAACAAACAGTATAACGGCAATCCTCAAACAGTCGAGACGAAAACTACACAAATATCAAATACAGACTTTAAGTTTACTAAAGATTATTGTAAGGGATCCATAGTGATAGCACTTAATTTAAAAAATGCAGACCATACATAAAGTCAATTTTATATGACTTATTTTACAAGATGAAAAGGTCTGGGTATCAAACCTCGACACTTTTTTGTTATCAAAATGTGGATACTGAAAGCTGTCAAGGCTTGAGAGCTGATTTAAATCAGGATGTTGTCATTTTTTTTTTACAACATCAAGATGTGTTTAGACAAACATTTAATATTTGATGTCAAAAACTGTTTCAGCACGAAAACTAAAGGCACTAATGTCGAAAACTATTAAGGATGTCCCACATTTATGCTGAATTACAGCCGATGTGGGAACAGAAGATGACAAAATGAAAACAAACCCCTGGAAATCAATTCTGATTAGATCCGCCTGGCCTGCATGAGACAGATTTACAGCTGTGCCACACTTCTACTAGTGACGTTACTGGTCTTTTCAGATTATTCAGTGTACTGAATATTGTGTCCTTCCTGAATTTGGTATTTTGAGTTATGCTTACTGTACTAAAGGCACCGGCGGAGGTGCAACAGGCAGCAATGCCCAGCAGGAAGACCATCAACCTGTACTAGAAGCTGTTTGGAACTTTCCTTTAATATTTCTGTAGGTTTTGAGTGGAAGCTAACCTAGCAGCAGTTACACCCTGCAGATGTGATGATGGTATTGGAACTAAAATCACTTTCCATACATTGTTTACAAAGAGATAACTATGAAATAATTGTCTTTACCATTGATAGTTTAGATAGGTCATATTCAACTCTTTCATGTATGCGTTAAGTACAGAAAACAGTTTCAGCTGAAACCCCATTATCTACAATAATTACTCCAAACTAGCAGGGAACAATCTCCCAAGCCTTGTTTGCATTGCTGAGTGATCATTACCTTAATATTTGCTGCCCTGGAAAATTGTAACATAAATATAAAAAGGCCGATGGTGGTGAAATGGGCTAAAACTTTCAATTCTACAAGAAATATACAGGTACAAAGATATTCTCTGATTGACTGTAGTGTCAGAAATACTTTGATTACAATTCAACCCATATGGCTTATGTCATTATTTTTTTCTACGAGTGAAAATATAACTGTCCACTGCAGTGGACATCATACATCAACTGTTATCGATTAATATCGTTATATACTTATCTAATAACTTATGAAAACAAAATTGGGAATTACTGAACCACTATAATAGACAAATGTGAGTGTCAAACTGGAGAGATTCAATGGTGATACCTGTTAGGTTAAATCTTTACCTGTAAAATAGTGGTTTACAATAAAAATGTATGGAAGTTTTCAAAATTTGTTTTGTTCCTTCATACTCTGAGCCAACAAACTCCATTTCACTCGCACTTACATATTCCAAGCTTTCCAGTTTTATTTATATCTGTATTTTGAAATACAGACAGGAGAAAGGTTTGCTCATGTATCAGTCATAGTCTCATTTCCAGAACATTTTATTCCTAACACTTCCGAAAAACATCTAATACAAAAAATTATTGTCTTCCACCAAGTAATTAACTGGGGAAGTTTCTTAGTTAACATTTTTTACTCTATTTTCCAGCAGTGTTTTGAGTAAAAGTGCATTTTAAACTGTTGACAGTTGTGTTTGATGTGAATTTATGGAAAAATCAATTTGGACATGTTTTAAGTCTTGTTTGAGTGTGCTAATAAACTTTTTTTTTAATAAGTCGTGCTATTTTATTTCCTTTTCTGCCTTTATTTTTTCTATAATTTACATCAATCTATAAATATTTGTTTTGAGACAACTTTCATCTGTACAAAAGTCTCAAGCATATTTTATTTTCACATCAAATGAAGGGAAACAGTGAGGCCATCCTCCACAGGGGATGACGTAATGCCCAGAGTCAAACCCGGAAACTGCGCCTTTTTGGAAAGTTGGAGAAACTCGCCAGCAGGGTGACATACAGTTCATAACAATGAGGACAAACTAACCTATAAGATAGCTGTAAACAAAGCTAAAGGACAGACGAAGGCGTTCCTGCTCTCTCAAAACTCTATTCAAAAACCTAACGTTTCACTGCCCCCTCGCATAAATAGCACAGCCAAATAAAACATAATTTTGATAAAGAATTTTATAAGTTTGGCTAGCTTGACTTAGAAACAGTGTTAACTCTAGACTTAAGGCGGTAGAGGTGTGTCGTCTGTCACTGTCGCATATTTTCACAACTTCCCGGTTGAAAGAATTGTACGCCACAACTTAATGAAATGTCTAAAATCACTCGGTGTACAGGATGTATACCGACGTGAATCAGTATTCAACTATTCTGAGTAAGTATAATGACACCAAAATAAAAGTTTACCTAAAAAGCAACAGCTAAATATCACATTTGCACCTAGTTTCGTGGGAAGTTGTGACGATATCCTGAGGTACTGCTGTCTTGGCTAGCCAAACAATTCACAAGCATTTCCGAAATCACTCAAGAAATTATATATTTTTAAAAACGACTTCTCTGCTTTTCATACACCCACAGTAAGAGCGAGAAATGTGTACTCACACAACTGGCAAGGGAACCCAGAGCCAAACATGCACCCATGCTTGTTTAATTCACAATTTCGATTAAAGTCGCAGAAGCTTGAAAAGTTCAGGAAGAAACTGACACAAAATGGCGACGTCAAGTCAGTTAAAAAGAACAGATTTATGTCTTCAAAATAAAAGCTTTGTTATGTCTGCGTACACTATTTAAGCACAAACTCAGACGGGATATCGTATTATTTCAGTTTATTAATATATTTATTTACACACTTGGGCATATATCCATATAAAATACAAAGAATCCAAAAGTTATTTTACTGTTGGTATTGATGTAGACCCGATGTCTGTTGACGTTTACTTTTATTTTGACTGGTTGCTGTGAACAATCAGAAACTACAACATTTTACTTTCGGCTGTCTTCAAATTAACCAAACACCTACTTTGATTGGTTCAGTCAGCTGTCAGTCCAAACGTTTGACCAATTGGACGCTAATGCGCAAACGAGAACCCATCCCTTTATTATAGTGAGAGCACAAAAATACATTTCAGTACTAATTACATTTAATATCTATCTTTATAGTTTTATTATATTTAAGGCCTGAGCACTGACAGTGCGTCGGACACTATTGTTCTTTGAGGAATTATTTTTAGCATCTTAGAGGGCTAAACACTCGTGAAAATTTGCAAACACATTAGAAGTGGCGAAAAGTGTAATATTTTATGAGACTTGCAGGTAGGCATATGTAGTACATCAGGCTGCACGAAAAAGTCAAAGACAGCCATACTCTGAAGCAAACAGGAACTCCATCATTTTGCTTTAACTATGCGGATTTTACTGATTTTTGTTCATTTTCAAGACCCCACACATTTGGCCAGTATATACAACAGACCTTAGCAGTGAAAAGTTATCAAAATGTATCAGAAGTCTGTGGCCGTGGCAGCATCCTGAACTTTGAGGCTCCAATCTGTCTCAGACTTTTCATGTTTGATCAGTCCTGCCCTGATCACATCCATATGCCAATATCCATTCACAGTCATGGCACCACCTGCTGGCAACAGGAAATGACATGTTTTACACTTAGATTTACTATTGTTAGCCGATTGACCATATGAACCTAAAATGTGGTGACATAAACCTTCAGACGTCGATGATGATTCATGAAGAAAACTATGACTTGTCTTCAAACAGCGTGTCTGTGATGGAATGTCCAATGTCAGTGTCTCACGATGACTATCGAAGTGCTTATATCTCAGCTGCACATGATCCAATCTGGCCCAAACTATTTCACATTCTGGACAAGAGTCTGGGTCTGAACACATCCACATTTTAAAATTTAGTCATAATCATAGTCATAGCGCCATCTATTGGTAACAGGAAGTTGTATCCATTATATTTGCAGGTACCGTTTCAAGAGAGTTTGTGATATAATCCTTGAAATTGGTCAGCTGAGTCTCAACACCTTGAAACTTCTGCCACACCACATCCCGACACGTGGGTGTGAGAGTTCCCATTCAACGCTGCTTGCAGCTTTAATTAGGGCCCACAGCACTACAGTGCGTAGGACCCTATTGTTCCTCTAGTTTTAATTGATTTTTTTGTCTGATTGTGTGACTTCACCGACATAATTTTTGTGTGATTTCGTTGTACACCGTACAACAACAATAAAATTATTTCTATTCTTTTTTATACCAAATACAAAAGTTTTTTTTTTATATAGGTTTGTCAACCAATAGTAAAACTAAAATTAGGACATTTCAGGGCAATGAGTTCAACAAATTAAAAAAAAAACTTAAGAGAAAATAGGTAGCACTCTTGCATTAACAACAACAGACTTATTCAGTTGTAAATAAGGTATACAAATTGTTTGTGTTAAGATTAGTGTAAAAAAACTGCCTGTGGTGTCATAAATCCCATTCGGTGGGGAATCTTAGCCTGGATGTTATTGTTCATGCAAAGGGATTTAGATGTAAACCATATGGCAGTTTACCTCTATGTCACGTTATTTTATACGTATTTTTCTTGACAAAATCAAAAGATGTTATGCTGCATGCAGTAGAGCTCGATTACTCAATATACACTAGACCAGGGGTGTCCAATCCTGGTCCTCGAAGGCCACTATCCTGCATGTTTTAGATGTTTCCCTCTTCCAACACACCTGATTCAAATGATCAGCTCATCATCAAGCTCTGCAGAAGCCTGATAACCATCCTGATCATTTGAATCGGGTGTGTTAGAAGAGGGAAACATCTGAAACATGCAGGATAGTGGCCCTTGAGGACCAGGATCGCCCACCCCTACGCTAGACCAGCACTAAACTGGAACCCATGAGAGAGCAGGGGTAACTTAGCTGACAGCCAGGGACAGAGAGGGTGAGGGTTAGGCAGGCGGAGGAGGTGCTAGCATGGCAGGAATGGGGCAGGTGCAAGGCTGTGAAGGTTTCTGCGGGTGATGTTCCATGAACCGTGATCAGCATCTTTTAATATCTTTGAGCTTTTACTTTGAAAGTGTAGTTCAGTATCAATCAGCTGTGAGTCACTGGCTGCTTGCAGTGAGCAGAGCAGAGGAGGAGGCAGGCAGACTGAGGATTAGACCCTTGAACAAACGATCACAACTCTAAAACTACAAGTGGTATTGGAAAAAATCTTTCACTGTGTGAAGCTCAATCTTGTGTTGAACAAGCTGATTTATTTTCATGAACGCACTGTGTATTATACAGATTTGGTGGCAGGTTAGAGAGACTCTCCGTTTCTGATTTTATTTATGTTTAATTTTCTGTCATAAAGGAGGAAATATTCAAATTTATGAAACTGGAAGCAGAGAAAGTTTGTTATTTCTTGTTTTCCTCTAAAATATATATATTTAGCATTTTTTGTTCACAAATACTTAGACGACTCAGAGAGCTTTGGAATAAATCTAATGGATCTGAAGTTTGAAACAGAGTGTTTCCACAGTGAAAAATGAACCTTCAAGCTCACATTCATAGAAAACAAATGTTTGTTCATCTTTTAAATGTGAGTTTGTGCCAGGGGTGTCGTATAGCTTCGTCTCAGCACCACAAGTTTCCATAAAAAATAATTGTTTCATTTAATACACATCAGAAAATGAATCTTATCATCTGTGTTAGTCACTTGCATTTTCTTCATTATCAGCATGCTAGCCCAGTTACCATGGCGACGTGTTTGGTTGCAGGCCATGATGTCATAAAGTCTAATAAAGGCATTCCGGAACTCAAGAAAAATTCTTAAATAGTGGTCATTACTCAGTTAACTTCAGTTTGTTCCTGGACACACTAACGTATTCGTTGAGAGTCAAGCAAGAAGAAATTCGAGCAAAGACAAACTTTCCTGATCAGAGCTGACACATTCTGACAGCCCCCTGACAAAGAAGACATCTTCTTTCACCAGCTTTCTTCTCCATCAAGGTATGTAATAGATGATGTTTCTCATAACTACATACATGTTAATTGAGCTTGAGATTCAGCACTGAACAAATTCTATATTGTTAAATGAACAAACAATCCAGTTTCCTTCTTACCAAACCTCTAGAGAAGCATGCCTATGTTCCCACAGCCCTATGTTCACACATTCATAAGATATTTTTCAAAATTAGGCCCTATGTTCCCACAGTCCCCACATTTCTACTCTTGGTAGTTAGGGGTTCGCTAATCAATCCCATGGTGATTTAAAGAAGAGAGCTAGCTTCTGAACTCTCTCAAGCTCAACACCGCTACTCCAACATGGGGTTGATGTGGAGTGAAATATCTGCGTTTTCCCTTCCTCTAAACGGGGTCTTAGAAATGTGAGACATGTGGGAACATAGGGCTGTGGGAACATAGGGATGTGGGAACATAGGGATGTGGGAACATAGGGATGTGAGACCATTGGGTTGTGGAAACATAGGGCTGACCCCACCTCCAGTACCACACTTGAAGACTTTTACTCAAATATAAGACACATTTTGTTTCAGTCTCACATGACTAATCCAATTCTTCCCAGAAAATCTGAAACAATACATATTCAAACTGTATGACTCCTCCTCTTCTGCACTAATGATAATCTGAACTAGGATATAAATGATATTTGCAATATTACTTTTTCTCAGTAGTTTCTAAATCAGGTTTAGTATCATGTGTAATATTTCATTTTCAGGTGTAGTAAGTCAATCCTTTGTGTTTCAGCTCTAATATTTCCCTTTCATGTTTCATTACTTAGATACCTCTGACCCCCCCGTCACAACTGTGGAGTCGACCATGGAGCTGAAGAGAAAGCTGACAGAGAACGTGCTGAACTGGAGGAGAAGCCCCTACGCCGCCTGTCCACCAACCAAGAGGAGGAGAGTCTGTGAAGACAAACCGTCCAGAAAACGGCGCTTCAGTGAGATTTCCAGTGACGCCTCAGAGATCTCCTCTGACTGCGGCCCACCACCTCCAAAGAAGAGAAAAATCTCTGAGGTGAGGCCCCTCAGTGGAAACTCTGCGACTATCAGTGCTTCAGACTTCTCCGTCTCAAAAAGACTGATCAAACCAGCTGAGACCCCTTCCAAGATCTGGATCATCGGCTCCAGCTACATCAGACGAGGAGAGGCTGCGGCCTTCAAAGAGTTCGGCCACAATCTGGGCCTCAACGCCAGTGTCCACTGGTTTGGCAAGGGAGGCATGAGATGGAGCGGCGTTATTCCCCGTTTCTACGCCGAGCTGGCCCAGCAGCCTCCCCCGGACGTTTTGGTGATTCACGCCGGAGGCAACGATCTGGGACTGGTGTCTCCTGTGGTACATGCCACCAAAATCACAGCGGACCTGGTGAACCTCCACAGGGCATTCCCCTCCATGGCCATCGTGTTTTCAGCCATCAACGAACGTCAGGCCTGGAGATACGGGACGCCTGGCAAGATCAACCATGATCGCAAAATGGTGAACAACTACATCAGGGAGGCTGCTGGCAGCTTCGGAGGCAGGGTCACGGAGCACCCTTCCCTGAGACACTTTGAAAATGTGTTTCTTCCGGATAAGGTGCACTTTAACCAACGAGGAAACAGAATCTTCCTGACGGATATCCGGAACGACGTCAGGGAGATTCTGCAGCGAGCTGCTCCGAGCTCCAGGTAAGTTTAGATAAAGTCATATATTATTATTATTAATAAGGTCATTCCATTTTTAGGACAGTTTCTGCTCGACGAGCTTTGATTTGCCTTAAATTTTAGTAGTATCGATTATGTATATAAAACTATAAATAAAAACAATAAGGAAAAACATTTTAACCTATGTAAAAGTTGAAATATGGATATTAGTAAAATCAAAAATGTCTTTATCCTCTGTAGGTCGTGAAGAACCATCCTGACACCCAGGACCACGACAGAGCCTCCCTCCACCATGAAACCATTATTTTCAGTTAGTTAGTTACTTTATTTAGTTACTTCTTTAGTTCTCTAGTTACTTCTTTAGTTAGTTTTTTTTTAGTTCTTTAGTTCTCTAGTTAGTTTTGTTGTTAGTTTTTTTTAATTCTTTAGTTCTCTAGTTACTTCTTTAGTTAGTTTTTTTAGTTCTTTAGTTCCCTAGTTAGTTTTTTCGTTAGTTTTTTTTAGTTCTTTAGTTCTCTAGTTAGTTCTTTAGTTTATTAGCTATTTAGTTCTTTCATTAGTTCATTAGTTATTTAGTTAGGCCTTTGTTTTTCTAGTTATTTAGTTAGTCATTTTTTTACTTGTTTCTTTTTTCTTTTATTATGTATTATATTTATTTATTCATGGTTTGTACATATATTGCAGAGTATTTATTAAAATATATTTTTATATATTAAAAATAAATAAATAAACAGAAATATGGATTCGTGTCAATAACATCTTCTTTTATGTTGCCAGATACCTTGATATCTTTTTAGATCTTCCTCAGTGTTGACACTTATTATCCCATAATACTAGAATTTATTCCACATGTGCAAAACCTGTGGGAGTGATTAGCATCGTGGTCCACACTGTCTCCAGCGCTGTTGTTGTGGTTGGAGTCTTTTTTTTTTTACGTTTAATACAGGGTGTAAAAAAAAAAACATGTCAGATTTTTCCTCTAAATTCTCTCCATTTCTTTAAACTTGTTGATGAATGCTGTGCTGCCCACAGAGAATCCTCGTCGGATAGTTCTATGTTTAATTCTTTATCACATTTTGCCTTGATGGAACTGAAATGATGACCTTTCTGTTTGTACCACTTAGAGAGAGTCTTGGTATTTATCTGTTTGTCAGTTTCAATCAGAATATCTGTCGCTGTGCTGTCCTCTTCACATGGGCATGAGCACAATGCGATTGTCAACAATGTTAATCTTTTTCGTCCAGAACGGTTGCATTTCTGAGGGCCCAGACAAGCTCAAAACTCTTGAACATCTGCGAACACATCAGAAGTGGCAAAACATTAGATATTTTATGAGACTTGTGCATGTGTGTGGCAAAATGGCTCTTTTTTATTTAATATTTTGCTCATTTTTAAGAGCTATATCCTCATAGGGGGTAACTCCAAGACACCTCAAGTTTGGCCAGAACATACAACAGGCCCTAGTGATGAAAAGTTATCAAAATGTTCTGCAGAGGTCACTACACTTTGATGCTTCGCCATGAAAAAGGAAGTGTTGTCTTACTACGCTGTACATGCTCCAATCTGCCTCAAGCAGGTGAGTCTTAACACCTTGACAATGCTACAATTTGAAGCCTGTAAGTTTTCATACAACACCGTTACCATGGCGATGTATCTTCTCCGCGAAACACAACATTCTTTTTGACAGGTTAGGAATGCTCAAACACTCACCAAAATTACGACACGCATCACAGTCGGCTAAACGAATGAATCTTGGGACTGCATTCGTCATAGCGCCCCCTGCAGTATTTGTAAACATTGTAAACATTAGCCCCCGCAGGATGAGTCATGTCCCACATTACATACTTTCTCAACATTTCCCTGATGGCACTATCATGATTACCCAACATCAGCAATCCCCCCCTGCCAATCTCTAACCCTGTTAAAGAAAGACTGAACCCCAGGGTGAATCATGCCCACAGTGCTGTTTGGCATCAGTCACCATAAGAAGTCAGCTGTCAAAGATGTCAGTAAGAGAGTCAGAGCTGCTATGGTTGTTGGGGAGCAAATGGTTTGTTAGACTCCTTCCATTTTTTCCGATCTGGAATTTGCCTCAAGTACTTTTTTGCTTTAGCGGTGGATTACAGAGAGTGTACAGACTTTTCAGTTGTTGGACTATGTTGACAGTCAAATCGTGTGAATGTGTGCATTAGAAGCTTGTTTAGCTGGTTTGACTCATGCTACCTGTGTAACATACAGAGGACACACGTGCTGTAGTGCAGGGGTGCCCAGTCCTGGTCCTCAAGAGCCCCTCCAGCATGTTTTAGATGTTTCCCTCTTCCAACACACCTGATTCAATGATCAGGATCATTATCAGGCTTCTGCAGAGCTTCAGGATGAGCTGATCATGTGAATCAGGTGTGTCGGAAGAGGGAAACATCTAAAACATGCTGGATAGTGGCCCTCGAGGACCAGGATTGGGCACGCCTGCTGTGGTGGTTCACACATTCTGAAACTGAATATTTCACAAAACTGGCTACACATGGCTGGATCACCTCCTCATCTACCTCTCATTATGTGTCATCAATTGTCTTTTTGTGACGACATGTGTTTTCCTTTGGAGGTTTTCCGAGCACATCCACCTGGGAGGAGACCCCAAGGCAGACCCAGACCCTGCTGGAGGGATTATGTATCTCGTCTGGGCCTGGGAACGCCCCAGGAAGAGCTGGAAAGCGTTACCTGGGGGAGAGATGTCTGGAATGCCCTACTTTGTCGGCTGCCTCCATGAGCCAACAGAAGAAAATGGATTGATGGATGATCTTTTTGTGGCACTGACACAAAACTATGAGGGGCCATCAGGGACATTATTCTGGATGGTATAAATCAGTAGTGTCAAGAAGAACTTCTTCAGTGGGCCAACAAATGTTCAAGTGTTCCACAACACTTCAAACTGCCATAAAACTTTAAGGACATTTACTGACAAACTGAATAACTATCGAAACAACACAGTAAAACTCAGAGTCAGACCATGGTCATGTGCATTTCTTAGATGTAGTGTGAATTTAGCAAGATACAGCAGGTGATTTGGGTTTGAAATCCACTTCTTTTATATCTTAATTCATTTGTAAATATTCCATCATTATTTCCTAAGTTATATTAGCATGTCCTTTATCAAACACAGTCACAGCAAATCTCAGCCAACTTGGTAAATTATAAATGTGAGTCCTACAGTACTCTAATGGCTTTATTGGTTTTATTTTACAGCAAATGACAGTGTTTATAACCTGGCAACCATCGATTGTGGCCAAGTCAGTGTTAACACAGTGTTGTGTTTAATGTTTCATCCTTTAAAACAAGGTGTTGTTATAATTATTAGCTTAGGTAATGCCAGCCATAAAGCCAATAGAGGAGATCCTTTGCTTGATTATAGCCAGGGTGTCCTGAAAATTACACAACAACAGCCTCTGGTTAGCTTCTCCTCCATGGCTGGGGTGAAGTTACCATCTATCTGTAATGAAATGTATTTCCTTCTGTTAAACACCAGAGGGCATGGTTCATACATCATACGGCTTTATGGACATAAGGCAAAACTGTGGAAACGAGGCCTTAGAGCAGAGTTCAGCATTTCTGCCCTTCAAAACTGCTATTTGCATAAAGTTACCTTTTTAATGTTAGTACAATAGTTTCTACTGTTTCAAGTAATTTTTTGTACATTTCTTCATAGATGGATCAATAATGCAGACTGCAGAGAGTTAATAAACCACAGTTGGTGTGTCTTTAGCCAGCAGAGGTTCTCACAGAGCTCGGCAACATCACAGTCAACTTTTATGTAATTTCCTTCTTTCTCTGCTATCGCGTCTATTTCATAACATATTGAGACGTCAGTCAGAACGCAGCCATCAGTGTGACTCAGGCGGATCAGATGCATGTCTGAATCTGACACTAGCATCATTCAGGTGCCACTTATTGTCATTTAGGATTTTGCAGAAACACTCGTAGAGAGATGTGCATATTTACCCACTCTGTAAAAAGCTTATTGTTTTTTTTTAACAGCTTTAAACAACTTTTTAATTCATTTACTGTAATTTTACAGATTTTCCCTGTTTAATTAAATTACACTTAACAGTTTTTCAACTCCTGAAGTAATGTTTTGGAAAACTCAGTTTTATCACATGATAACTGTTATTTGAAATACTAATATCCTGTCATTGGGATTCAGTTTTGGTATTTTCTTTATTTTTTTAAGTGCATAACTTTTTGCTTTGACGTCACATAGGACTTAATTCATATTTGAAAGGATTTAGCTTTGTGTGCAATTAAACACTAAACTTTTATGTCATGTCAACGATCAAGCGCCACATTCTACCCTTGAACCTGACTGAGGTTGGGGTGTCAGAAAACCAGTCGGTATCTGGTGTGACCACCATTTGCCTCACGCAGTGCAACACATCTCCTTCACACAGAGTTGATCAGGTTGTTGATTGTGGCCTGTGGAATGTTGGTCCACTCCTCTTCAATGGCTGTGCCAAGTTGCTGGATATTGGCAGGAACTGGAACACGCTGTCGTATACGTCGATCCAGAGCATCCCAAACATGCTCAATTGGTGACATGTCCGGTGAGTATGCTGGCCATGCAAGAACTGGGGTGTTTTCAGCTTCCAGGAATTGGGTACAGATCCTTGCAAAATGGGGCCGTGCATTATCCTGCTGCAACATGAGGTGGTGGTGGTGGATGAATGGCACAACAATGGGCCTCAGTGTCTTGTCTTGGTATCTCTGTGCAGTCAAAACGCCATCAATAGAATTCACCTGTGTGCATTGTCCATAACATACAACTGCTCATACCATAACCCCACCGCCACCATGGGCCACTCGATTCACAACGCTGACATCAGCAAACCGCTCACCCACACGACGCCATACACGTCGTCTGCCATCTGCCCTGTACAGTGAAAACCGGGATTCATCCATGAAGAAAACACCTCTCCAAAGTGCCAGATGCCATCGAATGTGAAACCTGAGACAGTTTCTGACAGTTTGTGTGGAAATTCTTTAGTTATGCAAATCAATTGTTGCAGCAGCTGTCCGGGGGACTGGTCTCAGACGACCTTGGAGGTGAAGATATTGGATGTGGAGGTCCAGGGCTGGTGTGGTTACACGTGGTCTGTGGTTGTGAGGCCGGTTGGATGTACTGCCAAATTCTATGAAGGGCCTTTGGAGACGGCTTATGGTAGAGAAAGGAACATTCAGTTCAAGGGCAACAGCTCTGGTGGACATTCCTGCAGTCGACATGCCGATTGCACAGTCCCTCAAAACTTGCGGCATCTGTGGCGTTGTGCTGTGATAAAACTCACATTTTAGAGTGGCCTTTTATTTTGGCCAGCCTAAGACACACCTGTGCAATAATCATGCTGTCTAATCAGCATCTTGATATGCCACACCTGTGAGGTGGATGGATTATCTCGTCAAAGGAAAAGTGCTCACTAACACAGATTTAGATAAATTGGTGATCAGTATTTGAAAGAAATAGGCCTTTTGTGTACATAGAGAAAGTCTTAGATCTTTGAGTTCAGCTCATGAAAAATGGGAGCAAAAACAGAAGTGTTGCATTTATATTTTTGTTCAGTGTCATTATAGATTCCACAATGAAAATAAAAGGTAATACAACTGACAAATCCACCTGCAGATCAAAGCAGCCTGGTAATATGAGGGCCTCAACTGGGGGCCACAGTTTATCTTTGTCTCAGGGTCTCCTGAGTGGGTTAATCCTACCATGCTGCAGATGATAAATATTGTATTTAAGAGTAACTTCCATTACAGAGGGAATCTAACAGAAAGTGGCACATCTGGCTCTGCCTGTTTTCACCCCTGACTGTGGAGCTACATGTTCAATATTTCATGCAGCCTGGTTTATTTTAGTTGGCTTATTGCTCAGCATGTAACACCGGTGACCTCTGAGGTCCACTCCGCACTGCAATCCATATTAACAGGCTTCTAATTATGCTGCTCAGTACACGTTTATCAAATCCAGCGGGAGTGGATGCAGACTGTTACTGACAAAAAGCACAGATTATAAAGATTTATAAAGGCTTAATGAAAGTTATGTAACTCTCAGGGCAGACAGCTCCTCATCTCTCAGTGAGCCAGGATAATGTCTTATATAAAAGCAAAGCCTCAGTGAGGGGGAGTTTCACTGCTCAGCTCACAGAACACACAGTGGTCTGTCAGGCAGGATCAACCTGTCGACAAAGAGTGAATGAAAAGCTCTTCCCATGTGAGACCATGCATACAAATACAAATCAATGTTCAAATTAAGCTACAAATCGGAAATGTAACAAACACACCTTCATAATAAAAGCATAAAACATCACTGGTGCAAATGGAATTGGTTTTGGGGTGTTGCAGATTAACTATTTATAAACTTAGTGCCATGGCCTTCATTATAACAGAGACTTGGAGGTCATGTTCAGTCACTTGATTTCTTGTATTCTGTCGAGTCTTTATGCCCCGTTTTGTGCTTTTTTTTCTGCATCAAATATTGTAGAAATATATTTTTTTGGAGGAAAAATGACATTCTGGCACCAGGTGACAATATTATATTGAAATATTATGCAGTGAGACTCTCAGGCAGCCTGAAGTGCCTTTCAAATATGTATTCCCCTGTAGATCAAATTTGCTCATTTAATATATTCACCACTGAGTCAACACACATCTGTTTCCCTCTGTTTATCCAGAGTCGGGTCATGGTGGCAGCAGACTAAGCAGGCCACTTCAAATGTTCCTCTCCCCACCAACATTTTCCAGTTCCTTCTCGGGGATTCTACGGCACTCCCAGGCCAGATGAGAAATGTAATCCCTCCAGAGAGTTGTGGGTTTACTGCAAGGTCTCCTTCCAGCTGCCTGAAAAACCTTTCAAGGAAGGCAACCGGGAAGCATCCTAATCAGATGCCTGAACCACCTCTGCTGGCTGCTTTTGGTGTGAAGGTGCAATGACTCTACCCTGAGCTCCTCACACGGAGGTCTCTGTTTGTGGGTGAGATCCTGGGTACTCTGATGTCGGGGGAAGTAGCTCCTGATAGGGTCTGTATGAGAGGACCAGACAAAGAGCGCGATGGGGACCTTAATGAATGCAGTGGCAACACATGGCAATTGTCTGTCATCGTTGTTATTGTCTTTTGCAAGTGCTTGTTTTCAGTTACAAGGAACCACTGACGATATTTATGGGGGAAGCTAAACATGTAGTCACCTCTTGATCTACACTTGACGGGCTATTACAAAAATGTGATATCAGGATGTGATGCAGCTTTAACTCTTGACTAAAATGTATGTCAGTGATGGACTATATATGAATAAATGCAAATTAAATAAACATCAGTGTATTCTTTAAAATAGTTTCTTAGGGGGAACATTCATTGTTTCAAATACATTTTTGTTCCGTCAAAGCACTGCTTTCCGCAAAGGGCTTTTATTTTGAAGTGACAGTCGCTCCCAGCGGCGGTCGGTGTTTCCACTGTGAGCTCTGGGTGCCGCAAAGTTACAGAAGTCACAGCTAACCTCAGAGAAGGGACACTCAGCCGGGCAGGTTAACGTTCCCAGTTTGACTAAACAAACACTCACGGTCTGGTCGTGTGTCGTTTAGTTGAATTCAGCTGGAGGGTGCGTGAGTTGTTGAGGAGAACGATGTCAAAGACGGAGTGTAGAGCGGCTAACGACATGACCGAGGCGGTAAGTTTGTTGTGTGCGTCCTGTGGAAGAACAACTGGGCGGAGAAACATCTGCATGAAGACTTTCTCCGACGAGTTTTCTGTGCCTTTCAGATGGAGACAACGATGCAGCGACTTCAGGGGAGATTCCAGGCAATGTCTGAACAGCTGGAGTCGAAACATATCCTTTTTCTTGTGTGGCTTTTCCTTTACTGCGAGACGTTTGAGGCGCAGCTCGGAAATGACGCAGCTGACCGTTTACCTGCAGTCTGATAGTGCAGTTAGCTAAACACACCTGAGAGCACTCATTAACTACAGACTCTGTTACACTATCAAACATGGCCGCTAGGGGGCGTTCAAACTCATACTAACTGTTGAAAGTATCTAATTAAGATGAGGTAAGATCTCAGAGTACCATAAACAAAGGTTAGTGAAAACACACAATTAGAGAAAAGCTAGTAATTAAACAGAAATCAGGAGACTCAGGTCTTTTGGAGTGGAGGGGCCTCTTCTGAAGTCCTTCTTTGACTCGGTGGTGGCATCAGCCATCTTTTTTTGGAGTAGTCTGCTGGGACAACAGCATGTCTGCTGCAGACAGGAAGAGACTGAACAGACTGGTGAAGAAGGCCAGCTCTGTCCTGGGCTGCCCTCGTCACCCTGTGGAGGTGGTGACTGACAGGAGAACGATGGCCAAGCTGTCGTCTCTGATGGACAGCACGTCCCACCCCTTACGGGAGACTCGAACATCACTGGGAAGCTCGTTCAGTGACAGGCGATAACCAAAATAGAGATAACGAAGGCCTTTTCTTCCTGTCGTGGTCAGACTCTATAACCTACAGTAAACTCCAAAACAATCACAAGTGCAATAATATCCTTGTTAAGAATGCTGCTACTCTGTAATCTACATGTGCAATCATTATTTTACTCATCATTTACAACGTGTAATATCACTTCATGTTGCTACTCAATCTGACTCATATTGTTGGTTCTGTACAGTTTTTTTTAACCTTTTAAACCTTTTTTGTACATCTTTTATATCCAGGAGTTCTGTACATATTTTTCTTATGACATTTTTACTAAGCACTCCACATACTCTTTGCTTGCACTATCCACTTTGCTACTGTAACAATCTAAATTTCCCCGCTGTCGGACGCATAAAGGATTATCTTAGCTTATCTATATTATCTTATAAGAATACAAAGAACAAAATGCAGAGTGTCTGAATGTGGTAAAAGTCTAGTTGTGTAAAGTGTCTAAGTCTAAAAAATAAAATAAGTACAAAGGATGTAAGATAAATGACTAGAAACAGGTCAGTAAACATAAAGTGAATTGAAGATGTATTGAACAGAAATATTGCACTTGACAATGATGATATTGATAGTGAAAACTGTTGCATGTGGTAAAAATTGCACAGATATTTGAAAAGTCCGATAATATTGCACATGAATTGAATATGTCGGTTAATTATGTGTTCCTCCTGCAGAAGGGGGAGGAATTATACAGTCTGATTGCCACAGGTAGGAAAGGTGGTGTTCTGTGGTGCACCTCGGTGGTCTCGGTCTACGACTGAAGGTGCTCTGACAGGACATCAGTGTGGCATGCAGGGGGTGAGAGGTGTTGCTGAGCAGCTTCCTCAGCATCCTCCTCTCTGACACCTCCACCAGACTCCAGCTTAACCTCAGGCCAGAGCCAGCTCTCCTGATGAGCTTGTTGAGTCAAGCTAAGCTGCAAATTATTCATACCCATGCCAAATTTTCATTTAGAGTGATTTATTATTCGACTATTGGGTTTCTTCTGAGTGGAAATGACATAAACAAGTGACAAAAGGTGGTAAGATATTGTGATTTTTAAAAAAAAAAAAACTATTTCTGTGGTTCTTTTTTGTTTACATTTTCACTAAAAATTCCATGTCCAAAATTATGTATGTCTCCTGAAATTGCTGTCACTATTTATGATAATGCAGCTTCTGTACCATTTAATATGTTGCTAGTATGTAGCATGTTCTAGAGCATTCAAATACACTATGTATTGGTTCTCAAGTCAGTTGCAGGTCATGGCTATAACCAAAAAGCTAAGTGATCTTGTTATTAGGGTTCATCCCTGAGAGAGAGGGCTGCACATTGTGGTTGTTCACAGCACTGAGAAAGGCTATGAAGTCATATTCAAGTGTTTTCAAGTGCCAGTAGCCAAGTATAAGGAGTTCCACAGTGTGAAAAATCTCAAAGGCCATAGTAGGAAGCCTAAAGTGACCCTGCACTTGCAAAAATGGTAGTGTGAGAGGCCTAGAAGGATTCATGGGACATCATCATCAAGGCTATCCTGATGGATCCTAGCAATTTTGGTACCAACAGCTCAACTAGACACTCCAGCAGACACTGAACAAGACTGAACAAGCAATTATAAGACACATTTGATTGATGTGGAGGAAGACACTAGGAAAAATTATGACTAATTTTGGACATTGCATTTTTCTTGTAAATGTAAACAGAAAACAACCACCCAGAAAAAGTTAAAATCAGTCAAATATCTAACACAGTGTTCATTATTTTCAGCCAGAGAAAACCAAGAGAACTCTATAAATAAACACTCGGGATGGATGTAAATAATTTTGGGCTTAATCTGTACCTGAACTCTGTAGGTTTTGGCCACTAAAAGTAAACTGAGGATGCTTTCAAAAGGGATTTCATTGATGCTTTTTATTTATCATTTGGTTGGTTTGGACATCCTTTCCCTTCCAAATAGTCTCAGATTAACCAATGTATTTGCACATAGTTTTTTTAAGGTACTCAGCAGGTTGTTCAGCATCTTGTTCCAAAGTTGATTTAGATTGTCTTCGGGTCTTCAGATGCTATGGATCTGTTGCAGGACTCGTCTTAAGCTAAATGGTACTCCGTCATGATACTTGCTGTGTTTCTGGCCTCTCTGTCCTGCTGCAGAATGACACTGAATATGTCAGCATGCATGTAACAGTCTTGTACTGTTCTGTTAATTGATACATGGACAGACAGGGAGATCATTCATCATAGGCTCTTTAAATTTACACCTTGCGTTCATGCGTGATCTGTATCTGGATAGGTTATCTGGAGAGTTATGTCTGATCCATGTGTCTTTGTATTTGCACCACCTGGAATAAAAATGTGTCCTTTTTATCTTAATCACAGTTTGATCTACTCTCCACATGCAAATCAGTTGAGCAGGAATGGCTGACGTGTCAACAAACATGATGCAACCCAGGTCAAGGGAAGCCATGCTGCCATATGGCCTCTCTCTGTGTTTTTTTGCTGATCTAACCTCTTCCTGCTTGAGTTATCACGAAGAGATGGATGAAGGTGACCTTCCTACATCTTTTCTTTTTTACCCTCTTTTCTTCCAAAGGTAGGCACATTGTATCATTGTCACAGTGTGAGTCTGACCACCTCCTAATGTGCACTGGTTGATATGACATCATTCTAATCTCAGAGTGTTTTACCTGCTGTTTCCCTTTGCATCAGTGTGTTTTCTCTTACTCAAGTATTTTAACCTGATCCTGATCACACTTTCATACCAGGTGGGAAAGGGGTAATATTAGCCAAAGCACGGCTATTATTTTATTTACACTGATGCTTATTCTAAAATAGCATTTTCAAGTGTCTTCCATGAATTGTCATGTCAGACAGGTCAAATGCTGCATGTTTTTAGCCTTGCAGGTCAGGCAGGTATTTCTCCTACGACTATTTAGTTTAGATGTTGTCTGACACAGGGTCTTGTTTTTACCTTTGAAGGCTGCTTTGGATGTGTTCTAGTACACATGGCTGTAAAACATGGCCATGATGTCGATGTGAAATGAATATTCCTTCCTGTATTCCCTTGTGATGCACAGATTTCTTAACTTTCACACTTGATCAGATGGGAACTCGCATTGATGACCTCGAGAAGAATGTGGCTGAGCTCATGACGCAAGCTGGTATGGAGGAGCAGCAGCCCGCTTCAAAGTGACAGTTCATCTGTCATGTAGCTTCCCAACACTGAGGATGTTCTGCTGCCTTGCCAACAGTGATTAGAGGTGACTACAAAGAGCCACACTGCACATTTATCTCCAATCGTGAAATGGGACTGAGTTAAAATCACTAAAGCTGAACTGGATGCCTGTGTTTTCCCAGGTGCTACCATATTGTGATTATTTTGTTTTCAAGGCATGTGAAATCAAAAAGCGGTAGTGTGGAGGTTCCCTGTAGAGATTCAGTGTAATCAGACATAGTGATCTTTATTTTGACTGTCTTCTAACCAAAAAAATCTAGTTTGTCCCCTCAAGGTGTAACAAACAAATTACTACCTCATAGAATACACTCCCTGGCCACTTCATTAAGTACACCTATACCATGCATATAATGCACAAGTGTTAATGCAGCTATATGTTTACTCTCAGTACACACAATATGTAGTGATGGTAAACATATAATTAAATTGTCATTCTTAACTTTATTATCATATCAAAGGTAGAATTCAGAGCTGAGCTGTTGTTAAGGATTGCATTACAGTTTACAGTTGAGCCTCATAAAGGCAACATTGAGTGTATTTTCAAGGGCATCTTTTAGCATCTTAAATATCTTGAGACCTCACTGTTTACATCTGTATTTGCTGTGGCATTCTCCTCCTCTTTTACTGGCACACTGCGGCCGTTTACCACTAATATACTTACATACACAGTATGTGTGTCCTCCTACACATGCTGGTAAAGTAAGAGCTGTGAACAATGCTGGGTCCTGCCTGTCAGAACTTTGTAGCCCTACATTGCCTCTGGTGTCAAAGGCAGCCACAAACACACTTGAGGAGTAAAGTGCATGTTCAAGAACCTTGAAGTAGTGGACAACAAACGGTGTACTGATCCCAAGCTGTTTGCACACATTAAACATTCTTTCTGATTATTCTTGCGGTCTTGAAAGGCACTTGGTAACTGCAACATTTACTGGAAGTACGTCACACATGTACGCTACTCGCAAATCCTGCCAGCGTGGAGATGGAGCCATTCACATCTCACCACCAAGGAAAAGCTATGTTGTCATGTTAACAGGCAGTCAGCTGTTCTACAAAGCTAAGAAAACAGTTAAGCTCTACTGTCGTTCAGCTCTGCTCTGAAGCCAAAACACGCATTTAACCATGGTCAACTACGTGCACTGTGACCAACACTACAGTGAGTGTGTTGTACTTAAGATCCTGAAAAGTACATCTTAAAGGTTCTGTGTGCAACATTTAGAATGAATAGATGTAGCTAGAGCTCCAGCATCTCAAAACAGATGACAAGCCAGCCGCACCTGCCCCCTCTTGAAATGAAACGCGTCCACATAATTTAGGTAAACAACATTTATTCAGTCTTTTTTAAAAAATTTTACGTGTTGGGATTTCATTTTGGATTTTCCATTGCAGTGTGGAAGGTCGCACTCGATCTTGATCACAAGAAGGGCCAACAGTTTTATAAAGAGGGAACCGCATACCATCTGCCAAAACATAACAGAGAGAGTATGACTTCATTCTCTGCTATTACTCCTCAATATCTTTATGTCGCAAATAATTGATTGCTGCTATATTAATGCTATATTTACGTTCAAAAGCTTGCTTATTGCACCTTCAACTTTGTAACTATGCACCAAAAAAATCCCTTTTTCTAACAAATGTGTTGACCTAATGTCAAATACTTCCCAGAGTGATCCACTCACTCTGTGAGTCCACCAAAGGTTCTGTTTAGAACTGCTCCCAGCGTTGGTAAATGTTGCTTTTGCAGACGTGTGGGTCTTCTGTTGTTTACACTATGTACTTTATAGGGTTAATATGGGAAGTCCTGGGAGCATTTGCTGTTGACAAAATCTATGCAGTTTATTTCTGAGCTTAATACAAAATAATATAATGTGAAATTATGTCATATCATATACGCTTTGTTGTTTTCCTCTTGCCTGTATAACCTTTTTTTGTGTGTGGTGTTGCACTTAGATTAGCCATCAGAGGGGTGCGTTATGGAGCAAGTTTAACATAGTCAGGCTTCCTTTGGTTGAGCTGGCTCAACAAAATGTACAACTCCAATCAGGGATAATGGGTAAAATGACAGAGGTTATTAACCTTCTTTGTTAATCTAAGTTTTCTTCACCACACTCTGCACGTTCACATAAAATAGGGCATTTGACGCATCATTAGACTGTTGTTATACACAATATTGACCAGTTGCTACTTCATACAGAGGATCATTGCTGTAATTGAGAGCAATGACACCTGAGCTAACTCTGATCCTAACCCATAAAAACGGATTTATGCAATTTCTGCACCAGCAACTGAACACATATAGGTTTCTGTGACAACGCAGTGCATACAGTTTGTGCTACTGTGACTGTACAGCGTCGTTTAGTGGCATTACTAATGTACAGCTCAACAGGCTTTGCAGATATCACATATCATATATTCCTTCAGCAGAGAATATGATCAGGAGAAGAATTGGTGAATGACTGGTGCTTTTCACTGCCAATTTTATTCCTAAACTCTGAGCAGAACTTTTTCCGGATCAGGTTAGCTGTGTAGCATCAGTTACCATGGTGATGTAGCAGGTTAAAAGTCTTCCTCGCTAACCTGTAATTGTGTTTCGTAGTACACCCCTCTGATAGACTCTTTACGTGTGTGCACTAATATTAACATGCAATGACCAAATAAAGATTTTTTTCACAATGTTAGTAGTCTGTTAATGATTTTAAACCTTTTTTTTTTTTACCTAGCAACATTTCAAAGCATTTTTTCATTTATAAAAAAGACCAGCTGAGTTGACTTAGGCCTATATTAGTAGAACACAAAATGAAATCAGCTCATGCATCAAATATCATGATAAGTGAGGGATGTTGAGACAACAGTTGGTCTGTTGTATTACAAGTAAACTGACATTTTTTCACCATAAAGTTCTGGCTCTGCTGATCTGCTTGTTGACTCTCCAAAGCTGAAGTTGCTCTCATGGCATTATTGGAACATTTATCATATAGAACACTGTATTATTAATTGAAGCTAAATCTAAATTCTTCCACTCACACAAGTGTATATAGGATCGTCACTTTGCTGTTGTGATGGGAGTTGAGTGATTTGGGTTATTGACTCATAAAAACAGAGCCAAGTATTTCTTTGTCAAGTTCTCAAGGTGGTGTAAACACTGGAGATGTTTTTTAATGGATTTCCTTTTCATTTTGAGAAATCTTGCAGCAGGTTATTGACTTGACAGTGTTAGATTACGTTGCTATCTAAAACTCATTTTAATTAATACATGCTAATGTATTCCAGTCTTATCACTGAATCAAATATACAGTACATATCCAACATATAGTGACCTGCCTGACAATGTGGATATGATTATAGCTATGAGACAAGATGATGTAAGACATGCTGTTAATAGTAATCAAACATATTAAATTTATGTTAAATATGCAGAGTTATATGTTACTACTGTGTGGGCTAAAAGATTTTTTAAAAGATGATATGAAGCTTTCCGACAATCTTTCCAGACCCTTTGAATAATGTTACCGGCTGCAGCCTTTCAGCGAATATGAAATTAACATCAGTCATGAGCTGAAAAGCTGACTCATTTTCCCATTTTAGCACTTTATCAGGTTCTTTCATTTGGAGAGTCGTATCTCTTCCAGTAATTCATTTGGATGATTATAAAATTGAGAACTGGTGGATTGTAGTGCTGGTTATCAGTGATGTCGGAGAGAAGCAAAAGACAAAATATACAATGAGTGGGAAAGATGAGAAAAAAAAAGGCACAGACAGCTTTTAAAAATATATATTCTTTAGCAAAATAAGGTTATAAAAAATTTCAAGTAAACATCAGCAGCACATATTTCACAGGTTTCTGTATAACATATTCACTTAGAGATTTCATATATATATACACACACTCATACACCGATCAGGCATAACATCATGACCACCTGCCTATTGTGTCGATCCCCCTTATGTGGTCTAAAATGTTCTGAACCATTGGACATGGACAAGAGGACCTCTCATGGTGTCCTATGGGGTCTGGAACCAGGATGGTGGCACTGGATCCTTTGGGTGCTCTGGCTTGTGCAATGGAGCCTCTGTCAATCAAACTTGTTCCACTGCATCCTGTTGATACTTGATCACAATGGGGTGTAGGAAGTTTGGAGGTCAAATCAACATCTTTGGCGATTGTCACGTTCCTCAACATGTTCCTGATTGATTGATGTTGTTGTCATGTGGTGGGGTGAATTTGGGGGTAGACCAGTGACATTTGGGATTTCCATTTACATGAGGCAGTGTGCTTGGTCTGGGACAATGTTTATTTGGGTGTCTAAGTGTCATCAGGGCTGCACAGTGGCTCGGTGGTTAGAAGCTCACAGCTAGAAGATCCCCGGTTCACGTCCCGGTTAGGACGCATGAGATTTTTCTGTGTGGAGTTTGCATGTTCTCCCCCCCCAACCCTACAGAGGATTAAGTGGTGTATATAACTGAGTGATTTTAGTGGAGAGTTCAGACCAAAGAGAAATATTTCACAAACAAGAACAGGTACAATTGTTTCTGCATTATATTTATAAAAGGTACAAGAGATATTAATGCCTATAAATCTTGCTAATGACAGTTAGCATATGTTGTGTAAAATGTGGCCTTGTTTAAAATACCGTACTTACAAGGTAAAAGGCAGGGTGTTCTTCATCCTGTGTTTTCTATTTTAGACCTCCAGAAAAACTTGCCTCTTGGTTCAGCTTTATTCTTTCTTTGGGAAGTTTGGTAAATAGACTGACAGGTACTTCAAAGAAAGGAAAGGAGGAGGTGGTATCGTAACTAGAGAAGCTACTGTTTCTTTCAAATACACTTCAGTTGCTATTACAGTAAGATGCTACTACATCTTTCAGGACCAACATATACAGTACAGAAAACAGCCAGTAAGAGAGTGAATGAAGTAATCCAACCAGCCCTCCGATGTCCTCTGGACTGACTTCCTCACTTTGATTTCTGTAACTCTCAGATATCAAGTATGTGATGATGTAAAAACCGGTTTAATGAGTTACGAAAAATGAAGTTGTACCCTCATATATGATTTGCCATATTAGATAAATCTGAGGTCAGGTTTCATTTCAGCATTATAAGAAAATACTCATAAGACATGTCCACTGGTTACTTCATCAGATTGCTGCTGACATGAAGCTGCAGCCCCCTCTAGTGGTGACATGTGCTCACTGCAGAGAGTTAATGCCACTGACCATGGTGCTGAAATGTTCCTTCCTCATCTTAGACGTGTATATTAGTGAATGTTACTTACTTAAAAAATAACAGGAAATCTGAGACTGTGGTACACTGTATGAGCAAAGGTATTTAGACTCCATTTAAACTTGTTCCCGTTAAGAGAAATCCTATTGCTACAGCATGTATTGATTTTAGACAATACTGTGCTTCTAATGGGCAGCACGGTGGGGCAGTGGTTAGTGTATGTCTCCACAGGTAGAAGGTCTTTGATCGTATCTCCAGCTGGTATGTTTCCCTGTGTGCTAGGTTAACTGATGACTCTATATTAGCTGTATGAGTGTGAGCGTCCATAGTTGTCTGTCTCTCTGTGCTGACCCTCTGATGGACGTGTGCCCTGCCTTTTGCCCTTATGTCAGCTGAAAGAGACTCCAGCCCCCCTGTGACCCTCTACAGGATAAAGCTGTTCTAAATAATAGATGGTGGTTTGCTTCTTACTGTGTCTAACCCTTTATTATTTCATCATGACAATGCTCCTGTGCACAAGGCCAAGTCTATAAAGAACCAGTTTGCTGAGGAGCATTCTTTTGGAAAAAGCTACAACTCTGACAGTGAGCCGGGTGTTAAATTTAAAATCTGTTTGTGCCTTTAATACTTTAGCTCCCTAATACACCACCAATATGTTAAATTCATTTTCTGCCCCTCGGTCACTGAGATCATTATCATGGTGGCTCTCTCAGTCCCCCAGTCATGCGTGAATACCAAAGGACTTTTTAGGTTATTGCTTCCTCCACATTAAATCCTGTTACACCATTGGCAATTTCAAAACAAAATGAATCTCATCTATTTTCTTCATTTTCAGTTCTTCCAGTTTTCTTTCTCACTCTTTAAACTATTCAATATGCTTTACTTTAGCTGTCCTTTGCATATAGTTGCCTTCACATGTGTTTATACTCGAGTTTTCTGTGATTCTTCTCAGTACCTCCATACATGTATATGCCCAACTGCATGTCATTCAACTCTGTGTCTTCTCATCACTTCTATAGTTCGCCCTCTCTCTCCTTGTACCTCTCTGCAGGGGTTTTCTGGCTCTGGAGCTGCACGAGTCTGATTTGCAGCTGCTGATCCCACCAATCTGTCCAGTGTTTCTGCTCTCTTGACTGCTGCCGTTTCTCTCTGCTGTCCTTTTCTGTCTCACCTTTACCCTCACCCCAACCAGTGGAGGCAGACGGCCAAACTCCCTGAGCCCAGTTCTGCTGGAGGTCTCTTCTTTGTTAAGAAGGTCAATGTGTATGATATAAAGTATTGTAGGATCTTGTGTTTAATATTTATTTAGTCAGACACTTTGTATTTTCAACGGTACTGTAGGGTTTGAACTATAATATTTAAATTTGTCTGATACCTTTGTAATGGCAATTTTATTTCTCAACTGGAAAGCCCTTTGGCTCAGTGGCTGTTGGTCTCAATCTTAAAAGGTATTACAGTTGGGTTTTAATCCATAATGTGTCAATTACTCAAGTAAAATCCCACTGTAAATAACACTACGGGGTCTTAACGTAAATATCTAAAGTGGTTTGGGTAATTTGTAATGCCAGTCGTATTCTTCTTTACTGGAAGCCCTTGTGTTTTATAAAACTTGACTTGACCCAACATCAGTGCCCAACCTTCCTAATACTTTTGCAAGTTTCCAAGGGAAAGCTTACATTGATCAGAGGACACTACAAATTACTGCCAAATGTTCACATGTCCACGGCTGCATGGTGGCATCCCGATTAGGATGCTTAGGATCTTTCTGTGTGGAGTTTGCATATTTTCACTGGGCACTCCGGCTTCCTCCTACAGTCCAAAAACATGCTGATGTTAACTGATTATTCTAAATTATCTGTAGGTGTGAATGTGAGTGTGCTTGGTTGTCTGTCTCATTGTATAGCCCTGTGATAGAGTTGTGGCCTGTCCAGGGTGTCCCCTGCCTTCGCCCGAGCCCGCTAGGATAGGCTCCAGCCCCCCCTCGTGACCCTGCAGAGGATTAAGCGGTGTATAGATGATGGATATACATAATGTGCATGCTATGAGGTGTTTGTTGTTGTTGATGCATTTGCGGTGTTTGTGCTGTAGGTGGTAGTATTTCTCAGTGACATTTTCTTTGCACCTCTGCTCTCTTATTATGTTGAGACAGGTGACAGACACCGAATCACCTCTAAGACCAGCAGAAACATTATACAGCCTCCAACCGACTCTGTCATACAACATCTGAGTTCACTAGAGTTCATCTGTGCCTGGGGTTCTGTGGATGTGAATGTGTGTGGCTACATGTGTGCATGAGTGTACTTCAAATACCTCACTGTGATGCACGGCAAAGCCAAAGAGCAGGAACGCTGCTGACCGTGTTGCCATGGCAACCTGTGCCGAAGCAGACACTTGTCATCTTGTGTAAGTGTATTTATGTGTGTGTGTGTGTGTGTGTGTGTGTTTACCCATGTGCATGGCTATGTGTACTTGGAGGGCGGCCAAGACAGGGCAGAGAGGAGGGGTGCTAAGCTGATGGATTCTGCTCCTTGCTCTGGGTGAGTGTGAGCGCAGAGAGACACTTTTAGCCATCCATGGTACTACTTTAGCAGTTCACACACTCCTCTCCTCGACAGTGGAGTGGAGAGTGGGCGTGTGGAGAGCTGTGGCCGGCAGCGAGGGGAGGCTGAGAGGTTCAGCCCTGTGGCCCACGCTGGGTGGGAGGGGAGGGGAGGCAGCGAGGGGCTCTAATGGCTTGGTTGCATGGTTAGCACTCTGAACAGGATCAGGGGGAAGCACTTCAGGGAGTGCATATCAGTGTGTGTGTTCAGTTGGCGGCCCTGTTTCTCCCTCTATGTAATGCTACTTTTACACACTTCACTTACAAGGTGAAACACAAGGTAAATGCCAATAGTCTGAAGTGGCTTCCGCTCTCCTCTGCCTAAATATCTGTCTGTCTGTCTGTGGCAAACACCTACATATGTATGTCTGACTGGCTGTTAGAGGTTTTCCTTCCTTGGTGTGAAAACACTTATAGGAGATGTAGACGTGCCAGCTGTCAGAAGTGAGAGAGAAATATAGACTTGAAATGTGTGCTGTTTGAGGACACATACAGTATGATCTCCTCCCCCGCCTTTGTCTTTTCACAGTTCTCACTTTTCCTCTCTGTATTTATCTCTCTGGGCTGTTCTCACACCACAACCTGCACCCTCTCCCTACCCACTTCCACTTCCGCTTGCACATTCGTGTGAAGGGTCTGCCACATTAAGTGCTTTCCCAAACTGATTAACGTTGAGTGGAAGTGGGTTATAAAATCCTCCCACAGCGAGGCTACTTTGATGCAGGCCTTGTTCAGATGTACATGGATATTGCTTAAAATGTGTTTTGTTCTATATGTTTTGACTTTTCATCTACATGTTAATGTAGTTTTAGTCCCTGAAAGCAAACCCAGAACTCGACTTGTGCTGAAGAGGAAGCTGAGTGGGATGGCTAAGCTCTTGATTTTACCGGTCAGTCTACATTTCAGCCTTTATCTATGGTCATGAGCGCTACGTAATCGCTGAAAGAAAAAGGTTACAAGGATACAAGCTCTACTCCATAGGGTGGCTGGACTCAGTCTTAGAGATAGGGTGAGGAGCTCGGATATCTGGAGAGAGATCGGAGTAAAGTTGCTGCTCCTTCATGTTGAAAGGAGCCAGCTAAGGTGATTCAGGCAGCTGATTAGGATGCGTACTGGGCACCTTCCTTTGGAGGTTTTCTGGACATGCCGAGCTGGAAGGTCAGCTTAGAACAAGCTGGAGGAATTACATATCTCATCTGGCCGGGGAACGCCTTGGGGTTCTCCTGGAGGAATTGGAAATGGTTGCTGAGGACAGGGATGTCTGGAATGACCTGCTTTGCCTGCTGCTACCATCACCTGAATCAAGGTAAGCGGAAGAACATGGATGGATGGAAGGAAGAACAGCAAAGGCAAAAAGTAAAACCAGACCCTTAACTACAACAGGCGCCAGCAGAGACAACAAGGTAAGGAATGCCTGTAATTTGTTATCCATGTTGAATTTACCACTGGTAGCTAATGCTAATGTCTTTGTTGTGTCCTAGAAAACAGTCACATGAATCCAGGAATGGCACCTAGTGACAGTTCAGAGCCAATCGGAAAGCAAACGAGGGTGCTTACGTTATCGTTTCCAAAAGTCCCTGTTATTGCCCATTCCAACAGGGTCACCAAGTGTTGCCAGAAGTCTCCATTTTAGGGGTGGTAAAGCTTCAGAGTATTTTGGATGATAAGCTCAAAACATGGCTAGCAAGCCAGAAGAGGTGGTAACCAGTGTTAGCTTTTCCCCCAGCCCTGATAGAATCGATTATCATCATCACTAGGTGAAGGTATCTGCAGTGGCTAATTTCTCTGTAGATGGTCTCGACTATGGCCTTCGGGACTTGATGCCAACTTTTGTGGTGCTCTTTCAGTGATTCCTAACACGTCTCTGGGGGTCATCAGGTGGAAACCTCCCTTCAACGGTGTTTCACCTACTTAGCCCCACAACACCTCCAGGAGGCAAGGCGGTGAACTCTGACATCACAGAGTCACACCCCCCAGTGCCAGTTCACACTGCTCCTCCACAATCCAACCAGCACTGCCACGTTCAACTGACCCAGGCCTGTTTAGGAGATGCTCCAGGCAGCAACCAGTGCTGATGCTACCATTTAGCTAGCTGCCAAATGCTAATGCTGACTGCTAATTCAAACAGCAATGCCACGTTCAACTGACCCAGGAGATGCTCCAGGTAGTGACCAGTGCCGATGCAACCATTTAGCTAGTAAAAATGCTACATGCTAATGCTAACCACTAACTGCTAAAATACTTCAATACTGCTAACAAACTCACATAGGAGACTATGCAGCCAGATTCACCTATAATGCTAGTAACTGCTAAGATACTATCATACTACTACAGCTTTAGCCATTGTTAAATGCTACAATGCTACCATAGGCCTAGATGTCACACACAACTGCTAAGTGCTAAGTGATATTGCAAGAGGGCAAACAAAACGGGAGAACAAATGGAAAAACAAGACAAATCTGTACCTTACAACAAAAACACAAATAAAACAATACAAGCAATTTAATTGTAATATATTGTTTAATGTGTGTTATGTAAATGCAGAGGTATATAATAGTTTTATTTTTAAAGGTTAGGAATATTTTGCTGAGTAATTCTGTACTTGGAAGGCAGGATGTTCACTCATGTTTTTATGTCATTCTATTAGTTCTTAGTAGTGGGCAGCAGGGGTTTTTGTGCAGAATGCTGCACAGTACAAGGTGCTCATCGTATGTGGACATCTACAGATCCACAGAAGAGCAGCTTTCATCCCTGGAAGGTTTTCCTTCATCTCTGACAGCAGCACTTCCATAAGTCCTGAGTCGCACAAACAAACCAAAGGCACCAAGAACCAGGAGGTCTTGGGAGAGATAGGAAGTAAAAATAGATGTAGGCTCCCTCTTCCACAACACAACAAACATGCACACAAACACACACATGCATACGGGGGACACCTGTGTGTTGCCTCCCGCCTGAGGCTCTTTGATTCCTGGTGTGCTTTAATCTGTGCTGTGCTCTTGCCCGCCTTTGAAGTGAAAATCACTGTCACCTTCGCCTCTCGCTCTCCCTCGTTCTCTCTCCCGCTCTGCACACACACTCACACACACACAAACAAACAAACAAACAAACTACAACTGACCACCTGTTATCTTTGTCATAGTAAATGTAGACACGCAGCTCATCTAAGAGCCCAGCCCTCACTCATATATTCTATTCTACTGTGCCAGCAGCGATCCGTGCCTAAATTTACCCCAGCAGTTATTTTAGGGTAACATACATCACCTTCTTTCTGCTCTAATACATTTATATCTACAGGAATAGAAACTGATTTCCAACTTTGTTCTGGCGCAAAAGTCATTTCATGGCTGGAGGAGAGAGAGCACACGGTGGGTTGGGTGGAGAGGAGGAAAGAAATGACACTTTTATTTTCACATATTTTGCAGGGGGGGAATGTTATTCATTTGAAAGCAAGTTTAAAGAACAAAAATTCTCCATAAAGCCAATCATCCTTTAAATTATATATTAACGGTGTACTATGCCTATGTAATGAACTAGCGTAGAAGTGAGGCAAAGGTAATGGGATGAATGGATTAACAGCACATGTTGGTAAACCACTTTGTCCAGATTGAAAGATCTGAACAGCTACTGGACAAACATTTATAGTCCCCAGAGGATGATTACTATTAACTTTGATCATCCCCTGAACACATCATGAGCAAAACAAGCATTCAGCTAACAACTACAGTTTACTGATAACCGTCTAAAATATACGGAGTCAGACTTCCAGGGTTTCATATGTAACAAATCAAAAGAACTCATTCTTGCAGGATGGAGCTTTCTGTATCATTAATCCTCTTCAGAATTGGTATTTGGTTCCAACATGTATGGCTGAATTACTCCAATATTACAACTTGCCATTGTGTGGTGTAGAATGGTTTTCCGGTGTTTGAGCAGAGTTATAGGTGAGCCAGTGTGCTCCAGCTGCAGTGAGTGGGGAGTAGGAAGGGAATGTTTTAATGGAAAAGCCTTCTGAATCTGTAACTTCTATACACAAAGATGGGTTTTATAGGGGTTAAATCAATGACTGGACAGGACCTTTAATATGATTTTGATCGGGAGCCTTCATCTGGTCAAAATCAATTTGATCCAAACCCAAGACTATGGCGTTCCTTATCATGGCTATGCAGACACTCAGACCTATCTAGTGCTCTGATCAAATGACTGTGGTCCTATAGAGCTGCCATATCTATGAGAAAGTAAACAACTGGATGCAACAAAACTGCCTTCAAGTAAGTAAAGATAAGACTGAAACAATTCCTTTTGGCAATACAGAATGGAGGCCGGCACTCGGTGTTTACCTTTAGTCTAGGGCTCTACAAACTAACACCCACATCAAGAATCTTGGTGATGGGTTTGATGAGGATGTGATGAGCATTTAAGTTTCAGCAGCCACATCAAAGCTGTAACAAAATCATCATTCTGGCATCTTTAAATCAGCCAAAATGAATTTTGTTGTCAGGCAAGACTCAGAAAAAGCTCACTGATGCTTTTATTGCTTGTCAAGAAGATTACTTTCCTGCACACCTGCCTATTACGACCATTAGACATATGCAGCCCTTTCAAACTGCTAAAACGCCAAAAGGAGGAAGACATTTCTCCGATTCTTAGATCCCTGCACAGGCTTCCAGTTCAATATAGAACTGGATTTAAGGCCCTGCTTATTGTCTACAAGTCTCTGAATAATGTGGGCCCAGAATACATCAGACTAATGTTTACCGAGCTTGGTGGGCCTCTCTGGCCTGCAGGGACTGGGCATTTAGTGGTGCCCAGAGATCAAACCAAACATGGTGAAAAGGCTTTTAGCCATAATGCTGCCCACTGCTGGAACCAGCATCCCTTGAAACTTAGACTTACCCCAGCTGAAGCCATTTTTGAACCAAAGCCAAAGATGTTATTTTTTTCCACTGCTTTTTATTTTAATGTGCCACCTCTATGTATTCAGTATATTCGGGTTTAAACTCATGTGGGTTTTCACTAAATGTGCTTTTTTTGATGCTTCATCTTTGATTTTTCCTGCTCTTTTTGTTTGAATGTTTGATTTTTTATGGGGGTTTTTCTATTTTAAATATTTCAATGCACTTTGTTACAGCTCTTTGAATTGCCTTTGTGTTTGTCTCCCACCTGACCTTACTTGCAAAGCTAATGACATTCCCATCAGACTCAACTGTAGCTGGCATTAAGTGCTGATTAGCAACTAACACACTAAATTAAGATGACGCTGAGCTGAGGGTGAACACAATAAACACATCAAGTTCATAAGCAACAGAAACTTTTTCTCTGCAGCAGGTTTATTCAGTATGGACCCAGCTGTGTACTGGTTCCTGCTGGTTTCTAGTATGATAATTGTGGCACATTGTCTTTTCATAAAAATCCATCCATTATCTATACACCGCTTAATCCTCTGTAGGGTGTTTTCATAAAAATGTAAACAAAAAAATGTTGCGCTGTGTTTATTTTGCTAGTCCAAACATAGGTAGCTCAGGTTGCATATTACATCTCTCTGTGTAGATTGTTTGTTGTTGGATTTAGCTGAAATACTATTTCATGAACAATCTACCCATAACCCTTTCACAACTTTGTAACCATAAGATAATCAGAATTAGTTTTCACAATAACTCAAAAAGTTACCAAACAAATGCACCTGCCAAACAGTTATCGCCATATTTTACATAGAAGTGCCTCGTATCATCACAAAGTTCCATCAAACACGCCAAACACCACACATATAGGAGGGTGACAGATTAAAAGAAAAGGCATATAGCTGACAAGTGTCTTATAGTGTTGGGCCACTAACTTTCTAGAACTCTACTGGAGAGACAAACACTAATCTTCCAACAGATATTCACTCTTTTGATGTTTTGAGGATGGCAGTGGGGAGCGCCGTCTAACACGTTGGTCCAAATACTCCCATGGGTGTTCAGTTGGGTTGAGATATGGCGGCTGTAAAGGCCAAAACATATGATTCACATCATTATCATAGTCATCAAACCATTCAGTGACCCCTCGTGTCCTATGGATGGAGGCATTATCACCCTGGAAAAGACCACAACCATCAGAACGGAGATGTTTCATCATAGGATAAAGGTGATCGCTCATAACAACTTTGTATTGATTTGCAGTGCCTTTTCTCTCTGAGAGGTCAAGTGGAGCCAAATCATGCCATCAAAATGCTGCCACAGCATAACAGAGCTACCAGATCTACTCACTGTAGGTGTGAAGGGTTCAGGTTTTTTTCTTTAATTTGTCACCTGTCTGTACATTATGTATCTTTGTCTGGCACCGGGATGATGGCCAAAAATTCTTTGGGTCCTGTGGGCTGTGGGATGGGCACTCTGTGGCCTGAGCAGTGTGTGAATGGAATACATATTGTATGAATGCAACACATCCCTCTAGATTTGTAGGAAGGATTTCTCACATAAACCTCACATTTGCATAACAATACCTACATTGCAAATGTTTGCACAAACATCACATGCTGCAAAAATTTGCACACAAACTCAGTATTTATTCATGCCTAGGCACATGTAGATGGAACATTAATGCAAATGTATGCGAAGAAGGTTTACATGTAGCATATGGAGACAGAAGTTCTGAAGCCAATTATAGTAATGTGTGAAGTTTTTTGTGCAAATGTTAGAGCAGTATGTACACTTTTTCACACACTGGGGTGGCAACTGTAAAACTCTATTTAATTATCTTTTATCTGGTGACATACATTCAAGAATGCTCAGAATGGAACATTATTTTGCAGATGTTATTGAGTCTTTATGCAATAAAACGAATCATTCCTTACAATCGTTAGTTGTGATTTTGATGCATCATTACATTGAACTGCAGCCAGTGTAAAGTAAACTTCCAAACCTCATTAGATGGTGATTCTTTGATAGTAGTTTTACTTCAGTAGAAGGTACAAGTACATTTTCCTCCACTGTTGGTGACCTGCTTTTTATCACACTGATAATTATACTTGTTAATAGTTTACTATCCCATCTTTGTTCTCTAACCTAAGCCATCTTCTTACTTGTTTTTATACCTGATTTTCAAGACCTCCATCTGAATCTATCCATGTTTCCACATGCCTAACTTCCTCTCTCCATCTTTTTTAACTGCTTTACTCATGTATCTTCATCTCTCAGTGTGTCTCCACTGGCTTGTCCAACTCTTTCATCCGTCCATTTCTCCATCTGTGTCCTCCTCTCTCACCTCCCATCTCCCCATCCCTCTCTCTCCTCTCTCTCTCTGTGCCAGTGAAACATGGGTGTGTCCTGGGGACTGGCGGCCGGTAACCGACCCCGTCTCTGTCACCATGGAAACTGGGTCAGCTTCACGGTAGCCATGGCAGTGAAGCGTGCGTGTTCTCCTGCGACAGGTGTGTGTGTGTATTTGTGTGTGTTGATGTGTTTGAATCTAAAATAGGTGTGTGTGTGTGTGTGTGTGTTTGTCATGCGGTGACATGTGTGTGCAGGTTGGGGGCATTCTACAAATAGACAGGCCAGGGAGATAAAAAAGCAAGTATGTGACCAGATGTGTGCACACATGTGTGTCTGTGCACTTGGCTGTGTTCATGTGCATCTGTGTGTGAAGTGTGTATTGCCTTATAATGTAATGAACCGAGAATCACAGCAGGCTCATTATTCAACTATAATGATGACATATGACTCATTTGACTTCAATAATAGTGACATCCGAGTAATATTGCGTTTGAAACAATGACAAAATGTTGCACATTAGGCTGTGTTGATGCTTCTGTAATCCCTTATTATTGTAGTGGGATATTGCTGCTATAATAATATTCCATTACTGACAGCCGCACCATATGCGCAATTTGCTCTGATGTAAGCTGTGAGTTACAACCTATACGGGTTGCTGCCAAGGTTGGGCACACACTTGACTGACCAGGTCATATTAGTTGATTTTGTTACAAGTTACATTCACATCTAGCCAAAAACTATTTTCATAACTTACACATGCACTGCTTAAGTTTTTAGGTTAGTGTTAGCTGCTCTGTCTTCCTCTTTTTTGGGGATTTTTACAGTAATTTTACACCTAAGCAACTCCAGTCAATGTTACTCAAGAAAGTGTTACACATCTCAAATGCACATTTTAGTTTTCAGCATATAAGCCTTTGTTTCCCTGTGATTTTAGAGTGAAAACAGACTGCTTGAAATTTGCAAGCTGCAACCTATGGGGCTGAAAAATGAAGCCAGTGTGGAAGTGCAAAAAATACACATATGCAGTTCCTCAAATGTCCACTTGAGGCAGGCTCTAAAAGTGAGTCAACCTCCATAGACCCCCATGTTAAAATGTCCAACTGTACAGCAAAAAATAAACATATCAGCAGCATAGTACAAATAAGGTTTTTGTCTCTATAGCTTATTTCACCCATCACAACAAATGTACAGGGGAAACATTTTTATAGAACTCACCCATTTAAATTGCATTAAGGCTCAACAGTTGTGCATAATTAGGTGTGTGGCTGCTTTGAGTGACAGGCGGGTACCATCAAAGGACAGTCCATCGCTCAGGGACGTTTGCATGGTCTGCCTCAGATCCACCTCTTTGCTTGCTTTTGGATTAGCAGGAGGTTAGGAGAATTCAAGCACTGCCAAGATGTCTTTGGCCAGAGCCTCCACACGGAACCTCAAAACTGGAGACCAATGGGTGATGTAATAGAGGGTTCATCCTGCACAAAAGTATGCAAACTTCTTGGGTCATTACCTTATGAGGATGCTTACTTTTTTTCTTGGGACAGGAAGTTTTAGTCTCAGGCTTTTAAGATGTTAAAAGATAAGGGTAAGAGTACACCCTTAAATTTGGCTAGAAAACTCTGACAGTATATTTATGCAACACAGCATAACGACATCGAGGTTAATCACAGCTATGTTTGCCATAAGAAGACCGTTGGAAAGACAGGGAGTCTGGTGGAGTTTTGACAGTGTCACTGCGTGGGTAAGTCAGCTAGCAGCTCTCCTTCAAGAGGTTCACTGGGGTATAGCTATCTTGTTTATTGCATAACGGTGCTGTTTATCAGCTGTAAATATCTGAATACGCCACAGTTGTCTGTCTTTTCTGCTGCTGCAAGGAAAAAAAATCTTGTTCATGCAAACATGTCAACACGTTTGGATGCCCACCTGTATCGCTCTGGGAAAAAAACCCAAAAATCCAAGGAAAGTTGTAGGGGCAATGAATGGGAGCAAAATTAATTTTTTAAAAAGCAGTGTTTATCGTACTCGTACAAAAAGAAAGCATGCTCCTCACACTCTATGTTTGAGTTGTCAGTGGGGCAGTGTCCCATGTGTTTGAGGCAAAGAAAGAGTTTGAATTGAAACTGCACCAGAGGAATACACATTAGAGCAGGGGTGTCAAACTCCGGTCCTCGAGGGCCGCTGTCCTGCATGTTTCAGATGTTTCCCTCTTCCAACACACTTGATTCAAATGATCAGGATTGTTATCAGGCTTCTTCAGAGCTTGATGATTAGCTGATCATTTGAATCAGGTGTGTTGGAAGAGGGAAACATCTAAAACATGCTGGATAGGGGCCCTCGAGGACTGGACTTTGACACCCCTGAGAGAGAATCAGCCATGATGTTTGTGCATCCCAGTTCCCATAAATGTGACAAATGTGTGAAGTAAAGCTTTTCAGCTTAAGTTATGAATTCACAGAACAATACAATCTGCCAATGGCCACCTCGCAGACCTTTTATTGCACATACAGTATGTTGATGCAGATAGGTTTATAATCTGTATGAGTTCATGTATACACTTGTACAGTAATCCCTCCATCCATATTGGGGTTCACTTTTCTGTCTGACTGTATTGCGGATTTTTACATTGTATATATAAAATATGTAGCGTACAGCAGATGAGTAGACGCACATATGGAAAACGCAGCTACGGCCGCTATTGCTTGAGCTAGTTGGTCGCTGATTGATTGACGTTGATTGAAGCCAGTGTTTATAAGAGTTTGGGAAAGGTCAAAAACAGTGAGGGGAGGGTTTATAAAGCCTTACAATATATATAAAAATTAGAATAAATATAAGGTTGCTACTTTGTGGATTTCATATATTGCCTAGTGGGGTGGTGGTGGTTCTGGAACCTAACCCCCACGATAGGCGAGGGATCACTGCATTATGTATACAACATGTATGTTTATGTATGCATTCATTACATGTACTAGACCTAACAGCTCTGTAACTTGGGTTACAGTTTGGCAATATTCTGCTTTTAATACCTAAGGCAGCACCTACCTCAACAATCAGGGCCAGCATATGCTATACACATTGGATTCTTCAAGCTGTTTACCCACAATTTATGGCTAATCGTCACCATCATTACCATCGTATGTGATTATGTGTACAAACTAATTTAGTGTGTAGCTCCCTTTTAGCACAGTTCTTGTTATGAAACTGGTCAGCTGAGAACGTGAAAAATCAGCCAGAGCTTTTTAACTCAAGTCATGGAGCTCAATTAGCCAGCCAGTGTCTCCTGTGATTCAGCTGCCAAAACTGAAACTCCGCCATAATTATCGCTTTAAACCGCATGTGAGCTTCAAAAGTGTAGTAACACTATCAAATAGCCTATACTGTTGTACATTGATTACCCCACCCTCTCCACCCCCCATTTTCCCTCACCCCTCTCCTCTCCTACTCATTACCACGGCTAATTAGGGATCTGTCAAACTACCCTCTTCTGCTCTCCCTCCTTTTTATCATCACCCCCTTTGCTCCTCTTCCCATGTGAAGTCACTGGAGTGGAATCATTGTCCAATTCGAGGTGATCGTCATGGTTGCCTAACCCTCCCGCCCTCCACCCTGCCCTCCCCATTTTCCCCTCAATTCATCTCTCCCTGTCTGCTCCCTTTTTTTGTCCCCCTTATGATTAAGCGGTTGAGTGCCCAAGGTGGTACATCCATTGGTCTGCTTAAAGACAGGGTCATTAACACCAGCCAGCTCCATCCAGACAGGTGAGGGAAAAAAAGTGGGAAAAAGAACAAAGTTCATGTCCGCGAAATAAGGTAATGTAGGATTTTTATGGCCAAAGCTGATGTCAGTTTTCTGTTGTTATAGCAAGCAATTTGCACTCAAAATATGCAGAAAGTAGATTTTTATGCAAGGGAGATCTTACCTCTGACCCATGAAAACCTTTCATCTTCTGTACATTTCAAAAAACAGCCAACATAGTAAACAGGAAGCAATTATTCCAGCTTAAGATGTATGCTTTGGAGGATAATGCAAAGAGATGTTTTCACAGCTAGATTGAAATATCTGTTTAGCTGATGCAGGGAATGTACATAGATGAATCTATGCTTTATGATCTGCTTTACCCTAAATGGAACCATTATTAACAAAATTAGCATCCTGCTATATTGAAAGAGGCTTCAAGCTCACTATTAAGACCATCAGGGAAATGTTTACTTATGTAACAAATCAAGTCATTTTCTCATAGACTTTTGTCCCACTTCTTTATGCAACCAGAGGAGTCGCCCCCTGCTGGCTGTTAGAAAGAACACAGGCTTAGTACACTTGTGCAATGGCTTCACTTTTCAGACCCCGAGGCTACCTCCATGCAGTCTATGGTCAGCACACAAAAAACTGGGACAGAACTTGGATAATTGGATTATACTTCCAACCAACCCCACTTAGAACTTGCTCTTTTGCATTAATTGCGTATTAGAGACAGTTTTCATGGCGTACTACATGGATATTAGGTACAGAATTATAGTAATGTTTGGATTAAATGTGTCTTACGGTGCAAGATAAATTAGAAAGATAACTCAAAACAGAGTCCTGATTATGTGTGTTAAACTTGAAGAAAAATACTTCCACACTGGAATGATTTGTTTCATCAGCAGGCTGATTATCTTATCTAACTAATTTAAAATGGCTCCTCCACTCTCCCTGCCTGTCTGGAACAAGGAGGTTGAACTCAATTAGAATAATCAGATCCTCCTGAATAAACACCTGTTTTTTTGCACAACTCAAACTTTATGTTACTTTTGCGTGTCCCTGCATAATAATTCTTCTGCTGGTCTGATGCTACTGTACTCATATTGCCTCAGGCAGCCTGACTCCAAGTTTCTATCTCCAACATCAAACAAAATGGCAGATGTTGACCTGCGATGGAGAGGCCATCTCAAGACATTTTCCCTAATCCCATTACAATGCCGCAGACGGAGGAGAGGAGGGGAAGCAAAAAGGAGAGAGGGTGAAGGAGAGAAAAGGAGGGTCAATAAAAGAAGGGATGGAAAGAATCTGATTAGGCTTCTCTGAAAGGTCCGTGGAGCCTGTTGCAGACGCAGCAGCAGGTTTGAATCCTTAAAAAGTGACAGTAAAAGTTGTGAGCTACACTGTGAGCTTGTGTAAAGCAGACTGAGTCACACTGATCCATAAAACTGAAACACTCACTGATTTCAGACTGTATGTTTAATCATCAGTGCTGGTAATTAGCTGCTAGGACAGATTCCTACCTCCTCAATCCATGTCTCGTTCGCTCACACCCATGTTGTCACCCTTGACAGCGAGCAAGAAGGGGAATAAAAAGAGGAAGAGGAAGTGGGGAAAGATAGAGCAGGAGATCAGAGATTAGTGAGAAATATGGAAGAAATGTGGAAGAAACGGGACTAAGAGTAACAACTAGTCATGAGTGTTTTCTGATCTCTTTGGTTAAGTTTAGGCTTGACTGAAAAACTACTTTACACTCTATTGTTTGTGTGTCTTGGGTATATCAGAACATTCTCTGATATGAGAAATGCTACATTCCAGAAACATTTGAGACTGAAATCTGGCTGCTTTAATTGAGAGGCATCCCGAAAAGGTGTAAATGCATCTGTCAAGTATACGAGTCAGCCTGATGAAACAGCCTCTATAGGGTCTGCCCCCTGTGACCATGTAGGTTAAATAACTCTGAGATTAGCTGTCATTCTCCCTGAGACTTGAGACGGAGAGAGAAGTTGTTGCAGTGCATTTTATATATTAGATCATACAGATGGCCCACCAATCTGTTGTAGTGTTTATCTAATTCCTGATCAGTTCATGATCTGCGCAGAATATATGAGGATGTGAGTGGGAGCCATTTTGTCTCACTTAGCAGATCATCCATGTGTTTGCGTTAGTTTATACGCCAGTCTGCCACAACATTAAAACCACTGACAGGTGAAGGTAACAACATTGATACTTGTTACAATGACACCTGCCAGTGGGTGGGGTGTATTAGGCAGCAAGTGAACAGTCAGTTCTTGAAGTTGAAAAATGAGCAGCGTGAGGATTTGTGGGGGGGGGCTTTGACAACAGCTGAAGTGTGATGGCTAGATGGTGTAGTCGGAATTTCCAAAACAGCAGGTCTTGTGTTCCTGGTATGCAGTGGTTAGTATCTTTCAAAAGTGGTCCAAGAAAGGACAGTCGTTGAACTGGTCACATGGTCAATGCTGCCCAACTCTCACTACAGTGTTTGGACAGCTGACCCCGTGTGGTCTGATCCCGCAGAAGAGGTACAGTATAGCACAAACTGCTGGAAACCTTAATGCTGCTAAGATAGAAAAGTGTCAGAATACACAGAGCATCGCAGCTTGCTGTGTAATGGGTTGTGTAGTTGCAGGCCAGTCAGAGTGCCCACGCTGACCCCTGTTAAAAGCATATTACTGCTATGGGAAGGTGGCCTGGTCTGATGAATCATGTTTTCTCTTCAACTTTGTGGACAGCAGAGCAAAGTGTGTTGTTCACCAGGAGAAGAGAAGGTAGCAGGATGCACTATGGGTAGATGGCAAACATGTAAGGACTGTGCTACACTGGTGAATGTTCTGCTGGGAGACCTTGGGTCCTGACATTCATGTGGATGTTGCTTTGGCATGTGCCACCTACCTAAACATTGGTGCAGACTACATACACCCTTTCAGGACAGTTGCATTCCCAGATGGCAGTGTTCTTTAGCAGGACAATGCTCCCTAGAAAACTGCAAACGTTGTTCAGGAATGGTTTGAGGAACACGACAAAGAGGCCAAGGTGTTGATCCAAATTCCTCAAAGCTCAATCTGATCAAGCACCTGTGGGATGTGCCAAGTCAGATGCTGAAGACCCCACGTCATGACTGAAAGGACTTAACAGATCTGCTGTTAACGTCTTGGTGCCTGATATCACAGCATATCTCTTTAGGGTTCCATGTAGTCCATGTGCTGATGGGTCCAAACTGTTTTAGTGGCACAAGTGGCAACTACATAATATTAGGCAGGTAGTTTAGGGTTGTGACTGATCGGTGGAAATTATGAGATTTTTCTGACACTTTTGGAAAATATAAAACGGTTCCAGATGTTTTACCACCACAGAATTTTAGATATACATGTAGTCTGAGAAAAGCAGTCAGAATTATGATCTGGCTAGTAGCAATGCATGTATGTGGGTGAGTATGAGTGAATATGTTTCATGTCACACCCAAACTTAAGACACTTAACTTGAAAAGTGGGAACTGGCTGACCTGCAATGATATAATACTCTTGTTTTACAATCATACATCTTTGCCTCCCTTACTTGATTGTAACAGCTTGAAAGGTGTTTTAGTGCAGTAGTAAACACTGTGTAAATGAGTAACCTATGATATTTGCAAACATCTTTTTAGTCACTTTATCTGGTGAAAATCAAGTTTTTACCTTGTTAACATGTCCATATGGTGTTTTTTTAAATGCTGGAAGACACATAAAAAGAAAAGGTAATCAAGGCCATGCCACAGGATTTTCACATTAAAACTGCAGTGTACTGATGAGTCTCACAAATACAAATTCAGACTTGTGATAGGCTGGCGACCTGTCCAGGGTGTCCCCTGTCTTCGCCCTGAGTCGGCTGGGATAGGCTCCAGCCCCCCTGCGACCCTGTAGAGGATTAAGCGGTGTATGGATAATGGATGGATGGATGGACATGTGATGTTTCACATATAACAAACCTAAAGAACCAATCCTGTCAACTTGCAGAATGAGCATTCTGTGTCATTATTCTTCTTTAGTTTCGATTTTGAACATGCATGTTTGAATTACCCCAGTTTTAAAACTTGCCATTTTGTAGTGTATGTAGTTCTACAGTGTTTCAGCAGAGTGGTAGGTGAGCTGGTGTGCTTGGGCAGTGTGAGAGGCAAGAATTTCATAGATCTGCTCATTCTAGAGGAAGATACAATTACATTTAAGCCATTTTAAGCCAGGAAGGGATACTTTTCATTTGAAAATATGAAAAGTAAATATGTGCAAGGAAGTGAGTTTTTAGGGGTTCAATCAACGATCAAAAGATGGAGCTTTAAGTATTGTTGTCCAAAACTATTAAAAGCACTTCAGTGAACCACATTGTTGCACTGAGTGACATGTTTCTTCATTAAAAAAACACAGGCATCTCAGGTTATTCACAGATTTTCAGAGACATGAAAGTAATTGCTGACATAAGCCTTGAATTAAAGCTTCAAAATGAACAATAGTCCCCATATTTTTTGAAATGAAGATGTCACCTTGTGCAACAATGGGGCTCACTAATGTGTTCTTTTTAAGTTTTTGGCAAAGATGATTCATTGATAGTTTTGATCTTTTCGCTCTATAATTTTTGACTATAACAAAAAATATGGAAAAATCACTAAAGTTGCCCATTAACATCTAAAATCTTGGAGTACAGGAACACTATAACAATGACGTTCCTCTCCGCTGACATTCATCCATACCTACTGAAGACAAAACGCCTCCCACTCATCACTTTTATCAAATGTCTCATATGTCCTGCCCATCTTACAATATTTTTAAACATGTAATTGTAGCATCGCATTGGTTAAATGTCTAAAAATTGTGACGAATTCATCTGCAACGTCTGACTCTGACACTCACACCATCCTATTATCAAAAACACACTGTGGAAGCTCTGTCCAGTTCAAGAGGCTATCTATTTTTATGTCATGAAAATCACTGGAAAGATGCTGCAATTATGTAGATAAAAATTCTGCGCCCGGTGGCTTTAAAATTGCAGTGGTAAAACACACAGCCCTCAGTGATAGTCTGACAAAAGAATGAATGGATGGATAACAAGGAGGTGGAAAAACGGTGGGGAGAAACTAAAGGACGAGAAGAGTTGGAAGTATCAGGGGGGAATGGAAAAGGAGGATGAAGGAAAGAGGAGAAGGGAGGGAAAAGCAGGCAGAAGGAGATGGGCGGAGGAGCCGTCCTTTGTGGAGTGTGGAAAGGTCAATTAGACAGTTTACAGGCCGCCATCGCACCGAATTACACACCACACGCGCACAACCTCAGACGCACACCGAGACATGAATGGAGGTTTGAATTTCATTATCAGGCTGCCAACTTGCCCATCAATTAGCATGAATAAGATTATATCAGCTCTTGCTGAGGGAATAGGCCCACATCACAGCTTTGTGTTGTCATTCATACTCACTGTATCTTCCAGGTCTGCCCTTGGTATTGTAACAGTGACCAAAACAATGCATCCATGTTAACTACTTCTTCAATTGTGTTGCAAATAAAATCTGAATGTAAGAGATAATTCTACTTTTTTTTCCTGCTGTGTAAATTGAATAAGGCGGGAAAAGAGGACTTGAGCGAAGACTGAACAGTACCAAAGTGAGGAGATCAATGGGAGGATGGTGACAGAGGACAGGAGAGATGAAAGAGGGAAGAGAGGGATGAGAGGATGAGGACAGGCTCAATGGGTTGTCTCCCATGACAACCAACGCTGCTGATGGACACACACACACTTCCTCATGAATATTCATAGGAGCGAAAGAGAAGAGGTTCATGCTATATTCATGCCTTTTTCAATAAAGCATATTTCAATTAGAGGGCGGGAGATTCATTTCATATCAATTAATGCGGTTTCAATAATACATATTTGAATTACAGAGAGAAGAGAAAAAGAGGCAGAAAGACAAATTGGGCGAAGGAGTAAAGAATAGTTAACCTACTTACTTGACTGCCTAAAGACTTGCTTTGACTTGAGGTTTGAAGAAACATTTTGGGAAAAACATATTTACATGTTGATACACTAAATATAAAGCTAGAGCCAGCAGTGAGTTAGCTTAACTTAGCATAAACAGTTAGCCTGGGTCTGTCCAAAGATTAAAGATACAGCCTCTCACATAACAGCTCATTGAATTACAACCTGTTGAGTGTTTGATCTTAATGCTAGAAAGTGGGACAACATATTAAGGAACATCCGTTACTATATTCAAGCTCTTGCCAGACGAGTTCACACAATGCCGGTTAGGCCTATCAGCGCCATCTCTCCGTATTTTGTAGTATACCTGAGTTTTAAATGTGGCATTGGATTTTACATTAGCCGACAATGATTGGTTTGTCAGGGTTGAAGACAGGAGCAACTGTAGCAATAGAATAGGTAGTATGGTAGAGCCTATGGAGGAAAAACTTAGGAAGTAGCTAAGAAAGGTTTGTGATGCTCCAGATAAACAAGAAACTCAGTGTTCAGAGGAAAGATTACATGCCAACAAAGACAGCAATCAATGGCGAGTCACACATCATAGTCACGCGTTAACAGTGTTTGTGTAATTCCTTGCACTGCCAGTTAAAAAGTGAGTGGAGCTTAGTAAATATGTCAGTGCAGCATGGAAATATGGTGCTCAAAAGCTGCAGAGGACTAGATGTTGCCCTCGACGCACACCCTCACCTGTGCTGTTAAACTGGGAGGAGGAGGACAATGAAAGAATGAGAATAAATGAGAACAAATCAGACTATATTCTTTGTTTTCAATTTACCAGATGAGCTTCAAATATACACGTCCTGCTATGATGCTATCCAACTACTACTACTACTACTAACGATCAAGCTCAGTTTTGTTTGTTGGGTGGAGTTACCTAGTCACCCCAAATCCCACTTAATTGGATGAATTTCTGTAACTGCCCCAAAGTTCAGGTTGAGTCATCACAATGTTTTTCTGCTTTAGAGAAAGAGGAAAGGGAAGTCAGGCTACAGCACAGTGGACCAGCTTTTCCCTCTATAACAAGTGATTGAGAGGTCTTTTGAATTTGCCATTCGAGCCTGTTTTGTAGACAGCTTATGACTTCCTAAAAGGATTGTGTAGGAGGCACTTAAGGAGTAGGGCTTGCTGTGTTCGTATGTTTAAATCACACCTGCTCAGTGTGGGTGTCGGACTTCGTCAGAGCTGCACCTTGCCTCCAATCCAGCTTGTGATTTTCACTGACAAGATTTTAAGGCATAGCCGCAGTGAGGAGGGTATCTATCATGGGGAATCAAGAGATCACATGTCTGCTTTTTGTGGATGATGTTGTCTCACTTATTGCAGGAGGGCCTCCGGTGCTTACTCAAATGGTTTCTCTTCTAGAAAAGGATGGCATGCTCCCTTGGGTGAAAGGGGAGAGGCTATACTAAGTGGAGAAGTCAAGTATCTTCTTGAGGGCTTATTCATGAGGAAAAGGGTTCATGAGATCGACTGCAGGTTGGGTGCAGCTTCTGCAGTAATGTAGTTGCTGTACCGTACCTTAATGAAGAGAGAGCTGAGCCATAAGGCAAAGCTCTCAATTCACCAGTCAGTCTACATCCCCACTCTCTCCTATGGTCATGAACTTTGGGTAGTGACCGAAAGAACAAGGTTACGAATACCTGCAGCTAAAATTAATTTTCTCTGCAGAGTAGCAGGGCTTACTCTCCTAAACAGGTGAGAAGTTCATAAATCTCAGAGAAGCTCAGAGCGGACCTGCTGCTTCTTCCCACTGAGAGGAGCCAATTGAGGTGGTTTGGACACCTGATAAATATGCCCCCAGGCACCTCCCTTTAGAGGTTTACAAGACACGGCCAGCAGGGCAGATCCCCCATGGCCAAGTCAAGACTCCCTGGAGGTATTATATCCCCCAGCTGACCTAGGAGTGGTTGTCGATCCCATTGGAGGAGCTGGAAACAGGTTGCTGGAGACAGGGAGGCTGTACATTTCTGCTTCCCCTAATGCTACCACAACCCTAAACTGAATCAAGACGCAAATTATAAAAAGACAAATGAAAATTCAACACAGAGACACAGGAACAGAACTTAGAAAATGTATTTTTCATGTCATTTTGGAACATTGAGACTAGTTTTTTACCTTAAGAGAGTTTCCTCTTCTTTCCAGTCTTTATGCTAAGCTAAGCTAACACTAGCTAGCTTTGTATTTGCCCACCATTAACGAGTATGGTGTCAATCTTCTCACCTAACTTCCAGCAAGAAAGTGGAGGAAAGTGTATTTAAATCTCAAAGTCTTAAACAAGGATTTATTGTATTGTATATATGATTTTAACCTTTTAACGACTGTATTGTAATTTCTATACATTTGGACTAAAACAGGTTGTTCAATTATTAATCAGTTATCCGAGTCTCTCTCTGATTGAATGTTTACCTTGGGCTGAAGGTCACACACACACCACGGAATATAATAGGTGTGTGTTGTAGTGGTCCTGCAGAGTGATAGACGTTAACCTTGTGTTGAAGGTTATGTCAATCCCAATGAGAGGCGCCAGCTGTCCTTGTCTAATCACACTGTGACACATTTTCCCTTCTTTTTGTTAGAACTCTATCTTTCTACTACGAAACTCAACACATTTTCATGCACTGAGTGTCACATCAATGGTGAAAAAGGTTTGCTTGTTAATCTGAGTTCTGTTCAAATTAGGTCACAAGTTTACATCGCATCTGCTTCATAACATGTAAATTCAGATAAAACGATAATGGAGGCTAGAGTCTATAGATTCTGCTAATAACAACAACAGTGTGTAAAAGCAATTTGGCTTGATGGAAATCAATACATGCACTACAGTTGAAACCATTATATAACCATGTGGGACATTATTGGAGGCTCTGCCATAAGACAAAAGGTACAAACTAATTCTCTGCGCCCACAGTTTCTCTCATAAAATGACATTTGTGCCTTGAAGTAAAAATACAGAGACAGTGTTCTGTGTCTCCCAGTGACACGTGGAGCCTTTTTCTCTCAGTTAATAGATGAAATATGGAAATGTTAACCATAATAGATTCTGTGTGTCTGACTTCCATTTATTCTTTGCAAGTCAGCATCTGTTTGACTTAATAAGGAAATAAGAGAGTTTTTTTTTAGGTTACAGCCACAATTTCTACTTTACTATAGCCTTATTCCTTTTCAAGATAACTACAGTTAGTTTTTTTATAAGCTGGGGACATGTCGCCAGGCTTTATTTCAACGTTGTAAGAATCAATAAAATCAATATTTGTCCCACTTTTTCCTTGGATCATTCAACATGCATGTTTTAGTTTTTGACTTGATCTCCCAGGATCAGAATAATAGGAAAGATCAGAAAGAGTCAACCTGCACAATTCAGCAAGGCCTGCATAGGCAAATGCTCCGGGGTCCCCAAAAGCTGCAGGTTTAGTCAGCGACGTCAAGTCAAATTTTGTTTATAAAGCCCAACATCAGGGGGAAAAAAGTTTTAAAGTCCGTACAGCATGCAACACTTAGATCCTCAAATCAAAGGAAGAAAGAGCTCTTCAGAAAACCTTTTATGGGAGAAAACGGAAGACATCTAAGGAAAAACAGCAGAGGAGTAATCCCTCTTATAGGGTGGACATATCAGATATGAAACAGGTGTGTGTTTACCAAAGAAATAACAGGTTCAATTAGAGTATGAATGATCTTAAAGACAACAACATATAGAGACATAGACGTCAATGGGTTTATGCTAATTTAAACTTTAGAATCATGTAGCACTAATGCAAAAGAAATGTAATCAAAGTAAAATAAAAACCTGCAGGTCAGTATTCTTGGAAACATGTTCACATTTGATAATGTTGTTGTTTTCAATTTATATCCAGTGTCCACATCAAGAACCAATATTCACATTTTTAGTAACCATGCTGACCATGGACTGGCAAGAGGCTGAGTCACCACCACTGTGGGCCCCTGAGCAAGGCCCTTAACCTGTGACTGTTCCCCGGACACTTCCACAGCAGCTCACTGCTCCTAGTATGGATGAGTCAAATGCAGAGAACAAATTCCTCCAAGGGCACTAATAAAGTATAGATTATTATTATTATCTTTCCCTAAAGTCAACCACATGTTTTTGTTGTGTAACTACAGTTAGACACACATATCGTATTTAATCATTTATTACTTTATATAGCAAACCACAACTTTGTGACATTTTTTACAATTGTCATATTGCGGACAAACATTGCAGACAATGAAAACCTATTTAAACACCGTCAAAACATAAAGACATTGGGAATTGTAGGATATTAGTGTTCTTGTTGGATGATGGGGTTGCAGACATGATAGCAGCCTTAAAGACTTCTGCATGAAAATATAAATGGAGTTGTGACAATACTCACTGGTTTGCACTGTATCTGCTTTGAAGCCCAGAGTTGCTACTTTTGGTTAGAGCAGTTATTTTTTTTTAAATTTTAGAACCAGGATCTTTGAAATACTAAGTGTGAGGTCTTGCCCAAAACAAACACTAACTAGCTTACTAGGGTAGTAGGTTGTTGCCTACTTTAACACCATTGTGCTAATTGGGCACTTGGGTAAATATTGCATGACAGCATCCTGAGAGGGTCTTGTTAGCGTATCTCCTTAACCACAAAACTGCATGAAATAAATCATCCTCTTGTACCACAAGCTCCCAAATCTGAGACAGTCTGAGTTCAGGAGCTGGGAAAAGCAGCAGATCAATCACAGCCGTCAATCATCGAGCATATTGAAGACATGAAACCTTCTATAGAGCTTCAAATCAACAGTAAGGGAGAAATAACTTCCACGATTGCCACCAGTGCTCTTATTAGAGGGCCCAAGCTTAGTGATTGAGACAACAAAGATTCAATAAAGTCTTTCTGGTTCTTCATAAAACATCTAGCAGATCTATGAAGTCTTCACCTATTTCCCACTCACTGCAGCTGAAGCACACCAGCTCACACAGCCACAGTTACACAATGGTAAGATGTAGTCCACCCCTTATCTATACATCACTTAATCCTCTGTGGGGTCGCGGGGGGGCTGGAGTCTATCCCAGCTGACTCGGGTGAAGGCAGGGGACACCCTGAACAGGTTGCCAGTCTATCACAGGTCTACACATAGAGGCAGACAACCAAGAATGCTCTCATTCACACCTACGAACAATTTAGAATAATCAATTAACCGCAGCATGTTTTTGGACTGTGGGAGGAAGCTGGAGTACCCATTGAAAACCCACGCTGCACAGGGAGAACATGCAAACTTCACACAGAAAGATCCCAGGCATCCTGGTAAGATGTAATATCAAACTAACTATACATATTCAAACTACGAATCTCGGCCTGTGGTCTTTCTGTGTGGAGTTTGCATGTTCTCATCTATCACTGTGTTCACCAAGTTCTCCGGCTTCCTCCCACAGTCCAAAGACATGCTGTGGTTAATTGGTGATGCTAAATTGTCCGTAGGTGTGAATGTGAGTGTGCTTGGTTGTCTGACTCTTTATGTGGCCATGTGATAGACAGACCTGTCCAGGGTGTCCCCTGCCTTCACCCTAAATCAGCTGGGCTAGGCTCCAGCCCCCCATGACCCTACAGAGGATAAAGCGGTGTATAGATAATGGATGGATGGATGAATGTTCAAACTAGAAATGATTCTGAAGCAGAATAACAGTACAGAAAGTGCAAGCTGACAGATTTTGTTTCCTTAAGTTTATTTCATATGGAACCCTGAAAGTCTTAATCTGTGTGTCTGAGACTGTCATCGGTTCGTCTTGCATTGCCCATAAGTTCTCTAGAACTGACACAGTGCAGTGTAGAATGGTCTGGCTACACCTCATTATCACTCTGCTAAAAGAGAAAAAAAGGCTCTGGCTTCTTTGTATTTCTTTAAACTAATCTAAACTGAATTGTTTTTGGGAAAACAACAGGAAGCTGCAATAGTGTTCACTCAAAATAGTGATGGGGGAATTGTTTTGGTGGAACATTTGCACACAGGGAGGTGAGAACTGTCATTAAAATGGACAATTTTTGGAAAAAAAACCATCAAAATGCTACATTTTCAACATGTACGTGGCTGCCTGGAGGTTGTTTTCCACATAGTAGATGGGATTCTAAAACTCAGTAACACAGAGATAGCAGAAGGGAAAGAGAAAGCACGACCAGTGGCAGGCTTGTACCCACAGTCTACATCCAGCAAGTCAGACTAGTCTTCATTACACTGCAGATTCATGGTGGAAATGCTTAGCCCTGGCACTGGCTGCTGACTTGTTTATGATGTCTCTTCCAGCATATAGACATGTTTAAAAGGTAAAGAACTTTATTTCTCACCAAATTAAGAGAAGTTGATGCCATTTGAATGGGGCTCAGTTGGAGCCAGCATCTAATGGCTGTCGGTGGTAAGTAGGCACAAGGAACTTTACATATTGAGTCATTCTCTTGGTTTTGTGAAGGTATACACACATTTCCTAATTATTGTTGAATAGGCAAAATATTAGAGGTGTTAAAAGGGACCCAGCATTTAATTTTTGCCAGGCAAGTGCCGTCTAATCCTGTCATAAGTGTTGCAGTTTAGAGCTCTGTTATGTCACTGTATTGTGTATAACAGATGTATGTGTCCATGTGGGCTTATGAAGCCAGTCTGCCTGCCAGGTGTTTCATTTAAAGCGTAGGAGCCAACTTATATCTGCAGAAAACTGTCAAACTGTCCTCTCTAAAACATGAGGTTAAATTATAAGAGAACTGGCAGCGAAAGAAATGAGTCATTCTCTTGTTTTGACTGCTGTTACATTTTCCTTTTTAGCTTCTTACCTCCACCGTCCCTCTCGCGCTCTCTCTCCCTCTCTCCTTCTCGCGCGCGCTCGCGCCTTCACAGAGCGGACGCAAGGGCACTAGCGCGCGCGCGTGGCAGGAGCCCGTCTTTGATTGACAAGCCGCTCCGTCCAATGACATGACGAGGATCTACCTTTAAACACACACCTCGCCAATCGCTGCGCGGGGAAGGCGGCCTTTATGCTAATGTGTTGGCAAGGGAGACGCAGCGGTTCATTCATCTTCTTCCAGAGAGAGGTGAGTTAACACGAAGGTGATTTTACATGAGGGAGCAACTGTTTGGGAGCAAAACACCGCCGTGACTGTAGCTGGGAAGCAAAAAACAGGCTTTTGTTTTCTAGCTGAAGGAGCTTTTTTCGTCTTCTAGACAATACAGGGTAAGTGGAGGACATTTTTTTCTTAAAATTGTAAATGGTCTTTTCCCCCCGTCGTGTTAATGAGTACAAGTGTTAGTGACAATGTGTCAAATATGTCTGTACTTGCTAACTAACCAAAGCAAAGAGTGATGGGAAAGAAGGTCTTGGACGTTGTTTTACTGGTCTGTTTTCCAGAAAGGAGGAACTGAACTCTTAACCTTAGTGCTTTACACTTATTTAGCTCTACAGAAGGTAGTAAGTGTCTCTACAGTTGGACTGGACTGTCTTGTTGAGCAATGAAAGGGTTCAGTGTTTGGCTCAAGGACACTTAATGCTGTAGAGGTAATTGAACTTAGGATTATGTTAAAAGAAAAGAGGCACTTTGGTGAGCATGTCTTCATGGTGGAAGCAAACACTATCACCCTGGTATGTGTTACATTTGTTAAGTCATTTATAAGAAAAAGCGGATTTCTTCTGCATACGTCTGAAAATGCAGCTTGAGAAGTCAGAATGTCCTTCATGCTTTGGGAGCAAATAATGGATGAACAAAATAAGGCTACCTGTGTGTCGCATAACCGAAACTCTCTCTTCTATGCATGCAGAGTGTCAATATCATGACATAAGCATGTAAATGGAAGCCGATAATGTGGGTATCTGAGCATATCTTCCAGCGCTTGGAGGCTCTGAATGCCCTCTGAGTGGCTGCTTGTACTAAATATCACAAGTGCATGTATACCAGGGGTCAGTGTTTGCAGAAGACGTCTGCAGCTGCGAGTCCGGCTGTTTTGCCTTCAAAGTCATTTCTAGTTGACCTGTGTGAGTGTGCAGAGAGGGGAGAGACAGAGGCTCACTGTGGGCTGAACTGGTGGTTTAGTTCCATCTGCATCATCCAATCCTCTGGATGACACCAGGACCCGCACAATCAATAGCACCAGCTTCCAATGTGTGTGTGAGCTTGTTCACATTACTGGCGGCTTTATTGCAACTGCGCATCAAGCGGATATATCAGATGAGTTAGTGCATCATAATATTTTACTGTGTGTGTGTGTACATATTTACAGTTTATACATAATGAAGCGCTCATTGATTCATATTCACTCAAATACAGCAAAGCAGCGTTCCGAGAAAATGTAAAGATGCAAATGATTGCACACACGCGCGCGCACACATCTGTGATGAACACATACGTGACAGACAGGTGGTGACAGTGACAGATCAGTTTGGCTCTGTGGCCCTTTGGCTGCTGGCCTTTAACTGAGCAGGTTTTCAGTGCATGATGGTCCGTGCAGTGCACATTCACCATTCCGTCACATTTTAAAACTCTGAGTAAATGGTGCAGTGTACAGTCTGTCAGTACAAATACAATACAGTCCTGTTGTAGCCTGATACTTTGCAATCCTGGCTCCTGATTAAACCCAAAATAATCTGTCGTTGCTTTACTTCTACCTCAACCCACTTTTACGCTCAAAGCAGACTGTGTATAGTCCTCAAGAGTCAGCCTGTCTCAAGTGGTGCTGAGCATCCCATGAGGGAGCCATTACAGTGCCGCAATTAGAATCTTTTAAAGGTCCACCTTCTCCTCCGAAATATCCCTGCAACCATAACATAGCAATATTTCATACAATTTTTACATCTTGACTTTTATTACCTCTAAAAATACCAAATCAGTAGTTGTTTTCAGCATATAACCTGCAGGAATGTTGACATATTGTATTAACCTGAGGTTTACTTCTCCATTATACACTCAAAAAAATGTATGGGCTCAACAGAAAAAACAATTATGCATCAATATTTTAGAGTTATGAAAGCTTCTACTGAAATAATGTTAACCAACAAATTACATTGTGTTTGGGAATTGGCTTTTTCTCTACAATCAGAGGTATTTTTAAATATCATCCACATCCGTCTGAAATTCCCCAGGCATGTTAGGATAGGAGAGGGGGCTTGAAATCCTGAATTCAAAGCGAAGATAAATTATCAAGCGAATCTCATTAAGTTCCATCAACTCAAAGTTGGTTTTAAATTAACAAATGCACAAACTTGAGCTTAATTTGCACACAATATTAAGTTGATACAGTTACCAACATTATTATGTCAACCATCCCCATTAAAACGATTTTTGCAAGTAAATTTTTTATCTTGCAACCATATCTTTATTTGGTGGGTTTAGAGTGAACATACAAATGAATAACTAATTTCTGTATTTAGAATTTTGGTGGTGACGCTATCTTAAATTAATATTTGGATCACAGATTGTGCTTAGAGCACTGACAGCAAAATTGTGCCTTATTGTTAGCTCCAATGCTCAATGCGAAAACTCCACAAATTGTTTTCCATTGTGTGATGCCTTTTTGTTGAATACTTTCATACAAACAAGGGCTCCCACTGTTTGTTTCTCCCTAACTCATTTCTAAGGAACACTTTATATTCTCAATAAATGTTACCGGCATCAACAAAGCTGCAATGTTGCTGTCTGTTGTACAGCTTTAGAGAAATGCGCCACAGAGAGTTTTATTATTTTGGTGTTTATGTTCTCATCACGTAAAATGAGCAACAGGCTGTTTGCTAAAGATGTGGTGGGTTGATTGCTTGAACTTTTCTGTGTTGTTAGACATAGTCATAGCTGCACTGTTATTTAAAACAGTGGGTGGAAAGTAGCTACAGTTGCACATAACAGCTGACTGACTGACAGATTGCTGCATAGGAAAACACATTATTACAGCTACATCCTCTACTCTGGAAAGACCTATTGATCCACATTCTGTGGAGTACAATAATATCAGCTTGGAGCATGTTACACTACAATTTCCTGTATGTGTCTGTGCATGTGTGTGTGTGTGTGTGTGCTGCTTGTTTTTCTGGTGTCCTCTGCTCTTTCTTTCTGTTGTACAGCAATAGATGAATAACGCTGTGACACCCCTTTTCACCCCCTCTCTCACATCAGTGTCTCTTTTTTTCCTCTGCACATGTATCACTTCAATTTTGTTGTAAGCCTGTGGCCAGGTGTACTGTGCATCTGTCTCATGCATCACTGGCTCAGTGTGTGTTTTGTGTGCATGTATTTGTGTTTGTATGGGCGGCTTTCATGAGCTGCTGCATGTGTCTGTGTCACTTGACTGATTGATTCATCCATTCCTGTCATATGCTTTATTAGCCAGGGAGACAGATGCTGGAATATAAAGACATGTGTGTGTGTGTGTGTGTGTGGTTCAGTCACCATCACACTACCAGCCCCTGTGAACTCATAGTCCAGCTGATAGTGGTTGAGCAACAACAAATGAATGTTGAGTGAAGGGGTTTGGCATCACAGGCAGATAACTAATCATCGTTATCAATGGACACCATTGACAGAGTGTCCGCCAGTGGCTTGACAGATCCAGTAAGGTACAGTGGAGCGGTAACACACACCAGCAACTGTTTTGAGGAATGGATCTCTGAAAGGAAAAAAATAAAAAGTCTTAATTTTTGTCAACAGACACTTAAAAAGGTTGCATGGACAAACACATCTACACAAACTGATTGGGTGAGCTTTGACAGTACAATTATCCCCAGGTATGAATGTAAGTGGGAACATGGTCTGTCTCTACTGTGTTTTATCCTTGTAATAGACTGACAGCCTGTCAGGGTGTACCCTGCCTCTAGGCCAGTGCATGCTGGGATAAGGCTTTAGCATCATATGACTGTGAACACAATGGTTTAAAGTAGTTTAAACCACAGAAGTGGTTTAAATAATGGGTGGATGGTCTTGCTGTGGCAAGGGAAATTTCTTGTATATCAGATCAACAATAGCCCGCAGAAGTGTTTTTTTTTTGTTGTTGTTTGTTTGTCTTAACCCTTAAATGTATAGTTTTCTGACACTATTACAGCCCTCGGGTTGCTGGCGACCAGGCATGTATATTAGGCAGATTAATCCATATAATAATATATATATTCAGTCCATTTGCTGTCTATGATATTGTGATTTGATGTTGCTTGTTTTGTCTGACCAACAGTCCAAAACAAATTCAGTTTATTATCACACAGCTATGGAAAAATTAATATTTTTCCAGCTAGGCCTGGGCAACAAAATGATAGTGACATGTAACAGTGATAGCAATAAGAAAATTGATAGAAACTTTAAATGCAAACTGACATGAGTGCACATAACAAAAATGCATAGTTCAGCTGCATGAACAGACGCCAACTGTGCTGTCTGCCTGGCTCATGACAGCCCAAAACCCGTTGATAATGAAGCCTCTTCACCCTCCATTGCTCTCCCTGTGACTTCCTTGCAGATCTCCCGAAGCACACCTGGGCCTCTTGTCACACCTGTTTGTTCTCCTCTGGTGGAGGCTGTGGCTCAGTTACTGAGTGTAGCTTTACTTGGTTTGGTTGTTCAGCGCATGTGCATTTCCACAGCAGTAACTTTCTTCAGGGAAGAGGAACCTGTTGATGATCAATCACAGAAGCAAAATTAAATTCTGAGGGTATACTGTAGTTTTACCACAGAAACTGTCTGCTTACATGGGCAACACTTTTAGAAAGCTCAGGAAGTTTCAGGGTGGAACAGCACTGAACATTGCTGTTAGGTCAAGTGCATGCTGTTCAGCTTGCACTTTGCAGCATAAAATAATAAGGATGAAGCAGCCTCAGGTTTTACAACTGATGACAAAGTCCAGGTTTTGTTGTTCATTTCTGCAAAGGATGACATCTAGATGGAACTTGCTGCTATATTTTGTCTTCCTGGGTCTTTTGACCTGCTGTGGAATAAGAAATAGCAACGTACTGGAAGAACCTGGAAATTAGTTCTTGAAAAATTGAGGCTCCTAAAACTTTTGGTAGCACAGCATTATTACATTTGAAAATGTTCTAAATGTATAATGAACAGACTTTTTGGAACATTATCATCAAATTAGTTTTTAGGGATGCACGATAATGCCAATTTCAACCGATACCGATAATCGATAATTTTATACTTCTTGCAGCCGATAACCGATAATGCCAACCGATATTTCTTTACTTAATTAACTCTAATTTCAGTACAAATCCACTTCCTACCATAATTCTGACCCATAGAAATAAATAGAACCATTGAGTAGAGCATAAACTGTGAGTGAAATGTAGGGCTTGTTCGAAGAGCAATGTCTGCTGTGCTCCATATCCAATAATCACCAAATACTCGAATATTTGGTTCATGCCGCAGTATCAGGAGGGGGATAGGGGGTGGAGGTGGGGAGCAGGCTACAACCACAGCGACGTTCTAGAGCCTCGGCGGATACTAGAGCCTTGGTGATGCTCGGTGGCGCCCGGCAGCGTACTACAGCCTCGACAACACTCAGCAGCGTTCAGCAACAATCAGCAGCGTCTTTGGTTTGTCCATTCAGGGCCACATTAGAAAACAGGGCAACATGCAAGAGTACCCACTCCCACTGTAGATATGAAGGGCTCAGTAATAAAATTGCAGTAATTGGTCATTTGTAGTCAACAATACACTAATGAATGCTCTATTCTATTTCCCCCTAAATCCTACAAACTGGTCCTTGGAGTGATTTTTGACTTAAAGAAAGCAGAAAGACGCCAAAGCAAAGTTGCACAGAACATAACAGATTTACTGTTATTATGTTATTATGCATTACCAAGCAATTACCTACTTAAACATATGGCAGACATGTTTGGACATTTATCATGACCTTACCCATCACAAAGTATCTGTCTGTACATAGTAAGCAAGCAGATGTACAAGCACATGCCATGAGCCTCTTGAGAGTGGTATTAACACTTTTAAGTAAATTAAATAAAAAACATGTAACTTTGACTCTAATGCAGCTGCCTCTATCTGATTGGTGACATGTCATGAGTCGTAGCTAATCAGCACTGAAAGATCAATGCTGAACAGCTCTCTTTTATTTAAACTCATGTAAAACATAAACAAAGGCAGCTCAATCATTTTTTGGTGTATTCTAAATTTTGTCACCAACATTTTGCATTTTATTGCAAATGTATGTCAATTCCAAATATTGGTTATTGGTGTTATTGGATAATAATAATCAGTGATAATATCGGCCTTAGAAACATCAAATCAACTGACCCCTCGTCGGATGCAGAACTACTGGGAAGTTTTTCACATGAGGAGAGATAAACTGGGAATTACCACATTTCTACTAGAAAGTAAGTAAAAGTAAAAATAAGTTGGGGTCAATGTCTGCTGAGTTCATGTCAGTGCTAAAACCACGTCCAAAATAAGCAGAGATGCTGCCAAAATTTGCAAAAGCCCACCTCAAGGTCATAGACACTAAATACATGACTTTCCAAATGTAAAAATAGCTCAAGGAGTTTGTGTTCTCAAGCATAAATCTATCTACAGAAAAGCTCTGTTACATGCTGAATATATTTTTACATGTAAAATGCAGTTTTGTATTTATTTGATTTACCTATAAATACCTCTATTGCAGTCCTGTGTCTTTGTAACAAAGTATCTTTCAGCTAGATTATGAAATTATATGTATACAGTTAGTGCGATTGCCAAATCTTTGTGATGCAGAGGAAGAATTAGTTTAATTTAAGTGACCTCACAACAGCGCTGAACACAAACTTCCAATTTTATTGTGTAGGTAGTAAGAGTTTTTAACATTTCACCTGCTATCAGTGCCTGTTTCAGAACACATACCTGTAAATGATAGAGATGAGAGTACAGCTTTCAGCTTTCAGCACAGGAGCAGGGCTAAGCGCTGCAGGCACTTGTCCCATGCTCTATTTCCCCTGTTGCCTTAAACTAGTTTCAGCATGCTACACAATAAACACACTGTGTGCGTGTATGTGTGTGTGTGTGTGTGCTTACGGGACATGGGCATGTTTGTTCTAGAGACTGTTTTTGTCTGGTACTGGAACACCTGAGCCTTACAACCAAACAGTTATAGGAAAGTGTGTTTTTGTGTGTTTGTGCATATAAAATGTACATGTGTGTGTATGGCACACACTTATGCCTGCGTTTATAGGTGTTGCAGGAATATTATTAACCACACTTTACAAGGCTGTGCAGTGTGTGTTATTGCGTAGACAGAAACAATACCTGACAATTAGCGCAGCACTCAGACATGAGTCACCCAGACTTCAGTAAATGTGTACCAATTGTGGCAATAAATAAAAAACACAGATGAATAACTGATGTTTTTTAGATACAGGAAATAAAGGTTAGCAGAGAGGCTGACTCATGAGGGCACATGAACACAGTCGTTTTGTCCCCCATGTTTCTCCCCAGGCTCGACATGCTACCTGGTCTTAAATTAGCATTTGAACTGCACTGAGGTGAAGCAGCGTTTCTATAGCGATGCATCCTTCCTGCTCCAGTCACCAGAGAGATGTATGCAGATTGAAATAATATGAAGACCACACTAATAAGAAGTAACACCTTATCACGATGGCTTCCTTTCATAGCTCTAAGTACTTACACAACGCCTCATATTCACTCTCTATTAACAAGACTTTCACAGGTTATGAAAAACATTGTAAGTACTGATTGCTAAAACTTTATCTTGTCACATTCACACATGTAGACCTCCAATACAGTTCTTACAACAACTACTACGTTTATTAGTAGTACTTACACTGGTAAGCTACTAACACTAGATTGAAACCGCTAATATTGTGGAGATATGATTATACTGAATAAAATAACTTAATGTAAATTACCATACACCAACATACACATAATATCGCCTATCACAGTACACATGAGTGTATATGATGATATTCTGAGGCAAGGCCAAGTCAAGTCTTTCATCATCTTATACAAGCCTAAAGTTCTTCATAAGCAAACTGCAAGGTAATTCTTTCACTAAAAGAACTAAAGTCTTGGAGGGGGCTGATCAGTGAAATTACCCAGCATCTGCAGTTATCCTATTGAGGCAGCATTTAGGAGGATTTATACAGAACTCCAATTAATTGCATAATTGATATTCTTACTACGTCACTGAACCAATTTTACTATGTTGACATGTCACAGTCATTGAGTCTACCCTTACTGTAAGTCAAAACTTATCTTATATTAGCTTCTTAAATGCTGACAACCAATCACTGTCAGTTAGCACTTGCTCACGATATTTTTTTAAAGTTCACACTGATGTGCTTGTCATGCTTTCTTTAGCTAGCAGTTCTAACTACTGTGACTTAAGGGACAACAAGAACAGCAACAATCAGCCCCCTATTGAAGAAACAGAAGAGTCGTGTGCAGACAAGGAAAGAGCTGGTTAATACACACACACACACACACACACACACACACACACACACTCACACACAAAACAAACTTTAGTTTGTTAGAGAACAGACCAAAGTTTTATGCAAATACTTCTAAGAAAAAAAGTAACCACTTTAAATGGAAATATGTCCAATATGTGTCAACATGTGGACCTTATCAGCCCAAGCAGCACAGATGCATGCCAATAATTTATTTCCAACCTTTACCATATAGAAAAAACAAAGGCGAATGCTTCACCTCTGTGTGTCAAGTTAACTCATCACATGCCACTCTGATGTTTGTTTGGACTTCCTATGCCATGTCGAATTAAAGATATTATAAATTTAAAACATACAGTATTTGCAGGATTTATGTTTTTTAAATAAAATAGCCTCCTAACAAAGGCTTGTACAACACCAAAAAGGCCAGAGAAGAGCACAAGCTTTGCCAGAACTGTGCAGCTTAATTTGCAACACAGCTTCTTGGACATATTACATTCCTTTGTGTTTACTCTTTGACAGAAACGTTATGCATGAATGCGACAAATGAATAGGTTTCTGTCTAGACCATGACATTCATTTCTTTGTGTACATGTTGTGGACTTTGAATCTGACAAAATCTTTATCAAAACACGTTCAATAAAAGTAAGGATAAATAGTCTGCCTGGACCATACTAGATTTCATAAGCTGAATATTATCCTAATTATAATTGTTTCAACTTTCCTGTGTAAAAGAAGAATGTGTAAGGAATCTGAAGACGGTCAGAAAGTTTTAATAGGCTGTTTGAAGGTTTTCTAGCAACATACCTTAAAATCTTTCAAGTGGATTCCTGGATTGTGCTCAAAAAACAGCTACAAGAAATTTGCTTTATAGACATTCTAAAAATATTTTATGCATTAGAGAAATCAAAATAATGCAAAATTATTCTCAAGGGTCCAAGGGTTAAACACAACCATTTCACAGAAGCGTATGTCCAAGAAAAAGTTAGACATAAAATCACATACTTAACCTGGGGACTTTTCAGACACTGCACTTGTTCACGTGTTATTTTTTCTAACACTGCTTTGTTCAGTCAGGTAAGCATTTCAACTGTTTATTTTTTGATTTTCCATTTATAACAAGAGATGTGAAACAATCCTCTGTTTTTTTCAGCAAATGCAGAGTCTGAATCTGTTCTAAGTATTGCAGCAGCTGACTTCTCACACATTCATAGGGAGAAAACTAACTTGTCTTGCTAATTAATATATCTCACTAGTTTAATGTGTAGGCACCAGAGTTAAGTGACTTTTTTAACCTTTTGTCAGAGTCAGGCTGTTTCCCCTTGTTTCTATTGTTTGTTCTAAACTAACCAGTTGCTGGCTGTTAATCAGTATTTTTCAGGCAGATATAGAAGTGGAATCCATTCAACATGTTTTCCAAAATGTTCTCCACATACTTCACCAAGACTAATCAAGTCTTGGTGGTCAAGTGTCGAGTAAGTCAAGTCACATCAAGTCAAGTCTAAGTCATGTCCCTAGCCCCTATTTCCAAGTCTACAGCTCTGACCGTTACATAACAAAGTGGTAGCTGCCTCTATATAGACTGTAAGATAAAATCCCAATGGACAATGTTTGTAAAATTACATGTTAGACACCTGGATTAATTCTCGATGCAATGAATGTCTTTCATCATTGCAAATTAAAGAAAAATATAGCTACTTCTGTGTCTAAATGACAACATTTAATAGCTAATTTTAATTTAAATCATCTATGTGCATAACAAAATTGTGCGAGTCACCACCATATTACAACCATGCTATCACAGTCTAATATTATTAGTGTTAACGTTTCATCATTTAGATGTTTATTAGTAAAATTGATTAAAATAATAAGCACTTTAGCATGAAGAAACTGCATGAGAATTCAATCCGGTTGCACGTTTCCACAGTGTAATGTCCCTCGCTTCAGTTTAACAATAACTAAATGGGCAAATAGCAAATAAACAAGACAAATAAATGATCAAACGCACAGCATCATGTTGGTGGGAAAGACACTGGCCTGTATTTAGATTTTCAATGCAACCCCCACATCAAGCCCATATATCAGTCAGCTCATTGGTTAGGTCCAGTTGGCAGAGGGACTGTTTCGATTGGCCGAAAGCCTCGTTCTCTGCCGGACGGCGGTTTGGCAGCGAGCCGGGCAGCTGTTGTCAAGGCGACATATTGTTCTACTTTATTTTTGATGTTTTGGTGAGCTGCCATGAAGACCATTCAGGATGTGGTTTATAATTCACAATAAGCTGACCGTCCGTCTTTCATCAGATTTCTCCATCCTTCACTCTCTCTCACTCTCTCACACACATACATACTTCACAGGGCTGGTATTGGACTGGTATCCTATTGATCGCTCCCCTATTGCTGCTATGGTCCATTGGACTTTTTCCACTCTCACAAAGGTTATTGCCATTGCCAACACACAACACAAACACACACACACACTCACACACACACACACACACACACACACACACACATCTATGCGCACACACTGGAACTGTATGGCAGACGCAGCTTCCCATTTTTGCTCTCTTTCCAACTCAATTACAGCTTTTGCCAGCTAATCATTTTCAGTCACGGGGACACCAACACATTTTTCCCTCTGGGCTATGTGCGGCTAAAGCCAGCGAGCATGAGCCTCAGCATAATGACAGTGTATTCAACCTTGTTTTCTTTCTTGAGAGGAGTGAGTGTTCATAAAGGAAAACTGTTAGGACTGTAGTATATTGGTAAAGGATAATTTGCATGATTTAAATTTGGGTTTTGGATTTTAACATCCGTGTGGATGAGACTTAGACACCCAAATAAACATTGTCCCACAACAAGAACACTCCCTCATGCAAATGGAAATCCCAAATGTCACTGGTCTACCCCCACGGGAAAATGCACCCCACCACATGGCAACAACATCAACCAATCAGGAACATGTTGAGGAACATGACAATGGCCCAACATGTTGATTTGACCTCCAAACTTATTAGACTTCATTGTGATCAAGCATCAGCAGGATGCAGTGGAACAAGCTGGATTGACAGAGGACCCACTGCACAAGCCAGAGTGCCCAAAGGATCCAGTGCCAATGTCCTGGTTCCAGACCCCATAGGACACCCTGAGAGGTCCTCTTGTCCATGCCCAATGGTTCAGAGCATTTTAGACCACATAAGGGGGACCAACACAATGTTAGGCAGGTGGTCATGATGTCATGCCTGATCCGTGTAGTACAATATCACTGAAACTAATCTTAATGATTATATATGCACCTGTAAGTAAGTAAGAACGATTGTTTGCTAGCTACCTGTTTTCCACAAGAGGCAGCATTGCACCAAGTTTTCTTTTTTGAAAAGAATACATGCCAATACATGATACATGACATGTATCAGTGGCATGCAGTAAAATAGATTTTGTAAAATGTTTTCATATCAATGACTCTCAAAAAGATGCTAGAATGGACACTTACATTGAAACGTATTACACCCCAACAGGACCCAAGATTTTTCTGTGTGTAGTATCTTATGTAGAGCAACTTGAAAGAACTATACAGGACTAAATTACTGCGTCGTTATCTGACAATCCATATCATAAGATATATTGTGCTTCATGAGAACAAAGTAGGACTCAGTCAACCTCAACCAACCCATCTTTCACTGAACACTTACTACGCTTGAAAGATGCACTGTCAAGATTTTATTCATTAATTTATTTTGCATTTTCACATTTTCATTGGATAGTTACAGTGAAGAGATACAGAACATGTTGGGAGAGAAGCGGAGACTGTATGTGTCCTTACCACTCGGCCTTCACCAGGGAGGGACTTTAACATTTACACACTCTAATTTTCACTTCTGTATGTTGCCTGGACAGTTGACTCGGTTGTCATTTAGGAGAGCAGTGCTGCAACGCTACCAGGCAAATGTGGACAAAACACAGTAAAGTTCAGTAAAGAGATGATCAGCTTTTTATCGATACATATATATGTAAATATGTCTGGATACGTCTCTTCGACAGGATTGGCTCAGGACATCCATAGTGATTGTGATCACGGTCATGGTTAGAAACAGTTAAAAGTTGTTTAGTTACAGGAAATAACCAACAAGTCCCATGTTTTGTTGACCCATCCATCGGCCCTGACTTATAAATTTTCTAACAGTGCCACTTGACTTGCTTTTTAGCTCTTATCATAATTACTACAGCTGCTGGGTGGCTTTTTCAGGTAAACATATTTCATTTTGGAGCACTGACTCGAAGTGCTAATTCTGTGTTCTCAGGAGGACAGTCTTCTACAAGTGATATGTCAATCTGACAACCTTGAAGTAAAGACCTCTTGTGATACATCAGCCTAACAAGGGCCTTGAGTTTGACAAACAGCCATCAGAATGTAAGCTTTAGCACGATGGACGCTGACATGTTTAACCAGCTTATCCAATCAGAGAGATCGCCATCAAGCTGAGCTGACAAATACACACACTCCTACACAGGGACACACTCAGAGCCTCCCACGCATTAGCAACTCAGAATAGACTTAGTGTTTACTATCAGTCTGACAGCTGGAATGAACATGCATTAAGGCCCCTTCAGACTCAATAAGATACATGTCTTTCTCTATTGAACGCCTGTTGGGACAATTTTCAACAAGCTCTGCTTATCTGCCTGCCGTCTCACATCTTTCTCCGTCCTTCCATCTTCATCGCTTTTCCCTCCCTGTCTCTCTCCTCGACTGTCTGCTTGTCCTCTCCCTCAGAGGTGTGAATCCAGATTGAGTCATCCTTCTTCTTGCAGTTTTTCTACCCACAGCCTCTTCGTCTTTTCCTACTGTGTCCTTCTTCCTCCTTTATCATTTCCATGTCAGTGTATAAGAGTCCATGTGTGTAAGACTGTCAGAGTGTCATAGAACTAATATGTCCTGCCTGTCCCTGATTGCAGCTGGCATGTTTAGGTCTGGGTGTGTGTATTTGAATGTGTGTGCACGCGGGCCTTCACCGTGTGTTGACGTGAACAGAATGTGAAAGACGTCATCGTGCACAGCAACAGCATGTTGCCAGGCCAATTGATCCCTTTGGTGGGAGGTGCAGAGCTGGCATTCAGGGCTGTACATGCGATGGATATCGCAGCACTCAGGGGATAAAGTCATCCAGATGTTGTGAAAGAGCATAAATGGGTTTCTCGTGGAATCTGATAGACTCAGACTTCATGCTGCCCCTAGTGAAAAATTGTGTTAAAATGTTGGAATCAAGCATTGATGATTGAAATACACAAAGATACAAAGATGGGTGGACAGGAGCCTATCCCAGCATTAGGTGAGAACGGGGGTACAACCTGGACAAGTCACCAGTCGATGACAGGGATAACACAGAGAGACAGACAAACCATGCATGTTCGCACAACTATTGCCAATTTAGAATCACCAGTGAACCCACCATGCACCCATGCAGGCACAGGGACAACATGCAAATTCCACACAGAAAGACCCCAAATTACCAGCAGGTTTGACCATCTTGCTGTGAAGCAACAGCACTAACCATTGTATCACCATGCTGTGTCACATTTAGACATCATTTCATTAAATTTGCCAATGTTAAATCATTAATAAATGACGACAAATTAAAACTTAGGCCACTGTATAGCTCGCTGAGTTAAGGCGTTACCATGTGGCGCAGGTCGCCACCCGCGGTCATGAGTGTGAGTCCAGTTTACAACCCTTTGCTGCATGTCTCTCTCTCTGCTCTGTACCCCCTTGCACCCTGTCTCTCCTATCAATAAAAATGGGGGAAAATAATAATTCAGACTCCTCGGCTGCTCAGTGACCTTGTGCTATATCAGAGTTTTGACATCAGTAGCTTCCACTTGGAACTCTAATTTAATCAAACAGATTTTTCTGTTTGGGGATCAATATGTGGAATTCCTTACCTGTAGAACGTGAACTTAACCCTGACTGAGAACATTTTAAACTCAAACTGAAACCATTTTATAGAGGAATCTGTCTAGTAGTCATAAATCATCTGGTCCCTCTTGTTTCTTCTGCTTTTATTCTATTCCAGTTTATGCCCTGTGTTGCTATGTCTGTATTTGCTGACTGAGTCTTGTATTTTGCACAGTGCATTATGTGTGTGTTGTTATGTTTTATGCTTTTTACAGATCATGGGAACAGGCATTGTAAACTAGCTGAGGCTGGAAATGCTTTGGTGTGTTGCACGGGTTCATAATACATTGTGTGTTTCAGTCCGTCAGACTGTGTGACTGTGAGTGTCTGTAAGTGATGCTATTTGTTTGTCTGCCTAGACTTGGTGGCCATTGCTGTTTGTAATTCTTTCATTCTTTGCAGACTCTCCTCCTATGTGTAACTGAATTATGAGTTTTCTTTTTTTTCCCAGTTCTTTTTTTTCAATTAGCAGAAGAATGATAAATGTACACCTGAGAGAATTTGCCTAGTTCTATGGTGATAATACTCTACAGGGATTTTTTTTCTTTTTGGCTGTGAAGGAGTCTTTTTGCATCACACATGACTGATCTTTAATTAATATAAAGACTTATCAGGAGCCACAATTTCAGTTTCAATAACTTTTGCAGTTTCATCCATGTTTGTTGCCATTTTTGTAACTATTTTTCTGATTTTTACAGGTTCAGGCACTTATTTTGATTAGCCAGTTGTTTTGTACTTGATGGTGCAGCTGAGTACAACACAAGACCTTTTTAAATCACTAAATCAATTGTAGATGTGGGCAGTGATTTAGAGGTAAAGAGCCAGGGTTCAGGAGTTTATATTTTATGCATTCCTTTGTCTGCCTTTTCACTCTTCTTTTTCTAACACAACAAGCACATCTTCACCCAAAAACAAACACACATTAGTTTGGCATGCTGCACACGTGCACACATATTCGTATGTTCATGCACTCAGATAAGCATCACCTTCTCCAAGGAAGCCAAAATGAGAAAATGGTATAGAAGCCGGTGAATCTGTATTCTCAGTGCTTCACCTTGATTCCCCAGAGATCTGACTTATTTGCTCTGAGAGGCAGCCTAAGCCAAGAATAAGAAACACTCAGGGTTATCTCCACACAACCTCCAACACCTGAAAACTCTGCCACAATAGATTTCTACCTCAGTAAGATGACCTGAGGACCCAACCTGGGAACAATTACAATCAACCTACGGGTTGCCTGTTTTACAGGCATGCACAGTGTTTAATTTGATTCTTTCAGATGGGATAAGTTTCCGATGTTCTCGCTCACCTGGCTAGTTTGCACCTCACAAAGCCCTCCTCAGGAAACTATTATCTGCTACATTTGCTTTCCTAACAGGGGGATAAAACCTCATCTCCCTCAGTTGGAGACAAGAAACAACGTTACAACTCTGTGGAGTATGTGTGTGTGTGCGTCTGTGTGCCTGGAGGGTACGAGCTAAAATAAATCACTTGTGGCACAAGTTGCCGTGCTTGTGATCTGTTTTTACTGATGCAGTCAGCGCTACCTGAGTGGATACTGTCAATGATGTAGAGACGGTTCAACTTTCATTCCAAATGTCTGCTGCTTCAGGCAGAGAGTCATGCAAGTTTAATGATTGAATACCTATAGTTTAATGGTGGTCCCTTCAAACTGACCTTCTCCCATGGGTGAAAATGGTGCTGCAAGTGTTTCTTCCACAACATTGTCATTCTTTCTCCACCATCATCTGTCTACTTCCATCCTGCAGCAGTTAACTCTGTGTGTGAGCATATACGTAAGCAGTATTTGTGTCAGTGCTTGTTAAAAGACCCCCCAACATGTCCATAAAGTACTTCCCCTTTAAAACAGCAGTGTACTGTGACAGTCTCAAAAGCACAGACTCCGACTTCGGGATTTTATATATAAGAAAAGATGGGACTTTCTGTATCTTTATTCTTCTTCAGAATAGGTTTCTAGTTCAAGCATGTATGACTAAATTACTCCACTGTGTGTATTGGAGTGGTTTTGCAGTGTTCTAGAGTCATAGGTGAGCTGGTGTGCTAGAGCTGCAGCAAGTAAGGAGGGATGTAGGGGTCGACTGATTTAGTTTTTTCATGGCCAATACGGATGCAGACCTAACAATCATGGAGAATGATAATCATTATTTGCAACCACTATACATGTGCTGTTAAAATGGAATTCTTGGTGTCAAAAATTAGAACAACACAAACACAAAAGAAAGGTATAAAAGGGCCCTAATAGACCTGCACATTCCAAAGGTGTACATTAAGTCGAAGCCATTTTAAGTCAGGAAGGGGTGATTTTTATGGAAAAAAGAATATATAAAATATAATATGTAACTTTGATACACTGAGATGAGTTTTTAGATGTTCAATCAATGACCAGAGGGGCTAATACATTCTTCAGGTAGTGCATTAGACAAATCTTAAAACTGATGACACACAAAGGAGATGCCATTTAAAACCAAAAATCCCAAGTCACCTCTAAATGGATTCATCTGCGTCACTGAGCAATTTAAATACAGACTCCTTTGTGGAAATGAAACACTTATAATTGCTCTTTTATGGTTCACACACGCTGAGTGCTATTTTAACCGTTCTAAAAGAGACATTCAAGCCTGAGATGCTTGTATTGTGTATGAAGTTGACTGTACTGAACAGATGAACATCCAGCTGACCTGTTCAGTGTTAAGGCTTTGACTTTTTGATCGCACCTGCTTTTATATGTGTCATCCATTTTACATTATCTTTACAGCTGCCTTATTTTTCTGTCAAACAGCAATAAGCAGATTCTGTGAGAACTGAGAAACATTCCCTTTTGCTTTTGAACTTGATAAGATCACAGGTGACCTTTTTTCTAAACAATTTAATGCTTCAGCAGTCTCTTATTGACATCTTTTATTGCTCTTCCTCTAAGCTCCTGTCTCTGCTAGACTGCCTTCCAGTTGTCACGGGAATTCAAAGTCCAGAATAATTCTACAATTTGCAGTGATTTGGGGGTTTAGTTGCCTCCTTCTACATGACTCACTCGCCATAAAGCACGACTGGGTGATATTTCAGCCACTAAACTGCTCTCACACCAGTGGGATTTGTGGCCGCTTTGCTCAGCAGTGTTGCCTGTGTCCTGGTGTCAAAGTGCGAAAGCTGTCAGACAGGGCGATGAGTCAGGAATGGCGTCATGAAAGCACTGCAGTGGTCCTCAGCCATGGGAATATGTGTGTGCTGATGGGGGTAATGGACCATTTTATGGCCAAAATAGCAGTGATGCTATCAGGTGCTTTACTCACACAAAGTGATTACGGAGGTAGAATATCAGTCATTATGGAAATGGAAAGTCTTTTCATAGCATGGACATTTAGTCTGTAATGTATGTGCCCTGCTCAAACTGCTCATTTAAGCAAATCATTAAATCACTGTCATGAATTCCACTAATGCAGATTTACATGATGAACAACTACTTTCTGGCTCCTTAACAGCTTTAACCTGGCTTGGTACTTCTACGCCGTGTGATACTGCTGAGGCACTAAGTGATATTTTCAGAAACTGTAGTCAATTCTGTACTGTGACTGTTATCTACTGTATGACACAGAGAAAAGGAAGACTGGTGATAGAGCAGTTTGATAGACTAAACTGGCATAATCGAGGGTCTGTAATATAAGGTGCAGAGTTTGTCTCGTTCTGACCATAAATGTGTAGAAAAGTCTAAAGAAATGTCTGTAGTGATACACAAAACCAGTTCTAATATTAATTTTCTTTATACTGTGATCCGTATAAATGTATTATTTAATCTGAAAATTTCCCAGGACAGATGCAAAATGATGACAAACTAAAACCAAAACAGACACCTTTGTATATGGGTTATTTTTATTCTTTTAATTTCCGTTAATTCTGGTTATAATGTATACATAATAGTGCTATCAACCTACAACTAAGACTTGCCTTCTGTTACAAAGATACAAGCTGCACTACAACAATGCATGTTCCAGATCCATTAATTGAATGCTTTAGTCTGATTAGTGCACTTTGCTCATCTGAGATAAAGAGAAGACTTCTTTCACAGAGTGGTCTTTGTGGAAATATAAAATCTTAAAGATATTATTGTTGTGCTGCGAAAACCTTCACAGAAAGGAGCAGTACGTAAGAGTGTTAAAAGCACATTTTCATCATTTCTAGAACAATTACAGGACTAAATGTCTTGATAAGATTATATTTACTGTATGTTTTGATACACAAAGGCATAAAAAGACAAAACATGCCTCCTGTGTGTGTCTGAGTGTAAGTAATTCCTTGTTTGGATCCTTCCTCAGGAGACTGGTGCTGTTGCAGCAACACAGGGGCATTACCGCCGTTGCTGTTGTTTGTCTAACACCTCCTCACCTGTGTGTTCACCCCGTCTCTCCCTTTCATCCCACAGAGGTGAAGCATCATGGGGAAACACAACAGCAAGCTGGCTCCCGAGGTCTTGGATGATCTGACCAAGAACACCGAATTCAACGAGGCAGAGCTCAAGCAGTGGTACAAAGGCTTCCTCAAAGACTGCCCCTCTGGCATTCTTAACCTGGAGGAGTTTCAGCAGCTCTATGTCAAGGTGAGAGCGAGGAGGAGAGCAGGAGAGAAGGGGCATGGCATAGAAAAGATGAATAAATGGCACTAATAAGTATAGCTGAGGTCTTTATAAGCGGGTAACATTATGTTTTTTTCCTTCATTGCCTGTGGTTGAAATAGGGCTCATTATTTTTTCCACTGTTATATAATGCCAAAAGTTACCTCTTAAGTGACTCATGCCATTGCTGTGTTTTTACATCGAAAGCTTATGTTACACAGGCTGACTAATCAATGTTGGGGTCATAGAGAAGAGGTGGAGCCTCTAATAATAATACCTGCAACTCTGCTGCTGCTGCCTGAAACTCCTTTAGAATATTCTGGAGCTTTTGAAATGCCACACTACCACAAAGAGGCCTACTGATTTGTCATTGGTTACATGGTGCAGGGATATTTTTATATCAGTTTTGCATAACCTCTCATGCTCATTTACTCCCATTCAGTTTTACAGGGCATGAAAAAACAACTGTGGGTTGTACTGGTGATCTGTGAAAAGTTCTACTTGTATAAGGAGGAACATTTTATTTTATAAGCAACATTTTATTCATAAAAACCCTCTTTCAGCAAACGTCTCCTTCTGTTCAAGTTAGAGTTGTCTGTCAAAACCCCATTAAAACATAAGATGATTTTGTTATTGTATTTCATCTTTATATTGGGGTTATATTCTCACATAATATATTTTATGTTAAGCTAATGTGCTCGGCGCTAAAGCTCTCATAATCATGCAGTGAAAGTGACTAATAGGTTCTAGGCTATTATGTTGAATCTGTTAATGCATCAAATCTGCGGCACAAACCAAGGCCACAAAAAGAGCAGACAAACAAAAAGTACATTACCTGCTAAAAAGTGGAATACGTGGAAATAGCATCCTCTAAAGAGCCGCTGAACTTCAATTATGACATTTTTTGGTTTGAAGGATCGGAGAGACTTGATGGCTTAATTAAAGAAAGTTAGCCCGACTTACCAAATGTAGACTTCAGGTACAGACCTGCAGTTTTTGCTGTGCATTTCACACTTCGTTCTCCTCTCCTTCCACTATCTGCGTGTTACGGTTTTCAAAATCTCCTGCACTATGGCAAAGAACAACAACATCCTTTGACCTTGTAGTCCTTTGACAGTTTTACAGAAGATTTGGAGGACGCCACAAGGAATTTTTCTTTCACGTATAGCAGAATGATAATGGGTGCAGGTAGACCATTCACAGCTGTGTCACAGGGCTGTGAAGAATGGTCTGACTATGTAAGACTTAAGGATAGTAAACACAAGACAGATCTAGTAGAGATGTTTGTATGTGTTTAAGGGTTCAAAAATGAGGCTCACTTTCATGCAATTATTGTTTCAGACTGGAGCTGTCAAACATACAAAAATGAAGGTTTCATATAATATAAAGACAACATCTAAATTTCACAGCAGTAATTTTAAAATATTTATTAAAATGGTGTAATACAGTAAGCATATAAGTAATGCAAAGTAGTATAGAGAGGCAGTTACTGTACCACAACTCTGTTTATGTATTGATTTGTTTGGTTATTAGCAGGACACAAAAAATCTAAAAGCTTTTTTCCATCTGTTGTTTTGGGGCAGACGCCACCAGTGCAGTTAACACAAATGATTTTAATGCACATCCATAGAGTCGGCAGATTCAAAAGAGATTTACAGTCCAGACTTTAAACCCCTCATATGGGTCAAACATTTCTGCTGATGCAACCCAATACGGTCTTGTGATGCAATGTATATATTTGAACTCATTTGTGACTTGTTGTCTCATTTTCACTCTGCAGTTTTTCCCATATGGTGATGCCTCCAAGTTCGCTCAGCACGCTTTTCGGACATTCGACAAGAATGGCGACGGGACCATCGACTTCAGGGAGTTCATCTGCGCCCTGTCCATCACCTCCAGGGGCAGCTTCGAGCAGAAACTCAACTGGGCTTTCAACATGTATGACCTTGATGGAGATGGAAAGATCACACGTATGGAGATGCTGGAGATCATCGAGGTGTGTGTTTGCAAGGAGTGTGACAGAAAGTCTGCTCTGTTTATTAAACCATTTGAGACTCAATGTGACATTTTCCCCTTTCCCTCCTGCAGGCCATCTACAAAATGGTCGGCACAGTGATCATGATGCGTATGAACGAGGACGGGCTGACCCCTCAGCAGCGTGTGGACAAGATCTTCTCCAAGATGGACAAGGATCACAACGATGAGATCACCTTGGAAGAGTTTAAAGAAGCCGCCAAGTCTGACCCCTCCATCGTCCTACTGCTGCAGTGTGACATGCAGAAGTAGAGAGGGATAAGTGGAGAAACAGAGGGAGGGAGGAGGGAGGGACAGGGTAAGTTTGAACTGAAATTAGAGAAGGAAGGAGGCTGAGAGAGGGGGAAGTAGAGAGGGAGGGATGCTGCAAGAGAGAGGAGGAGGAGGAGGAGGAGAGAGGCAGGGAAGCTTTTTTTCCTTTTTTTCTGAGACAGAGATGACTGGAAATGAGCCATGTTTGGGACACGGTGGGTCCCTGATTGATGCCATTCTTTTTTGCCGGCCACCCCGCTGTGCAGTGCTCTCCTGCAGCACTGCTGCCTCACTCTAGATGGGTGTCTTTATATATTCAGTGTGATGATCTGTGAAAAGTGGAAATCCCTCCAGCTCCGTTTGGCACAGACCAAAGAAACCTGGTAGGGATTTACAGAGGAAATATGTAGTGTAAGTGTCACTCATGCTTTCACACTGTCAGGATCAGTGCCTAGCACGTGGCATTACAAAGCTGCAGAGTGCATTAAGTGCAAAGATCAACTATATTTTTTCAAACACAAGTTTTCATTTGTAGAATAGTGCATTGTTTGCCCAGCCTTTCTAAGACATTAATCATACAAGATGTAATTGCAAGGCAGGTTACTTTCAGCTGAAGTCAGCCTGCATATACCACACTTATTGGTTTTCTTTTCAAGAGTAAGATGAAAAGATTGATACCACTCTCGGATATTATGCTACAGCCAGGAAACAGCTTAGCATAGAGACTGACCACAGGGGGAAACGGCTCTGTACAAGTAGCTACACTAACAACACAGTGAGGTTGCCAGGCCTTAGACTTATTGTTACGACCCAGCCTCTAGGGGTAGCTGGGTGCAACAAAAATAAAACCAGCTGTTATTGGTTAGGCAACGTACTGTATTGCTTAGTGACGAAAGTAACTCAAAACATGTGATAGACAAAGTAACAGAACCTGGTGGGTGTTGCTAAAACCAAAGAACTGAATAAAACCAAACGAAGGCTAACAGAGTTACAAAAATTCACTAAGACTAAATAACAAAACACAACTAAACTAATGCAGGTGCTAACAGAGGTCACACAAAAGTCTTCACCAAGACACAAAATACCTCAGCATGAGTTAGCTCAATGCCGAGCGAAGTTCCATTCCTAGGAACACACAATACACTGAAACGCAGAACCACAAACAAAGAGGCACCAGGGCGAACAGGTCACATTAAATCCCTGTTGCCCCGACTGAGAGTTTGGTTGTAGGTTTTATGGTCTTAAAAACATGTTTCCCAAAATACCAGGCTATTAATTTAATGTCTTATTGGCCACCAGTGTAAATTCTGGCATAGACAAACCTCATTTCTAAGTGCACCCAGCGTTTGGATGCTGTGCACCATGGGATAGTGCAGTGAAAATGGCATTACATCAACTAAGGACCTGTTGTTTGGGCCATATGGTCTGTCTGGAGCCCCAAGAAAGAATCAGATGTCATGCTGCTGGAGAGATAATTCTGTAAATGAACAAAACCATTAGCCGTGTGCGTGTTTGTCTTTTATAGTGTTATGTGAGCATGACCTCAACAATATGTGTATACGAGAGGCCAGATTAGGAGCAAGATACACTTTGCTTCATGAAACCAGATCAAACTGCCTCTTCTGCATGTGTCTGTTTGTGCGTGAATGTGCGGTTGCATTTATTAGCTCCTGCACAGCTAAATTCACAACCAGTTAGACTGCATTTAGAGGGAGCATTTCTCACAGATTACAGCACAATGTCCAAATGCTTTGCTCTCTAACTACGAGGCAGGCAGGTGATGAATGTCTCAGACGGCTGCCTCCAGCAGCATGGTGAGGCATACTGATGTGCTACTCAGAGACTTCTGGCTGTGCCTGAAGTTGTTCCACGTTTGATAACAAAATCAATATGTTATCAAAATGATTACATGTGTTTCGATAGGAGGACTTGTAATCAGGTTAGAATAAAGTCTTGTCCTCCAAGTCATGTCATCTGTACTGCCCAGCAGGAGAACATCCTGCTGTCATGGCTTTATTTGTGATAATAATTAAAGCCCCTTTTGCATAATTGTAATTTCTTTTAAATCATTCTTTTCATACCAAGGCTTTCTATTGATAGAAAAAAGGTAAATCCAGCACATAGTAGTCATAGTATAATATTCTTTTCAACCTATATTTGGTTCATTCCTGCATGCCAGTGTCCCAGTGTCCCTAATAATGTTGTTGTAAATCTTAAAGATTTATAAATGACATATAATATTTATGACTAAACTGCAGTCAGTGTTCAAATCTAGGAGATAACTTCCTTAAGTATTATTATTAACAGTACATCCAAAATCTTCATTAACCTGTTATTGATTAAACAAACAGCCCCGGCACAGTGAACAAAATCTGATTAAAGTGTTGCTAAATTATGATTTACCACAGAGACCTGCCCGTTGAGAAGACTTATGAGTTGTTTGAGATATTATATTAAGTTCATTAGGTGTAATAGATCCCAGTTAATTACTTTTTAAAATGCTGCCCCAGATTGGGGTTTTTATTTTTGGGTAACAGGTTTAATTTTAATGAGGTTTTACATTATTAGCTGGTTCGTGTGTGCTGACAATTTATCTGTCTTTGTGTTTGAAAAACAGAAAACTAAGCTCACTCTCAAAGTCTGATATAAGAACAACCAAAAATAATAAAACCATGCATCCTAATACAAACATGGTCTTGCTTCTTGAAGACCAGCAATTTGAGCACCAGGAGGAGCCACTAGAGCGGCGTGGAGTGGGGATAATCAGGACGGTAATTACAGGCCGCATGACAGAAACGGTATTTCTCAGAAAAGGCCAAACCTGCCTCCATGATTCATTGTTGTTTCACATGAAAAGCTGAAATGGCCGTCTCTCCTCTTCCTCTCCCACTGTCCTGCTCTCCCGCCTTTTTGTCTTCTTCCTCTCTAAATGTCAGAGAGGAAGCGCTTTGATAATAGGTGGCCGGAGAGGAACTTCGCTGAACTCAGCTCAGATCTAAAATCAATGTGAAAAAGAGCAAAAGGTTGAAGAGGTCGCTCAGGTTGTGTGTGTTTGTGAAGCAGATAACTGGAACGAGTAATTGCACCCGCACATTCATTTGTAAAGAACGGGGAATTTACAGCTACAACCTGCTGTGTGCTAGCTGATTAGCTCAAAAGGCTACGTAAAATATTTCAGTTTTCATTTTAGAACGGAGGATTGATCTTCAAGATATTTTCAAGCCACATAAGAAGCCAAGAAGCTGTCAACAATCTCACTGTGCAATACATATGAGGCTATAGCCAGAAGATGCTTAGCTTAGCCTAGCTTAGCTTAGCTTGGCACTTTAAATGATAGCATTAAAAAAATATATAGTTACTACATTTTGGTATGGACTGAAAAATGCGATACAAAATATATTGATGAACTTTACACATAATGATAGGTGTCAAGCTAGTTTGCTCTTTCCCTCTTCGTCCAACTTTGAGCCTCTCATAAGCTAAGCTAACCATGTCCTGGCCATAGCTGGATATTTACCATGATGTACTGACATAAGAGTGGTATCAGTCTTGTCATGTAACTATCAGTAAGAAAATTAATAGGTGTGTTTCCCAACATGTAATTATTTTTATGAACAATTATAGTGTAGTTGTATTTGCAAAAGAAAATACACCCTGTATTTTTGGGGAAAAGGGCAGTCCTTTCTGCTTGCAGTCATATTCCAACTGAGTAGTTATGAAAAATTAAGAGATTTGTTCATCTGACTGTCTCAGAAATGATGGTGGTAAAAAGTTATTGGGTCATGAAAAGATATGAAGGAGAGAAAAAGAGAATTACAATGTCAGTACAGTTTAATAAAGTAAAACTCATTTCATATTCATACACTGTCAATCGGTATAGGTCTCTGCACATTATATATTAGAGTCAGGAATTACAACATGCTTGTATCTCCTTTCCTTTGTGTGCAATACACCTGTGCATCCAATTGAGGAGAGACGATTCAGGAAAGCATGGTACTGTTAATAAGATACCTCCAGGTTGATTACCTGAGCCTATTTATTAGTTCTCAGTCCTGCATTGGGGATTTGAATCCGTAGTGGTGGAGCAGACTGTTCCACTTTTACACTGAATCATTGCCATTTCCAATTTTCAGACATAAATATTAGACTTCTCTCCTGTCAGCAAATCAGATTATCTCCTCCTTCTCCCTCAGCCTATGAGCACGCTCCCTCCCTAAAGCTACAGAAAGAGCCTCCTTTGTGTGATAATGTAATGATAAACCTACATGTACATTATAATACGACTGTAATCGTATTTATGAATATAAACAAATATAATATGTAAATGTAAATGTACCACTAGCTTAGACTTAATTTCATATGATGACACAGCTACTGTGTGTGTGTTTGAGTATGAGTGAGTGTGTGTGTGTGTGTGTGTGAGTGACACGGTGAGCCTGAGTAACTGTGAGTGCTTGTGAAAGCTCGGTGTGTGTGGCACTTGTGCGAGTGTTCACGTGTTTTGTATTTGTATCATTTGTGTAACAAGAGATGCCTCAGACTAGTTTAACTTTGTAAAAATAATTGAGTGTAAATCCTCACAATGAAGCACTGAGTATTATTACCCACAACTACATTTGCTTTTGTGGTCCGCTGGTATACAGTATGTGCTGTCCGCAACATGGGACACGTTTTGTTGGCGTACTGTTGCAGTTTTACAAGTAATACTCATATATGCTGGTTAGTTTTCACCAAGTGGCAGATCAGCGGTGAGCAGAGGGGTCTTTTGAAACGAAGCTTGTTGGGCAGGAGGTGCCTGTGGTGTGAGGGAGGGCTGTCTGTGATAAAAGTGATTTAAAAAAAAAAACAGTCCTGTGTCACAGTGTCACCCAGTGGATGGAAGTGTAATGCCACGGCTCACGACTCTACTGTACAGTTCCCCTTCATTTATTATGTAATGAACATGCCTGGAGATCAAAGCTAGCAACATTATGTAATGCAGACGGCTTTCTCAGATTATTTTTCGCTCTCACAGTCGTGTTTTTCTCAACAACAAAAAAAAGTGACAGAAATGTGACAGTGGAGTGAGACTTTTACAGGTTCTGAGTAAATTGTGTTGGTTCATGGAGTGTTTTGCATTGATGATGCTAGTAAAATGAAGGACAAAGCAGTAATGCAGACTTGCATGCAGAAGGCTAAACCTTTCGAGGCATTAAATTTCCTATATGGGAAGGATTTGATTGGTTAGAAAATTTAGAGCAGCATGTGGGGAAAAAAAGAATTTGATGCAGAGTTTTTTGTCATGTTATTGAGTGACACATTTGAAGCCGCACTACTAACATGTCTCATTAGGAACAATTTTGGAATTACCCCACATAGTAATTATCACACATAGTAATTAATGTTACTTCATTGCAGGTTTTTAGCCTGTTTTAACTCATTGTTTTGGTTTTACTGCCTACACACATACGGGGCAGTGGTGGCGCAACAGGTTAAGCCCTGGGATGCCGATCAGATGGTCGGTGGATTGAACCCCCACTGCAGCCACTGTTGGACCCTTGAGCAAGGCCCTTAACCCCGAGCGCTGCACTGCGACAGCCCCCCGCTTCCACTGAATGTATGTGGGACGGGTCAAATGCAGAGTTGAGTTTCCCTAAGGAGATTAATGAAGGTTAAATTATTATTGTTATTATTATACTTCCGCTTCCATCAACCTCATTTCACAACGGTTTCGAAATGCTTTGCTAAATGCTACCTGCATGAAACCATACGGCAAACTACAATTGTTCAGGAGTTGGTTAAGGCTAGAAAAAGGCTGAAAGCAGCTCCAAATTAATCCTACCTTTACTGTGGTAATATATAGTAATAATATGCTAATACTATATAATAATATTTTTTCAACTGCCCCCCAAAAAACAAAACAAACAAACAAATAAAAAAGCAAAGTTGCTGCAGCTTTAAAGCTCCTATATGAATGAATTGAAAATGTCTTATTTTAGTGACATCCAGCGATGCAAATCTTCAAATTCTGCTTGGATTGTCAAATTTTTCTTGAAATGAAAACCACAATCAGACAAATTTTAAAGATGATATAAGTCATTATTATTGTTCAAGTCAGGCTGTGTCACTCCTCTAGAGGTAATTTTTGCACATATTTTAAGAAAAACAAAAACATGATATTGAACCGGCCCTACAAGAATGACTGTCTTGTAAGTTGTTGTTTTTTACTCACCCTATTATTGTCATAGGTTTGATTAATCATCCTGTTTTACAGTTGGATCAGAACACATTGGTTCACAAAGTGGCTTCGCAGTGTGTTGATCTCCACGCTCCTCTGCTGATTAGACTGTCCATCCTCATTAGCACCGGTTCAGAGCGAGACAGCCACTTAAACGTTTCCCCTCCTTAGACTTCGGTTTTCCTTTTTCTTACTTCTCATCGGATGATTTTTACGCAGTATCCGGTTCAAAGTTACATAGACGACAAGTCAGCGCTCGCTCTGTGGATTTCACGTGCCAAAGATGGGTTTGTGTTGCATTTGAGAACTGAAATATAGGATATAAGGTTGTACTAGGTGGAGTTAAACATGAAGTGATGCTGTATTGATCACATGTGATGCAGTTCTCCAGCTGTCAAGTCTTCAGAAAGCTCTGAGCAGACACTCTGAGCTGTCTGACATGAATGGAAACATGGATATTCTACTTCTCGTTTTGACAGGGGATCATTTGTGCTCGGTTGTGCAATATAATTCTAATCTTAAACATTTCTCTAAGATGTTCATGTAAATGTCTATTTGTCCCGTCGGATGATTTTGCTTTTGTTTTTCTTTTGTTTTCAATATTGTTAGGCTCCTAGAACAAAGACGATGTAATTATTTTTGTTACATAGAATAAAACACATGGATGTCGAGAGTGACTTGTTGTTGTTTTCTTGCACGGGCCCATGTGTTTCCTTCCTCTGATTGCATTTTCACATGTTTAAAACCAGCTTCACACAAACACACACACACACAAATACACGCACAACACTGGGCCAAGAGTATGAGTCACCATCTAGCAATGATGTCACACTACTGCAGTGATGTCACCATTCATGCTGTTCTCATGGTAACCGTGCTGAGGCCACAAGGCAGGGAGACGCAAACACACACGGAGCACTCCCACATTATTACACATCTTCATACAAAAGCATGAACACACACACACACACACACACACACGTCGTGAAATTTAATCACTGCGGAAATTAATGTTGCCGGTGGTGTCTGCGGACTCTCATTTACTCAGCTGGACAGCAATGGAGAAATAATTGAACACAATGAAATGACTCATGAGGATTGAGCTTTGACTTTATGAATCAGTACAGGCAATCACGTTTATATATTGTCCTCCCACAGCAGATGGAAACACGAACACACACATTCAATGCTGAAAGATCAAGAGAATGTTTATGAAATTGACTTTTAGCTCTTGGTTTAGTCATTATGTTTTTCCAGGACTCAGCATTTGTGGACATCAGTAAAGATGCAGAAGCACATTTAAAGGATTTGATCCCAAATTTGGTCCTCAGCCGCCTGCTTTCAGTTCACTCTTCTGTTAAACTGTGTCGGCTAACCTCCTTTTTTTTTTTTTTCCATTGCCCATTCCCTAGCTGTCCATCACGGATCAATATCAATCTATTCCGAGCCTCGCTGCATCAGGCTTCAGCTCAGTGGAAAACCAAACATCGCAAATGCGCACACAGAGGCTGGGAGCAGCAGAGAAGCAGTGAATCACACTGCAGTAATAGAGGTCACCGCGAAGGGGTGCGGTTTGCGGAGCGGCCACAGGATGGGGCTGTAAGCTCAGTCACGCTCCGGCGTCTTTGAAGCGCGTCAGTGACATTTTAACTGCACAGGCCTCGGAAAAGACCATGCAAAGGTCAGCTGTGTAGTTTCCTCACGGCGTTCTGGTGACCATGTAAAAGCAACATGGAACAATAGTGGAAGAAAGGCGCAGGAATAAGACACAAATATCAACGGACATCGGCATTCAACTGCGAAACAACACACTTTCTCACACTGAGTCACACTGACCAATGACCGGGCAGACGGACGTGGCTGCTAAGCAACCTTCCCTCTTACTGTGAAAGTCCACGAGTAGAAAGTACTGAGTGATCTGAGGAAAGAAAAGTCTACCTCTAACTATTACATCTAGTTCTACTACTATCAACTCAAATACTACTACTGATACTTTTATCCTTATATCCACTTACTTCTTGTGAATCTTGGTGCTAAAAACAGTTATTAGATATCACAAAAACAATCAGAGGTTGTTGTCATTGACCTTTATACTTTGTATCTAGAAAAACTGCCCTTCATGCGATCCTCAGATCACAACATTTAAAAGAAGTTTCACCAATTTTGTGCAGGAATTTTCTTTAATCCTTACATAGTGTTCGGGTCAAGTTTGACCCATTTTGACATATGACAGCAGTAAAAACACCCTAAACGTCTTTTAGTCTGAAATTTGATGACTTTTCCTGAAGTGACCCAAAATACATACAAATAAAAATATTTTAATAATTTATATATTTGTATAGGTGCTACACATTTTTGCACACTGAGGCTGTTACAGGTCAAATTTGACCCATGTTCAGACAGATTTTAGATGCAGCAGTGTGGGTCAAATGAAGGAAAATTGTGGTTTTTATGAAATCTTTGTCATGTTTGTGTGCATTTTATATGCAAAAGAGGTGACAGAGTTCTAGGGGACCTCACCACTGTCACTAGAGCTGTCAGTGTTCCCAAAACATTTGCCCAGGTTCAGAGACAGACACCTGCTGGTCTGTGAAGGGGCAGGGGGAATCCCACAATATTGAAATAGTAAACAAACATCATAGGAGTGGTCATATATGGTGCATAAAGGGGACAGAAGTTATCCAGAGGTCAGATGGTGCCTTCACACAGATGTGCACCTGCAAGCAGCTACACTTGCAATGTAATAAAATAATGTACAAAGTAACAAATTAGAATCTGTTGGGGTTGGGAGGGAGGTGGTGGACCTTATAAAGGCAGGTATGAGCTGCCCTCTCAGTGACAGACATCTGAGCAGGGCTGCACAGTGGCTCAGTGGTTATCAGCATCGCCTCACAGCTGGAAGATCCCCGGTTAGGACGTCTGAGATCTTTCTGTGTGGAGTTTGCATGTTCTCCCTGTACAGCGTGGGTTCTCACCGGGTACTCCGGCTTCCTCTCACAGTCCAAAAACATGCTGAGATTAACTGATTATTCCAAATTGCCCGTAGGTGTGAATGAGAGTGTACTTGGTTGTCTGTCTCTATGTGTAGCCCTGTGATAGGCTGGCGATCTGTCCAGGGTGTCCTCTGCCTTTGACCTGAGTCAACTGGGATAGACTCCAGCCCCCCCACGACCCTACAGAGGATTAAGCGGTGTATAGATAATGGATGGATGGATGGATGGACATCATGGCAGCAAGACTGAATGTCCAGCAGGCCCCGGATCTACTCTTCCAAGATGAGTCAGTACAGCAGAGACTAGTAAACTATAGGCACTTTATTTCAAGGTCAATAGAATATATTCAGATCATTACAGCTTTTATATTTTTTATTTCTACCTTATATCACATGACATTATCCTGTGTAACAGATATTTTTCACAAAAAATTAGTGGTGTAAAACTTAAAAAATACACTTCCCTTGCTCTTTGGAATATTTATAAAGGATTAATCATTCATTTTTTCAAGTGGCACAGACTGTTTAAACATCCTGAACAGGTTTGTAGTTAAGAATCTGGTAGAAATACTTGCTACAAGGGGATTCTTAGTCTTAAATTGACCGAACAATTTCTATTTAAGGATGTCTGTTTGAAGCTTTGCAGTTTTGCGGAACCGCACTACTAAATCAGTGGCGCACTCATTTGGACATTCAAAGCCATTACAAATAACAGCAGCACTGAATAATGATACTGCTAATAATAATGAGTACTGCTGGTGTGATACTGCTAATAATGCTAATACCTCAAAAAATAAAACCCACAGAAAACTTTTGGACTGTTGGAAACTTCCTTTACTTTAAAGCTGTAGGAATACATCTAAAATTAGCATTTATTTTGAAAGATACTTAGTCTGAGAGTTTGAAATCAACCTGTAATTGCAGGAATGAGATGAAGGTAACTGTACAGTACAAGGCTTTCTGAGAGAAATAAATGAGCAGAGAACTAAAGAAAACTGCTCCTAACACTGCGGAGTTAGTAGTGGTAATAGCACTACTAATTCTGTACCCGCAGTTAGACGACAATATTTGAAAATTTACCAGAACTGCTGACTACTGGCCCAGAAATCCCTACAGGAGAGACTGGAGTATTTAGATCACAAGGCTAAGCAATGCCTGTTAAATAGCAGCCTTGAAAGTCTCTCTGGTCATCGATTTAATTCCTAAAATTGCATCTCTGTGTATCAAAGTTACGTATTTAGAAGGTTTTTTTTTCTATTAAAATAATCTCTTCCTGCCTTCAAATGGCTTGGATGTAGCTCCACACGGTTACTCTCTCCCCAGATCCATAAAGTCCCTGCCTCTGTGTCCACCCACCCCGCTGTGCTTGGTGCAGCTCCAGCTCACCAGTGTGTCCGTGACTCTGCTCAAACACTGTAAAACTACTCCACACAACACAACGGCAAGTTGTAATATTGGAATAATTCAGCCATATGTTCAAACCAGAAAAACAAGTCTGAAGAAGAATAACGGAACAGACAAAGCCACCGTGAGAGCTGACGGGCTTCGGTTCCTTCGGCTTGTTTTGTATGAAACTGAATCCATGTTTATGAAAGTGTTACTGGGACACTGCAGTTTCCCAGTGCACATGCTCAGCCATGGCATTAGCTGCTTATTTCACTTTTTATTTGTCTACCAGCATACATATGGACATGCTACCAAGGTAAAAAGAAAAAAAAAAACAAAGCAAAACAAAACTTGATTTTATACCAGATGAGGTATTTAAAGGAATGAGGAGATCCATCCATCCATACTCTTCTGTTCAACCAGTACTGCTGACTGCAGACTGAGCAGGTGATTCCAGGCATCCCTCTTCACAACAGCGTTTTCCAGTTCCTCCTGGGGGATCCCAAGGTGTTATCAGGCCAGATGAGACATGTAATCATTCCAGTGAGATCAGGGTCTACCCTTGGCTTTTCTTCCAGTTTGATGGAAGGCGCCCAGTAGGCTTCCTAATCAGATGTAGCAACCACCTCAGATAGCAGCTTTCAACATGAAGAAGCAGCGGCTCTCCTGATTAGCTCATGCACCCTATGGAGGAACCTCATTTCAGCCTCTTGTGTATGTGATCTCATTCCTTTCGGTCACTACTGGGTAGTGGACGGATGCTAAAATGTTATTAAAAACCATTTTAATCCAGTCGAACTGTGTCAACCAGTCAAGATCTGCCTGTGATGTTTACTATTAATGTGCATAACAAGGTTGATCTCTTGTCTAAACATCATGAACTTGATCTGTTGTCAGTAAAAATCATATTAAAAATGTATTTTAATGTCTTTTTTATGTGCTTTCTATTGAGCAGATCAGCGGTATAGTCAGGCAAGAAGACCAAAATGTTCTCCACAGACCCTAAGTACAACACAGGAATGAACCCTGAGGTACTGAATCCAGCGAGGTGAAGTTGCACCATCTATTACAGATATCCTCAGGCACTATGCTCCATGGAGCTCTAAAACAATTTGTTCCCCTTTAATTAAAATATGAATGATTTTGTAAAGTTATCTCGGCGTGAGCATGACCATGAGCCCCGGAAGCATTCAGCTGCTGTAAATCCCAACACTGCTGCAGTCAGCACGCATGAGGAAGGACACTAATGGACCTGTGTTTAACTCAGTGTACAACCTTGATTTTTAATGAAGGTTACATCCATTATCCGCTACCTTTAGGCTAGTTCATCCCCATCCCCTGATAAACCACTCCCTAACTCCCTCTCACACTCACACACAGTTAGCAGTCTTGGCTTCTTTAAAGTTTAAACATGTCTGTGCATAACTTTACTGCTACTTTTTGCTTTTAGGTGTTTTTTTAATTATGTGAAAATAGGTGTAGTTTGTTTAAACCCAACATGTTCCAGTTCAAAATAAGTAGAATGTGAAAAATTAGGGAGCATACTGCAGAAAATGTGATATCGAGAGTTACATTCTGCCAATATGGGAGGAGAATTCACCTGTTTTTCTGATTATTTATACAGTTTTTCATCTAATTTTTCAACAAGCAATATCCTCTCACTTGGTCTCACTTGTTAAAAAATAAATCCTTTCTTCATTTGCCTCTAGATTGAATGGCTCATCATGATGGCTATTTTTTGCTGTGTACTTAGTGAGTGCCTGAACTTCCCATGAGCCTCTTGGGCAAACTGCCCCGCCAACAAGAGGACAGTGCGGTGGGGGGGAGAGGCGGGGCCCGACTGAATAAGGAAGCAGGGCTGTGATTGGTCAGCGGGAGGGGAACGAACGGAGCCGGGGGAGCTGAGAGAGTGATTGAATGGGACAGAGAGGGAGGGAGGGAGGGAGTGGAGGGCACTGCGAGGGGATAGAGGGAGACGGAGAGGTAGCAGCAGATGGACTGCTGCACAGCCTGCAACACACTCACAAAGGACAGCCTGTATGTATGACAGTATGTGTGTATGCACGCATACTGTAGCAGAGCAGGAAGTGTGTGTAGGATAATGGTGGTGAAGGAGTGAGCGCCTTTCATGTCCTGGATGCAGAGAGAAATAATCCTCTTGAGGAGAGAAAAAAAGGGATAAAGACAAGTGAACAAGAGGCAGAAGAGTCAACACTTTTGCTCTTCACACTCAGGTTGCTTTTAGATCAGGTGCAATCCCAGCAAAAAACCACTGTAGCAAACCAAACATCACTGTATGTGACAGGACAACCTCGCTAAATGCTAAGGACTGTGGCGGGACTTTTTGTTTATTTGGTTGCACCGCTTCTTTTTTTTTCCACCCAAGAAAAATACAGCGACTTTATACAAGGTAAAAAAAAAATATAGCCTGGCTAGCTTTGGGAGCACACACTGAGGGATCCTCTATGGTGAAGATGAGTCTGGATCCTGTGCAGGTGATGAGCGGACAGGTCCAGGAGCTCAAAGTTTCCCCTTCGTCCAATGGGGACAGCAGAGGATCATGGGAGGAGAAAGAAGAGTTTGACCAAGACCGCCTGGGCCTGACTTCCAAGCCAAAATCAGTAAGTCTCACTGGCCATTCAGAACTACCTGTACATCTGTGTCTAGCTGTTATTATGGGTGCAAAGGCCTTTTTGCTGGATAACAAATGTCTATCCAACATCCCTCTGCCCTGTTCTCTCATCTCCTCTGCCCTGTTGCTGCTCCCCACAGCTTATTACTTTGAGTCAGTTGTTTACGTCGCCCACGTGCAGCTTAAAGCATAGCTCATAAATAGGGGGGACTGGGGGTCAAGCAAGGTCAGACAGAACATGTGTGCAGGTGTGTTTTTGAGGATATAATCTGTGGGATCAGACTCCCTTTACACCCTTATCTCTGAGCAGACACGCAAGACATCTGAAAAGGTTTTACTGGGTATACATGAGCATGTCAGTCAAGAACTTCGAGGTTCAGAGGCTAGGCTAAGAAGCTAACCTAACTAGATTACTTTTCGTGTCACTCATCTTTGTCGCCGGACTTTAGTCTGAGGGCTCAGTTGTGTGAGATTTTTCCAATTAAGAAAAGTGTATTTCAAATTGGATTGTAGAATTTAAGCAAATCTGGCAGCCTAGATGTTCTTTAATGAAACTCTACAAAAGGCAGTTTTCACTTGGTTGGATGTTTATTGTTGTGAATAATGCAACAGTCTTACAAACTTTAGTTACTTTAGTTAGTTGTGACTTGTACAGTAGGTCCATAGTTCTGCCTCCAGATCTGAAAAACTTATTAGAAATAAGACTCCAGTTTGCAAAAGGTTAACATGAATCTGAGCTGACAATTAAACGGGAAGCAGTCACACTCGCTGGCAAAGGTTTAGTGCTGTTTATAGCATTGCAGGACATCAACATACTGGAGAGGACACGCTGTCGCATTTCCAGGGAATCAGGGAACACTGATGAGTCTCTGACTCTGAAAGGGAGTTGCTGCAATTTACCACGCAAAAGCCTTTAGTAAGCTCCAAAGAACAAAAGTAGAAGAATGTAGAGACTGAAAAGCACTAATGAGTGAACAAATTGCTCGTGAGGAACACCAGCTGAAGTCAAGTGGCTAAAGGCTGAGTAATCTCTGCTGCTTGAGGATTAGTCACAGCGGTGTATTTCAGACTGTAAACATCCATTACCATGTCCTGATAGCCGGGCTTAACCATCAATCCAAATATTACTGCATTACATTACTGTCTAATGCACAGCACAGATACATTTCATATCACATGTACATAACAGAATGACGGTAAACTGCATGTGATTATTCATCAGAGGTAATGGACCACACAGATTACAGGGCTTTTCTTCAAATGAATATCATGAAATTCGATTATGACAGTTGTAACTGAGCAGACGACAGAAAGGGCCATTAAGATATCATTTTGTGTTATTTATCAAGGCATTTAGTATCATACATTTCTTAGTGCGACTATTTTGAACACGATTCATAGTCACACTTTAACACATCTTTTCATTTTGACAAAAGACCCTCACTAAAAGCTTTTAGTTCGACAGAAATCAAACCTCATGGAATTCACTTCATGTTGCACTTTATCTAGTGATACATTTCCATGGAGGACAGCCCCATTAAGCATAACTGGCCAACTAAGAGACTGAATATAAAAGATAAATAAGGAAGGTATTGCAGTTTTTCAGTAATGAGACTTTTCTATTTAACAACGCTGGCTTTATTAATAAAAGAGAAGTGCAGCGCTAATTCATTATATCATTTTAATTAACATTAAATGGCCAGGTCAGAGGAATTAAGCAGCATTCATACTAAATTAAAAACACTTTTCATCTCCATTGAATCTGCGGATAAGAAACAAGAAGGGAAAATGACTCTATACTGTAGGTGAGGTGAGATTTTTTTACTTAAATCTTGAAAATAATGAATAAATAAATACAAAAATAAGTGATAGAGTGGTCAGAATGGAAGAATAAAACTCAGCATTAGCATATCATGCTAACTAGCATAGTAAGCTACATCCAGATGCAAACCACCCTGATCGCTGCTTTCAAATGGAGATTGGTAGCCTGTCATTACAACATGGGAACTCATGTTCACCAAATACTTGGCATTCAAGTGGGAACATCAGTCTTAAGTCATAACGTTGTGATGTTACATTTACAAACCACTTAGCAAGCTGACAACTGCGTAGCATAATTTAGCAAATGCAAAAGTATAATAAAAATGACTAAAATCATAATATATTAGCTTACCACGGCCTCTGCTATTTCGGAACGCGTCAGGAAACATGTCTCAACTCGTAAACTCTGACCTTTTAGGAAATGTCCACCTACTACATTGTGAAAACCACAAGAGGATAAATAATGTTCCTGCAAAGTTACCAAACTACCTCCAAGGCCAGTGAGCACAGCATTAGCTAACGTAACTACAAACAAAAACAAAATGTAGCTACGTTAGCTAATTAAGCAGCCAACCAGAATGAAACTGAATGAAACATGTTTTCTGTTTTAGGTTTTTTGCATCATCATTGGGAAACTAAGACTAAAGAGCTTTTTGTTATTTTCAGAACCGAGTATTGTAGCTTAATTAGCTAGGTAACTGCAGCTTAGCTTGCTTGCTAACTGCGGCTTAGCTAGCTAGCTAACTGCAGCTGATAAAATTACCAGTAATAGCTAATGGAAAGGCTGTTTTCTCTGTTTAAATCCAACCTCAGTGTCACATATGTGCTCTTCATTTCCTTCTCTAAAAGAATATTAGCTTTACTCATATTGAACTTTACTTTTGCGGTGTTCAAAGGCACTAAAAGTATATAAAGAATCCTTTTAAAAGTCATACCATGATTTTTTAAAAATCAATTACTGCCAAACAAAGAATTAAAAGACATTAAACAAAGCTAAAACGACTCAATATTTGCTTCAAGCCTGTTGGAGAACTTCCCACATTTCATCTAGATTTATACTGTCACAGTGTTTTCTGTGTCTTCATGGGTCCCACACTGAAGCTTGCAGGCTATTTTAGTGCAGAGCAGATCTTTGTGCGTGTTCCAACCACAACATGAACATCTTTTAGGGATGTTTTCAGGGGAGAAAAAACTACCTACTCCAGGGAAGGTCATTCTGAGTTGCCATGAAAAAAACAGCTATGTGGGTCTCAGTGCAGATTGGTTAAACTCAGAGAGAACAGAAGTCCTAGTTGAGTTGCAGTCTTTCAATTTTGCATTTTGTAGTCATGCTGCCAGAAAGCCATATTGTATCCAGATAATCCAAAACTACATAGAATTCCACCTATACCAATAAAGCAACACTGAAAAAAAACATAGTTTAATCACACATTATGTCTGGGATTCCTGTGACTGCCTGGCTCACATGTAGTTTTTAATTAAAGGACACTACTGACCTGATTTCAGATCAGCCAATACGTTAACATTGCTGTTACTGGCAGTGTTCAGTCACACTCCAGTTATACCATATCTGCCAAGACACAAACAGACTGCATCATCACTGGCCTTTAGTTTATCTATAAATATCAGCACCCCGCTGCTGTTCACCACTCCACCCACCCTGACGCTTTCTGCTCACACTCTCACCTCTTTATTTTTCCCACTGCTTCCCCCTCCGCCTGGTGTCTGGAAATCCCTTCCATCTCTCGCCTTTTCATTCCCCCACGGATACAAGGGATGTCTCACAGCCTCTTGATATGTAAATAACAGATGACTCATGGATCTGGGTTATGCACAGACACCAGTTCTGCTGATGTGGCAAAGCCCTGATAGGATTAATGTAAAGAGGGGAGTGCTGACGGCGACTTCAGATAAACACACATGGATGTTTACTCTCATTCGCAGCAACTTTAATTATGTAGCTATAGCTGCCTTTGCCGTCATACAAATCAATACGCTTGAGGTGATTACAGTTGCTGTGGGTTCCTGTGCAAAGGAGCCTCGTGGTCGATACATTCCCAGCGGGTAAGAGGCCCCATGAGAGAGGGCAGGCAGTTAACACTACCAGTATCGAATCACGGCAAAGAACTGAACCCTTGCTCTGGGATAACTCTCAGACTGTGTGACATGTTATTCATAGAGTAAACTGACTCTAGCGGATAAGCTGCACCAAAGGTCTTGTACTTCTGCAAAGCTGTCTCTAAGCTCTGTTCTCCACTGCAAACAGAGCTCTTTAAACATAGTTTCACCTGTTTTTAGACACTTTATATATATCTTAAAGGCTTAAAAAATGTGATTCATGTATCAGATGTTGCAAAAAATGGTCTTAACAGTAAAGTCTATGAGAGAGATTTAAAGATGTGGAAAATTCTTTCTGCTGAATAAAAACAAACTGTGATTCTGCTAAGGTGACAGGGAGACGAGCCCGGAAGGTGGAGGGAGGCATATTCTTCGTAAGTATGTTCCATTGTCATGCAAGGTCAAAAGTTGTGTCCATGGCTACCGAACGACCATCAGTGCTACCCTTTCCCCTCCTCTGTGCTGGCTGTTGCTGTGCCTGCATGATCACAGACACTCTACTAACCAGCAGCCTGACCTGATGCATCATCATGTGTGCTGTCTTGTTGATTCATATTGTCCTGGATGTCACTGGCTGGACCGAGCTGTAAATCCAACACACTGTGTTTGAATCACTGGATGGGTGTGGCCCTTTAATGTGTTTACTCACCGTATATGCTCTGGTTAGGGTTGAATTTTAACATTAGTGGACTTATTACATGCTCTTTGTTGAAAAATTATATACAATTCAAAGTGGGATCGACTTCAATGATAGATAAAGCCACGAAAACTAAATCTATAGCATATTGTGTGGCTCACCTCATACAGGCAGGTTATAAATTAAATGAAGAACCTGAATGAGAGGAGACTTACAACAAATGAAGATGCTTTCACACAGCATGGGAAGATTAAACTTCAAATATGCTCTGTGTTATACATCGAAACACTCAGCAGGCCCAGCTACACTGCACTACAGGGGCTGACATTTAAAAAAGGGTTCATTGTTGGGGCATGGATGGCAGGAGCTTCAGTCACAAAGGCTGCACAACAGGTGCTTCAGTGACTAAAGTGCATTTAGATCTATGGTAACGATGGCATACATTTGATGACAGTGATGCTCGTGCTTTAGTATAATATGCAAGAAAAAAAAAAGAGCAACTCCTCTTTAGATGACTGAGAATGTCACTGCAAGACGTGATCAGACTGTCAGTCCATCAACTGAAATTCAGGGATATCATAGTGGGGTTGCACTGTTTGAACCCCTCATTACAAAGTGCATGTGTTACAGACAGTGCACAGACTCAAATGCAGGACAATAACACACGGCACATAAAGCTCAAAGTAATGCATTTTAGTACAATTAGGAGCAAGTACAAAAAACAAAGGATAAATGCTAACCAGAGCAAGGTACAACCAGGCTAGGAAAGCTAACTGATCTGGTAAAGAAACAAACCGAGTGCATAAGCAAACTGCAAAAATCCAACTATAATAAACAAGCTATAGATACTAAACAGGCCAGAACAAACAAACAAGACGGGCTAACTACAAACAAAACAGGACTAAACTTAACAATACTACAGCAACTTAGCTGAACCAGAGCAGAGAGAGGGTACAAGCGGGGCAGGCGGGTGGAGCAGGTGGGGGCGACGGCAGGCAGACAGGTTGAAGTGGTTTGGCGGTCCAAGGAGGTGTAGTGGGGAGCCACGTCTTGATAGTACAGATGACGGCAGAGCAGGGGTGGGGGAGTTCGTCAGACATAGGAGACCAGAAGCTGCAAACCGGGTGGTGGTAGAGGTTGACGATGATCTGGAGGAGACACACATGGACAGGCAGAGGAACCAATGTAGCTGTTTATGGTGTGTTGAGGAGCATACTGAGCGTGGCTTTAACTGGTAGTAAAGTGGAAGCAGCTGGCAGCCCAATCACTCGTGTGCCCCCTCCACTGATTACAACCAGCTTCACCTCACCACCTGCACCCTGGTCATGCCAACCTGAAGGGAGAGAAGGGAAAAAGGGAAAGGGGAGGGAGAGCGCTGCCACTAGCTGGCACCGGAGGTGGAGGGCACGACAGAGAGCTCATTGCAGAGTTTAGCGGTGCTAAAACCACAGGCATTGGTCTACAGAGAAGTGGAAAAAAGTGATATAGAGAAATGCATCACCCTTCACCATATTCTCCATATGTAGGCGGGTGCACATGTGGTGTACACCAAGAGAATGGTACAGACCTGAATGCTTGACCCCTCCAGTGAGGGGATCTGTGGGCTCCATTATGCCAAACTTTATGTTTTTCCATCAGGCTTTTCCTTTTATTTCTTACCTGTCTCTATGTCAAGATAAGGACCATAATTGTTTGAAAACTAGTGATCTAATATTGTAGTTTATTAAACATTTATGTTTGGGTGGCCTTTAACAAGCACCATATCCCATAAGACATCCGTGGGCTTGTCTGGCATTCACATCGGGTCAGAGGAAAGGTTGTGATCAGAAAGAGTCCCGTGTTTACAACCTCCCAAGCTGACAACTCAACAACTCAAAATGGCATCAACCAGTCTTGTAGTGCTACTGCTTCTCTCTCATTACTGGATACTCCAACATAGACCAATAGAACAAAAGGACACAAGCTTGGGCAAATATGACCTTTCTGCAAAAAAAGCATGCATATGCTTCTGTACAGGAGTGTAGTTTGAATAACGTGGAATAATGTCAAATGAGTGTTGCTTCACTGCAGAGGTGGATGTCTGAGGGTTCAGTTACAGTGCTTGTTTATTACTTCCTATTGATGGAATTTGAAACAGCTTTGGAGGGCCTGACACATCCACGATTGCTTGCTAGCACTTTTATCCTTTTTTTAAAGTGTGACTTTCCCAATCATAGTAATAATTTGCATGTTGATATGAACTCTATTTACAAGTGGGGAAGTGATAATTAACCTAACTCTGATATGAAACAAACCTGGCATAAACATCATTGCTCAACAAGAATGAAGGAGTGAGATGAGGGCTTGTTGTAGCATAGTGGTATAGTATACATGTGTAATAGGGTAGAAGGTTTTAGCAGAGAGCACAGCTAAGAGGCTGAAAAAGAGTATTGGTTTTATGGATAGGAATAAAAGCAAGATACAATGGCATAAAGGTGGAGTATATAGTTGTAATTCAATGCACTTTCTGTCAAAGTCAGTGAATATCTCCTCAGTATTCTAAGTGCAGGTTCTGTGTGTGACTGAGGACACTACAAAGATACTGTAGCCAGGCCTAGAACTTATCCTGCTTCAGCAACTGTTTTCCTCTAAATTCGACCATACTTTACAAAATTAACATCATGCAGTGTTAAAAGAGGCTTCAAACTTGCAACTGAGACTATAAACTCATTAGGAAAATGCTTTCTGAGGTAACAGATCAAGTGACAAGTAGAGAAATGTTGCCATATACTTCTGTACAATCACCCCCTGCTGGCTGTCAGAAAGAATGCAGGTCTAAGGCACTTCTGCATTGGCTTCACTTTTCAGACCTGGAAGCTACAGTCATCATTTCTATAAGATCTATTGGAGTAAGAAGGACAGTCTCTGGAACATTTAAACTCTCTAAGTGTGCTAATTTGTTGTATATCAACAGTCTTTCTCCAGAATGGTAGATTCCACTGTTAAATAATTGTATTTTTTTGATGGGAGCTTCTGTTTTATTTGTTATCAGGAGGCATGAGCAATGATCTCATTTCTGACAGCAACCGCAATACTGAGCACATTATTTTTTCAGAAATGCCAGAATAGGAACTGCTGAATGAGAAATTGCACAGACTTACGGCAGCTAGTGAAACAGAAGCACAGATGTGATGCAATGACTTTGGCTCCCTATGTACTGAACGATACCACAGCCTTGTAAAGCATGCAGAATGGTTCTTTCCCCTCCTTTTTGAAGACGTCAGATGGCGTAGGTCATGTTCTGTTTTAAGACCTCCGTTGTTAATACTGAACACAGGTAGCACGCTGGACAAACCAACTTCTGCTCATTTAAGGTATGCCAGTGAGCCCAGCTTGCTAACTCTGGCATGGATTCCCTCAGATAATGTTTCATTCATGTCTTTTGTGCTCTTTTCCTTTACACAAAACAACATCGCCAGTGTGATTTTCACCTTCACTTCACCCGCACTTTTGAAGGTCCACTGGGTTCATTTTGTTTTGTTCTGACAAACAGCAACCTTCACACCTCATGCTCTCTCTCTCTCTCTCTCTCTCTCTCTCCCTGGTGACAAAATACAGCTTGTCTCAGGCGTGTGTGATGCAAACAGCACCTTTACATGCATAAACGGTTGTGTTTGTATACACTGCTATACAATGTGTTGGAAAAGCCTGCATGACGGTGAACCATGTTAACATTCATGAAGTGTTTAGTATCATATTTTTCTCCATAGTCAAATCTATTGAGTCGAGTGTGGCGATTTGACACACGATTAAACATGTGTGGGGCATAAATGCATAGGAATGAATGACAAAAGAGGTCGCTGGTGAAATATAAATGCATTAATATGTGTGAAGACAGTTCAGTGGATACAGAAATACTGAGCTTTACTGACAAGAGGAGTTGTTAAAATTGGATCATGTTTGATGAAATCTAACTTTTCATCTGATGAGATGTGGGTCAGGATTAATCCTGAGGAGGTGGTGTGTGTGTGTGAACAGGTAAGTAGGTGATATATCAGCAGGCAGCAGTGTTATGCTGGACCAAGGCTAAATACAGGAACAATGGCTCAGTGTGCCCGTCAGCACATGTGGCCTATTTACAGGCATAAAGCCATCATTATGACTTGGACACACAAATACCTCAGTGGACAGATTCCCACCCTCACTACAAATACACACACAGCGCATGTGAACACATATCTGCCCTGCATGCATTGTGATGTGAAGCATCTTAAATTCCATCCAGATAAAGTTTTAACGATGATGCTCTCCAGACCTCTTGTGAAAAAATACCCAGCAGGACACACTTGTAAAATGGAAATATTCAAAGTATTCTTAGCATTGTTTTGTTTCAGGCTCAGTTTTCAGGTAAATAAATAGGGTCATCCATTCCTCCGACACCTCTACCCTCTCCTTCCTGTGTGCTTTCCAGTCATCATGTCATTGGGTTATTACTTCTCGCTCCTCATTATTCCCTTCTCCTCCTTGTGTCTCTTTTTTCTGCAGCCGAAGCCGGAGAACGCAGTGACTATTGCTGTTTCTTCTCGGGTCTTGTTTCGGACTGAGCTGGAGCAGAAGGTGTTTGAGCAGAAAGGTGTGGAGGAATATCTGAGATACCAAATCGAACATGAGAACGAACCCTTCGCCCCCGGGCCTGCTTTCCCCTTCGTCAAGGTTAAATCACACAAACACACACCCTTTTTTGCTGTCTTGAGTTAATTAGCTGACTGTAGTTTCACCCTGACAGGCCCTGGAGGCGGTCAACGCTCGTCTGAGGGAGCTGTACCCACAAAGTGAAGAGCTGTTCGACATTGTTTTGGTCACATACAACCATGCGCACGTAGGAATCCGGCTCATCAACACCATCAACCATCACAGTAAGTCTCACCAAAGTGGACTTGCCAGAGTATGTACAATCTGAAGATTTATGACTTTGACGACCCTTTGTGGCACTATTAAAAGACACAATGCAGCAGACAGAATACTTGGTTTAAATAGCTTCCTGTCACGGGGTAATACCCCACATTGATAGGTTAATAATATATGACACTTCAAGCAGCCACACGCACTCTTGCACATCACTTCGACAAGCTCATTATCTCACTCCCCATGTAGTCAAATTGAACATATGCTCCCCGAGTCACTTATTCAAACGCTGAGTTTAAAAAGACCTAATTTGTTTTACAAGTAGGCGAGAAAATGATCTGGAGCGCTGAGATTCAATTTTGTGACTATAAAGTAGCTGTCAGCCTTTTCTTAAAAACGTTCATGATGCAGCTGGTGTCATTTCACTTGTGGCCAACAACAGGCTTTAACAATTTAGAAATGAGGACAAGATCTTCAGCTGACACACAGTTCTTTAGAGGATAGGTAGTAGTGATGACAGAACATTTTGACACATTTTATCAGCCTGCTTTGCACTTTGCTGACCTCAAGTGGTCATGAGAGAAAGATGCTCAGCAGAGTGAGTTACGACATTAGGAGTATTTAGAGTTGCATGTCAAGAGACTTTAAGTATATGCATATAATGAACACAGTCTCTTTAGAATCAAGTCTACATACAACTAAAGTGTTTTCTCAGCTGCATCGTAATCACTGGTTGGATTATATTCAGTAGCATTTATGACTGACTTTGGCAGGAGGTGGTTGGGGTGGATGACGGGCATATAAAGCACAAAACTGTCATTCCAAAGACTGGGGTTAGGATTAATCTGGTAGCTGTTTTTATTATTCTACTGTCTAATCTATTTTGAATCTGCTGGGAGGACTCTGTTACAGACACAGTGGGTCAGCATACGTATTCCATGCATGTACATTACTGCCCACACCGACACAAACTGGGAGCTGCATGCAGATGCCCCCGGACTTGGTGATAATAAGGATAATCCCCAAGTCCTTGCAGACCTATGTGGACTGTTGTGTACTCGCCAATGTGGAACACATAGCATTGGCCTTACTCTGTTTATCTGCATTTCCTGTCTCTCACCACTTTCTTGGTCTAACTAAAGCATAAAAGTGAGTTATTTGCACAGCAAAATTGGACGTTATGGTAGAAAAAATGCTGTCTACATATTATGGATATGCTCTTGATCAACATATTTTCAACTGGCCAAATCCATTACCATTGTTTCTTTATACGTTGATATAAAACATAATACAGTTCTAATTATATGTCCTAAAAACATATTAGCTGCTGCAATTAAGTTGAGCAGGAAAGCGATTTGTAGGCCACAGGGCTGATGAAGCTATGATGTAGCTGACGTGCTTCTCTTTAAAAATGTAGCTAAAAATCGAGGCTGCTACAGAGATACTACACACAGCATGGACTGCTCGTGTTTTTGTCCAAAAAGTTTCTCATACTAGCCGAGATTATTGATTGTGAGGGTGACAGGCTTAGTGATGTGTTGCTTTTCAGTAACACACATCTAACAAAACCGTCTCCACTGAAAACCCCCTACTCACTGCAATGGCAATGAAGAAGAAAAAACACAGTGGCTGCACTCGATAGTCTCCAAAGAGAGTATGCACATACAAGTTGGACCAAAGTGAAACCTCCCACCTCCCACTAGGTGCAAAGAACAGTCTGCTGATTCTGTTCATGCCATGGTATCCTTCATGTGGTGAGAAAAGACAGCCTTCTCCGAGGTTTACCTATATGACAACTCAACTCAAACTACAAGTGGAATGCGTAAAATATTCTGGTTTAGTGTTTTGGTGGTGCAATCAAGAGGTGAAATCCAGCAGCAGTAATCCAGCTTTAAGTACAAAAGTACACTGTTGCATCTACTTTTGTGGTTTTTGTCTACTTATGCAACCCCAAGAAAAAAAAGCAGCACTGTTAAGATGATAAGACGCAGGCATGGATGTAATGAAACAATCCAAACTGGTCAGGAAATGGAAGCTGACGCAGGCTCAGCTGAGAGACAAACAACCGAGTGTATGAACAGCTGACTGACAGGATCCTTCCCAGGGAAAATCTCAGACCCTGTGATGACATCTTCCTCACAGACCACTTCCTGCTCAACTCTTCAAATGTTTTCGGGTCCTCAGAGCTTCAGGTCGGGGGGAGTTCAAGATCACGCCTCTCGGGACGCAAGACTAAACCAAGAGGCCTGAAAGAAAAACAGGTCTGAGAGGAGCCACCGAAGCAGCACACGGCCCTGCAGATGCTTTCATGTTAGATCTCTCTGGTGGCCCTCTGCATGAGGGGCCCTATGCATTCAAACAGTCCCCTGAACTCTGGCCTTTCCTACAGAACTAAGGGAAAACAGTTCTCTGATCACAGTGATAACAGTTTGTTCACCCTCACTCCTGAAGTGGGTCCTCCTGACCATAGAGGATGATAAGGATGCAAACATTTGCTTGCTCTTTTCGCTTGAACCATGAAGAACCATTCAAATACTCATTTATCTCTCATCAGTGCTCAGTCTATCTATTCTTAGCAAAGGCAGGATGATGTATAACTTCTTTCTCCTTGCATTTAGGTGACATACACTGTTAGAGTTTGCACATGGCTCTGAATGACAGGCGTGCTGTAGGTGGCAGCCAGCAATTTCATGCATCTACTTATCATCTATACATCATAGCACCCAAGGGCCAGGTTGAATGACAGGCTGTGTAATGTGCTCTGTGTGTGGTTAACTGAGAGTTCATGTGACAACTTTATCGTCCTCTATGGAAATCTGAACTGGACTCTCATATATCCATCAATATGCATAACATCCACCTGTACCGGTTGCATACATTACTTCCATAAGAGCAAAATGGTAAACTGCACAACAATGCTGCTGGTCCTTGGCTGTGACGGCGGTGTCTTTGCAGTCCTGCTGATTTCCTGCTTTGCTATATTACCATGTTTTAGATCTTCTGAACAAGTAAATAAATCATACAGAGACAGATGATATGAAAACATTTTTGCAGGCAGGACAAAAAAAAAAAAAAAAGATACAAAGACATCAAGGGTGAGGACATTTTCCCTCGAGCGACTCCCACGCTCCAGCACCAGTCTAAACAGCAGGGGGACGTTTGAGAGGTCTGAATCTATGAGGCATGGTACAGTGGAGTCGAGGGAGGTCAAACTTACCAGAGCCCGACTACAAAGCTAAGTAAACCATTTAGGAAATCTTTAGAGGACACTCGGTTGTTTGAGTGATGGAGAGATCACTCAGTCGGCTTCCAGCAACACTGTCACTTTATTTATTTTAGTTTCCATCTCATTTTGCCTCAAGCCTGTTTGTGAGTCATGTTGTATCTCTCGGTCTCTTTATTCAGCTCAATGAGGTTTGCTCATACAAATGTTCCAAGTCAGATTCACCAAACTCTCTTAAATGCACAAACTTGTTGTACACATCTTACAGTAGATATTCAAAGATGAATATCACCTCTTCTCCATGACGTGTGCACTTGCCACCTTGCCGTAGTGTCTTGTCTATTACATGTTAATGTGATATCATGGTAATAAGGATAAAGACATTACTTGTGTCTGATGTTGCGTGTGCTGTCAACTTGAGTAAAATTACCTTCAATCCACCTGTCACTTCTCTGCCCCGTGTCTGTCTGTTTCCACAGTCAGACACACAAAGACAACATAGCAATAGCAACAAAACAATAGCAGAGTAGGGCCACACAACAGCAGTAGAGACTCTCACATTGAGCTAAAATTAACACACAAATGCACACAAATGAAGTAAAAAACATTAGAAAATACAATTAAATTTAAATTAAATACTTTGTTTTAAATGTTTTTGGATTTATAGAGCACTAGCTGGATGTGTAATGCACTTTCACTTTACCAGTGCAGTACAGGATGTCACTCTCGACCTGTTTATTAATGGCAATAGTTTCAAAGGGAGGGTGTCACATGCACTAACATACACTAACATTTACACTTGGCTGAACTGGCTGCCAAAACTGGTCCTAATTCTAAGAACAGCACCACTCCACTGTATCTTTACATTACAGATAATTGTTGGGTGCTATATTATTGTTGAAAATCTTGCATTAGGGTTAGGGGGAGGGTGTCATATGTCTGAGACCACATGATGTTATTAACATAGCATTTCTTGATACCAGGCTATTTGTTACTATTTTCAGCCTACCAACCTGCCTGCCAGTCTGTAAGCCTGTATGCTCAGTATAATGGTTCATGTCTACTCTTCCTGAGTTCTCCTTCCTGTCTTCGTTGTGTAAACCATGACAGGATAATATAGCTTATATATAACCTTATAGCTTACAGTTGGGGAATTACACTGTCAGGTCATAACAGAGGATGATACTGGACAGAAATCGGTATTAAGATACTGCAACTGGTGTCATAGTGAGAGGATTTTTATAAAAACCACTATAATATGTAAAAACAAAAATCATAGAATCCAAAACAACTTCCTCTAAGTGTACTGCCAGCTGCATGGTGATGATACTGTGAACAGAATATATTATATATATTTATAGCAACAGTCCCAAGTCAGCATTAATAGGAAAAAATATCCAAGACCCCCCCAGGGTTACTAGATCTGCTGGGTAAAAGCCACCTGCTACCATGCTAATGAAGGCAAAAAAGCATATTGTAATGGTGAGCTGTGCAAAAGTGACACCAATCTGCCACCTTGCTGGGTGTGTGTGTGTTCTTAAAGTGAGAAAAGGGCACCCAGTAATTCTCAGCTGAATCACTGCTGTGTAATATCCATCTGGAAAAAAACTGATAAACCACACATTAGTATGGATGCACATGTAACAAATGGTTAACACAAATCTGATTTATTATACTCTGTTTACACTGAATGTATTTAGACAGGCAGTGTTTACTCACACAAATTGTTTGTTTCACATTAGCATTTTTCTCTTTCAATATAATTTTTGGGTGTGAAAACTGCTGACTTAGTGTGGAAGGGAGGAAACGGTGAATAAGCCACATTTTCAGTTTCAGCTGCCTTAAAGGACCACTCCACTGATTTCCTGCTAAAAGGTCAGTTTATTAGTCATGGTGTGTACAGCTCAGCCTGTGAGAACGGTGATATAATATCCTCCACAGCTCTGGAGGGAGCTTTGTTAAGTCTGAGTAAATAAACTCTGTGATGTCACTGGGATGTCACCAGGCAATATTATTATTATTATTATTATTATTAGCAGGCATTATGGGAAATGTAGGATCCAGCACTTTGGAGCTCTGTAGAGATCAAAAATCAGGATACATCGACCTCTGATGCATCAATTTTCACATGAGTTTGCAAAAGTTATGAAAAACTAATATTAAATGTCTGCAGTGCCCCTTTAATGTGGGTTAAGTCTTTCATACGTTTCTTGCCCTGGCTAGTGCAGCTTTAAATAAAAGTCATAACGCTGCCGTGTCTGTTTTCATAAATCTCCCCCCCACACTAACCTTCTCCTTTACTACGTCTCCATCTATCTTGGGTGTCACACACCTTTTCGCCCAGTTTTAACCTTCCACTCTATTCAAACTCATTCTATCACCCCCTCCACACCAACATTAGTCTATTACTTCCCTCCCATGCCCTTTCTAACAGTCCCCCTCCATCCTCTGCTCTGTCTGCTCCCTGATAAATATCACCTCATTTTACCTGAGGAGACAGATATGATCCACAGCTCTGCAATCATGGATCTAATTACCTAATATCAGTTTCCTCTCCGCATACCGACTCGCCGCTGCTCTTTGGATCAGGCCACAGCACGGAATTAAGAGGGAGCGCCGGCCAAAATGCAAACAGACACTTTCCCACCAGTCTTAATACCTTTCTCCTCTCGTCTGCACAACCTCGCCCCTCCCACTGTCTTGTCATCCAGCTCCTCTAGTTATCCCCCTCTTTGGACCCTCTCCACCTATTTGTAAGTTTATCCTCTCACCCTGTCCTCTCCCCTCCACTTCACCTTCCACGGCTCCTGAAATTACTTATCCTGAACTCACTGACAGCTTAAACATGGACTATGTGCCACTCTCTGAAGTCACACGATGTTGGCTGCATTTCCTGGCATGTCAGCATACAAATACATACATGTAACAACATTGTAATGGATCTCTGAGGTGGTGAATGTCGGCATTTAACACTGAGTGTTGGACTGTAATTAAAAACCTTGTTGCTGTTTGTTCCTCTTGTTCCCAGACTTGTTCATTGAGAGGTTTTGTATGACGGGAGGAAGCAGTCCTATTGGCTATCTGAAGGCCTGGCACACCAACCTCTACCTGTCTGCTGACGCCGACAAGGTCAGGGAGGCGTTGGCTGAAGGTGAGCTCACACTTTTGCACACAAAAAAAGATTTCAATCAGGGTTTTAACATTTGTACCTACATTTTGCACCCTTGAGATTGTTAACAACAAATCCTCAGTCTCACACTGATATGTTATTCTGCAAAAGTAGAATCATTTTACTTCTTCTGTGGACTGTTTATTGTAGCCAGTCACTTATTATTTTATCCTTATTGATATTAAAGCCCAGTCTAATGCTTTGTTAGGACCTCCTGCCGTCACATTTGAACACACAGGCAATCTCTTTTCCAATAGATCTATAAAAATAAAACATATGGCATGGCTCTGCAGCCAAACGCTACAGAATTTTCCTCTTCCAACACACTTGATTAAATGATCAGGATCGTGATCAGGCTTCTGCAGAGCTTGACGATGAGCTGACCATTTGAATCAGGTGTCTTAGAAGAGGAAATCATCTAAAACATGCTGAATAGGGGCGCTCGAGGACCAGGATGGGGCACCCCTGGTCTAGTGTAACCCAAATATTGATCTTTTCCTAACCCTTACCAAGTAGTTTTGGTGTCTAAACTTAACCACAGAGTGAGTGAAAAGAGATTTAAAGTGCAGATTAAAACCAAACTAAATGGAAAAATAATAGAGCAACACAGGACACGAACCTCTCCTAAGTAAAAGCCTCCACCACCCCTTTTAAGACTCTTGTAATTTGGACCTCCTGTACACGTATCAATATGACTTATTAACAGGTTTGACAAAACAGCCAAAAAGGATGATATAATAGACAGTTGCCCCAACAACACCTATGCATTTCTGTAAGTACGCTATGCTAAGTTAAATGTTAACTGATACTTCTCCCATATTTGTCTCTTAATAAGAAGCTCCAGTCAGGAGCTGGTTGGCTTTGCACAAAGGCAGGACAACAACTAACTATTTCTTTCCAAAATTAGAAACTGTAATGACCAGTACCTCTCATGAATGAACCGGCTCTATGCTGGTTGTGTAATCTGAGCGAAACCAGAAGTCCAAAAATGACAAGCTGTACTTTTACAGCAGGTCATGAGTCAGACTATTTCTTGGCTGGAACAGTGACTTCCTGAAGTTCTGCTTGGCAGCTTCACAGTGACAGCAAGACTCAACTGGCAGCTTTTAATCAACATAAGAGACCTCTGAAATATTTCTCTGTGGAAAAAAAGAGATAAAAAAGTCCTTATTTTAAAATAGGAGTAAAAGTAAAGGTTTGCAGGTGACATGTCCTGCAGACCTGTTGTCAACCAGCCACTGCTGCCTTTCCCACTCCATTGGATGTGGATAATAATGACAGATAACAGTGTTCATGCTTTCAAAGTATAGCTTTAAAGTAACACTACTGGCAAGTAAATACATTAGTGGAGTTGATGGCATTACTTTACACATTACAAGCAATAATCAGAAGCCTGGATTCCTCCTTCAGATTCTGATACTCCTAAATGCATTTATGAACCCAGACTCCTAGTTACAATCAGGGTTTTGGAGAAACACGGTTCTGTTTTTGCACATATAAGCAGTTTCACAAAATATGATGCCTCTGCCATATTCTACAAATGGCTGCAAATCTCAGCTTATACACATTTGCATGTCCCACACGGCTCTGATCAGTTTTTGCTTTGATCAGTGAAATGTGTCCAAATGAAATCCATCAAGTTGTAACTTGTATTTTCAAATTGAGTGAAACATGCCTCTCATTTTAGAGCCCTTGAGGAGACTCTACCGTGATTTTTACAAAGTAATTTAGGTCTTTCAGACTCAAACTCCTTGGCTTAGAGAGTAGCATGTATATAAAAAACAAAACAACAATAACTCATTGTTCTGGCATGTTTTAGTCATTTTATTACAGATCCAGTTGCATTAGAACTAACATTTTCAAAGCTCAATAGTATTTGCACCTCAGAAAGATTGGGTATTTACAATCTTAACTGCTGCCTTTTAAGAATTAGAGAGTTCTGCCTTTATTTTCACCTCAAATGGAAACTGGCTGCTGTATGAAGCTACTTCCACACAATCATACTTGCACACGTACGAGGATCACTGTGCCGGGCATATACGTTGTGAAATATTTCCGTCCAGTTTGCATAACAAGTACAGTGACTGACATCTCCTCCAGTGCTGCAGGGACATTACCATAAATCAGCATATTGATTGTTTCCTCTCTTTGCGTTTTATTCGATGGATTCCTGTGTGTCACGGCATATCAAGACCCACACTGAAGGGAATACCAACATCACATTTGCTCTGCCCGTGGCTCTGAGTATGTATTAATATTTGAAAACACGAGCCTCCCTACTGCCAAAGAAATACAAGATGATAATATGCTGGAAACACAACATGCTGATGGGAAATTTGTGAGACTTGAGGTGACAACTGCTTCTGAAGGCGTAAATCCATTGAGATTTCATGTTGCATTATTGCTGCTGTGGAAATGGAAACACTTATACAGAAATAAAGCAGTGTGCGCAGAGAAATGTGAGTTTTCTAGCAGTAAGAACCAGAACCCAACATACTGCTGTCATGACTGTGTGAGCTGAGGGCAAATTAACCGGAGCGCTGATTGATCACAGCATGATCACATAGCTCTCAAGGAGCCTTCAGGGACACTCTTCATGTGACGTTTAAGCTTTATGTCAGTAATACTGCGAGCCTGTGGGGAGCACACAAATACACATAAACAGAGTCAGACAGAGGAAGTGTCCTTGACATTTCACTCGAAAGGTCTTAATTAGCTGTAAAGCCGTTTGTTAATCTGTCCTGTAAGGTGAAGGCCGCGGCAAAAATCTGTTCTGAAGGTGTTTTTTTAAGCACTACAGCTGTTGAACCGTTGAATCCTGATTTGTTTAAACAGAGAACTGAAGTGTTTCAGGTGTACATTAGCAGCCGTTGTGTATTTTCTCTTGGCTCTGATCCAACCAATGACTGTTTGCAGGTGTTAAAGTATCTGCTGGACAAGTGAAGTGAAATTTAAAGCTGATTGCACTTGAGCAAGTAGGTTATTTCTTGATTTGATTCAAAATAAAATGACATGAAGTTACAAGTAACAATTAAAGTGGCATGAAATAGGGATCAACCAATGTGTTTTTTTCAGGGCTAACAAAGATATCGACTATTTGCTATCAAGAAGACCAATAATCGATATTTAGAACAGATATACATTTGCGATAAAAATGAAAACTCCAAAGCAAAGCTGTGTTGAAGTTGTTTTATTTATGTTTCATATGTGCTGCATTAAAAGATAACATTTATCCTTTCATGTTAATAAGCCGTTAGTGACATGTAACCAATCAGATGGTGCTGTGGACCAGACAGAGTCAGGTGCATCAGAGCCAAAGCAGCACATTTAAAACTTGATTTTATTGGAAATCAGTTATTAATAATAATACTATTATTATTAATAATATCTGCAAAATGCGGAATATCAGATTCAATAATCAGCTGGGGTGATTGACCGCTTGCATATGATGATCCAACAAACGGCAGCATAAGAGCAAGCATCCAGTGGATTCATTTGAAGTAAGCAAGAAATATTCCCACCGAGATCCAGTCAACATGTATTATTTGCAGGATTCAACATGAAAATGAAGTACAACAAAGTGAGCTTAAGAGATTTTACAATATATATGAAAAGCTTTTGTTTCCTTGACTCAGATTCAGTGAACATGAGACTGTCTGCAGGTAACAACCTCCATTCATTTTAAAGTTAAGCTAAATGAAGTAAAGTGCAAGGAAGGTAAGTTTAATGAAGAAGTGAAATACAGTTAAGTGCAGTCAAAAAGTGAAGGGCAGAGAAGTAAAGTGAAGCAAACTGAAGTGCATTGAAGAGAATTGAAGTGAGGAAGTTAGGTGCAGAGAAGTTAAGGCATGAAGTGTTGTTATGTGAAGTAAAGTAAAAGAGAGTTGAGTGGAGTGAAAAGAAATTAGGCAACAAGCTGTGAAGTGTAGGGAAGTTTGTATGACCACCACTTTCCTTCAGCTGGATTTAGCAAAGTGGTAGTTGACCTTTCAATTAAGTTTTATTTGCATAGCTCCAGTTCACAACATAAGTCATCACAGGACACTTCACATAGAAAGGTGGAGACTTAACTACATTATATTCTTTTTGAGCAGTTCTTTGGTAACAGTAGAGAGAAAAATAACTCCCATTCACCTGGAAAAAACTCCGGCAGGACCAGGTTCAAGGAGGGCAGACATCTGCCTTGACTGGTTAGGGTGAGGGTAAAGGAGCGAGAGAAAAGGAAAGCAAAGTCCATTATTTTCCTCATTATTTTTCTCCTTGTGTGTTCAGGCATCGCAGCAGCCACCATGTTCATGCCAGAAAAGCTGACGGAGGTATCAGAGTCCCAGCTGCGGGTAGCGTTTGACGGTGATGCCGTCCTCTTCTCTGACGAGTCTGAACGCATCTTCAAGGCCCACGGACTGGACAAGTTCTTCGAACACGAGAGGGAAAATGAGGACACGCTGCTGGATCATGTTTGTATATTTCAAAGACATGAATATTTCCTGTCTTAACAGCACCACTGTGCCAACAGCAAGGATATCCCACATTTTAATACCTGAGGCTAAATTTAAAGAAGGAATCACTACAGATTCCATTTCACACTTTCCCAGAATGAGTGCATTTTGGATTTCTGTCATTTGTAAAACAAGCATAAAAATGTAGGTGAGCTTAAAACTAATCTGCTTTACAGCCTTGCGCTGCCTTTTCCATGCAGCTCTAATCACCTGCAAATGAATATGCAAATGTCTCCCTATAAAATCCATTTTAGCAACTGATTGTTCTCTGACAATATTATGCAACACAAAATGACATCACATGATGAATGGATTGAATAGGCAGTGAGATTCATTCTGTCAGCTTGTATGTCATTCTGTCAGACAGCCAGCAATTTAAGAAATTAGCTGTAAGCTGTGCAGGCGTCACACAGTGCTGCATTAAAATAAAATGTGACTAACTCAATGAGAGTTTGTTCATGCTGAATGCATATAAAAGCTTTGACATGACAAAGAAACCTCATTTTAAGACATCAGACAAAACCCACAGCTCACTAGCTCTTCCTCTCTGGCAGGGTCCCCTGAAGGGCTTCCTGGAGGCACTGGGGAAGCTCCAGAAAAAGTTCTATGCTAAAGGTCACCGCCTGGACTGTCCCATCCGCACCTTCTTGGTAACAGCTCGCAGCGCAGCAAGCTCCGGAATTCGGGCGCTGAAGACGCTCAGAGCCTGGGGCCTGGAGATCGATGAGGCCTTGTTCCTCGCAGGAGCACCGAAGGGCCCCATGCTGGAGAAGATTAGGCCTCACATCTACTTTGATGATCAGATGTTCCATGTGGAGGGAGCGGCAGAGATGGGTACGATCGCCGCCCATGTTCCCTACGGCATTGCACAGAAACATAACACCAAACATAACACCAGTGTGAAGAAGTAGGCAGCAGGACTTTGGCTGTCAAAGGCACAGAAGAAAGATGGATGAAGAAACATCTTAGAGAAGAGCAGAGAGAAGAAGCATTATAAATGAACTTTTAATGTTGAGTGTTTGGAAATGAATCATTTCCATAATGCTGCAATTTAATTGCAAGTTTGTGTGATCATAATGTCATCTGTCTCAGTTTAGTGCTATTAGGAGTTAGATAGAAATCTGGATAAAGGTCAAGTAGTGGTCTGGAACCTGAGATGACCTGAATGCCCACATGTCCCTTGGTTGCACATTTCAAAGCCTCCGTCTACTGAATACTGTTGTGTTTTATCAAATCTCGCTTTGTATGGCACTTTTAAAGGTGCTTATTTGCCACAGTGAGCTGAGTATTTCCTCTCACCTCTACTTGTCTTCATAAAGAAGACATCTCTTTAGTGCTGCAGTGCTGGAGGACACTGAATGCAAGGCTTCACAGACTCCTGTATAAGTAAAGCACTACACTGTATGTTGTCAATAAAGCACAATGCAGACATATTATATGGTTAAACACTATAGTGATGTACTGTAGCATGAGAGTTTCTGTCAGTCATTTTATAGTATGACTTAATGTTTGGTTGGAACTCTACAGAATGTCTTGTATATTACTGAAGATAGCAACGCTATCGATTCATGTGTTCAAAACAAATACAGAAAGCCATGAGTTTCAGCTGGTGCCTTAAGAGTAGAATTCTACTTCTCTGGGCCGCATGTAGGCGGGAGTGCACAGTTCCTTTTATACTTCTATGTACTATGTTTCTGTTTGTTTTCACCCACATTTCAAAACTATGTCTTGACGGGATCTGACTCAGCCACTTGAGATGGTTGCTGTGCCTGTCCACGCTGTGTTGTTAAGCCTCTATGACATGTCCATAACACACTCCTCTGCTGAGATCCTCCTTTGTAGCTTTGTACCAAAAGCACAATTCCATTAGTTTCAATGAAAACATTTGGTCACAGTACAATGATGAAACCCTTTAACTACTGTAGGATGGATTGCCATTAAATTCAGTACAGACAGAACAGTATTAACATGCAAGAGCAAGATGTGTCCTGTTAGCAACACAGGTTCATGAGAAATCGACCAGTTTGCAAGTATAAGGTATACACACCTTTACCATTTGGCTACCAGACAATGTTAAATGTACTTAATTTTGAGGGGATGCCATTTTATTTTTACTTTCTGTGTGAAACATGTAGCTGTAAGTTTCAGCAGGTGCCTTTAGTTTCAATGACACACTGTTCATAGCCACATGTCCTGACTTTTCAGATAGCATCATGAGCAACTCAAAACTATATGTAAGCTTAACACTACAGGACACAAAACCTCTAAAACCAACTTAAGTGAATTCCCATCCGCTGCAGCTGACCGTTATGGACACTGACGCTAAAGGTCAATACATCCTGTCCGTTCCATCCAACCTTGTAAAGGTCCACGCCGTACAACTAGATTCTCTGTCATCCACATCTTTATAATTCATCATGTAATGGAGGTAGTTTTGTACTGGACTTGGAAGGTGCTTTGATTTGTACATGCTTTCTGTCAGCGGAGCTTAGACGCAGTAGAAAGTTCTAAATTCTCTAGAAGTCTTGTGCTGTGCTCACACACTTTGCTCGGCACATCTCAGGAATAATCGCATTGACACGCTGCTGCAGTCCAATCTGTAACCAGCTGCTACATCCTGAAAAAAAGCCCTTCAGAAACATCCAGGGGAGTCCCATGTGTTTTACTATGCTCAATATAAGTGGCAATATGGCTGCTTGCAGACTGACACCTACCTGGTTTAGTATAAATAGAACTGGGTGCACATCCACCGTCCACTTTCAATGTCCACATCATGAACTGGCCTTAACAAACACAGATGAGTGAATAAAGTTGAGTGAATTCTGATCATTCTGTGCCACTGTTGTTACGAAAGTAACAAAGTTTGATCTGTGTGTTCAATCAGTTCAGTAATTCTGCTTTCTGGTGAGCATTACATTTACACAGGGATTAAGTTGGCTTAGCCTTTAGCCCCTGTTTAAAAGTCAGTCTGGTAGCTGAAGGATTTAAAACTCCCATGTTAATACACCAACTGAAGTATCACATTACAGATGTACATAAAGCAGCTATCATGGCTAAACGCCCTCTCCTGTACATCAGAGCTAGTACAAGATCCCACTCTGCTAAGGCGGCATCGATTAATATTGTTTAACCAATATAATTGTCAGCTGCCGATCAATACCTTGTTTCACTTGCAGTATGATTTATGTTTGATTTAAATACAGAAAATTGACTTTCATTGACAAAATGGCCACAGTGACCTTTAGAAAATGTCAATCCACTCCACATCCCTCCGTACTGCTTCGACTCTGTGTATACTTAGCCATGCTTCATTACACCTCATCAGCTTTCTGAGAAACACGAGGCTCAGGAAAGTGACAAGCAATCCACGGGTTTAACCTGACACCTGGAAGGATTAATTAAACACATGTATCTCTTGGCACTCTAAAATGATGGCAAGTTATCAGCTGATACAGATTCAGCAGGGGGAGATAATCAGGGCAGTCTGGACTTGAGGTTGGTGACATTCAGCGCACGAAGCAGCGGTTTAAAAACAGCTTTATTGTTGGCTTTGCAATAAGAACATGTAAATGAACAATAAATAATAACCAAAATTGTAGTGTTTGTTTGGTTTATTCATGAAAATAGCCACAGATTGAATGACGTCTGTGAGAAAACATGCCATGGACTTGTGCTTTGGCAGTCGCTGGTGTGCACTGCTTCAATCCACCATAGAGTGGCAGCATTGGAATAATGAATGACCAGCTGCTGGAGCTGGTCCTCACACAGCACAGGGATGAAAAATGAAGGGAAATGATCACTTGACATTGATTTAACACTCCACACATATTAAAGTTGACCTAGATTATGTCGGTTTTTATCTTTACATCTTTTCTTCTTATCTTCCTTCCCAATTTCTGTCTTCTCTAACATGCCCTTATCTTCCCCCCTGTTTAATTTATCAGTCTTCACACTGAGCAGAATCTTATTACTACCCACACGTTCCTTCCCCTATCCACATAACCTGTGATAAATGTCTTAATATTCCCAGTATTCTCATTCCCAGCCGAATTGAATCTTTCCAGCAGAGCCTGGATGATAAAAACCGGAAATCGCAGATCTCCAGCGTCGTTCTACCAGGTGCCATATTGCACACGGCACCACGGGGATGGGCCCTGCTGGTAAACGCTGATGGATTGAGATTGGTGTGGATTTTATAAGCTCCAAAACAGCAGCGAGATGATGCCGCTGGCAGCCCACCGTAGAGAGCAGGGGCAGATAGATAGGACACGGCCAGCTGGTGAACTCTGCCAAGCCTATGCACAGTTCGCAATGACACACATGTTCAGGCTGCCAGCTGTATCTATAAACAGACAATAACCATCAGCGTGAATGGAGAAGAGTGAAAGAGGAAGGCTCCATCGTGCCAGATTAAGACGGCGCCTGGGGACAGGAATGACCACAACAACCTGCCATCTTACAGATAGCCCAGTTAGTATATAATGGCTGGAAGGTCCTCAAGTGAAGTATAAGGAGAAATTGTTGGGATATATTTTCATTTCAGTGCAGACCGGAGAGCCGTTTGCTGCAAGAGTGTAAGAGGAAGAAATAAACAGAGTGAGGAAGGCAGTAATTTTATAGAGGAATACGGCTGTGATGGGTGAACAGATGTGGAGAGTAACAGCCCATAAGCTCAAATAATAATATCTTACAGCCAGATGTGACCTACAGTGGAAAGGCTGAGCAGCGGGTGGGGGTTGCAGTCAGCCTTTATCAGGGCGGGATAGCAGCACGACAGAGGACGACGGCGAGAGACAAAAAGATCAGAGTAAAGACGGAGACAGATGGAGAGGAAAGCAGCACTTGCCCCAAAGACACACATACAGTATGAAGAGTGTTGTTTTCCTTCTGCTCGCTCGCAAAACAGTGTGGCATCCGTGGAGGGGAGAGGATGGGCGACTCACTGTGCCTTGGCAGAGATGCTGGTCAAGACTTAGAGGGTCCCTGCAGTGGGAGACCAGTCCAAGAAGTGTTGGCAGTCTGTTCCTATACACTTTTTGTGCATTTGTAGTCTCGTGAGTTCCTGAAATAGACAACTTTCTGAACGTGTTGCGACGTTTTTAAACAGGTGTTGAGCTGAAAACACATTTCAGGAGGCTCTTCTCTCTGTGCAGCAGTGCTGGGAGGTTTAAGAGTTATTTTACCTCAGTGTTCAGATTCTGAGCATGTATTTAGAGTACTGGGTTTGCACACCACTCAGAACACACGAGTGCAGGACTCAGTAGCGACGAGATGTGCTGGTATGGACTGAAAGAAAAGCAAAACGCATGATTATCCTCTCAGAAAATTAATCTGTGGGTTACGTAAAGCTGACAACTTATGAAATCAAGAAGTGTTTATCTTAACTTAGTGTGGTAGTTCTGTTCATGCTAGATGTGTTTCTTTTTTTACAGCAAAAAAACCATCTGCCATGTATGCTGTAACAGCAGCAGAAATAGAAACCAAGTGTGAAACTCATTCATTCAGACCTTTAGGATGCCTCAGAAAGCATCGAGGTCTCTCTGATTTGCAGTGATGTTGACCTCAAAACACGACGGCAGTCAGCGGAAGCAATCTGAGGTGAAGTAGTTTGAAATGATCGTCTTGAAATGTCCAATCGTAATGAGAGTGTCCACCTTGCCAATGTGTTGTAAACAATTCAATGTATCTAGTGCACAGAAACTGAAGGCAGATTTTCCAGGTCATGTTCAATAGGCTCCAGTGGACCACTTCATAATACATGTTATATAGGGTGGTCATTGTCCAATGTGGGATTTACAGATGAAAAGATGTTAGTGTTTGTCACGGCTCTGCGCCAGAGAGGATAGAATGCAATGGTGAGTGTTATAGAGATCTCTGGCAATATATCTGAGGGTGGACTGATAAAATGCATCCAGGGGTTCAAAGGGAAGCTGGGTCTCTTTCTCTTTGTGTTTTTGCTGCAGTTTAAAGATAAGGTTTTTAATGTGATGTTTAAATGTGAATGATTCATCAAAGCAGTTCCCTGGATATTTACACTCTGTGGCATTCATTGCATTCAATCTTGATTTTTACTGAAGGGGATCTTTAAAATTAATATTTATTAGCTCCAGAAAACAAAATAAAGTTTTGCTTTGCTTTAAGTACTGGTTTAGGACTGACACGTGTGCATTGAAGAGCACTGAAAGACAGCTGGACATTCTTAAGACGTATAGAGTCTGCAAAGCAATACAGGATACAGTACTCTGCATACAGATGGAAATAATAGTCAGAAGGAGACAATATTATAAAAATAAAAAGTAAGCAGGCCAGGGCCCAGAAGTGTTTCCAAAAGGTAATCCTGAAAACCACCTACAAGCAACTGAATCAAAGAAAAAAAAGAACTAAAAGTTGTGCAATTGTTGCAGCTAATAAATATCAGAATGTTCCTCTAATATTTAACCTGCTGCTATTAGAGGCAGGACTTTATTTTTAATTCCCTTTGTTTGATACGTATAATTGGTCATATTCTAATATGAGACCTTATTTTGATCTGCATTGTGCAATTACTAACTAATTAAACAGCAGTTTAACACTGCTTAAAATCTAAAGCCCTCCAATGCTTCATTAGACTGAAACCCTTCATTTCTTTCAGGGCTTTTATTGTGAAACATTTGCAGGCATGTCATATGTAACAACAGCCAGATGGGATTAAAGGACAACATCTGGCTGAGACATTAACACACACCCAGAGACTGAAATAGGACAATAATGCTGTAGATGAGTAATCCAGAACAACAGAGTGTTGAAAATAGCTGAATTATATTGTTGGATTCATCCAAGTAAAGCAGTAGAAATGTACATGGTGCTAAGTGGCGGGATCATCATATGACAGGCAGCAGAGTTTATCCAGTCTTGTTTTTCCTTCGGCCTGTGTTTAGGGGTCAGCCTTCATTTGCTCCTGTAGAGGATTATGAGAGGCACAGCTGTTTAATGACTACTGGGTTTTATTTGACTAAACACAGTATTATCCAGACTAATAGGGAGTTTGTCCATTGTGAGTCTGTTACACAGGGATGGATTAAAAAGAACTTGATATCATTTTCAAAAAGGCCACTCTGCAACAAAAGGCCCACCGGCACTAGAGGCATCCTCTGTCTTGGAGGTGGTCTAAATTTACCTGATGTATGACTGTCGATACCTGATGTAGTTACTTGGGTGTTCCAGGCAATAAAAGTTGGTCCAAAGACTCTGTCATTTTCTTCCATCTGGGTGATCCACAACTCCACAGTCGAAATGATACTCTTCCACACTGCTTGCATTGGTGATATTACTGACTGCCACACTCGATTGCATTTTCTGTTGAGTTTAGTCATAATGGAGGACTTTATCCCTGTCACATCTACATGATGGTTCTACATTTTGGGGTCCATAGAACATGAGCATATTAGCTTTCTTCTCTAGCTGAGTGTAGTGAGAGTGAGAATGTGCAGCCAATATCCACCAATCAGGCATAACATTATGACCACCTGCCTAATATTGTGTTGCTCCCCCTTATTGCTCAAAAGTGCTCTCAACCGTTGGGACATTGGGCATGGACCAGAGGACCTCTCAGGGTGTCCTATGGGGTCTGGAACCAGGACGTTGGCAATGGATCCTTTGGGTACTCTGGCTTGTGCAGTGGGGCCTCTGTCAATCCAACTTGTTCCACTGCATCCTGTTGATGCTTGATCACAATGGGGTGTAGGAAGTTTGGAGGTCAAATCAACATCTTGACCAATTGTAATGGTCTTCAACATGTTCCTGATTGGTTGATGTTGTTTCCATGTGGTGGGGTGCATTTTCCTGTAAGGGTAGGCCAGTGACAGTTGGGATTTCCATTTGCATGAGGGAGTGTGTTTGTTGTGGGACAATGTTTATTTGGGTGTCTCAGTCTCATCAACACGAATGTTAAAGTCCAAGGTTTTCCATCAGAGCACCGCATAGTACCAATATGATCAATGTTATTCACTTCACCTGTCAGTGGTCATGATGTTGTGGCTGATCAGTGTAGATAGGTAAGGGATTAAATGGGTTTTCTAGACATTTCAAATGCTATTGGAACAAATGGACTAAATTCTGATATTAAAAAAAGACTCACACTCACTTTGTCACCATTTCTAGCCATTCTTATCCCATGGATTGTATGCTTTATGCCTTAACATGCGCCACTAATGAATGTAGAAGTCATAATTACAGAGTTTGACCACTATGTCAACAACTGTAGCACTGCCCAGCACAGTTTCCAGGGGTAGGTGCATGAATAAAACTGATGATCTCTAGGCTTCTAAACAATCTGGTGAGTATTCTTCAGTTTAAAGTGGGTATCAGTCAAATCAAAAAGATGGGCTTCAATAGCAAACACACCTACATGCTATGCAGCTATGTTAAACCCTGAGAGGAAAATGTGATTTAATCAGTCGCAACCTGCACTCAACTGACGTTTATGTGCTGAACAGGGATGACAGTGAGTTTGCTAACATTTAAAACAGAGTAGGTGGGAGAAGACACGAGCGTCTGTCAGTGTTGAACTTTAAGTTGGGAATATATGGCTATTTTCCATTGGCTGTTCTTATCATACTTGCAAAAATGCCAGTAGAAAATATTTTCAGCTCTGACCAGCACTACTGCATAAAAATGGAAAGGAAGTCAGTGGAGTTAATAGCCCGAATCGCGGATGGCAAGCTAATTTGGTGAACCCTCCATCAGATTTGTAATGTGCAGTATCGCTGGTGAAATCAATAGTCTGCCTCTTCAAAGTGTGTCTGTCTTGGCCTCAGTAACTCAGTATTCATTAACTCACAGGCTGCATTTCACAGATTCTGCAATTGCCTGGATGAGCAGCAGCTGGGAGCAGGAATGTAGTGAGTGTAAGAGGTTGCCAATCATGTATTCTGCAGTCAAGGTGTAATGAGGAAAAATACCTGTTTCACTGCACACACTAATGGATGTTTGACTGCGCCGGTTTTGTGTTCAGTGCCGGGTAGGAGCTGCTCTGCTGGACAGCAAAATAACTGAGAACTAAGAAAAAAGTCATAGTCACTATATCTCATATCAAAGTCCCTCTGTGTTTTTTTAATAACAGTAGAACACTAGTGCTGGGTGATTTTCACCCATGAGATTGTGGTTACGTGATTTTCCATTGTGTTGCCATGGTCTGAGTTGCGTGGATCCTTGGGTAACGTCACAGAAGGTAGGTGTGTTTCCCTGCTCCCATCCCTGGTTTTTCAACAGGCATGTGTTAGGGAGATTTTCACGTTGGAATATACTGTATATGTATATAATATATCCCTCTCACAGTTGTCAGTGATGCAGGTAGACTGTGATGAAAAGTTCCCAGGGACTATATTATTTTTTAAAGGAATTTTTCACGAACGATTCCTTAATTTTTCACGAAGTTTAGAGCCTTTTTATAGGTATCCCCATTATATCTTTTTTCTTTTTATGAGACGTTGCATAGAAGAAAATAAAAGAAGAGAACTTCAGTTTGCCATGTATTGTTGTACTTTAATATATTTTGATGAGAAGTATTGTTTATCGGTATATTATATCGAGTACAATAGACCCAACGTTAGTGATCATGTTACTAATTGTTACGTTAGTATTCTAGAGTCAAAGCCCTAAAAACTCACCTCTTTGTTATATGGTAAATGATAAACTTATATAGTGCTTTATCCTACCTTAGTGGTCTCCAAAGCACTTTACAATGTGTTTTGCATTCACCTATTCACACACCAGTGGTGACAGAGACAACCTTGCGATCACTGGACAACCCACTCTACCACCTGAGTCACAGCCGCCCGTCTATAAGTTTCTTCCATGAAAATAATCTCTTCCTGCCTTTAAATAGCTCATATGTAACTCTACACTGTTGATTCCTCTAGAACATGCAGATCTATGAAGTCACCACCTCTTCTTCCACCACTCCTCACTCGAGCCCACCAGCTCACCTACGACTCTGTTTAAACACCACACACTGCACTACACAATGGCAAGAAGCAATATTGGAATAATCCAGTCATACATGTTAGAGCAAGAAACCAATTTTAAACAAAAATAATGATACAGAAAGCTCCGCTCTGAAGCTAACAGAACTGATTCCTTATGTTTGTTATGTACGAAACCACAGAAGAATGAATCAGTGTTTTTTGGAACTGGTGGACTGCAGCGTTACTCATGATGTGTCTCCCAGCATATAAAACACCGTATGAATCTGATAAATATGAACATTTGTTTTTGACTTTCACTAGATGGGGTCTTTAAGAAACAAATATCAACTGCTGTTGAATAAAGGGTGAGTCTGGTACATTGTTTGTGCCATGGAAACACCAAATCCAGCCAAAGCTTCATCGAGCTTCATTTCAAACTAGAGTTCCAAATGTGCTGTAATACTCAACAGAACACAGAACCCAACAAGTGTGCTGTTTCCTCCTGTTTAAGTAATGTTTCCAAAAAACTAGTGTCTAGATGTTTTGGGAAGTTACTGAGCCTTCCTGTAAAAATAAAAGGATGCATTATTTCACTCTTGTCTTGTTGATCTGATTTATGTTAGTCAGTTTATTGAACTCCTTTGGTAGTTCTTAACATACTGTGGCCTGTTTTTGTGGAACCACTTTTGTGAGGCTGTAAATGTACAGGGGCAGTGCAGTTCCTAATGCAGGGTTTAATGCAACACTGCTCCACACAGGGTCAAGCAAGGAGTGCTGCTGGTCAGTTTAGCACTTTGCCAGAAGACGGTCTCACATTAATTTTTTAGACTTTGTTCTTGTTTTTGCGGAGATCTGTGGCAAAGACTGTTTTGGCAGCAAGTTTAAACTGCTTTTATTTACTTCAGTTATCTAAATCCAACCTTATATCATCTTGATAACTGTCCCGTTGCCTAAAACCAACACTGTTACCATGTAACAAGCATCCAATTTATAGAAAGTGTTAATCAGGCATGAGAAACACACAGTGGGGTGACTTCTAACATTGTAGGGCGGCTGTGGCTCAGGTGGTTGAGCAGATTGACCACTGATTGCAAGGTTGGCGGTTCGATCCCCAGCCCCTCCGTATGCCGAAGTGTCTTTGGGCAAGACATTGAACCTGAAGTTGCATGGCAGCTCAGTTGCCATTGGTGTGTGAATGTGTGTGTGAATGGGTGAATGAGAAACACATTGTAAAGCGCTTTGGATACCACTAAGGTAGAAAAAGGCGCTATATAAGTGCAGACCATTTACCTTTGTGTTACAACATTTCCACCACATTTAAAAAAAACAACTGATTCTTGTAACTGTTTTGTTTTACAGAATGAGACATTCTCCTTTAAAACTTTTGCCTCCCAATCAATATTGACAATGGTACGGTTCTTATAAAAGTGTTTTTGATACATGATTTTCATGTGTGCTGCCTACCATGAGGGGAAAAATACATTCGTCAATGTCTGACACAGTTTTTTGCTAATTTCATACACATTGAAATTGGTTCTACAACCTATTGTGAATAAACTCCATCTGTCTGCTCTGTCGGTCCATCCATTGACCAGCATATGATGGCTAAATAGGCATTTATTAATATCTATTCACCCATCCATGATATTGGTGAAAATATGGACAGATGTCCACACATTCCTATTTATCCATCATCTGTCATAGATAGAAAGAGACAGATAGATAGATAATGTCCATGTGTATCCATCCACCCATGGAGGGTGGTAGGATGTCTGCCAATATGCTTCCTTCATTTCTGTAAAAATCCAATTTCATGAGTTGAACTGAAGTGATTTGAAAAAAATCATTTTTATTATGATTGAATGGTGGTAAGGGCTGCACGGTGCCTCGGTGGTTAGGAGCGTTGCCTCACAGCTACAAGATCCCTGGTTCACGTCCCGGTTAGGACACCTGGGATCTTTCTGTGTGCTTTACATGTTTTTCCTGTGCAGTGTGGGTTTTCACCGGGTACTCCAGCTTCCTCCCACAGTCCAAAAACATGCTGAGGTTAACTGATGATTCTAAATTGTCCGTAGGTGTGAATGAGAGTGTGCTTGGTTGTCTGTCTCTATGTGTAGCCCTGTGATAGACTGGTGACCTGTCCAGGGTGTCCCCTGCCTTCGCCCGAGTTGGCTGGAATAGACTCCAGCCCCCCATGACCATACAATTCAATTCAATTCAATTCAATTCAGTTTTATTTATATAGCGCACATTTACAACACAAGTCATCACATAGCACTAAACATTGTAAGAAAGAACAGGAAACAGAAAAACAGGAAACAGAAAACCCAACAATCCAAGGTTGCTTTTGGATTCCCTATTAGCAGCAGTCAGCAACGGTGGGAAGGAACCAAAAACCCCCTATGGTAGAGAAGGGGAAAAAAAACAAACCCCGGATTAAGCGGTGTCTAGACAATGGATGGACGGATGGTGGTAAATTGGTAAATTTAAGTCACAGAGATTTGATGTTTTTTGCCTTTTCTATAGATTTTTGTTAACAAATCCTAAGTGCTGATTATCACCATCCTCTTCCTGTAAGGAAAACGCTTTTTTAGTGCTTTCTCTAATTCTATTCTGTACAGTTGTCTGTGTTAATTTTTTTTTTTTAAATGGTAATAGTATAAATGTGAGGCAGAATGGGCACTAGGACAGTGCAGTGATATGGTGTCTTAATCACTGGACATTGTTTTCAGAATCTCTTGTAATACATACCATGATCTTCATGAATTACACCGTAACAATCACAAAGACATAAAAACAAATTGATACTTCGCAAAAGCAGTTTAATCCAATTTTGTCAAAGTGAAATCATTATCATTCTACAATTTAGAAGCTATAAGAATCTGTAATGATGCAATTTGACGACAAAAACCTCCACACGGTAGATTATTTCCTAAAACATAGCACCGTTTGTTAATAGCTCTATTTATTGGGGTACATGGAAGCTATAAAATTCAAAAACATGATGTTTAATGGATCATTTGTTCCGGGAACAAAGTGTTTTATCGTCTCAGACTATTTCAGACATGTTAATCAAATCCTCAGTGTAGCGTACGTATGCACCAATATAATGTAGCATAACTACACTTTACAATTAAAATTTGCACTCGTTAATGAAGGGGCACCATCTCAGATTACTGAGAAAATTATCATCCTAGATTAAGTCTCGAAGAGACTTTAATTGAATGAAATTGATCAGTCTCTTAGCTGAAAATCGTAAATTCTGATTTCATTGACCTCCAGTTCCCAAACAAAGAAATACACGGCAGAACCGATGATAATTATACACAAACATTTATTAACTAAACTACAAACAAACAATAAACAACAATGACATAACAACAGACAGTGAATGAATGAATGTGGATAAGCTATTTAACTGTGATCGTCACTGGAAGCAGCTGATAGAAAGGTGATGAATTTAGAATCACTTTAGAATTGGAAGCCAATCGTAATTTATAAATTCACCCGTTTAGCAGAAGGAAAATGATACTTGCGTAGCCCTTTGATGGAGGGAGAAGACGGCCGTAGGATGTCCAGCTGTGATGATCTGCTGGATGTGTCGGATCAGGAACGCAGAGACAAGGAGGCACTTTGGTGTAGTCATGTTGTAAAAATGTACCAAAGTACAAACACTAGGAGTCGAAGCTCATAGTTAGAAGAAAATGTCCATGCTGTTGCGTTATTAAGGTTAACTTAAGAAGTCTAACTTCAAGTTAATCATGGAAAAACACAGCTCACGAAAATATTAAGAACCCTTGTTGAAAGTTGAGCTGTGTAAAAAAAAAAAACTCTGTAAAGAGCTTTTGAAATAGCCTGTTAAGTAAAAATCTTGATTTAAGAAAAATGCTAAAAGAAACAGACCTTTAAAAGCCCAAAACTTAGCCCTTAAAAGAAGTGAACCCTTGAATGAAAGAAAAAGCCTCTTAGAAAGTTTAATCAAAAGTCCCTAGCACGTTTAAAAAGTAAAAGCCCCCCCGTTGCACGTTTAAAAAGTAAAAGCCCCTTTTGAAAGAAACAAGCCCAAGTTGCATTCCAGTGACTTTCCTTTTATATAGAAAGTTTTGGAGCCAAATTCAAATCAGCATCTGACCAATCGTGGCTGTGTCCATCCCAGGGGGTGGTCTGAGCTTCACTGTCCAGGAGAGATCAGAGGCCAAATACCTTTAGAACATACTTTAAGATTATTTCTTAAACATGCAAATTCGATTGTTAATATCTATGATGATCACAGATCTGAAATCTCACTAAATGTATGATTAAAACGACACCAAACATGATATATTTATCTCACATGGTTCCTGAGATAATAATAATAAAAGATATAACACAAGAATAAGCTTACAAATAGTAGACTTTTAGGCTACATGAAAGTAAACTATTAATGTCACTACAGATAAAAGCATATACATTCAATTATAAGAAAAGTTCAACTTATAAGTATACATGCTGGGAATCAAAGATCTCTCTCTCTCTCTGTCTTTTATGGTGGTGATCATAAAGAGAGAGGAGGGGGTGTTGGTGTCGTGCGTATGCATCTCAATAAACACTTCAGATTCGATGTGTTCTCCTTCCATGCTGGTCCTGATCAACCTGGTATCACAGAGTCCAGATGTTGGGATCATCACTCCAGAGATGTTGAATTCTTTGATTTTATTATTTAGAAGTGTTTAGTTCGAATCATCAAAGAGTTCCTTGTGTTAGGAGGAATGTCATCTCTCTTCTCCCGAGGTGTATGGTTTTCGTCACCTTTTGGCGCTTTTATGACCCATATCAGATTCTGGTGCAGAAGGGAGACATCCTGTCGTCTCCAAAAAGGGGGGATTTGGGTCTGCTGTCTCTTGAAATGGTTTCTTACCCAATTTACAGCTCTGAGAAACGGTCTCTTAGATTATCTGGGTGTTAGTTTGGAATGTTCTGCTCCGTTGTACGCTACAGTCCCCCACTTGTTTGATGATGACGATCGTCCTCGGCGGAGGCTGTCAACAAACACTGGAAAAATTAATGCAGAACATAGATGCCCACAGACTAAGCATAACATTTTCAATCGGCTAACACGGGTGGTATAACCAAAATCGAAAACTGGACTCAGAGTTGATATGAGACAGTATAGGTCTTGTAACATAATGCAGAGTGAGCATTTAAAATCACGAAGATGATTGATTATCGTTGAATAGTTAGACCCCCACTTAGTAAGGTTAAGGAACCAGAATATAGTTTAAATCTTTATTTATTTTATTTTTATCTAAGTAGTTGATTACTTTTCTCTTGGATGTATTTTATTATACATATACATTTGTTAATTTTAAATTCTGGGGTTTGAATTCAGTTTGAGTATATGATGTCTTTCCTCAGAGTAGCAAAACAAATGAACCAGAACTTGCCTGATACCTGTCATAACTAGTGAGATGTCTGTCTGTCTTCACCTGTTTATCTTCAGTGTTCCCCGGGCACGCGTGAGCCACCCCGGTTATCCACCAGAAAATAACAAACTAAAACAAAAAACGGGGCAGGGGCGCACCCACTGCCACCACCTGTCTAATCAGGCAAGTTTGGTGCTTCATTATTTGATGTTATGACTCAAATTTCAGATTTTGTCCCCCACTTGGTTTTCTTCTTCCTGAGTATTGTCCATCTTTCCGTGGGTCTCGCTGAAAACTTGATGGCTCATGGTTTCTAAGACCATGGTCATAACGATGGGTTAGTCTTCTCCATCCTTCATTATACCTGCGAGGTTGTGTAGAAATTTGGATGCATACTTTTGCATCATCAGAGGATGAGTCAGAGTCTTGTCTTTTGTTGCATAAGACTGTTGTCTCAGCTTGCTTTTTAGACATCTTCTTTTGTTGATGGTGGCCCTTTAAAGCCAGGTCACGTAGTTGCCGGCTGGTCATGGTTCTAGGGCAGACTTCCACACCCAGGTAGTGGCTCAAGGATGGATGGAGGTTCTGCAGGAACAGGGTCTTGAAGCTTTTGTCTTCTTCCATCTCTGGCTCGTTTCTGGGCCCAAAGTAGGATTTACGAAGACGGCTGTAGTAGGCTTGAGGAGTTTCTTTCCTACCCTGCCTGATATTCATTGTAGCCATCAAATCATGCTCTGATTCTGGATCAGAGAATTCTTTTATCAGTTCTTCACATAGCAGCTTGTAGTTGGCCTTGACCTTGTCTGGCTGGCGGTCAAGGAAGCAGCGGACCTCAGGACTGGAGGTTATTCTGATTAGGCAGAGAGCATCTAGGCTGGTTGCTTGGTCCAGCATTTTAAGGTGGAAGTCAATATCTCGTAGATAAGCGTGGATGTCATGGTCCCCTGGATGACTTGGTTTGAAAGTATCGATGTTTCGGGCCATTCTATCAAGTTGTTTGAATGACACGCTTACTTGTGATGAGGAGCTGCAGACTTTTCTTTCAGTTGCTCCGTGGTTTGAGTTGCTTCTTCTCAGGTTGATATCAATGCCGTCTGAGTGTCGGCCTTGCAGCACATTGCACTGGTGAGTTTCTGTGTCAGCACCAGGCATCTGGCTTTGGATCGGCGACGCACACTGGCTTGGGGGAGGTGACTCTGCCCGGCAGTGCAGTCCCATGTCATGGACTTGCTTCAGTTCATTCTTCACCCTGTTCAACTCCTTCTTGTCAGCTTGGCGTTGTTGCTGAAGGTTCAGGAGTTGGTCTTGGGTGAGCTTCAGTTCATTCTTCACCATGTTCAACTCGTCTTTGTCGGTTTGGCGTTGTTGCTGAAGGTTCAGGAGTCGGCCTTTGGTGAGCCTCAATTCCTTCTTCACCATGTTCAACCCGTCCTTGTCGGCTTGCCGTTCTTGCTTAAGGTCAGTTATGCATTTAACTGCCTCATGTAGAGCTTCGATGAGGCTCTTCTTGTCCTGGAGCTCTTTTTTCATCTGGGTCTCAACTTGTTCCAGTCTCTGTGACATGCCATCTGTGGCTGGGTTTGCAGGCTTTGTCAACTGATTGATTGAAGCTTGCAGTTCCAACATGGCTCTTAGTTTCTCCATTTCTCCTCTGGAAATGTTTTCCTCTTTCAGGTGCTCATCCAGTCGCCTTCGGGTTTCCATCTCGTACAGAAGTGCATCTGTTTTACTCCGCTTCATCTGGATCATAAGATGGGGAATGATGGAGTCATAATTCAGATTGAACTCCTCTGGAGTCCTGGTTTGTTGTTTCTCTTCATAGCCTGGCAAGACGTTGCCTGTCATGACGTTCAGCCAGGTATTCATGTCCTCCCGTGGGAAAGGGGGACTCATCATGGTAGGTGGCACTGACATTTTGTGAGTCAGGTGCAAATAAATGTTAGCAATTTTAACAAAAATTGTTTAACTGAATTAGGTAAAGGACTGACACCATATACTTCAACAGCCAATAATTGTAAACCTACTTATCGTAAGTATTACTTTAGGTTTCTGTATTAATTTTAGTTGTTTATTTATTGTTAATTTATGTAACTTTGTGGTTACACTAAGAAACAATTGTGCTGACAACTATTTTTTATAGTGTCTTTAAGTGTGATTGTTTTGAGATTCGTTTTGTGTGAGGAAGCCTGAAAGTGAGAGTAAAAAGGGGGTACAGGAGAAAATCGCTTTAACTGTAAAACAGTTCACATCAACTCATTCCCATACCACCACAATATACCAACTGCTTAACAGGACGATCACTTTAGAACACAACAAATACACACTTAGAATTAAAGACAACAGGTGGGGTCAGTTTGAGATTGCTGTCTCTAGAGTTAGATGCTATAGATGCTAATAGCATTAGCATCACACAGTTCTCTGTTTGCTAACTGCAGAGGGTGAAGCTCTGTGAGGGTCTGTGTGTGTGTGACGTCAGTACGTCAGGCTTTGGCTCCGCCCCCTGATAGACCCTTACAGCTGAGACTAGTGTAGGTCAGTCTCACTTAAAACACAGAGGTAGTCACGTCTGTAACTTCAACTGTTTCTTGGCTTTTCAAAAAAAACCTTGAGGGCTTCTCTCTTTGATGAGACAACAACATGTGTGGATCAAGTCCTACACATGCAAAGAACAATTATAATCAGGGCTTAGTTTATGAGGCTACTGCAGCTCTGGTGCAGGTAAATTCTTTAGTATCATATAGTATGAAGCTTTCTGGTACAGCGCAGCAAAGTTCACTATATGTTCACAGCTTGGAAACAATTCTGGAAACTTGCAGCAATTGTACTTCATTAATTAGGGTTCAGCTTAAAATCAAACTTTCTGGAACATCACAGCAAAGTCGATCACTTGTTCAAAACATTTAAAGCAACAGTTGTGGAAACTCAACAAAGTCACAGCAGTCAGATAACATCTGGATCTGCAGCATGCACACATCTGTCTCTCTTGATCGCGGCGGATCAGACAGCATAAAGCTCCAAATAAAAGTAACCTGATTTCAAACTTAACATAGATCTGTGTTGATTATCATTAAACGTGCTTCATTGAGTAGGTACAACACTTGAGCATTAGGTGGCTAATCTAATGACACAGGGCTATAGTTGAACACAGCTGGAATGACTAGAGCTTCGTAGTAACATTCACACTGGTTCAGCTGATCAGGACTTATTAGACTGAAGACATGGAGTCTGTCTTTTAACTTTGACCATGAAGCTGAGAGTCTTGTCAGTACAGGATTTAAATTCAGGGTTACTTTGTGCACGTTAACTTATGGGCTGGTTCTGTTCTTTAGGTTATAACAGGGAATTATAATGTCTAGGTGTTAAACAGCAGCAGCAGTTTGATTACGCTCTGCAACAACACACAGGCTACAACAGACACGTATGTTTTTTGTAAACTTTTGCTTGCAGGGAGTTGATCCTTTAATAAATGGAGTGTGTAGGTTGATGTAGGTATTTCTTTGTTACGGGAACGGTGGTTTGATATCGCCTCGCACGGCTGAACCAAAATATGTAGCGTACGTATGCACCAATATAATGTAGCATAACTACACTTTACAATTAAAATTTGCACTCGTTAATGAAGGGGCACCATCTCAGATTACTGAGAAAATTATCATCCTAGATTAAGTCTCGAAGAGACTTTAATTGAATGAAATTGATCAGTCTCTTAGCTGAAAATCGTAAATTCTGATTTCATTGACCTCCAGTTCCCAAACAAAGAAATACACGGCAGAACCGATGATAATTATACACAAACATTTATTAACTAAACTACAAACAAACAATAAACAACAATGACATAACAACAGACAGTGAATGAATGAATGTGGATAAGCTATTTAACTGTGATCGTCACTGGAAGCAGCTGATAGAAAGGTGATGAATTTAGAATCACTTTAGAATTGGAAGCCAATCGTAATTTATAAATTCACCCGTTTAGCAGAAGGAAAATGATACTTGCGTAGCCCTTTGATGGAGGGAGAAGACGGCCGTAGGATGTCCAGCTGTGATGATCTGCTGGATGTGTCGGATCAGGAACGCAGAGACAAGGAGGCACTTTGGTGTAGTCATGTTGTAAAAATGTACCAAAGTACAAACACTAGGAGTCGAAGCTCATAGTTAGAAGAAAATGTCCATGCTGTTGCGTTATTAAGGTTAACTTAAGAAGTCTAACTTCAAGTTAATCATGGAAAAACACAGCTCACGAAAATATTAAGAACCCTTGTTGAAAGTTGAGCTGTGTAAAAAAAAAAAACTCTGTAAAGAGCTTTTGAAATAGCCTGTTAAGTAAAAATCTTGATTTAAGAAAAATGCTAAAAGAAACAGACCTTTAAAAGCCCAAAACTTAGCCCTTAAAAGAAGTGAACCCTTGAATGAAAGAAAAAGCCTCTTAGAAAGTTTAATCAAAAGTCCCTAGCACGTTTAAAAAGTAAAAGCCCCCCCGTTGCACGTTTAAAAAGTAAAAGCCCCTTTTGAAAGAAACAAGCCCAAGTTGCATTCCAGTGACTTTCCTTTTATATAGAAAGTTTTGGAGCCAAATTCAAATCAGCATCTGACCAATCGTGGCTGTGTCCATCCCAGGGGGTGGTCTGAGCTTCACTGTCCAGGAGAGATCAGAGGCCAAATACCTTTAGAACATACTTTAAGATTATTTCTTAAACATGCAAATTCGATTGTTAATATCTATGATGATCACAGATCTGAAATCTCACTAAATGTATGATTAAAACGACACCAAACATGATATATTTATCTCACATGGTTCCTGAGATAATAATAATAAAAGATATAACACAAGAATAAGCTTACAAATAGTAGACTTTTAGGCTACATGAAAGTAAACTATTAATGTCACTACAGATAAAAGCATATACATTCAATTATAAGAAAAGTTCAACTTATAAGTATACATGCTGGGAATCAAAGATCTCTCTCTCTCTCTGTCTTTTATGGTGGTGATCATAAAGAGAGAGGAGGGGGTGTTGGTGTCGTGCGTATGCATCTCAATAAACACTTCAGATTCGATGTGTTCTCCTTCCATGCTGGTCCTGATCAACCTGGTATCACAGAGTCCAGATGTTGGGATCATCACTCCAGAGATGTTGAATTCTTTGATTTTATTATTTAGAAGTGTTTAGTTCGAATCATCAAAGAGTTCCTTGTGTTAGGAGGAATGTCATCTCTCTTCTCCCGAGGTGTATGGTTTTCGTCACCTTTTGGCGCTTTTATGACCCATATCAGATTCTGGTGCAGAAGGGAGACATCCTGTCGTCTCCAAAAAGGGGGGATTTGGGTCTGCTGTCTCTTGAAATGGTTTCTTACCCAATTTACAGCTCTGAGAAACGGTCTCTTAGATTATCTGGGTGTTAGTTTGGAATGTTCTGCTCCGTTGTACGCTACATCAGTATATTGAGAGAACATGTGGTTTAATAGTACAGTCCATGAAAGCCTTACAAGCAGTCATTTCTACATGCACTTTCTGCCCTTTTACAAAATTCCTAGTAAACCACTATGTACCAGACACCTATATCCAAATATAATACTAACATGGCAGTAACCTCTGGCTGGAAATGTGTACTGACCTTTTCAAAATCAGCAGCGTCAGGTTGGAAGTGCTTTTGATTCGACTGTCAGCGCCGTGCCCTCGGCTTCACACTCATAGAATCTGCAGCAACTAATTTAAAATAACTTTGGTTAGTGCACTACTATGTGTCTGCTCTGTGTGTGGAACAGACAGAAGCACAGTGGCACAAAGTCAAACCTGCAGCGGAGAAGACAGAAGCACCAACGTGACTCTGAGTGTTAACTGAGAGCAGGTATGAAAGCATGACCAGCAGAACAGCCTCCTTAAATCCTTCCATTATCGTGCTTTTGTCTTTTAAGTGCCTCAAAGTTTCCATATAGAAGGATTCTTCCCCTCCATGGTGGTATCCATAGCAACAGATTTAGGCTATCCCTCAAGAGAGATAAGAGGAGAGATGCCAGCAGAAAAGTTCTAGTATGTGCGTGTGTGCATCAGGTAGGATAGTAATCCCTGGATTGGTTTTTACAAAATCTGTTTTGTCACCTCTACTGTGTTTCCATGGCTACCTTATCAGGACGAAGGAAGGAAAGAAAATTTTGTAGAAAGGGTGGATGAATGTACACATGAGGAATAAAAGTAAATAAAGGTGGAAAACTGGAAAAAAAAACAAAATGCAAGGGCTGTGAGAGAAAATAATGTGAGCTATAAAAAGGAGAATGTGCATACTTTTAATGTGCACCATACGTTACAGTGCATACCCGTGTAAGTGTAAAGACATGTCCTATCTGCACTCACCTGAGGCAATTCAAACACACAGCACAGGGTGTACAACAGAAGTGTCACATGAAGTGTGTGTGCACTCACATCCCCAGCAGGGAACGCTTATTGAGCGTGTGGTGAGGCATGTTGCTAAGCACTGGCAGATCCTCACAGATAACGGGGATAGAAGTGTGGGGATGACGGAGGGAAGACGTTTGGAGGGGGAGATAGTGAGGAGATGGCTGGCAGAGGCGTTTTACTTCACTGAGCTCCATCACATGGCGGGATTTTTCCTCTCAGAACATATGAGCGGAGCTTAGTCAAGCCTGCGTTAACCATGTCCAACTGCACTGGAACAGATAATAATGACTGAAGCTTACATTTCAGATTTTAGAAAGCTAATGTAGTGTTTTCCGCAAGTGGTTTTAAGACAACTTTATTCACAAATTGAATAAAGTTGTCTTAAAACTTTATTCAAAAAAAATCATTGCAAATAACAAACAACAACAACAAATACAGATTACTGATGGAGTATTTCATAATTGTACAAATTATTTGCAGATAGATAAGAAGATCGATACTACCCTCATGTCTGTAGGTTAACTACAGACCTGCTGCTGGTAGTTCATAAGTTCAGGAGCTGTGATCAATAGGGTCAGAGAATGAGCCAATCAAATTTTGGTTTGAAGTGATCTCTCTGTGCAGCGACCCTCTGCTCCCAGTGCTCCTGCCACACTTGGATCGCTCCCTGGAAATACTGTTCTGTAAGCAACGATAAGAAACTGAATTCCATTTTGGAGAAGAGGAAGAAAGGTGCCAAATGCTGCAAGTAGGGCAGGTGGTGAGGAAACATTGTGTTAGGGAGTCCGAAACGTTTTCATTTGCACCAACTCAGACACCTTAGAACACTCACTGCTGATGAGTTCCTTGAATTCATGAGTTCATTCTAAGATGAAGAGGGGATCAATCCAGTTTGTTCATGAGGAGGAGAAAGGTAATAAGGCAATAAGGAGGCAAGAGGGTGCTGGTGATTGAGAGATGCAGGTAGATTTAGGAGGAAAGCTTGTTCCTCAGGAAATTGTACCGATCTAAGACCTGATATAGTCTTATGGTCTAGGAGTAGTAGGAGCGTTATTTTATAGAGCTTACTGTTCCTTGGGAAAATTCAATAGAAGAAACATACCAAATCAAAAAACTTAGATATGCAGAGTTAGGAGTGGAAGTGGAGCCTTGAGGATGGAGAGAAAGGATTTGTCCGGTAGAGGTTGGGTGTAGAGGATTTATAGCAAGATCTGTTGCGTCTTTTTTGAGGGAGTTGAAAGGAAGGGTACAGAGTATGAGAAAAATAGTGAAGGAAATGTCAGATGAGGCAGTGAGATCTAGTCTGTGGATCTGAATCATCACATTAAGCTAAGGAGCCCTTTACTGAGTCTACTATTCTGGAGCACAGGTTTCCTGTGTTTACATTGAACTGGTCAGACTGCTGACCTATACAACTTCCTCAGACTTGGAGACTACCGGCTTTTCTATAAAAACACTGCTGGACTACATTCAAGGTATTTATTGTTGTATTTCTATAAATGGAATGCATGGCAAGTAGTAATTTGGATAATAACAGCAGCTGTTACACCAAATTAGGTGTCAGGTGATCATAACATGAAATCACCTCTTTTTTTCCTTTATTTTCTTTCTATCAGCTTCAGGAAAACCTTGAAAGATTAGCTTCATTGTTTACATTAACTTTACACAAAAAATACAAACTTAACAGATAAATTAAGAATTCATTTTGCTACAAACCTGTTGTTTGAACTGGGTGTATGGAATTGGGACTGTTTGGTAGCTAGTTTTTGATGCCAGTCCACATCTGCCAGGCTTCTTTGTAGTCAGCATAGAAACAAATGCCCATCTCCAATAAAAAAGAAAGTCCAATTACAAACTCTAATTCCAATAAAGCAGCGTTCAGGAAGGTAGTGAATCCTATTAACCATAACTCTTGCCTTTCATTCGCCTACCACAGTTGATGGAGGTTCAATATCGGACCATAAAGAGATTTCTGCAGCTTTTATTGATCATTTTACATCTGCTGGTATCCTTTCCGATGAAACTCCTACAGGACTCCCTCCATATGCTGCTGATCCTGATGTTCGGGCAGTGCCAGCTGTTTTATGTTACAGCTGGTCTCTTCTGGTAATGTTGCCGCAACATTACTGCCGGTAGATTTAAAGAATTTGCTTAGAGAGAATAAACTTGATGCCTAAGCTTGCTGCTCCAGTTGTCAACATATATTTTTAACCTTTCAGCCTTAACTCGTACCGTTCCTTACTGGTCTGGAAGGTCGCTTATGTAATCCTTTTACATAAAAGACGGCGGAACATCTGACCTCAGCAATTACAGGCCGATCTCTAAATTATCATGCCAAGCAAAAATACTAGGATGAATAATCAGCTTAAGTCATTTCTCTCAGCACATTCTGTTCTTAGCATACACCCATTGTGTTGTGTAGAGAAAGGCACAGCATTGTTACTGCTGCCACTTAAATTTGAAATGATATTAACACAGCTCTGGAAAAGAAAAAAAACACTGTGCTGCTCTTTTTCATGGTTGTTTAAAGGCATATGATACAGTTAATCATGCTTGCTTCAGTACTAGAGTTAAATAAATTACTCATAGGTGGTTTGAAAGTTACCTCGGGGACAGACTGCAGAGTGTAGCCTTTGGGAAACTCAAACAAATGAATGTGAAAACTGCTAAAGGTGTTCCACAAGGGTCAATCCTGGGTCCTGTTCTGTTTACTCTTGATATGCATGAAGTTGTTTCCTCTGTCGCTGGGCATGATGAAATGTACACCTTTATGCTGATGACACTATCTTGTACTGTAATGCAAATATTGTTCAGTCTGCTGTTAAGTCCCTTCAACACTGCTTTACTGAGTTACAAGTTGCACTCAGTAACCATATATTAATACTTAATGCAGATAAAATTAAGTACGTGCCTTTCACCAGAGCCAAAGGTGTTATGAAAATCTCATCATTTCTACGAAGAACATTAGAAATATTAAAAAAGCTATAGATTCCGAGTGTTTTGAAGTTTGGATTGGTGAGAAGCTGACTTTTATACATCATGTGAGCAAGCTGGTGAGAAAACAATTTTTCTCTACAAGAACAAATCATGTTTCCAATTGCATTGTAGGGAACCTGATTGAGGCAATTTTTCTTTCAGCACTTGTTTATGATGGCATTCTATACATGTATGTATCATCTGTGACACACACAGTTTATCACTGCGCAAGATTTATTACTGGTGACAGTTACAATACTCATCACTGTGAGCTGTGTGCTGAGGTTGGGCGGCCCACCCTCTCTCTAAGGCGTGATAGACACTGGGCTTTATTCATAAGGTTCTTTCTGGTTTCCTACCACCTTACATGACTTCAGTGCCGTCTTTTATTGCGAGCCCTGATCAAACATGCTCAAAAGATTGGATTATGTTGCAGATGTGAGTTTTTACCAGGTTTCCAATTTCACTAATTGTTCACCTACGCCCCGAAATAACAAGTTGAACAATATAAAGACTGCCGCATTTTTATCCTTAAGGCAATTTAGCTTTTTAATTTCACCTTATCTGATTTCCAGCTGTTCTTGTTTGAGTCTATTCACTTTGTCTGCTCACTTTAAATGCTCCGTTTGTTCTTAATGGCTTGATATTTCACTCACGTGCCTTTTTAATATTTTTATTGCCAAATTTCACATAAGTATCATATTTGAATGCCTATATCTTCTGTTGACTTGTATCATCGCTGTGGTTGATGAGGCCTCTGCATCAGTGTAGCTCCTGGTAAAAAATGCAAGCCGAATGAATGAATTAATGAAAAGCAAAGTTAATTGAGTCACAGCTGCGCAACAAAAAAACGTCCCACCATGTCAAACAATCCTTTAGACTGCAGAAAGGCTGCACAGCAAAGACGGGAGCACAGCATTAACTCTAGAGACGTAATCATGCCAGGCATATTGATTTAATAATGATTTTATTTCTCTCTGATGAAGAGAGGAAACTGAATGTGACAACCTGGGAGCAACAACAGTACCTTTTGTGTTCACTTTATAATCACTGCTTTACGTTCCAACTGTGCATCAATTATGCACAGCAGAATGTATAAAAAGAGTCCTCTAATTAATGCGTGCGCCCTGAATACAATTGAATCCCAGAGATGCTGGCAACAGCAGGAAAACAAGTCTGTTCAAACAAAGGATTTACTTTGTCACACGTGTCATTTTCTCAATTATATTTTTGTTTTTTTAGTTCTCAAAAGCATCTGAGAGACAAACAAGTGAGTGTGAAAGAGGCAATTCCAGAACACATTGTTTTGATGTCTGTGCAAAATTAACTAAATATAAATACATTAGAGCGTGATGCATGTTTGGCACCTGCTGCCACTTGACTGATTACTATGTTTAAGGCTCTGCATGACTTTATACAGCTCTGGGATCACAGTGGTTGTCGCTGTGTGGGGAAACTTAGATTCAGGTTGTGGAGAGGGAAAGTCTCTCATACCCCTTTTCCACCAAGAAGAACCAGGTGCTAGTTCGGTCCTGGTTCAAATCTCATTCCTCCTAAGAACCTCTTTCCTTTTCCATTGGCAAGAAGCCAAGTTGGAGCCATGCCATTGCGTCACCGTAAAGCGACTACAAAGGCATCGATTACATAGCAGTTAAACAAACACATTAAGTTGATGATAATATCTCTGTTTATCTCTATAGATGGTCTTAAGGCTGTTGGCGAGGCGGAGGTCACCTGTTGCCCGGACACATCCGTGATCGCGCTTCTGGTGAAAAGCAATTGTACTGGATTTAAGCGCACAACAGTGTGTGCAAAACTTCCATGTGTCCTGGGAGTCATTCCAAAACATCTGTGATCAGACCAGGGACGTCCTGGAGAACAAGGACACAAGTTACCGCTTGTGTGTCCCTTTCTACTGTTGATTGTTGATCATGATAACCATGTCCCTCGCCCCTGACACACTCGATGCTTAGCTCTGGCCCAGCAAAGAGTTGGTCCTTGCTAAGCATCAGTTTTTAGCACCTAGAATTGATGGAAACACAAAGAACTGATGCTAAGTTAGGCACTGGCTCCGAACAAGCACTGGAACCAGCTCGGTGGAAAAGGTGTATCAGAGTGTGAAGGATTCAGAAATGATAAAATAGGATGTCAGGGACAACTATCAACTCTCAATGTGCTTCTAATTTAAATCTCATGATGATAAGTTAACGTTGCCTGGGATTCCTTAACTGTTCCCTCATTTGGTATATTCACTAGAAACATGAGCAGCTAGAAGAAGTTGGGTCCGAGAATTTAATCTGCAATACCCAGCATCAGTGTGGAGGCACCGAGGGGTGATGGTGTGAACTGAGTGACTCACATCCAAAGTCAGATTCTCTTTTTTTGTCAGGTTTTTCCATCAGAGCCTGAACTGAGACTTAAAGTAACAAGATAACAGCCAGAGGGAGACGAACAAGAGACATCAAAGGGAATGTAAAATGTGAATGTTCATCTTCAGACACTTGTCCAGTGTAGCTGCAGCCGTAGCAGATATAGACATATAACAATGTAGGAAAAAGCATCAAAATATGCATGCTGCTTGCTTTTATTGTCAGTGTGTAAAATACATGCATAATTTCAATCTGTTAGGGACTTTTTCAAACTGATGGCCTGCATTCCAACAAAACACACACATCCTGGCAACAGACTTTATGCACAATATCCACCAAAACTGATCAGCCTCCAGCACAAAAGCGTGGACGATAGCAATCGGTCCATCGTCTCCACACCTGCTGCCATCAGCAGCTGACATCCCCGGGGTCTTTGCTCCAATCACGACGTTTCCGCTTCCGAAATGAGGAGTCTATTTACCGGGCACGCACCGTTAAAATGTCCACAGACTTTTCACAGGTTGTGTTCTGCTGCAACACACATCTTACATACATATTGTTAAATTTATGTGAGCAGTATGTACCACCTATCTGCTCAGCAACCATGATTTCCATCTGTGTAACTAAAAGACCTCATAGACTGTTTTTAACATCTAACCTGACAAACTCTTCATCTCTTATAAAGTCGAAACTCCAAATTCACAGCAGAGTAAACATGAACAGCCTTGGATGTATCCTTGCATTGACTGGCTGTTTCCACTCAATGCAAGGAAACAAGAGAAGACAAGACAGACAGTAAATCTGTGAATGTCTCTATTAAATATGAGGTCCTTGGTCAGCAAAACATTTTAAATAATGCTCTTATTTTAGAGTCTTAGTTTTAAAATCTGTTCTTAGTTGAAACCTGACTTAAAATGGACACATCTGCTGCTTTTACTGAAACTGCTTTGCAAAACTCTAATGTCTCCTACTCCACTATACAACAGAAAAGAGGTGAAAGGACAACCGCAACATAGTGTGTACGGATGCTGTGATGTCAAGGGGTATATCCAGGGCTTCAGTTAAATGAGGTATGAGGGGCTCAGGAAGACTTGACTTGGAAGGCAATGAAAAATAGGTACAAACATCGGCTTAGGGGGGCTATAAGAATAATATATCCCATCTCACCTGTAATTGTAAATAGTATAATATATTTCTCATATTTATGTCTGGAAGAATCTTGCAGGAGTTCAGTCACCCCTCAAGTGGACCATACCATTTATTAACCTTGACAACAGTTCAATATCTCATCTTTTTTTCCGTTTTCTTTTTGCAGTGATTCACTGGCGAACGTGTTAAATAACATAATAATTACTCACTTGGTGTTCACAGGCATAATTTCTGCTGCATTTTAAACCACTTTAATTAAAGCATTGATTCAAAACAACAGAACAAAAATTAGTGATTTCCTCTGTGATGACACTGCGAAAGTCTAACCTTGTGACAAGAACAGCAGAAACAGCTCTAGTTCCAGTTGTTAATGATATCAGATCTCAGTGCTATGTTTGAGAGTGCAGATTATAATATTCTACATTCTGGCACAGTTTGAAGTTACTTAACTGGTCGACAATTCTTTATGGACGACTACTTCTTCAATAAAATAAAGATGTGGTGTCCCACAGGGCTCTGTGTTTGGCCTAATTCTTTTCAGGCTACATACTGTGTGTTACCACTCAGGAATAAAATTAGAAATTGCAACATCAGTTACTATAATTTCACAGACAATGCTTGGCTATAAATCTCTAAATGCTCAAATGATTGCTTCTCTATTAGTGACCCAGTTTCATCCATCTCTGACATAAGTCTGTGGATGACTCATAACTTCTCACAGTTAAACCAACACAAAACTCAGATTGTAATTATTGATGCAAAACCTGAGAGAGAGAAACTGTCCTCCCAACTCAAATAGATGTGTGTTTAATATAGAAAGTGACTGGTTAGTTACAGGTTACAGAGCCCACATTACTCTATTTTTCTAATCTTTAAATTGGTTACCCAACTGTCACAGAATTAATTTTAAGAATATGTCATGAATAAGTAAAGTATAAATCACTGAATAGCCTTGCCCCATCTTAAATGTCTGACATAGTTAAGACATACACTGTTCAGGCATAACATTATGACCACCTGCCTAATATTATGTTGGTCCCCCTTGTGTCGTCTAAAATGCTCTGAACCATTGGGCATGGACAAGAGGACCTCTCAGGGTGTCCTATGGGGTCTGGAACCAGGACGTTGGCACTGGATCCTTTGGGTGCTCTGCATTGTGCAGTGGAGTCTCTGTCAATCAAACTTGTTCCACTGCATCCTGTTGATGCTTGATCAGAATGGAGTGTAAGGAAGTTTGGAGGTCAAATCAACATGTTGGGTCATTGTCATGTTCCCTTTGTCATGTGGTGGGGTTCATTTTCCTGCAGGGGTAGGCCAGTGACATTTGGGATTTCCATTTGCATGAGGGAGTGTGTTTGTTGTAGGACAATGTTTATTTGGGTGTCTAAGTCTGATCAACACGGATGTTAAAATCCAAGGTTTTCCATCAGAACACCACATAGTACCAACATGATCAATGTTATTCACTTCACCTGCCAGTGGTCATGATGTTGTGGCTGATCAGTGTATGTTTCATAGATCCACTAGCTCAAAGTCTTGACTGTTCCTGAGGTTAGAGCAGAAAGGCAGCCTTTGTTAGTTACACTCCAAAACTAACACTACAGTCTCCCTACAGAGTCTTATGAGGGCTGGTTTCACACAGCCAAAGAGTCAAAGTGTAGCTCAATATTTTTGAACCAATTTTCAGTCAAGCATCACCTTTTCATACCAGGGTGTGATACATGGTATTCAGCCATAGACAGGCTTTTTGCACCCAGCAGTTACAGTAATTATGTAGACAGAGACAAGCTGGATAATTACAGCTGATAAGGGTTCAGTATTGTCAGCAGGCCCGGCACTCAGCCAGCACTCCTGAATGAGAAGAAGAGGGCGTTCAGGTCTGGTAACACGGAGGTGATAAAAAGGTTTCAGCAACAACTGGCAGAGATTATCAGAGAAGGAAAAGAGGCCTATAGGAGAAGAGGCTGAAACAACAGGGAGCATCACTGGTTTCAAGGCTAGCAGTGAAATAGTGGGAGCATTAACAGACCCAGTGAGCTGAACCGTTTCTTCAGTAGATTCAACATCACACACTCGTCTCAAGTTTGACCACACTGATATGCCACACTGGTGTGCAACGACACTCCCAATCCACTATCCATCTCTGCCGTGGTCTGTTAGGGCAGAATCCTGAGGGTGGACGACACCAAAAGACCTAATAAACTTATCCAGAATGCCAGCTCAGTCCTGGGGGTGGAGCTGGACAATCTTTGTGGGCACATAGACCTCTTTCACATGCTTAAAACTTTTATTAATGGCACAGTTCCATTACCAATGAACCCTTACACTAAGTCTGACTGCACAGCACTAAGGTTCTGGAACTGGCTCATCTAAGTGGAAAGCTCTCGTTCGAGTTGTTTTCAGTTACACCTGTACATTTGCTGCTGTGCCAAGCTAAAATGTCCGCTGTGAAGAAGGCCTATTGTTGTGTATCATGGCAGAATCCCTACCTCCTGTAGATCAGTGAAATAGTGTGGAACCACTGGCTTAACTGCTAAAGGCATCACCCCAACACACGTGCATGCATGTTGAAAACAATTACGCACAACAGTCAAAAACTCCAAAGGGAACCTGTAATTAATGATTGCATCCAAATGGGTTATTCTAAAATGCCTTTTCATCATTCTTGTCTTCATATTAATTGGAGTTTTGTTTCATTCTGTTTTTTTTCAATGTCCTTTTTTTTCCCCAAGTCTGTTTTTCTGGTTGATTTGATTCCATAATTACAGTTTTCACCAGGCACCAGCCCTCGTCCCTGAGCCAATTACATGTCCCCAGCCTCCCGTAACAGTGTGTTCATTCAGTATTCATAAAGACATTAGCCATGAGAGGCAGTAGTAACAAATCTGAGTGGCACATATTTAGATCTGAGGCAGCAAATACAGGGTGAAATGGCTGTAGCTCCAATGTGTCTCTGACGACTACAGACAGAGCAACATGTAGTTACATTTCAGCAGAATCACAAAGAAATGATCCAGTATGAAGTTTGTGTTTGTATTTCTGAGGTCTTGCCTTAAGATGGTTACAGCATATATGCTTGAAATAAATGCTCGTGATGTTAAATTGCACAATAAGTCGTTTCTTTACCATACATCCCTCAAAAGTTTGATGGCGTTGTGCAATAGTGTGGGATCATGGGAGATGTTGTTTCTATCTATCTGAGGTGACTCACTCAGAAATCATGTTCATGGATTTGGTGATGTACTAAAGTTTGATTCAAGTTAGTTTTATTCACGTGTCCACATTGTCTGTGTAGATTCTCAGTCATCCAAGTCTTCAGAACTGAAGAAGTCCAAAAAGAAAAGTCCAGCTGGTGACAGTTGCTGTTGGACATCAACTCAGTTTTCATAATTTTTCTCCTGTACACCACCCAATGGATTTGAAATAAACCAGTCAAGTGTTAACGTCAATTTCAGTTTTATTTCAAGGGGTTTAACAAAGATATTCCATTAACTGTTTAGGAATTACAGATCCTTTATTTTCACAGGTTTAAAACAATTGGATAAATTAACAGGTTTATAAATACAAGGATCATTTTAAAGCTTAGATGAAAAGCTTCTGCATACAGTGACTAACGATGACTGGAAAACATGTAAAACAACAAATACTACGGAAGCCCTAAACGGCCATGGTTCAACTTCATTTTTTTGCTCTGTTTTCTTGAGAAAACAAGATAATTGTGTCGTTATCATGACAAAACAGATTTTGTTATTGCGTGATAACAACAAAATTATGTCATTATAACGAGAAAACGGAGGAGAATTATCTCATTTTCTTGAGAAAATGGAGCAAAAAAATAAGTTGAACCATGGCTGTTTAGGACTTCTGTAAAATACTGAATTTCCTCCACTGAGATGTTTCCAGGCCCTGAGTTGCTGAACTCAGTTTTGTCTCCACTAAGTGAAAAGCAGCTCAGTTAAGTTGAGGTCAGGTGACTGATTTGCCCATTGAGGAACATTTAATTTCTTTGCTTCAAAAAGCTCTTGGGTTTCCTTAATGCAGGGGTGTCCAATCCTGGTCCTCCAGGGCCACTATCCTGCATGTTTTAGATGTTTCCCTCTTCTACACACCTGATTCAAATGATCAGCTCATCATGAAGCTCTGCAGAAGCCTGATAACGATTCTGATCATTTGAATCAGGTTGTTGAAAGAGGGAAACATCTGAAACATGCAGGATAGTGGCCCTCGAGGACCAGGATTCCCCACCCCTGCATTGGGTTTTAGGTCATTATCCTTCTGTACGGTGAAGCACCGTTCTGTCAGTTTTGCAGTATTTGACTATACTTGAGAAAGAAAAGCTCTGTGTGCTTCCCCCTGCTACTTCTATACTTCAATAAACGACAGTGACTCAGTTCAATTACCAGCCATACATGCCAACAACTTAACACTCCATGTTAGACTGATGATGTGGTCTGCTTTGACTGAGCCCCTCCTTCTGTTCACATCATTCTGGTGCAGGTTCATCCTGGTTTCATCTGTTCAAAGACTCTTGTTCCAGAAGTGTACAGGATGATCTAGATGTTTTCTGGCAGAGTCTAATCTGGACTCTCTATTTTTGAGTGCTTCCGGTGGTTTGCATCTTGAAATAATCTGTAATCACTCACTTTAACTGTCTTTCCTGGTCTTCCAGGTTTTTTGGTGTTGTTGGGCATTTATTTATTTTACCAGTGTAGCAGATAATTATTTGTCAGGGAGGAAACAAGCCCCATCCGGCCATGAAACTGCTTCAGTCAGTTGTCTAGTTACTTCAGAGGCTATAATAATGGAGGGACTATGTTAAAAACAACCAATTCCTGAACAAATGATGCAATATTTTGGTTAAAATAGGTGAAAATCAACACTTCAGTCACATCTTGATTGCTTCATTTCAAATCCATTGTGGTGATGTGCAGAAGCTGAATTATTCAAATTCCCTCACTTTCAAAATTCAGCAAAATCAATAACATCACTTTTGTTGCTTCTGGACATTTAGAAGTGTTCCATGTTACAACAACAACAACCTCCATATAAATTTATGACACCACGCATAATTAGGGATGTCAAAATGATAGAATCTATGACACAGAACAGAAATCCTCTGTTGGTGCTGACAAGGTGTACTTATTGATACTATATTTTACTTATCTGACTTATCATCCTCTTTGCATTAAGAATATACCCCCCTAGTTACCATAGCAACATCCCAAACTAATCTGGTTAAAGAGGATGAAGAGATGAAAGTGCCTCAGGTGGAGGGAACTGATAATTACCTCCACAACAGTCTGAATCTACAAAATGTGTTGTCAGAAACTAACAATGTGGTTGATGTTTAAGAGTCTTTCAGAGAAATGAGGAGAACAACATACAGTAGTATGGAGTCAATCAACACCTCCTTTAACTGTGAAAAAAGAGATATACCATCTGGTGTTGTCTGCTGAAACGTTGGCATTTGACTCAGGCTAATTAGAGGCTTTTCGGTATCGGCGCTGGGCTTTAGACAGAGTGAATTTCTTTGCTCATTCAGTGTCAGTGTCACTTAAAGCGAGAGTTTATTTTTTCCTTCCAGTGATGGAGGAAAGGGTCGACTGCTCTCTGATGATCCAAAGCAGTCTGAATTTGCAAAAAGGCTTCATGGCAGCTCTGGTATATAGCTGCAATAATCACCGCTGATCAAACGGATAATGTTCCTACTAATGGCCTTAATGTCCACACATTAGCCACAGTAATCTAAGTGTGCGTCAATGTGAGTGTGTGTGTGCTAGTGTGTGTGCACAGGGGCAGACGTAGTGCTGTGTGAGCCTTTGTTTTGTAGTGTGTGTGTGTGTGTGTGATTTTATAAGCCCATAACGTGTGTCCGTGTGGGTGTGTGTGTGATCTGACAATTACAGTGAACACTGACAGAATGGATTTCCTGTTTGACCAATAAGGAGAAACAGTCGATCAGCGCTGTTTGACACATGTACACAGTCAACACTGTCTCACACACATTTGTTTTCTCTGCCTTTGTGAGGACCAGTGAGCATTCCAGATCTAGATTTTCTATAAATAAAACTGATTTGTGCCATTTCTACAATTTTAACTGTAGGCATTAAGTAAATAGGTAAAAGGTATATAATTCAAGTGTTTTCATTTTTAATATCCTACACTCTGATGGGTGACCTGTTCAGGGTTTAACCTGCTTTTGTCCTAAGTCAGCTGGGATAGACTCCAACCCCTACAGAGGATAAAGGGGTGTATAGATGATGGATGGATGGATGGATGGATGGATGGATGGATGGATGGATGGATGGATGGATGGATGGATATTTTGGATGGAATTCATATACATTTTTCAGCACTTGGCCATCCAATCATCACTATAGTGTATGTAAAGCAAGAGGGCCAATTACACATTGAAGATGTGTTGATTGATTCCCAACATCAACTCATACACTGAAAAACATGATGACATCTTAAGAGTTGTTGGCGGCTGCTGGTTGTTTTTCAGCAGCACAGCAGATTTTTTTTGTTTTTTAGTCTATACGTTAACTAGTAAATATGCAAAGGCAGTTAAATATCTTTTCTTGCTATTATTTTTTTAATAAATAGGAATAATATGAAAATAAATTCACTTCAAAACAAGATACTGAAACTTACAGAAAAGACACATGTGATCCAGAGAAGACCACAAACAAGACAGCTTGCTCTCTGTAAAGACTTTCACTGCCTCGTCTTATAAACCATCACGTGAACAAGGAAGCATCAGCTAACAACCCTTCGCCAAGCAATTGATTCATAGACACAGGTGTAGAGCAGCCATGCCTTCTTCAGCACAGCATCACTTTAATGTTGACTTTCAGCTGATTGATGATGAAGCGTGACAGTCACATGAGGATCACCAAGTCAATACACTGATGAGCACATCTGAGGTTGATTCCCACACCTGTACTGTGTCTAATCTGTATGCAAAGCTAAACTCATCAACTCCCAGCTGTAGCGTCAAGTTTAGACGTGAACACACATCTAACTCACAGTGCACATCACTCTGCTTATGTTTCTGTAACCAGAGTGTTGCAGTGCAGGAACTGAGGACTCACACAGAAAAAGAAAAAGTTCAGACTAGAGTCTGGGTTTTTAATATTTCTATTTGATACATCACAGGGCTGTACAGACAGGGAGAATAATGTGCATAAATAAGAGCATAAAGTGCCAATGTTCCAATCCATGTTGTTTCCTCAGTGCAAAGATGGTCCAACATAAACTGAAACATTTGCACTTTGGTTCTCTATGCATGTATTACTGTGTGAACAGAGCTGTAATATATTAAATAGAAATAAAGACCTAGACTCTCGTCTGAACTTTTTGTTTTTCATTTGCTACACAGTAGTTTTTTTTTTTGCCTGATTACTGTACCAGAGAAAACAACAAAGGACAGTTATTAAAGGCAGCTTTGTGAATCCCTGCAATGACTGTGCTGCTATTTATTTACAGTCTGCTCCAAAGCTAAGAAAGTCAGCAACTTTATTATTAGATAGTGTTGTAGCTACATCAGACAATGATTGCCCAACAACTGCCAGGCAATGATGAAATACAAATACAAACTAGGAATGCAACTTTGGAAAGCATGCTGTATGTGTAAATGAGTCAAAGTATTACAGCGTAATAGTACTTGTAACCCCGACTGCTCCGAGTGATGCTTCAGAGGTCTTTGTTTAACTTGCACCATCATAACGAATCAAATGAAAAAAGGATTTGAAATTTTCGCGATCTAGTTTTCACAAATGGATGAGTCAGTAAATTTTTTAATTAAAATAAATAAATGAAATGAAATCTTTTCTTTTTTCATTTTGGTAAATAAATGTAATTCCTGACTCATTTTTTTATTTTCCATGTCTGGGTTTTATGGATGCGGCTGGACTGTACCACTAGTGTCTGAGGTTGTTCTGCCAACATGGACCCAGTTGCACAAGCACATTATGCATTAGCCTAAATAGAGTATTAGACCAATTCACTGGTAAAATATAGGTTAGGTATTAATACAACGCTTCTGATAATATATAGTTTAAATAACATAATAATGTAGTCTTTACTGTCTTTGGTTCATTAGTTTAGTTAGCCACTTATTCATTTATTTAGTCATCCATCTATTAGTTAATAGACTATATTAAAAGGTCCTTCCATCACACTCACACCCTCTGTGTCAGTTGCCAAGGTATTTGAAGGCTACTATATGTTTAATCTGAACTATACATTGACTTGTGACTCCAGTCTTACATCTCCTAACCCTTCTAAAGTAAGGTGGCTGATACACTATCACATGGCATGGTGCATACATGCAATTGTGGGTCCGTTCCTGGCTGCTCTCTCCCGGGCACTAATGGTAAAGTCCAACCTCCTCATCAAAACACAGGGACAATTATAATAATGAGCCTTTTTTATGGTTCGGAAATCATATTCTGTCTTTAATTAGCACCACAATCACAGCAACTGTCTTACAGCACCTCCACACACACACACACACACACACACACACACACACACACACACACACACACAAAGCCTCTCCCAACCGCTACCAATTAGAGTGAAAGTGATGCTTCAGACCCTGTTGCGGCGCGAATTGAACAAACTGTTGCACGAGCCACTAATCACCAACCCTAACTCTAAGCACACCCTCAATATAACCCCTAGCTGTCTACAAGTGTGAATGAATGAAAGATGTTTTCCTAGAATTACTGCGAAGTCATTGGTTTCGCAAAAATCCAAGATCAGACACAGACATACACAGTCGGTGGTATGAGTCACGCAGCAGCTGGACAACACACAGATGACAGATAGGAAGTGGTAAATGGAAGTTGGCTGAGATTTAGGTGCTGTATGTTTGCAGAAAGAGGGGTTTACAGATTTAAAGATAGTAAGAAAGATAAAAAAAGAATAGTGGTGAAAAGTACAGGAGAGCAAACGGTGGATTAAAGCTGTGCTGGGGGTGCGTTTACTCCATCCTGCAGAACTGGGCAGTGCTTTGTCCCATCCAAGCAGATGAAGCAGCCGGCTGTCACTCCAGCAACGATATGTAGAACCCACCAGCTATGCACATTGATTCATTTACATGCACATTCACGCAGAAATTGGAAACACACACACACACACACAACCGCAAGTACAACTCACTCCATCACTGCCATGCTGCGTCTCTCTCTCCCCGCCTTGAGGGCCACCTGGCAGCGAGTTCTCTCACCCGTCGCAGTACAGGGATCCAATCATGACTGATGGCCTGTCACACACATGACAACACACGCGGCGAACGAGCAGATGCACGACTGTGCTGTGAAGACACCCACTCTCACGCAAACACACTCTCCCCCTACCTTATTGAGGTCAGCGGGGTCTCAGTGTGAGTGTGTGGAACTGAAAATGGTCTTCTGGATGTAAATGGTCTCAAACTGGAGGTGGCGTCACTTTGTAACTTCCTACATACTTCACATCTGTTGTTTCACTTGTTGTCTTGCATGTTTAATTTGACTGACTGTGAGCTTGTTGGTAGATCAAAGCTCTTTCACAGGAAGAATAAATTAACAGTAATGAACTGTCAGTTCCTCTCAGTTCATTATGTACCCTATAGGCAGACTGGTATGGTTGTTGTTGTGAGCAATGTGTCTTGTTTGCTTTGACTACAGGAAATGTATATATGTGCATGATGAAGATATTTAAAAGTACCACAGTTACAGTCACTGCTGGTCAAACAAGAATAGTCTAAATTCATTGACGGATGCTTTAAGAAAACATATAAGGTGTGATCAAAAAGTTCTGGAACTGTTTGTGGTGTTCAGAGCATGTCATCATCACATGTGTGCAACATGTGGAATCAACAGTGGTCCCTGTGATACACATGTTTTTGTGCTACCACTGGCATGTGCACATTAAAGATTTCTGCATGGACTGCAAAAATCATGCCCCGATGCACAAGCCTTCAGGTTGAAGGTCATCACTGGTGAGGAGAGGTGGTCTGCAGCTACCACCAAGAGAAGAAATGACATTTTCCACAGTGGAAGAGCCCAGTGGAGGTGCATCAGGTCAGGAGCACAGCAGGAGTACACTGGTTGTGTTCTTCAGTGTTTAGGCGATTGTGCACCAGAAATTTGTTTCCCACTATCAAGGAAGAGTTCTAGTGTACTGTCCTGAGGTGTCTCAGAGGGAACATTTACCACCAAAAACCTAAACGGTGGCGTGCTGGTATGTGGGTGATCCAGTGTCAGTGCATCCCGGTCACAGTGTTGTGAATAACAACTTAGTTATCGCTCACTACCCACACTGTGAAATTTTGCTCCCTGTGACGTCCTCTTCTTCCTCAAAATGAAATTTAATTTAAAGAGTAGCCGTTTTTACACAGTTTAGGGGATTCAATGCTCATAACAAATGGTGCTTGACATGTATAGAATAGCACCTCCAGGGAGCGTTACAAGTGTGGGGTTCAATCAGTTTTTTGTGCTTAGTGTGCAACTTCACAACATGCAAACCATGCAATATGCAAACCATTCACAACTAATGCAAAATGTTTATATGAAATAAAAAGAGCTCAAGCACTATTACCTGTAGCCAAAACCTGGTTCCAGACTGAAAAAAAAATATTACAAGTCACCACTGACTTTACGGAATGGGCCATGCAGGCAACATTTAAGCAAAACCACAATGTTAGATTAGTGCTTCGTTCTAATCTAAGCACACCTTTTTCCTTGAACAACTGCACAATCACACTGATTATTCTTACCTGTGTTCATAGTAAATTTATAACTAGTCCTAAGGATTTACTAAATCTGCATGTTCCATTTAAACATACCACTGCTATAATCAATCATTTATAATAAAAGCATATGAAATGTCAATGGGAACACAGTGTTAGAGTGCTGCTTGTATTGATTAACCTGCAGCTCCCCTCAGCTTTACAGACTTTTAAAGTGAGTTTCAGGTTATTGTTTACCTGTCAGGAACACTCTCATAGCATCATTTCACGCTACATCTCTCTGCAGTCTCTATCCTATAAAACCACTGCACATTACCTGCTCAGCACCAAACAGCACACAGACACAGTTAGACGAAGCAATTAGCGGCTAATTAGCCATTCCTTGCTGTCAGGGCATCACCGTCATGTTTTCTAGTGCACATCTGTGGAAAATGTACGCCTAGCCCCCAGTTTTACTATGTATAGAAGCGGGGCCTGCTGCTTTGAGCTTGAGTCTGAAGCTGTCCACAGAGGCAGAAACCATGACTAGACCTGTGCTCTAATGGCAGTTCATTCCAGTTGCCCAGGAGCCATTAAAACTGGAGTTTGCCATCCTGAGTGTGGCTCATTTGTTAAAATCTCAAGACTGCCACAAATTCAGTGATGCCTCATTAACAAAGTAAACGAGCGCCATCGTAATCAGCATTAGGATGATGTTGTGGATATTTGGAGTAATGTTTATTACCATTAAAAACAATTAGCCGACTTCTACAACTTGAAGTCAAACATAAGTTTGTATGCAATTACACTCGAAAACAGCAATAACACCCATAAAACAGCGGGCAGATTGTCAGTGTTTTTGGAGGAATTTGTTTTTAGGCTGCACCAAACCTGCTGCAAAAGAACAAGCCTCTGTTGCCATCCTACAGGGTTTCTCCTTCAACCTTGCACTCGCCTCGTGTGAAATTGAACAGGATGCTCCGGTGCAGTGCCTCCTACGCCTCTTGCGGCCCCGAGCCTGCAGCACTGAACTCCTCTTGTGACAAGAAGGGAATAAAGGTACGCTTGTGTTCGGCTGCTCATTCTACCTGGGTGAGTGAGCACCTTGATAAGCAAGCACCACGCACTCACACCCACATGCACATCGATCAGTGGAGTCGTCGGTGTGTTTTAAATGCGATGCACAGGCTTGTAGAATCCGTCTGAAGGCCGAGCTGGAGAGGAAAGGAAGGAGGACAAGACAACACATTTTAAGTCTGTCACTTTCTATGCAGCATAAGATTTCAGTTTAACAGATCAGCAGATGGTTGTTGTGTATCAATAAAAACAACCGAGTTTACACTGTTAAATATGTGTTTCTTGTCTGTCTCATGTGTTTTGTGTTGGCTTCACCAGAGCACGACCTTCAGCGCATACTGTGGGGCAGTTTGCAGCCGAGTGTGAAGCAGCCAGGATGAGAGTCAGCACCTCCAAAGTCTGAGGCCGTGGTTCTCCGCCAGAGAAAGTGAATTGCTCTGTGAGTTGGGGGTTTAGCTGCTGCCCCAAGCAATGAGTTTAAGTATATCAGGATCTAGTTCACAGTGTTGGAAAAATGGAGCATGAGGTGGACAGATGGATTGGTACAATGTCAGCATCAGTGCAGGCGTTTTACCAGACTGTCATGGTGAAGGGGGAGTTGAACCGCAAGGTGAAGCTTGTTGATCTATGTTTCAACCCTCACCTATGGTCATGAGCTCTGGGTAGGAGGGTACAGGATATGAGTTTTTATCCATAGGGTGTCTAGGCTCAACCTCAGAGATAGGGTGAGGAGCTGTGATCTGATTATCTTCATGATTTGGTTTCCCTATAGCGTACTATAGCAACTGTCATGACTCTCACCATGCTGCCAGTATCATTCTCCTTGTGTTCCTGTTTCTCCCCCCTTCCCTCTCTGTTTCTCTCCGTGTATATGTTTGTCTGTCTTTTATACATGGCCAGTCCTTCTGCTCTCGTGTAACCTGCAGCTGCCACACCAGCCCATCATTACCTCATTAACTCCTGCAGTACACCAACCCCAGCCTCTCCATCGCTCTCTCACTGGATCATTTCCATAGTGGTAGCTCTCACACTCCGAGGCCAACCTGCTGATTTTTATGGTTCTCTGTGTGAGTGTCTTTGTGTTAATGATGATTTTCTTTCTGCACCTGGAATCTTCCTCATGTGTTGTGGACCTTCCGCTTTCTTCAGCCACCAGCCTTCCACCAACATGATTCTCTGCCACTCTTCATGCCCATCCAGTCTGCAGCCATTCCAAACTCCAGAAACAGGTAGAAGACAGTTGCCGTATAATAATGTTTGTTTTGTTTTACTTTGTATTTCTATTTCCCAAATGCAGTTATTGTTTGATGCGTCTAAAACATGGCAGTTTAATATAGCAAGCTGATCCCTTCACATTCATTTCTACTTTAAGTATTACCACTCTTAGACAATTATTGACAGTTAGGTATTACCTGATATGTGACAGCTGATGCCTGTGGAAGCTAGCGGATTAGCTTAGCATAGCATAAAGACTGGAAACAAAGGGAAACAATGGTAGGTCAGATCATATTTAGCCTCAAGAAAGAAAATACGTGTAAAATGTTGAACTGTTCCTTTAACTTAGACTTGGAATGAATTTGTTTGAATTTTTTGCTCTTATTTACATGCAAATCTACATTCGTTTCTTCTGCTGTTTGCTTTGACGTCTAATTCTAGATATAGAACTTCACAGATCAGTGAAGATTTTTTATGGTGCAAATAACACCGTGGCAATTCCAAAATCTCACAGCAGCTGTACACCGATCAGCCACAACATTCTGACCACTGGCAGGTGAAGTGAATAACATTGACCATATTGGTACTATGTGCTGTTCTGATGGAAAACCTTGGATTTTAACATCCGTGTTGATCAGACTTAGACACCCAAATAAACATTGTCCCACAACAAGCACACTCCCTCATGCAAATGGAAATCCCAAATGTCACTGGCCTACCCCTGCAGGAAAATGCACCCCACCACATGACAACAACATCAAACAATCAGGAACATGTTGAGGAACATGACAATCACCCAAAATGTTGATTTGACCTCCAAACTTCCTACACCCCATTGTGATCAAGCATCAACCCAAAGGATCCAGTGCCAACGTCCTGGTTCCAGACCCCATAGGACACCCTGAGAGGTCCTCTTGTCCATGTCCAATGGTTCAGAGCATTTTTGAGCACATAAAAGGGACAAACACAATTTTAGGCAGGTGGTCATAATGTTATGCCTGATCGGTGTATATTGATGCCACTGCAAACTGGTCGTTTAGCTCATTATGGTGCTTCAGCCTCATTTCAAGCCCTGTCTTTTGTTTAAAATGTCATAAAATTTGTTCAAATGCCTTTTAAATAATGAAGCAACAACAAAACACCCCCCTAGTCAGGTCATGACAATTCAATATATAATATAACTTATTAATTCCAGAATGAATCTCTGCCGCACTCTACTCACCAAGTTTTGATTTAGCTGGCAGAAAAACAGTGAAGCAGCTTCCATTCTTGACCACACTCCCCCTTAAAATCTGACAGCACGAGCGGCCAAGTGTGACTAAAATTAGTCCACATGATAGCTTCCACATAGAAATCTGCCAAAAACCCTCTGTGTGAAGACGCATAGCAGAGTGCATTACATGGTAGTAGAAAACACTTCCTAATGAGCCGAGCTAGATGTAAAGTGAAAAAGAATAAGACTGGCTAAAGTTACTAAAGGGAAGAGGCACCAGTTCTAAATATTTCAGTTTTGTTTCTGGGAAGTCATAAGTTGTCAGTTGATAGCAGATCAACCAGGTACAACACAAATCAGTTGGAATTTAAAACGTTTTTGACAAAACATGGCGCCACAGCTGCTGAATTCTTTCAAACCTGCAACAGAATTCAAAAGTGAGCTGACTTAAGTTATTCTGTTGGACTGTGTGTGTAGGTTTTTACAGTAACCTACAATACTGAGCCCTCCATCCTTCTCAAAGTACACAGCACAGCACTTGGACTCCCACCACGCACTGGAACATAAAGTGAAGAACCTTACAGCACTGGGCTGAGAACGCTCTTACCAAGACAGAGGGAAAAGAAAAGAAGCCCACACATTTAAAACCTGTGGCTATCCCAGCTGGGCCTTCAGTAAGTCAGCCAAGAGATCTGGAACAGGACTACAGCAAACAGAGAAGAAGAGAGGAACAGGCACAACAACATTGTCAACTCCTCATGTGGTTAGTCTGTGTGAGAAACTTTGGAGCAACACTTCTGAGACAAAAACTGGTTCACCCCGAGGATAAAACAGCCCAACACAAGCTGAGTAATGTTGTATATGCAGTTCAATACAGCAAGGAGTGCACAGACCTATATATAGGGGAGACTAAACAAAAAACTCCACAAGTACATGACAAACACAGGAGAGCCGCTCCTCAGGATGAGACTCAGCAGTCCACCTGCATCTGAAGGATAAAGGACCCTCCTTTGAAGACTGTAAAGTTCACATCGTGGACAGAGGAGACAGATGGTTTGCAAGATGGCTGAAAAAAGACATCTATGTTTAAGTGGCATCTCTAATCAGGTGAGGTATAATTACCACTTATTATGCGCTTATGATGCAGCCTTGAGAACCTTCTCCAGGTACCTCCACCATAATTAAAACCTTGAGTCACATGAGTTTAGGGTTCCTGTCATTTATTATACGTATAATAATTACCTGGAACTCCTCACTTGTCCATTAATACATGCTCTAAGTAGGTAGTTAGACAGCCAGATAACGTCAACTCTGTCCGTAAGTTTTGTGAGTTAAATAATAAACGACATATACAGTAGCTCTGCAGGGCTGTTGAAAACACTGTGGGCAGTACCTTGCATTATGTTTTCTGTCAGATCAACTCGCTGTATTGACCAGTGTTCTCTTGCTACAGTCCCATGCACATCTCTTTAACATGAGGGAACATAAACATCTTGGCATACAGCTTTAGTGAACTGTTTGCGAAGATATAATTTATGCATGAAGAGTGGAGAGATTTACATTGTAAGTGGAATGGTTTTACATAGTTGCACAATATGAAACTTCAAATCACAGTGAGTGTGGTAAGTGAATTATGACTTCACACACAGTGTATCATGTTTGCACATAATGATGCCAATAATAGATTGCAGAGAGAACTAAAAAGAGAATGAAAGGATGTCTCTACGTGAATAAACCTGTCCTTTAAACTGCACACTGATAAACTTGTTTCTAGGCTGAAACTGAAACTGGGCTTCTTTTTTAGAAATAAATCATGTCATGATGTTCGATCACCACAACTCTTTTACCCTTGTTGGACTATGGAGACCTGCTTTTTATAAACGCTCCAGATCAGTTTTTAAAGAAACTGGACGCTGTCTACCACTGTGCTTTGCGTTTTATTACTGGTTGCAGCTATCATGTGCATCACTGTTCCTTATATGCTGTCGCACATTGTCCATCTTTGTGCGCTCGTAGACTCTCTCACTGGCTGACTTTTATATATAAATCTATTCTTGGACTTCTGCCTACATATTTGTGTTTACACATGTGTAGAAAACTCAGCTGATATGGCCTGCAGTCTCAGGACGTCATACAGTTGCAGGTCCCAAGAGTCAGAACTGAACTGGGCAAAAAGGCTTTTAAATTTTCTGCCCCATCTACCAGGAATGACGTGCAGAAGGACTTGAAGTTGACACACCTTGTAACGCTGGGGGAATTCAAGACAATTATAAAAGACAGAGAAATAAGCTCTATTGGATCTTGTGGTTGCACTGAGTAATCACTCTGGTTTTTCTGTAGCGTGTGAAACTGTGAAGGTACTTTATTTGTGTTCTGTGACTTTGCTGTGATCTGTTTTAGGCTGCTGTCTTGGCCAGGTCACTCTTGAAAAAGAGGTTTTAAATCTCAATGAGTTTTTTTACCTGGTTAAATAAAGGATGATGATGATGATAACCATGTCATGATCAGAAGTTTGTTGCAGATGCTGTAAGCGGGCTTGAGCACAATGAATGAGTGAGACTGTAAATGAGGTCTGGGAGAAATCAAAGATGCATCAAATACATCATCCTCCAGTTAGTACAGAGGTAGTTCTCAAAGCCGCCTCCTCACAAGAAGTGCTGACTCCCCCTGAGGAGAGCATACCAGACATGTTGTTCCAAACCTACCTGGCAACAGCCTGGATCGTTCAGCTTCTTCCGCTCCCAGTTGCACGAGCGCTCTAGCAACAGATCACACAAACCCAGATGGTAACCTGTGGGACTGACTCGCTGGATGGCCTTTCAAACAGACAGAAGTGGTGCACATCAGAACTCTTTTTATTGTACAGTTAGCTGTAATCAAAGTCTGTGTCGATTCTATCAATAGTTTAAATTGATTGATTACACACACTGGCATGACTGTAGACCGCTAGTCTATTTATATTATAATGTTTAGCTGGAACAATCTTTGTCATTGTCTATGTTCAAAACTTACATATTGTGTACTGACTATATGTATGGGTCATCACAATTTTTGCTAGCTCAAAAAATAAGGTCAATACAAAATAAGGTTTGATGTGGAGGGTAGAGCACATTGATTTGGAAAGACAGTGGGGAGAAACAGATTGGCTCTCAGCATGAGCAACTTTCAAACTTCCTCTCAGTGACCAACCAGAAGTGTGTTTTCCTAATCTGTGGTTAGTTATTGTTTGTAAGTGTGTGGATGTAAAACATTCTCTTCATAAATGTTAATAAGCTGCTGTGCCCCTGCTGCTAAATCAATGATGGCCACATGCCTCCATCGTCATCCTCCGAGCAGCCTGGCCCTGCCCCAGTGTAACGCCGCTGCTATATTTAGATCCAGGACCAAGAATACAGTAGCCAAGTAATCACCCCCATCCTGTGTGAGTGATGAGCTGCTCCCAGCGTCTCTCCAAGGCTCTCCGGGGGGAGTAGGGGGGGTGAGGAGCCTCTTCCAAGCACCACCGTGGTCTGTATCAGCAGGTCCGTCACAGCAGCCCACACCTTCACTTCAGTATCTCCAATCAAACATATCCACAGGGCTGTGAATGTAATAATTTGAAACCTGTATGTAGGTAAATATTTAAACGCACTCACTTTCTAATCAGGTGACTGGCCAAATACTCACAGACTTCAACCAATAACCTTGTCTGTGATTGAGTTTATATGTGTCCGCCAGAATCAGTCATTAGATATTATTGAGCAGAAAATCGCACTTGATTGTACTTCATCCACGACCACTAAGTCACACAGAAATAACTTAGTAATAATTCATTTTCATATACAAAGAAAAACAGATCTACAGCCACTGCAATGTGTGAAATACTGTAGGCTTCTCCCCCTTTAAGATGACTCAAGATCTCAATCTACCCAAACTTGGTTTCCATAGTAACAGACCCCTCCTCTTTCTCCCTCTCTCTCTCTCTCGCCATCGCCAATCTATTTTAATTAAAGTGTGTGAGAAGCCAAAGGCCAGTCAGCCAGTCTAGTCGTTGCCTCCGACTCTGTCCTGTCATGTTTGCTCTGACTCACGACTCAGACGTTTCCTTCCCATCAATCCGTCCTCCTGCGAGTGTGTGTGTACACCCTTTTCCTTTGTTTACTTTCTCTCTGACCCCCTCTGTTCCCCACGCCATTAATATTTTAACACCACCCTCCTCCGTCACAGGTTACTGTATATTGAACGACTCTGTCATGTATTATGGAGGCACGGCAGACAGCAGACCTCTCGTTTGTTTATTGCAAAAGCAAATGTCAGGAAACTGGATGAAGGAAATAACAAATGACAGGGTGCATTTACCCCGTTTTTACTTTCTTTCATTTTTATTCTGGAGCCACTCTAAAGTGAAGCCTAATGGAGAAATGATGAACCAAACTGACGGGGAAGGAGCAGCAGAGAGGAGCCTTAAAACAGCATTAGGGACTCCCACACTGAGCTGAAATAGGATGAGTGCACATAAATTAGGTAAATATTATAAATAAAATACTGTCTTTTTACTTTTTTATTGCAACTGAATGCTGGACTGCACTTTTACTCTTCCAGTGCAGTGTGTCTGGGTCTGTTTATGAGTGGAGGATCAACAGTTTCAACGGGAGGGATGCACATGCACTAACTTAAATATGCACATGGGACTGGATTGGCTGCAACAACATGGAACAGGATGACAGCACATCATTACTGCACTATATTTTTACATAGGAAATGACTATTTGCTGCTGTATTAATGCTACTTAGGTTCAATAATGTATTCTTTGAACTGATTCACAACTAGCTTGGTATATTTTTGGTTATCCAAGTATTCCTTTCTGTCCATTCCTTTAGTTATATTTAGATAATAAAAACAAAGCACAATGCAACAAAAGAAAGAACCAAATCCAAAGAAAAATATGTGTTTTTAGTTGCTAAAAGTGCAAAACTGTTCACTATAGTTGCAAGCACTGTCTGTTTGTTTGGTACTGGGTAGGTGGTGTAGAATGGGTTTATTGATTATCTATTTTTTTCAGAAAAGAGGCTAATAAGACAAAATGCTTCCGTGCAGTGAAGCCAGAACAATTAGCTAAAAATGTAATCCTTCTCTGTGGGTTTGTCAGTTGTCATTTGACCCTTTGGTAATATATAAAATACTGACTTATGCAGCTTACCATCAAGTTAATTTATACAGTGTGTGTGTGTGTGTGTGGCTGCACACCTAGGCAATTTAAATAGTGTGTATGAAGCATTACTTTCTGTCCCACTTCCCTCAGCAGCATTCACTTTACTCCATTCCCCTCAAGCTTATTTTAATAATAAAGACAAAAAAAAAAAAACCTTAAATGACACTTAGAGCGTGAACATAAGCTGATTATGATAATCACATGTTGGACACAAACTGTGTTTTGCTTTCTAACAACGTGCCGTTCCCTGCCCCCACCTCCCCGGAGGTAAAAAAAAAAAGATCGGAGGAGTTAGTTATCAGAGCGCTAATCTGTCACATCACATTCTTTACGCAGGCGAATTCCAGCTAATTAATGTGCAGAGAGAACAAATCGGAAACATTTGACCTCATCCAGCTTAAAAATAAGTCCCACAATCCTTTTGGGTGATCGGAACTGCGCAATGGGATGTCCCGATTTTCCAGCGCATAAACGTGTGTGTGTGATAATTATTGCAGCACAGAGGCTAATTGGGCCAATGCATATTAATTCATTAAAATGTCTCCCTGCTGGTATCCACTTCAAATCTGGGCCTCATCTGTTGGAAGGGTAGGTGTCCTAGCAGGTTCCTGGGAGAAATAGAAAATGAATTATTCTCAGGTAATATCCAGAGATATCAAGATGTCTGTCAGAGCAGAGATATTCCAAGCAGCTCTCTTTGGTACGACTTCCTCCGACTTCTCAAGTGAGCTTGAAATGGAAACGATATCACAGATTTAACTTGATTTATTCTCTTACTTTATTTGTGCAGTGAAGATTTCTTTGACAATTTACTCAGATGATAAAATGTCCCTAACATGCGTTCATGTGTGTTCCAGTGCTCACAAGAGACACACAACTAAAGGCTAGCAGGGCCCACAGGGACTGTTCCCAGGGCCTGGCTTGAGAATGGTTGCCATAGCAAACTGCTTAGTATTGACTTCTGCCAAACACCGAGATCCTCTGGTTTTTATCCGATCCCTGTCCTGCTTGTGTTTGTGTGTGTGTGTGTGTGTGTATTTTTGAGCTGTTTATCTGAGAAAGCCTTGTGTTACGCGTTAAATGAACCAAATGAACAGATAGCAATCAGCTAAAGGGCTAAATGAGCTTCTGCACAGCAACACTGAATACAATAGAGGCAGACTGTGACCTTAAGCCATGGTGTGAATGTGTGTGTGTGCATGTGTTTGTTTGTGTGTGCGTGCGTGCGTTCACCCAACCTGAGGCCATAGGGAATATAGAGCAAACCCTCCACAGACTGCATCACTATCAAATCAGAATAATGTGAGTCCCAATATGCCTTTATGATCATCTTTGTTATGTGACGAATACATAATTGAAGCTGTGGGCGAAAAAGGCTATTTCCTAGAATGGAGACAGAAGATGGAAAAAATCAAATTATGGCTAATCAATGGTCTACTAGAGCGTTTGAAAGCGAGTTTAAAACACACAGAGGGAATGGAGATAAATAGAAAGAAAGCGAACGTGTGAGCGACGTATGACCGAGTCGTGACGGAGGGAACCGAGAAAATGTCTGACTGGGTGGTTTGTAACAATGGGGAGACGGGATGACAATGAGGGGAGACAGACCAAGTTGGAGAGAGGGAGGAGGGGGAGGAAGGAGAGGAAGGATCACTGGGTGCCTCAGCAGGGGGAAGCAGAGGGAGTGGAGCTGATGAGCTGAAAATCCAAATGCTGCCTTGCCCCATTATTAGAGGAGGGAAGAGAGAAGAGGAGATAACAGACACAAACATTGCTTTGCATATAATTCCTGAGCATGTTGTCCTGTTAGAGCTGAACCCTCCTTTTATTAACCTTTAAAGCTGCTCTAATTATTAATTTTGGGCCCAACATGTATTGTGACAAGTGTTGCTGCAAGTGAAAAAACCCCAAAAAGTGATGAATTCTTCAGGTTTCTTCAACTTTACATGCCATTTTACTGTCTTGCTTTGATTTTATGGCCTTTTAGCTTTAATGTTTTGGTTCACTCTCACAGCTCTCACTGATTTGTTTCCACCAACACAGCAATTAGCAGTCTTGCTTAGCCACCCTGTTCTGCATATAGGGAGGAAACACTCTGGCTTGTTTTCATTACTTTAAACCAACATTTGCACTTAGGGAGGCACGAACTTTGATTAAAATGGCTGATTATCCCCAATAGTCTAGCAGGGCTGCATCACCGCACAATCCAAATGCTAAGGAAAGCTTTAATTTTTCAGTGTGTAGGTTGTTGATCAGAGGTTGTTGTTGTTTGCTATAGTTAAAGGGATTTGGAAAACACTAAGATAGAGTAGATGCATAAATAGTACGAGGGAAATGCACAGTCAATGACAGGCTTATACCCACAGTCTACATCCAGTGAGTCAGACTACTGCATTAGCAGCTGAAGAGACAGTTATTTTCCTCGGGACTTGGATGAAACCAAAACATAAACAGAAAAAGAGAGTGAATACTGGACTCTGGATGTTTGGATATTGTAAGGTGGCCATAAACACAACTAGGCCTTCAGTGGCGTCCTACCTGAACCAAGCCACCTCTTAATACAATCATTATGACGCCACGGCCATAGAAACCATCAATATTATACAGAAAGGCAGGATAACAGGACGTTGCATCGCAGACAGGTATATCAAGTAGCAAGACTGAATGCCATGACTAAAGCAAGAAACCCAGTTAAAACAATTTAACAAGTCTGCTTTCACTGCAGCAATATACATCCCATCTAGCATGAGCATCAATTTTAACCCAATAAAATAACAAATATATGTATATAAATTAATGTAAATATAATTCATTTTACTCACCAAAACTTGTGATTATTTGGACACAAAATCCATCCTCCTTTCTTTCCTCACAAAGAGTTCAATCACTCTGTTGTGCAGGCAATCCATGCGTTTCAGTTCTAACAGTAAGTCCTTTCCTGTCGCCATGGAGGCTAACGCTGAAAGTTTTGCGATAATGTTTTAGCTTGAGCAGGTCGCTGCAGATAGGAATCACTAGCTTCGGCTAAGCTCTCTAAACCGTCCAATCAGAGGACGTGAAAACGCTGATGTTATCGTGCACCTGCTGGATGGCCCTGGGGTCACCAACTTGAAATCTGATTGGCTAAAGCAACAGTTTCATTGCGATTTATTTTAAGCTACAGGTGCCTGCACTTTCGATTCTGAAGGCCTCGGTGTAGATTTCTTTGACCCGGGCAACACATGATGGCTGAAATATGACTGGATAAAAGCTCTAATATAAACATACACTGCTGGATACACCACAGCCCAGAGACACGCTATGAAATGAAGAGAATAGATTATTAGAAATAATGTCAAAAAATTAATGGGAAAATATTAAAATGCGAGTCAGTGATTCTGATAGAGTTAAGGCCAGCAGAGAAGGCCTCGCTGGCCCTGATGGCCCACCACTGGTTAAAAGGGAATTTTTTGCCAGTTAAAGGTGTAAGTAGCTTTAGAGCTGGCAAAGAATCACTTATACATAAGTTTTCTAGTTTGATGATGAAAATCTGATCTGTCCCTTTCTAAACACAATATAAAGCCAGCATCGTGTAAGAAGCAGGAGACAGAGGTACACATGTAAGAGTTACGCATCTTGGGAAAGTAAGGACAAGGCAGCAGAGGTAAAACTATAAAAGTACCTGATATGAAAACATTTCATTACAACATAAACAAGGGAAGTGTAATGTGGCAATAAAAGCCATGATTGGTACTTTGCAGCAGGTCAAACAGATTTCTCCTTCACCCTGTGTGAGATGTCGGCAGAGGAATCCAATAATTAGATAACTCTCTGCAGCGTTGCACTGAGCCCTCATATTCTGGGCAGCGTTCCTAGTAGCACTCCTCACAACCCTCCTTAAAAAACTCGCAGGGAAGGGACTGAAACTTTGAAGAGTGGTACCCTGAATTAAAGAGAACGCCACAGTAATTAATTGATGTCGCAGTGAACGAAGCCCAGAATATTTTCATCTTTAATGGCGCCACTCGGGAACGCACTCAGGCAAAGTGTGCATTACTGCCTATCTATAATTGATGTGTCACGTTCAGCACACACAGAGCTCCGGCTGGGAGGACTGTGTAAAGGGATATGCCACACACTCCAGATTGAAATGAAGGCCGCTCAGGTATGAGAAGACGTCTGGGCCAAATTGAATACTTCACTTGCACGTACATGCATACATATATAACATGCATACATAAACAAAGCATATGCATGTGTGTGTGTGTGTGTGTCGTGAATGTGTGTTTGTACTTGATTATGTATATATATGTGCTTAGTTTGTATGCATGTATGCATCTGTGTGTTTGAGTATGTATGTATGCATCTGGATGGCACCGCTCTTTTACTGGAAGCTGCGACCACAACATGATGACTAGTCCTGAAGGTGCAAACAGGCGCAAACATAATGAATGTGAATTTTATTTTTTGGGTTTCCTTCCATCCCTTTAACAGCAATAGAGACTTTGTTGTGATTATTTTTTTTTAATAAAGCCAGCTTTGAGAGAAATTTCCGTTTGCTTGATGATTACATTACTTGTAGCCTACAGGAAGGTAGGTGTGAAGCAAGGAAGAGCCTTGTACTTGAAGAGTCTCTCTAGAGATGTTTACATCAAATATTAAGTCAAATGTGTGTAATAGGAAGCTTGCCTCTCCACAGTATTGTGCTCTAATGACCTTCTAACTAATGACAATTTCACAGAAAGCTAAGAGCTGGTTACTGCAGTAAAGTGAGCTGTTGTTTGCTAACCCATGATCGAGCCAGTTGCCTTTTGATTTCAGGTGTTCTTCTGTATGTTACAGTAAATACAGCGGCCTGAAGGCAAAGTCGAGCCATATACTGCATAGAAAGATGGACAGGCTCCTCATGACATCACGTACAGGTTGTCTGAAAAATGACTTTGAACCTCAGTGTAGTGGTTCTGGCTGTCACAGACTTGGCAGTGCCAGACTCCTCCTAACTCCAGGCTAATACAAAAATGAGCAAGGAGTCGGAGTGTGAGTGAAGCTGATGTGTCCTGTGACGTTACCCACCTGTCACTCAAAGTCACAATCTAAATTATGCATGACTTTAAGCCTTAATACAATTCAAAGAGTGACTTGTCTGAAAATTCAGACAGTTATCACGAATGGTGACCAAAACCATTTTCTGTACCAGTTGGACATTTTAACATGGAGGTCTGTGGGGAATGACTCTTGGAGCCAGTCTCACGTGCAGTTTTGGGCACTTCTTAATTTTCAGCCCTTGAAGACATCAATTTAATCAGGACTGCTTTCTCATAGCAAATCCAAAGGAAACTTTGTAGGGTTGGGTTCTCTGTTCTTTGTTTAAAGTTCATAAGGTCTTCATCTTACTATGTGAAGCGCTATGAGATGACATATGTTGTGAATTGGCACTATTTGAATAAAATTGAACTGTAGAATTTAAATCAAGTTGCTGCTTGAGCCAAATGAGCAACTCCCATATTGTTCGTTGGAAGATGACAAGGCGAGTTGAGTCTGTTCATTTAGAGAAGAGGGCCTTTCCTATTTATAGTAGACTGACACTAAGGCAAAAGCCAACCTCTTAGATTCACAATGGGATAAACAGTTTGACTCAAAAAATTATTCATTTGACAGAAGGTGAGATGAACAGTCACATATTGAATTATTTGCATAGATTTTGTAACAGATATGCCTTTTTAAACTGAATCCACATGGAGAGCAATTTGTTTTCTGTTATGGCTCATATACACTACTTGTGTTTGTTGAGTTGATCAACATACATTTCCCTTAGACAGTTTGTGATTTTAATTTTTCAATCTATTTTTTGTCTAAAAGTTCGAACTTGTTCATGTTTTTGAGCACTTTGTGACGATCCACAGCCATCCTGTTCTTATTTTTTTTATTTTCTTGCTGTTGAAATCTTCATAGAGCAAATTGCATTATTTAAATGAGTTCAGCTCATGCATTTTTCCTCTTGCATTTGTACATACATTTCCATGCTTGGATGCTCAGTTGGCATAAAATGCAGACACAAAGCGGAAATTAAAGAGGCTCAGTTAATTTGGTTCTTCCATGCACCGACAATTGCACTGTCGAATGAAGACAAATTCCACCAGCGTATTTAAACAACATAAACAGCATCACCAGTAGTCTGTATACTGAATCTATCAGTGAACAAGGAACAGTGAGGAGATGAGACAGACTGACAGTAGTTTCAATAACGCAGTGACACTTATAATTAATATCAAGACCAGTGATCGTGTGTTTAGCTGGAAAAACTAATGTGATGGGCAAGAAATGCAAGTCTATCATGACTGTGTATGTGCTGACTCAAGCTCCAGTTTAGTCTATGGCCTAATGGGTTGTGTATATGAAGCATCTTTACACGATCAAATAAAAATATTATGTAGAAAAAATATACCATATAAATATGCAATTCTATCCATACATAGATATAATACAGCAGCCCCTGGATATTCTGTTTCCTGATTGGATGTGGATTAAGTTTCAGTAAGTTAACAGTATAACGTAACCGGTGGGTCGCTGGTTCGAGTCCCCGGACTGGCAAGAAGTTGAGGTGGGAAACTGAGAGCGACCGCTTGTCCCAGTCACCACTACTGTGGGCCCTTGAGCAAGGCCCTTAACCCCGTGACTGCTCCCCGGGTGTCCACCGCTCCTAGTATGTATAGTTAAGGTTAACTATGAATGGGATGGGTCAAATGCAGAGAAGGAAAGATTAGATTATAACCTGACACCTGTGACGCATCATTAATTATAGGTACAGCAGCTCAAAAGGAAAAAAAACGGATAAATAGGTTGTTATTAAGAGTCCTGCTGAAGGAGTATTGAAGTGTTTAATGCTTGTATACATTTGGAAGTTGCCATATGGCCATAAGCAGGATAAAACCCTCCAGGTATAATATCAGCTGGGTCTCTTAGCTCCCATGAAATCCATTCCTCATTGGGTGTTATCCCTCCCTGACTGAGCATGGATTTTTAATCATTGCGCATTTTAACTCACTGTGGGCTAATTTTTCAATGCAATGTAAAGTCCTGCACCTCTATGGAAACAGAACAACCATGGCTAAAAGTTGATAGAATAATGAAAAAATCTGGAATCAACATGTACAGTATTTTTAAAGCCCTATCAAGTGTTACCAGTACTGGAGGAAAAAATGCTCTACATGTAAATATTTTACAAGCTTGTTTCCAAACATGTCTCTTATCTGCTCTGTGTAAACACTGCCTGCAGTTCAGCCGAAAAGTCCCTAAATATTTTGTCATGTTACTGTCGGTCACAGCCGAGACTTCTCTTTCACACCGAGTAGCACAGACTTCAGCTTTTTACAAAATCTGGTTGGTGCATTTTTTTATTGCAAATTTTCAGCTGTGGCATGGAAATGGATTATTGATTTATGAGTAGTTCATGCTTCTGGCTCGGACAAATGGTGTAGTTTTTGGTGTTTTGTTTAAAGATAAGATGCTTTTTCAATCCAGAAAAGCCCAGTGTTGGGGTTCAAAGGTTTAAAAATAGGTGGTGATTGTCGATATAAAACTAACGGAACTTCTTTGAGAACATTTGATTAAATGAGAAAAAAATAAATGCATCAAACCACACATACTTTCACACAGATTTTCCAGGAACATTTAATCCCATGGAATCCCAGAAAGTGTGAGTAAAGTCCTTATACAGTCTGGGCTGCCTGCCGCTGCGAGCATATTTTGGCAGGGGCTTATGGGTGAGGCCAAACATTTCTTGGGCAACACACATCCGCGTCCACCCAACAACACACACAAACAGCCTTTCTAATGAGGAAAACTCATCAAGGGGCTTGTCTTGTACACATTCATAAATACACGCTGACACACTAAATAATCCCCTCATCCAGATACACTCAGGGACACACACACACAGTACATGCTGACATCACTTAGGACTCTGATGTGTGATCAACTGTCCACAATGCTGCTAATGAGTTACTATTGTAAAGTGCAGCTGGGCGACCGGACTCTGACACACATTAGCTAATTATGCTAATGTACGTACCGAAAACAAGAATTATTTCAAGGAGTTATGTTGCATTATAGGAGGAATTCATTAAACTCGGGAAGTTATTGCTCCTTTCCTTGTGGCTGCACCACCTTAGTCTTTTAACTTCCTTACTCTAAGCCAAAGAAAGCTTTATGTTTGTTGCTGATATGGATATTGTTTTATGGAGGTGCTGAAAGCATAGGACTAAGATAGAGGAGGACAGAAACAGGGAAAAGTTGTATCATTAGACAGGCTTATCGGTTTGAGTGCAGGAGTATGTTTGTTTGTATTTTTGCTTCAAGATCTTACTGTCCTCTCAAGGGCAGAACGATGAGACACACTTGGTTTTGGTTTGAGGCTTGGATTCTAATCACTATCAGCTTTGTTTTGGAGTTAAGGTTCACTCTGTAGCCTTGTGGGACAGTTGGGATTAAAGGTTGAAGAATGATGTGGTCAGAAGGAGGTTATAGCATGTGCTGTACTAAAAGTGTGTGTGTGTGTGTGTGTGGTGGAGCACAGAACTGAATTCATCCACGACCAAAATCACTTTGCCTCAGGCCAGCAGGACAGAGAGGTGAGAACTATTCTGTTCTGCCTGTAATTTGTTTCTTGAACCATCCACCCGAAAAATCAAGGGAGTCATTACTCACTCAAGGTGCGATCAAGAAAATGAAGCCCAGGATTCATTTAAATGAAAAATGAGCCAAGAAGCTCTTCCAGTGCTCGTTGATTTCATGTGGATTTCATCATTAAGCTTTTCCTTATTTCCATCACAGTTAGGCTGGAAACAGATGTCATCACAGGGCCCACTCTGCTCTAAGGACCTGATGAGGCACTAGAGCAGACAGGGGTTGAAATTCTTCTGTCATCCAGTGAAATGTTGCTGCTGCAGACCCCAGGGCTGTGGGTCAAAAGGTGCATTTTCTCACAGCAGAAACTCAGGACAGGCGCAAGGTGGTGTGAACACTTACAGGAACAGTCCTGTAATCAGCTCCTTCAGCCTTTCTGCTTTGCATTGCAGTCTAGGATCCAACATCGACTCACATACCCCTTTTCCCCCAAGAAGAACCAGTTTGCTAGTTCGGTGCTGAAGCTAGTGCTGGTGCTTAGTTGGTTCAAATCTCACACCTTCTAAGAACCTGTTTACTTTTCCACTGGCAAGAAGCCAAGTTGGAGCTATGCCATTGTGTCACTGTAAAATGACTACATTTACATCAATTATGTAGCAGTTAAACAAAGGCAATAAGTTGATGATAATATCTGTGTTAATCTTTATAGATGGTCTTAAGGCTGATTGCGAGGCGGAGGTTGTCTGTTGCACATCTGTGATCGTCCTACTGGTGGACACAATTTTACCAGATTTTAGTGCGCAACAGTTTGTGCAAAACTTCCATGTGTACTGGGAGTCATTTCAATATACCTGCAATCGGACCAGGGTCGTCCTGGTGAAAAAGGGCTGAAGTTACAGCCCCTGATGTACTTGGTGCTTGGCTCTGGCCCAGCAAAGAGTTGGTGCTTGCTAAGCACCAGTTTTTAGAACCTGTAACCAGTGCTTAGGTGGTGGAAACACAAAGAACTGGTGCTAAGTCAGGCTCTGGCTCAGAAGTAGCACTGGAACCAGCTCAGTGGGAAAGGGGTACAAGTGTCCCAAAACAACAATAAATACTGGTTACTGGATGTAACTTCAATTCTGCATGCATGTAGAAAGTTGAACAATGGAGGTTTAATAACATTAGCCTATATGACAAATTTTACATTGTTGATGACGATGTTAGAGAGGAGGAGGGGTGCTCGGTGAGGATGTTAACAGAAAGCAGAAAAAAGGCACTTGTAGTCCTTGAATTGAACCAATCAGAGTTGTCTTCTCCAAGTTTAACTAATCGCTGTTGAAGCCTCCACTGCATTTTTTCAGCGTCACTCAAAAGTACCTGGACTGAATAGGTTTTTCAACAGGGATATTTCTTGCAGTTGAAACACTCGCAAAGCCTCTTTAAAATGGGCCACAAGTTCCTGCAGTGTAACATGACTTCATTTGTCTGTTACCTGAGTGGATCTGAAAGGACTTCATTTATGTTTTGCATGTTGAGACACTCAGCATGCAGTTTCTGTATCTTGCAGTCTTTCAGAACAGTGACAAAAGATGTAGTTTGATGACGTTTGATGTTGTTGTTGTTGTGATGTAGCGTGGGATCATGGGAGTTGTTGTCCTCCACCTTTGCTGGTGAAAATCAGTCTGACGTCACTCAGACACAAATCATGTTCACAGACAAGGTGTTGCATAAACATTTTGTAATTAGTCACATATATCCAAGCAGTATTATTTCATTCCAGTAAAATAGCTGCAAGTAACATTAGCTAGTGTAATGCTAACTGATACCCATACAGCAGCTGTTGTAGCATTATGTGTTGAATTCAGTTGTGAGGTAGCCAAGTACTGCAATATAAAAAATAAAACGAGGAACCCAACAAAGTGGTGCTATAACCATGGGCTGCTGCACTCCTTTTTCTGGTGTACTGAAACTTATCCTGGTTCTATGAGCAAATTAATATGTGCAATCCACTGTCCTAGATTGGTGCCTGAATGTTGACCCTGCTGGGCCTGTTGTTTTGACAGCACCACCTCCGCCTGCCACGACTGACTGGAACTATGCCCCAGCCCTGCACTTCAACCAAGGACAGTTTGTGGTTGTGGCAGGAAGCTTTTATTGTTGTTCTGTAACCTTTGTTGCATGAGACAAGTTGGGTAACTGGAGGCTGGGCCAGGTTAGAACTTCCAGTTTTCAACACACTATAGCTGCAAGTACAAATGTTTAGCCATGCTGGGCCTACAGGTGCTGCTCGTGGCTGTAATTTTTTTTAAAGTAGGTGTAGGCAAGTCAGCACGTGATTTAATTTTGAGTTCTCTTGTTGTTAAGATAAGTCAGGCAAGTGTGTTTCAAAACATCTAGTTTATATTCACTTCTTTTATTTGAGTACCATCCACCCTGTACCAATTCATCTGTGTTGTTACCCCCAAATGATTTCACTCATTAAAATACATTCAACTTTGGTACAATCATGTCCATCTGGTGGTTTATATGTTGCTACCTATCCCCTATAGTGAGCTGGGTGCTAACAGTAAAATCCTGAACTCAGAGTGAGGAATAATTCAGTTGTCAAGTGAATTTCTTTGAATTACCTCAAATTGAATTTAGTTTTAAATCAACTAATACGAAAAGTTGATGCAATTAGCAACATTATGTCAACACAAACCATCAAAAATAATATTGGCATTGTAAATCAGTAGATTAGATTCTTTTTTTTGTCTTGCAACCATATGTTTAGTTAAGTGGTGTAAATACGTCACTTCAGTGTAATCTATATAACCCACTTTCTCCTTTTTTATTGTCCGACCTTTCACCTGGTGGGCAAAGAAAGGCAACCAAATTGAAACTTGTGTTTATATTGAATAAAATTATAGATTTTTCTTAAAAAATTGGGATAATGTTAGTAGACACAACAAAATACAAAATAGAAAACACTGGTTTAATCATTTTTAGACATATCAATGCAGAAATACTTGACCTTTAAGTGACCTTTGAATAAGTGAGAGAGGGTGGTGTCAAGTCAAGAAGGTGTAGCTGTAGGAGACTGCAGGTCTTTTCTCCTGGTGTTGAACCAGCGCTGCAACAGACAATCCACAAACACAAACGTGTGCAGTAATATGGGTAATACATCTTTGTAATACATGCAACTCTGAGTAGAAAATGATTCAGGGCAACTTTTAGTCAGTCGTCTGTGCACTACAGTCAGTTTGAAAAATTCATAATTTTCTTTTCATTATTTATTATTTTATCCAGCTTATATTATCAGTAATATAATCCTCATATAAATACACTCATGATGTAAATATCTTTACTTCTAACTATGCTTGACACCTTCCCTCATCCATATCTGCCTGAGGGTAGTGGCTTGAAGCGACATTACCACCATCATACACGGTAGAGCTGCTCTGCGTGTAACAGATTTTGACAAGGTAGAAGAATGAGTCATATTGCATTATTCTTTTCCCCTTTCTTGAGTTCCTACTGTTTCCTCCCTCTGCTTTTAGTCTCCTGTTTGTCTTCATTTTTCACCCCTTATGTGTTGTGTGTCTTTGTGGGCAAAGATCCGACACACCTGAGAGTCGTCCAGTAATCCCCAGCTGCAGTACTTAAACCTCGGTTCATCTCTCCACACCTCTACTTATTGTTCTGTCGCTCCTGTTGTTATATCATCAGCCAAACTCTGCTTATAGTTTTGTTCTGGTCTAACCTGCAATTACTCTTGTGCCTCAGGTTTCAGTCACCTCCAGTTGTCTTCTTGCCAGCTCACTCCCATTATGAAGCTCCAACCTGCAACTCACATACCCCTTTTCCACCAAGAAGAAGCAGGTGTTAGTTTGGTGCTAGTGCTGGAACCTGTTTGCTTTTCCATTGGCAAGGAGCCAAGTTGGAGCCACGCCATTGTGCCAGCATAGAACGACTATGCTTGCATCCATTATATAGCACTTAAACAAATGCAGTAAGTTGATGATAATATTTATGTTTATCTTTATAGATGGTTTTAAGGCTGATTGTGAGGCGGAGTTCGCCTGTTGCCTGAGCACATCCACGACTGCACTACTGGTGGGACACAATTGTACTGGATTTCAGTGCGCAACAGTTTGTTCAAAACTTCCGTGTATCCCAGGAGGCATTCCAACACACACCAGGGACTTCCTGGCGAAAAGGACTCAAATTACCGCTTGCGTGTCCCTTTCCACCGTTGATCATTGGTCACCATAACCCCTCCCCCAACCCCTGACGTACGTGACGTACGTGCTTAGCTCTGGTCCAGCAAAGAGTTGGTGCTTGCTAAGCACCTGTCTTTAGCAGCTGGACCTGGTGCTTACGTGGTGGAGACACAAAGAACTGGTGCTAAGTCAGGCTCCGAACTAGCGCTGGAACCAGCTCAGTGGAAAAGTGGTAACAGTGTCAGATGCCAACATTCAGCTCCTCCAGTCGGTCAGCCATCCACCAAACCAAACCACACACCAGCCGTCAGCACTGTGCACTTCAAGACTCCCACACCAGCCACTCACCTGCAACAGCCTTCTTATCTCTGGATTCCCTCCAATGCCACGACTGAGTCCATCCATCACATAAAAAAACTCTGCTTTTGTTGGCATGGTATTGCAGCTGAGGCAACTAAAAGTTTATATTGCAATAAACATTTTCTATTACCAGAAAAATGTGGCAGAAATGTTGCAGATAAACATTTCCCATAGTGTTAAGAGAGAAGTCATCCAGGGATGTAATGCATCACTTCTCACTGTGTTTAAAATGGAAAACAAGCCTATTTATTGTGGGCTCACTTTTTCAGTCTGATAGGAACATTTAGAACCTCCGTTTATACAATAGCTTGAAGTCTGGCACCTCGTATCAAATGGTTCTGACTTTTTCAGTGTTCCAAGGTATCAGTGTTTACTTCAGTGAGTAAGATAGGATAGACTTTATTGATCCCTCACCAGGGAAATTTACATGTTACAGCAGCTAGATACAGATGAGACAAGCAGGAAAAGAATTACAAAAGCACAATAAGGCATGATGAATTTACATATGGATGTGTACAGGTATGACATGTAGGATAATGTGCCCACATGTGTGTTATTGCAGTCAGAAACATTACTGAGAGAAAACACCAGTGTTATTATGATGTTATTGGACCTGTAGAGTAGTACGGTTTTAACATAACCAGTAAAACAAATGACCAGAACTAACACCCAAGTTGTGATACATTTAAATGGATTATTCATGGTTCCCCCACTTCGTATGTCATATAGGTGTTTTATAAATGAACCAAATTCAGAATTTACATCACTATTTACACCTGTGGTATTGACTGATGTGTGGCTTTGTATGTTCCAAGTCCCCATAGTCCATCATTCCACACACATACCTCTGGTCTGACAATCCAAGTTAACGAGCTGCAACCTCTGGAGGCCTCGGCTATGGATCCTGAAGTATTGGATTCTCACCTCATTAGCATGCTACAGCACATCGGCTGTTTTGTAGCCCGCCCCGGGACATCAGTGCAGCATGGAAACCAACAGGAAGTGACAGAAGACAAATGGATGTTGACAAATTTGATGGCCGATGGTAATCATCGCGGCAATTCTGATTTTATGGTTTGGGCTTTTTCCTCCTCGAGCTGTTTTTCCTACTTTGCAGCAGAGCATTAACTTTGTACTTAAAATGCACATGCACAGGAAGCTTTTTACTTTTGGTGCTTGTATAGATCAGTGAAATGGATTATACCAGTTCATTATTATCTACAGACATCAACCCCTGTCTTCCTTTGTTTACACGATGGTCAACCCTTCAGAGGGGTGAATGGTCAATGGCCACATGTCAATAAGTCAAAATGATTAACAACCATCTATTTGTATTTAGGGGCAACCTGCCTGGCTCCATTTGCAGCCTAGCAACAGCTGAAACCTCTAGTCTGAGTTTTAATTCAACAATAAAGCATCTACGTCACAGCAAACTAATTCCCATCATCGTGCCAATGTGCATCCTCAGTGATCATAGTGAAGACCAAACCCCGTGTCATTGTAAATGTAGAACAATGAGCCGGCATCCATTAGTAATCCTTTTCAGCGATTTGGAGCAATATGAAAGACTAATTTCTCTTAGTAAGCCCCCCAAACTGACAGCAAGACTTAGAGACCACCTCATTATCTCTGTGATGTGGTCTGTATGATGCACTTAGGATTTCAGTCATGTAGCGCTGTAAGTGGTCGCTTCTAATGTCCACAAAATAATGTGAGAATGTGCTCCCAACATGCTTCGTCACCATCAATGCGGATTTAGATATTGATCCTGGAGGCTGTCAAAGTGGGCCTGCAGCTGCTGGACAAAGGATTTCAATATAACGATTCTGAAGTCACCAGTTTACCAATTAACCCTCGGATCTCTGCTGAGGATCTTTCCAGCAGGTTTCACTGCGTCAGTGTGGTGGTGCGAGCCTTGCCTCTACCTTATACCTTGTGTATCTGCTGTGTTTTCTCTTTTAGTTGTGTCTTTCGTTGGTCCCATTCGTCATCGGGGTCTGTCCTGATGTGACACTTTGTTCCTCCTGCTGCCCACTGATCTCCACATCACAGACTCATCCACCAATTTACGGTAAATCTACCTCAGCTCTTCTCTCCGTTCACCACCGGATCATTCAGTTCGCTGATGTGATGCTAATGCTGCGGCCAGGATAATCTCAAGTTCAGTTTTTGCTCGTATTCCTTTATCTTGTCCAGTAGCTTACTTTGTCTCTGTACCTTCGGTTTCACCACCTGTCAGTTTCGCCTGATTCTCCACCATGAACAAACCCTCCTGCTCCACTCTCCACTCCACCTGTACAATGTCAAGCAAGCCTGCTCTGCTCACTGCTCCGACAACTCTGTGACCTGCCACCAGTTCTCCTCTCCCAGGCCTTCACTTCTTGCCTGCTCAGCTGTGCTACTGTTCCTCCAACCTCCGCCCTCCAAGAACCATTATCCTCCCCACTTCTGCATTGTTCATCTCAAACTGTTCTTGGCAAACTGTGCCAATAAATCCTCTTCTTCATCTAACTTCTTAGTCCTGCGCTTGGACACAGTGTCTCTCGGTTCCTAACAGTTTCAGCAAATTTATGTTTCACCATTAATGCATGTGACCAAACTTGGCCGGCATTTTGTGAATCTTAAAATGTGTGAGACCTGAAACATGCTGGAGCTCCTCAAGCTGAACTCATTTACTTTACGCGTTGGGTAGGAAAAGCTTTGCACAGCATCGCACAAAGCAGCATATGTGGATTAATATGTAATGCAGGATGATTAGATAAAACAGCGAGTAATGTAGATGTGCAGATGGAGATCCTTAATCCCTAAATGTGTGATCCAGGCGGCCACTTTCTGTTAGCTTTCACACTTGAAGGCAAACTTTAACAAGGATTAGTGTAAAAATAATAACGTTCTTCAGAAACCTACATGGAGCTCATGCTTTTAGATCTTCTTGTTTCATTAAATTGCTATAATGGAATTAGAGAGTGCAAACACTACATGACCCGCAGAGCATTAATAGCCACATAAATGGAATACACCAGGTTAAAATAACCCAGAATGATTCTTTGATGTTGAACTGAAATCTAAATTTGCTGACATTGATAACTACTTTTCCCAGATTCTGTGTCCTAATTCAAATGTGAGAGTACATATGGGATCAGGATGTGGAGAGCTGAGGCCAAAGTACCACATGAGAGATCTGACAGCTAATTATAATAATAACTTCAGTTATACAGCACCTTTCTAAACAAAGTTTCTGCAAAAGGCAGACGTTAGCAGACAAGGGATGAAACCAAGGAGACCACATTTATTAAAGAGCAAAATGGAATAACCGCAATGCAAAAGATTAAAAAAATAAAGAAAGAAAAAACAAGGGGACTGACAGAAATATTTAAATAAAAGAAAATATACAAGAGCAAAATATAATAACCACAATAAAACCAATTAGGAGAAAGGATAAAAGAAAGTTTTCAGATATGTTTTTCAAAGAAGGAGGAAAAGTTAACAGCTAAGGGACATGAGCAGTAAACCCCCGAACACCTTCGGTCACAAACTGAGGTCCAGAAACAGTCAGAAGGTTCCTGTCAAAGGATCTCAAACGGCCACCAGGCTCATGAGGAGTTAAAAGATTGTATATCTAAGTCAGTGCCCGACCATGTGATGCTTTAAAAACAAGCAATAAAGTCTTAAAATCAATTCTCAAACTAGCCGACTACCAGTGAAGGCTGACAAGAACTGGAGTAATGTGGTGTCTTCTGCTTTAAAACAGTTAAAAGCAGAGCAGCAGCATTTTAGATTGACTGAAGCCTGTGAATGTTTCTCCTACTGATACTGGATTAAAGCGTGTTACAGTAATTGGAGGTGACGAATGCATGAATGACCTTTTCTAAGTCAGAGACCAGCCTGAGCTGAATAAAAGAACTCTGCCTTTGTCACCTTAGCATTCAAAGAAAGACGTGAATGGAAAACCACTCAGAGATTTCAGGCCTCTTGTTTACCATCAGTGGATAATGGGCCCACAGCAGACATAAAGCGGCTGGCTTTGTTTCTAAAGCTGAAAGGAGTGATTATGATGATTTCTGTTTTGGAGTCACTGAGACTAAGGAATGTCACTGAGGCATTCCTGTATACCTGTAGAACAGAGGGGGGTGACTGTACAGGAGGTGTAAATGATTCAGTAGGTGTGGAAATAATACATGTAACCTACAGTGCAGTCAAGGCGAACATTAGCAAGGTCTCCTGACTGGGGTTCCACTTTATGAAGCTATAGTTAATCGAACAGGTGGAGCTGGTTTGCACTTTAAAAGAACGTACAATCTGAGAGGGACGTTCCAAATCCTGAACTTTGAAAAGGGAGGCATGCTGGTGATATACACTGATCAGCCACAACATTATGACCACTGACAGGTGAAGTGAATAACATTGATCATATTGGTACTATGTGGTGTTCAGATGGAAAACCTTGGATTTTAACATCCATGTTGATGAGACTTAGACACCCAAATAAATATTGTCCCACAACAAACACACTCCCTCATGCAAATGGAAATCCCAAATGTCACTGACCTACCCCCACAGGAAAATGCACCCCACCACATGGCAACAACATCAACCAATCAGGAACATGTTGAGGATCATGACAATGGCCCGACATGTTGATTTGACCTCCAAACTTCCTACACCCCATTCTGATCAAGCATCAACAGGATGCAGTGGAACAAGTTTGATTGACAGAGGCCCCACTGCACAAGCCAGAAAACCCAAAGGATCCACTGCCAGCGTCCTGGTTCCAGACCCCATAGGACACCCTGAGAGGTCCTCTTGTCCATGTCCAATGGTTCAGAGCATTTTGGACCACATAAGGGGAACCAGCATAATATTAGCTGATCAGTGTATAATTGTTAGAGTCTGGCAACAAGCTGGAGCTTGTTGAAAAGAGGGAAATATCAAAAATATCAGTTTTCTTGCATTCTATGAAGTAATTCGGGGAACTTATTGCCACCGTGTAATTAAATTCATGGTTGCAACTGATTTAGACAAACCTTTTAAGTTGCAAACATTATTTTGATGAGTTGTGTTCACATACAAATGCTGGTAATTACACCAATTGAAGACTGTATAATTTAAACTGACATTTAAACATTATTAAACAAATTTCAAGTTGTAGTTAATTAAATAAACTAGCTTGATACCTTAATTTTTCTCCACCTTGAGTTCAGGATTTTTCAAGCTTAAAAACGTGTGTTTATGCTACCAGTTATTATGTAACTGAAAATACCACTGACTGTAAGGAAAGACTAATTCTACTAAATCAGTATAGTCAGCTGGTTGAACATATTATTATTGGAAATTTAAATAGCTCAGTAAGATTACTGCATTAATATTTTTAGCTGAACCCAACTATTTGATTTTAAAGTGCTTGATATAACAATCTCCAGTCAGTAGTGAGCCTGAGACAGCAAGTCTTCACTGTTATCGGCTCTCATTTCCACATGAATTCTCCATCCACTGAGGCAGTTTTATCGTATTTTGAAAAATATTCCAGCACCATTATTACTGATATTTCCATGTACGAAAAGTAATAATTCAGGTTTTAGTTCTGGTTTCTACTACAAACAATATGCAGCATATGAGATTCTTGGCAATCTCCAAACATTCAGACAACTGCAGCAATGATTTGAAGATTGAGGGTCAAAAAAACAAAAACTAAGTCACGACCTGTACTGTAGGTTTTATGCTCTCGTTCTTCCTCTCCAGCTTCAGATGAGTCACTCGCGCTGCACTCAGCTCATCAATATTAGAAAACCCTCCATCCTCCAGCCAGCAGGCCCAGGCCACATTACTAATTTAACTTTTATTTTTCTGTTTTCTCTGGCTGAATCACCTCAGCCGGCTCAGATAAGTTGAGCAGGTTTGGAAGCGATGAGGTGAAGGTCTGTAAGAGATTTAGTAGAGCAGTCAAGATGTCAGGCAGCCATGTGGGATAAATGAATGCACAAAATAGTTGACAAATGATCAGAAGAACATGAAACATGAAAAGATTTTAACCATTTGTAACAGCAGTGGAGTGTTTTCTGGCTTTGTATTATTAATCAACATCTGCACTATGGTGAGATTTATCACTCTGACTAAAGGTCACTCTGAACTTCACCTCTTTGCTCTCTGGTTTGGACAGTTAGGGTGTTATCGGACATTGATCCTGAATTATGCATCCTTGAATCGCTGAGAGGTCAAGCGCCAGGCCTGCCTTGTGTTTCAAGGCTGCGGCTCGAGAACATAAAAACACTTACAGTCCAGTGGCAAGATATTAAAATTGATCCACCTAGGCTGGTTTGAATCGATTGCATGGATTGAGGAATATTTTCTGTGCTCAAAACCCAGCAGGTGCGATGCCTCTGATGTTCATGAGTTTTGTAGCGATCGCGGCGTGCACATGTGTGTTGCATAACCACAGTGCAGCTTTGATGTGTTCTCCACTAGATGCTATTAACTAGCCCTGGGCATTTAGCCAGGTCTAATCCTCTCATACAATCGGTAGTGCTTTCAAAGCTCGCTAGTGAGCAACGGCTGCATCAGCTGCTACTCATCACATCACAGCTCTCCTAATGAATTATTAATTACAGATGTATAATGGATAGTAAAGCATATAGAATGTATAGTCTGCAGGTATTGACCTTGCTCCTACCGCAGCTCTGGATGCCCTTTCTTTATTGGTTGCATCATAAATAACGTGGCGGACTATTTTCTTGACACTGATGTTTATCCTGGCTCCTTGATACCTTACGCTATAGACTTATACGTTCACTATAGCTTGAAGAGGGATTCCAGTAGTGGAAAATGGGTTTCATAGGGTTTCTGAATTGTAAATTGTTGTCACTATTTGGAGTACAGTTTTTTAGGAAGTAAGACAAGATGAGATAAAACTTTATTAATCCAGAAGGAAATTCCTTCTATCCATAATAAATAAAATTACATAACATTACAAAATGCAGCGCCTAATAGAAAAGCAATAAAATATAAGTCTGATACATTACCGTAAATAAAATAAGTAATGTAAATAAGGCTACAGAATAGCACATATGAAATAATACTGGCAGTGATACTGAGGTAATAAAGTAACATCACATGTGATAATGAGTTATTACACATGAAACTGCAACATTGTACATTATATTGGCATGTTGTGCATGAAATATTACACATGGAATAAAATATTGCGCATGCGAATGTAATCTGACACCTGATACTGAAGCTAATATTGCACAATCCATTGAGAAAATTAATGTTGCAAGCGATATTAATATTATTGATTAGACTTAAGTGACCAGTGCTTCAGCTGTCAAGTAGTTATTGTGATGGATTATAACTATCAAGCAAAGAGTATTAAGAAAGAGCTGAAGGTATTCAGATCCTTGACTTAAATTAAATTCAAAATACAGCCAATAATATGTACAGCTTCTTAATTTTAAATGTTTAATCAACCGGTCGAGGCAGATGGCCGCCCTCCCTGAGCCTGGTTCTGTCGGAGGTCTTTTTTCCCCTTCCCTATCATAGGGGGTTTTTTGGTTCCTTCCTACCATCGCTGACTGCTTGCTCATAGGGAATCCAAATGCAACTCTGGGTTGTTGGGTTTTCTGTTCTTTCTGCTATGTAAAGCGCTATATGAGGACGTGTGTTGTAAATATGTGCTATACAAACAAAAGTGATTTGAATTGAATTGAATGTTACTTTGGTAAAATGCACAATAAGCAGTACAAATGATGAAGAAGGGCCCTGGAAATACGTTTTAGGGTTTCATTTGAAGGAATCTACTGAATCAGATGCTCCAGCTTCCAGATGAAGCAGAATGCAGCGTCTCTGAACGTTTTAGTTCTACTCTGTGGAACGTTTCCTTTAGGAGACCAGAGGATCTAAAAAGTGCATCCCTAAGCAACACATCAGATAAACAGACAGAAACGAGTCCTTTAGTAGATTTAAATAATAAAAGCTGAATCTTAAAATTCATTCTGAAATGAACAGGAAGCCAGTAAAGAGCCTGTAAAACTGGAGCAATGTGCTTTTTATGTTTAGTTTCGATGGGAAGATTTTTTGGATCATCTGAAGCTTGTTTCGAGATTTCTTTGGAAGGACGGGAAACAGAGCAGTACAACATTCCAGTGTGCTAGTCAGAGAAGCCTGAATAAGTCTTCGGGTGATTTCCTTGGACAGGGAAGGATGCAATATCTCTGAGATGCTGAAGTGCATTTACCATCAATCTCGCTCAGACTGCCCACTTTCCCCACTACCTCTCCTCACTCTTCCTGTCCACTGATCCTGTGCACAGGATGACGAAATAGTGTTGTGTGGATCAGCCCAAGCAACTTCCCATTTACAGAGCCGGGGCTGATAATGAACAGTGGATTTTGCACACAGAGCAGACAGCTAGTGAGGAGATAGTCACTGAATTTGACAAAATATGCTCTCCAGATCGGCGACGCTGGAAATCTGTTGCAATGATATAAACATGTTCAAGGTGAAAAATTTAAATCAGAAACTATCAAATGAGTCCTGGTTTTAACAGTCATGTCTGATGTAATACACAGCAGTAGAATAGGGTTTACTTTTTCATTATTGTCACATACTGCTTTCAATACTGATGCATTTAAACACTAGAACTTTTTGACATAGAACTTTTAATTACTTGGTAAAATGTATGTTAGTTTAATCTGTCAGAGTAGTTTTGAACTTTAACACATCCTGCACAGCAACCTTTAATGGCAAACACCAGACACAAGTGTAACATTCCTGTGTGAAACATACTAAAGTACTGCATAAGCTGTTAAGTGCAATGCATGACTAAATGCATTCTACATCTTTAAAAGTGCAAAGTGCATTTACAGGCAAATATACAAGATTTACATGATTAAAGGATAATTAATAAACCAGTGTTGTGGCTTTGTTTGTGTATTTCTTCATTTTCTCTTCCTCTCTATTTAAAATTCAAACGAGGAGGAACTGGGAAGTAGAGCGAGGAGCCATGTGTTGTCATCTCCAGCTCAAGCAGAGTGCTTTCAAAGCCAGAACGCCGAAGACAGTCACAGTGAAAAGGTTGTTATAACAGGAAACTTTCATCATGATGGGGCCGATGGGCAACGCGCTCGCGAGATGAACACTTGAAATCCTATTTTCAGCTTTGTGCACAGTCACTCGCCTTCATCTGAAAGATGACACTCTTCATCTCCGCACCAAAGGCGCTGCTTCCCTGCTTCATTAGCGGAAAGCGAAATGCAGAAGCTTTTCACCTTGGTCTGGAAGACCTTGGACCATCTGCCAATTTTATGATTAAGTTAAGATGCACAGGCTGCCGTGAGGATGGGAAGCACTTTTGTACAGAGTGCCTTTTTCTCAGAGAATGTGACTCCCTGAGGAAATGAAATAGGCTTAGAGAATGCAGAATATGAACACCTTAACTCAGCACAGTGAATAATGACCTGTGAAATGTGGCTGGAAGTTCCACAGTCATTTTATACATGGAGGGAATTTTACTTATTTCCTGATGTCATATATTTCAAACTGGCTTTTTGGCAGTGGAGCTTTCGAATGTTTAGAAGAACAAATGTCATGTCTGTGTAGAGGAGGGCCTCATTAAGGACAGCCATTCATCAGTCCACTCACTCATCCACAGTCATTAAGTCTTCTTGTGTTGCTCTTACAGGTGAGAACATCCTCCCCTCACCGCTAAAGCAGATTAAGTGGAAGCATTACAGTGTATAGTCAAAGCATTAGCGAGAGATGCATTAAAACTAGCCATCTCTGTCTGGCTGGACATGAATGTTTAAGTCCGTGAAACCGACTTTCAACCCATTTCAGATTCATCCCACCAGACATTATGTACTCACTGCTGCTCTTAATTGGGTCTAACATTCAGACTGGGACCTGCTTTTGTTGCAGCGGCATTGTGTTTTGCACAGTCACGACTCGCTGCAGGAGGCGCTTGCACCTTCAAAACGAGATGTGTGAAGTAGCTTGCAGGGATGATTTTCAGTGGGATTACAGAGAAGAGAGGCCCTCTTCCTCTCTCAGAAACAGCTCCGCAATAATCCCTCTATGTGAGCGCCGGTGATATCAGCTGCTGCAGGATTAGCTGTCACGCTGCAGACAGGTGTGGAGGGAAACCTGGTTTACTGCTGACAAATCATCTGGTCAGTGAAGTTTCAGTTGCACATCCTCATTAGTGGATCCTCCTCTGGTGAAAGTACACCTCTCAGGCTAATTAAAACTAGACACTAGACAAGACTCAACTTGACTTCAACTTCCCACCTTGGGAAAACTGCATTTTCTTAACACATACTCAAATGTAGATCTCTTCCATGAACATATATTGATGAATATACTTGCAATGTATTGTGAAATATATTCATTATACCTTAAGTTAATAGAAAGTCCTTCCACAGTAGTTGCATCTGGAGTAATTCTTTACATTCTTTAAGAAAAGCTATGCCAAGTGGTTGACACAACAACCTCAGTTACTTTATCAGCCCTCCTGTAGCTTTTAGTGACATCACATGATCTTCATTATCTGATGGGGTTTGTTCTGTTGTCATGGAGTTGGCGCAGCATCTCTATTAGTTCTGGCATAGGCTGCAAATGACAGCAAGTGTGGCTCACTAGCTGACTAACAAGAGCCCCTTTCAGACATGCTCTCATTTGTGTTAACATCTGAATGTGTCGGCTTCATGTCTGAGTGAGCACCCTGGTGGCTTTTCTGCAAAGTCAGGACAGCAATGCTGGGTCAGACCTCGTCATGTTTCCATCTCACTGTCAACACAACGCAAGTCTGAAGTGCATACAGTCAGAAGAGACATACTTTGAGTTGTGTAGAGTGACTGAGGGAAGACTTTCTCCACATTCTGGCACCATTATTGGCACCAAAACATCACATAGAGCAAAACTGCTGCTAAAACACCTTCTCGTTCACTTTGCCCTACAATTACTGTGACCAACTAAAATGCTCCTAAGAATAAAACTAAAAAGAGAAACTAATGACTCGGATCAGTGAGACTCACCAAAAATGAATGGCATCCAGGTTATGGCTAAATGTTAACAGGAGCTGAAGTTCAGTTTGTTGCTTTCAGCAGTTTGCAGGCGTCTGTCCTCTGAGTTTACCAAATACCTGCAGCATCAGACACCGCCAAGATCTGAGGATCTCCAAAATAAAGAATTATGCAAAAGGAAGAACAGTAGTAACTTCAATAATTACTTATTAGATTATAATCACACATGACAAACTAGGATATGAGTTATTTGGGCAGCTGCTGTTAGTTTAGATGTAGTTTTTTGATTATTAGTAGTGCATTATTACACATTATACAAGCATATTATGCTTTATTAAGTATGACCTAATGACCTAACCTAAGCTAATAATGTTGTGAGAATGACAAATTCTGCATTCACACCATTGCTGTCTGTCACTGTTGGTGGGTATATCTGAATGCCATCACTTTAGCAGACTGATTGAGGCAGTAATGTTATGTACCCCATGTCTGACAAGGGCCTACGGAACATTACTTTGCATTGTATGTTATAAAATGGTTCATCCATGGCAACCTAATTCACTATGTTTATTTTCCCACTGAGTGGAAGCCAGCACTGGATGCTTTAAAGGGTAACATTAGTGACTCTGGCTTCATGAAACTGACTTACAGCTGTGTGTGTGTGTGTGTGTGTGTGTGTGTACTTATTTCTTTGAGATCTAAAGGAAAAGTCACGTGAAAAAAATGAAAACACTCAAACAAATAACCATGTAAGACTGTAGCTGTAGGAAATGTCTAAAGGCCAGTCTATGGTTTCTGCACTTTGAAGCAGATACACACACAATCCAGTCACACTATAACAGGTTTGCAGCTATGCAGACTGTTGCATTGCCCCTAATATTGAGCACATGAAAACACGTAGTGGATGTTTTTGAAAGGTTGGCTTTGTCTTTGCATCTTTTACAGGATATAGCAGCTACTTACAGATTGGACTGTAGCACTGTGTCAACTTCATTAACCCTAATGTGTGTGTGCCATGCACAGTGGACAGACTTAGCACAGGATTTCTAGACAATTCTGAACCATGTATAAATAAAAACACACCGATCAGCCACAACATTCAGACCACTGACATGTGAAGTGAATAACATTGATCATATTGGTACTATGTGCTGTTCTGTTGGAAAACCTTGGATTTTAACATCTGTGTTGATCAGACTTAGACACCCAAATAAATATTGTCCCACAACAAACACACTACCTCATGCAAATGGAAATCCCAAATGTCACTGGCCTACCCCTGCAGGAAAATGTACCCCACCACATGGAAAAAACATCAAACAATCAGGAACATGTTGAGGAACATGACAATGGACCAACATGTTGATTTGACCTCCAAACTTCCTACACCCCATTGTGATCAAGCATCAACAGGATGCAATGGAACAAGTTTGATGGACAGAGGCTCCACTGCACAAGCCAGAGTACCCAAAGGATCCACTGCCAGCGTCCTGGTTCCAGACCCCATAGGACACCCAGAGAGGTCCTCTTGTCCATGCCAATGGTTCAGGGCATTTTTTTAACCACATGAGGGGATCAACTCAATATTAGGCAGATGGTCATAATGTGATTGGTGTACCTTCCAAGTCTGGTAACAGCTACTTCTAATACTCATTTAAATTCTTTAATTATGAATTATAACAATGTGGGTGATGGAGAATCTCCTTGTATAGTCTTGCCTTATGATAACCAGTTGTTTAAAGCACAATTTGTTTTTGTGGCACATGTGTGGTCAGTATGATTACAGTGCAGTCACAAAATTGGGGCCACATATAGAGGTCTGTAGAGAGATCTATGCAGACCCTTGTGGACTTGGATGGATGATGAAATGTACCTTATGTGGACTTTGGGGACCCACAGACACAGAAAGCATAAATTGATCTTTAATGTGCTGGCTTGGCTGCAGCTCCTGCAGCACATAGTTTCATGTCTGGGGAGGTGACCCCACACTCAGCACTCAGCTGTCTCTGTGTGACAGGTACATACATTAAATGTTAAGAATGGTGTTATTATGGAGTTATGGTCAGCATGCTCTACCTGGTAGAAGTAAAAAGAAAATAAAGGTTAGCACTTTTGACATCTCCCTTAATTAATCACTGATTCAATGCACAACCCTGTGAGCTGACCAAGTGAAACAAATCAAGCATACCCTTGTTGAATGACCAACAGGTGCATGCTGGTCTTACAGATGTGCTCACAGTGGATCTTCCTGTTGGGCACTTAATGAGGAACTTCAGCCTTCAATCAGGTGAACTCACCTTTTCTGCTGTTTGTGACTGTTAATCTTTGACTGCAGAGAGTCTTTCAACTACAACTTTGAGGAATGCAGGGCAACAAAGAGGCTGAATGGACTGGTTATATTTTACACTAAGAACAAATGAACATTAACATAAACCTAGAAATGGCTTGCTGTGCACTAAGAAAAAAAAACTGCCATTAAAATTAAAATTTTTGTAAGTTGTTGTAAAGAGAAGAACTGTACTGCAGCCACTGTGGAGCTTATAGGGGAATACATCAATGTGCCCACTGCTTTATACTGGTGTTAATTCTGTAAGACCCTGCAGCAAGAACAGGCATTAATGTTGCACAGGCTAGGTGCACTCTCTGTTGCGTCACTTATTTTCTCAGTTTTTGCATGTTTGTTGATGTTTTGCCTTCTTTTCTGGTTTATTCTACCAAGGCTGTATCCCACTGAGGGTGGACGTATTTCTAATCAGACAAACAGAGGCTGTAAATGGTCGTCTACAGAAGAAAAAAGTGAAGGAATTTATTGTTGGTTTGGAAGTGAACTGCAGACAGCTTTCTTCTTCATACGTGGGCGAGGACGCTCTTAGAATCCGTCGATGATGTGACGTACAACAGACTGAACATGATTGACCGGCACCATCGTGATAGTGCTGCTGTTACTGCTTTATAGTTTGATTACATATATATATATATCACTTCACCTGTCAGTGGTGAAGTCAGAGAGAGCAGTGCCACATGTATTTTAGGAAACTCTTCTTTTTCAGGTCAGTTCTGTTAGATTTATATTCCAGGTAACCTCACTGTGGCTTCAAGGCAGCCACACTGTCAGCATGGACACCCAGGTCTATTTTCCACCCACCAGCACAGAGAGCCAAAGATTTATTTCTGCTGTTGCATCAGCCTGTCATACCAGTGGCAAGCCCACTGAGCAAAGGTGAGCTTCATCCGGAGAAAACCTCCTTCTTAAATCTCAATTAAGGCTCTTTTCCACCGATATAAACAATGTATTAAACAACAACAGTAGAGTGGCAGCGAGAGATTTCTTATAGGATCGACTTGCAACCTGAGACACCTTCCTAAAATCTGAACACAACAATATATTTCCTTGAGTTTAAATCAACAGGCGCCAAAGTCAGAGAAAACCACACAGTGATGTTTGTGAATATATGTGTGAATGAACCTGCATTGGTGTTGTCACATGTTTGTTCCCGTCCAGTTGCTGTTTATCACATTTAGACCCTGTCTGATGAACAGATTTGGGGCTGAAGTTCAGGCCACGTGGCAGTGTGATCACACAGTAGCTAAGAAGACACACACAGCACCCTGACTGTAAGTGGACAAACATCTCTGTCTTGAAATCATATCTGCTCTTTATTGAACGCTCAGTTGTGGGAGGCCGGGCTCCTGCAGAGCTTGTATCTGTGCTGGAGATGCAGGTGAAGTGCAGGGCAACGCTGCTGCCATTGTATTTCCTGAAAAGACAAAGATCCAGTTACATATCCTGCTCTATTCAGGGATTTTCCACGTGTCATGGAGCTTGGGTCAAATGAAACAGTGGAAAATGCTCTGACAGGTATCTGCAATGTGTTGTTTGTTTATTATTTTACTCCAGCCACCTGTCATTAGAGAATAGTTACTGCTGGGTCCTGGCTATTTCCTGATGCTGTGTTTGTCGGTACTAATAGATGGCAGGAATAGACTCAAACTGTTGTAGTGAAGCTATCTATAACCTGGATGCAGATTCTTAAACACACCATGAGCGCTTCTGTTTGGCGTTGGCTTATTGCTGACTGCAGCAGTGCTCTGGGAGGACTAAAACCGACCCTGAGCATTTCAGCTCTGTTTTAAAGGTTTACTCTGACAGTGATGCCTGCAGTTCACAACGTGTAAATTCTGTAAAACCAGACAAGTAAGTCACAGGAGAAATATCTGGTTTGGACAACATACAGAGCTCCACTAGACAAAACCCTGTTCCTGGAGGTGTTGTTGTGATGTGTGGAGGGAGCTGTAGAAAGTAGAATTTAACACATTAGTCAAATCGGAGGAAAGAACAACTTTTTGGCACTTTTAGCAGATTGTTTGAATTGGCACAGTGAACAGTGAACTGTATGAAGGAGGAAGATATATGTGTTGGAAAAAAAACTAACCTTAACAGTACAATAGAAATATTTCTTGCATGCCAGTGCCAGTTTTTTTTACTGTCTTTTTATTGCTTCTGCTTTTGTTTTTGCTTTTGGCAGTGGGGTAGCCTTAGACAGCTTGTAGGTCACATCTGCAGCCCGTGGTTTCATTACTCAAATCAATAATTTGGATGACCTGCTTGTCTCATTAGAGCGACTGAAAAAATAATAATTAGATACAATTAGTTTCAATTTTTGATCAGTCAGATCCTGGAATTTATTCGTGTTTATTTTGGACGAGGGCTGTAAATTACAATTATCTGCATGGCAGAAGTAAATATAACTTCATCATGTGTGATCAGGTTTCATTGCTGTCACTACATTCTTGGAACTAACAGTTGACACAGTAGTATAGTGTATAACCCTGTTCTAGACGTATCATCACCCCCAACTCAAACTAAAATAAAGACCATCAAGGACAATAGAGAGAATGCAAAACCTATGTTGATGTATGAAGATGCTGTCTACACATATTTTGTATGGAAATACAAATATAAATGGCAAATAAATTGAATGTCAATGAGCCAATGTTTTCAATCAGTAGTTTCAAGTCTGCATACAGCAACAGCATGATGCTCATTTTGAAAATTTTGTTCCCCTTAAGAATAAAATAGATGATAAAGAAGGGCATGTTTTTGGGGGCGGCTACCTTGTGATTGACAGGTTGCTGCCATATCACCACGTACAGTGATGGGGATTAGCATGGACACTCTGATTGGTCTGCAGTTACCTAGCCTCATATGTAGCAAACTGTGTTACACTGTGCATTCTGACACCTTTCTATCATACCATAGCAGCATTAAGGTTTCAGCTATTTGCACTACTGTATCTCTTATGTGGAATCAAACCACACAGAATAAAGTTTACCCAACGTGAATCAGTGAGACTTGGGCAACCATGTCACTAGTTCACCGGTTGTCCTTCCTTGGACCACTTTTAGTAGTTACTAACCAGTGCACACCGGGAACACCCAACAAGACCTACTGTTCTGGAGTTAATTTGACCCAGTTGTCTAGCCATCACAATTCGTCCCTTGTCAGACTCTCAGATCCTGGGGCTGTCCATTTTTCCTGCTTCTAACACATAAAGTTCAAGGACTGACTGTTCACTTGCTGCCTGATCTGTCCCACCACTTGACATGTGTCACTGTAATGAGATAATTAATGTTATTACCTTCACCTATCAGCACTGTATGTGGAAATGGGAACAAAAATCACTAACTAGAAGAAGCAGTGTGTTTTCTACAGGTTGAATCAGTTCTCATCCCAGACTCTAGTGGAAATGAAGAGCCAACACTACACAGAATAGAAGAAACCTGACTACTACTACTAACTACTCAGGTACTAACATGAATAATTTGCTTTTGACTACAGCTTGTCTGAACACAGACAGATCTGCTGCTCTTACAGAGGTTTTCCTGTCCCTCCAATTATGATCACCCACATCCATCCCACCTCATGTGATAGTCCGGTGGATGATTTTAATAAATAACTATTCATAGTGTGACCAGAGTCCAACTTTAAAAGGTCACCCCCAGACTGAAACCGCCACAGAATACTAATGAAACCTGAGGCAGGAGGAAGTGCAGATTGAGTGATATGAGCCATTAGTAATGGCAGGCAAACTCGTCCCTTTCATTAATGAGCCACAGACAGATCAATCCCAAAACCTCTTCTCTAGCTAATTAGTATTTTAATATCAGTGATTGGTCTTTGGCTGCCATCCTTGAAGAGTTTGAATCACACTTCAGGAAACAGATGATCATCACTGTGTCAGCGGCAGGCCAGTTAAGAAGCAGCAATCTTTCTTCCAATCTTATTTCCACTTGTCAAGAAAAACATAGTCCTTAGTTGGTGCAAAAAAAAAAGTAATAAACTGACAAATCTCCAGGGCTGAAAATAACAAAATCATGTTGAGTCTGTTGCAGCTAATTCAGGAAGGTTTTAAATCTTTTCTTCTTCTTTTTAAATTAAATTAGTCATTGTTAACATTCTGTTGTTGGCGAATTTATGTAAGTTATTCTGTATATGTTGCTGCTAGTTCTAGTGTGTGGCAGTTCTTTTCACTGACTATACACACACACACACACACAAACTGTACACACAAAACAAGTGTCGATATGCATTGCCTGTACTTATCTTTGTAAATCACTTATTTTAATCGTCATTTATGCCTTGCAATTGTGTCTGAAAGAAAAAAGTATCTAGCACAGTGTGCAAGAGACAGTGCAGATGATTAACTAAATACACTTACTGTGCTGAAGTACTCTTCTTCAATACAATGTTGAGGTCTTTGTACTTGATTCATTTCCAATTTATCCTGTTTCATACTTTTAAAATGCAAATGTTGTACTTTTTCAAGCATTTCCTTTATTTAAAATAGAATTCTGATTTATTCCAGCATTATTTCCCAGTAATAGTGTGGCTGTATGGGTCATGCTGACTTTGCACTCTCTTTGCACTGTTGCAGAGATTTGTAGGAAATGAAGGACTGCAGAACGCAGCGTGTGAACAGCGTTTAACAGGGCAAGTTAGCATGAGCTCCCTGCAGCTTTCCAAAGAAGCTGAATTTTACTTGAATAATTTTAAACATGTATTTTCAGTCTGACTCAAGTTAAAGAAATTAGCCCCCTGGAATGGCCATTTTTGCATTAGGAGTCTCCTAACTGCCAGTGGGCATAACTACCAGGATATTCATCTGTGTACACCCATTTGTCTCCATACGTGTGGCTGAATATCAATCAATGCTGAAAGATAGCATACGATGGGAAACTGGTAGTGTTCCTGCACTCAGTACTCCGCTGAAGACTGAGCAGGAAAACTGTTGCTGCAAAGAGTAGGACCTGCTGATGGCAGACTTGAAAAATCTCCATGGATAGAAGCAACCCCAGCTGTGGAACTACAACTGAAGGCTTTGACAAATGTTGCTGTCCTGGAATTCCACCTCCTTAAAATCAACTGGGAAAAAAAACACCAAGACCAGCTGGGCTAAACGCTCAGCTGAGTATTGACCTGCTTTCTTTGGAAAACTTAAAGGAGCTCATGCTACAGTAACTCTCACCAGATCTCTAACAGGGGTGAAGAGTGCAAAGTTAGCCCTCACAATAGCTACATTAATGGGAAATATGACAGATTGGAAGATACTGGAATTCTCCAATAACAAAAAATTGCTGGTGACTTTTATTCAACCTATAATGTCATAATGTGTTAATTTATCATGAAGCACACCTACATAGATGTTGGCAAGTATTAGAAATGTGAAAGCTGTAAATTGTCTTGCAATACAGCTAAAAGTGGAGAGCCCCTAAAATTCCTTTTTTTAAAAAGGAAAAATTCAACAAACAAAAAAACAAACAAAAGAATTTGGGGATGTTATTTATCTATTATGACTTACTATCTTGTAATTATGTGGAAAGATCAGTTAAAAAGAGGTCCTGTTCTCACAATTATACAAGACAATCTCATAATTATAAGATAACAAACGACAGACTAATGGGGCAGGAACTTGAGCGTTTCAGAATCTACCTGAGAATCCATAGATTTTTAGGATTTTAGGGATACCTGTCAGTTGATTGGCTGTACATTGGGAAAAATTTTTCAAAATGTAAAGGAATACAGGCCACAAAGCAGGGCTGAAGTTGCACTCCACACAGTAACCAACTGTATACAAAGGCTATCAGATGATCTTGATCTTCTGATTATAAGACAATAAGTTATAAACAATTTGTATTTGTACTGATGCCCACTGCATTTTGAGCTTATGGATACACATAGTTTTACTTGTATCAATATTGGCTGTCATACTGTGGTGTTGCTACTTTACCTTAAAGGAAGGGACTGTTTCCTTCACCTCTCATGTCAGTAAACTGTTCATTTAATGTTGTTTGAACCTGATGTGACGTCATGTTCCTGGGCTCATGTTCACTGGGCCAAACCTAAACACTATTCAGAACAAAACTGTGAGTATGCCAGTTACATAAGAGGAAACAATGTTCTCCAAACACTGTGGAAGTAAACCACCTCATTTGTTACTTGTACACGGAGCAGATATACAAACTGTCCCCTTGGTCAGACAGCTGCAGATTTTGGGAGAGCTCCACAGATTCAGCTCTGCAGTCAACTTATTCTTAGCACAGTCAGACTCACAATGGAAAGTCTTTTTTTTTGTTAAGTTAGCAAAACACACTGTTACAGCAAGCCTGCTTCACACTGATGAAATGTCCTGTAGATCTGTAGTCTTCCTTATTTTCCAGTAACCAAGGAAATGTATTGATTTTAGATGTCACCATTCCAGCCTTGACAACACTGTGATGCCACCTGATATGAAGTGGGGAGTCTTAGACTTGGTACCATAAAAGATATAAATGAACTTTGGACAGTGAAGTGATCATAATCTGTAGGAAACCTTATATTTTTTGTTTGAGGAAACAGGGAGAGTTTTGTGTGGGCAGGACTCAGTCATTCCTCAACTTCACTCACCTTGAATATTTACAATATTTAGAATTACACAGAGAACATTTGTCAGTATTTATCCATATGTAAACTCACTATGTCATAAACACTGATCAGGCATAACATTATGACCACCTGCCTAATATTGTGTTGGTCCCCATTATGTGCTCAAAAATGCTCTGAACCATTGGGCATGAACAAGAGGACCTCTCAGGGTGTCCTATGGGGTCTGGAACCAGGACTCTGGCAGTGGATCCTTTGCAGTGGAGCTTCTGTCAATCAAACTTGTTTCACTGCATCCTGTTGATGCTTGATCAGAATGGGGTGTAGGAAGTTTGGAGGTCAAATCAACATGTTGGGCCATTGTCATGTTCCTCAACATGTTCCTGATTGGTTGATGTTGTTTCCATGTGGTGGGGTACATTTTCCTGCAGGGGTAGACCAGTGACATTTGGGATTTCCATGTGCATGAGGGAGTGTGTTTGTTGTGGGACAATGTTTATTTGGGTGTCTAAGTCTCATCAACACGGATGTTAAAATCCAAGGTGTAGACAGTTGCATAGTTAGTACTATTTTGGTTACTGAGTGTTGCCGTACTCAGAGTAAATCTCACGAGATGTGTATGACGGGATCTCGGTGTGTATTGACGAGTAATGGTTATGTCAAGACGTTCTCCCTGTGAGCTCCATGTTAATGTTAATAAATAGAAAGTTAAACATTCATTCGGACTCTCCTGTGAGTGAATCTACATGGTGTCAGAAGTGGGATGATGGTGGAAGATCCCCAGGTGAAAGAACGACTCGACTCGTCGGACCGGTAGGACACTAAAGAGAGCTACCGCTGTATCGAGCCCGCGGAAATGGCGGACGGATTCCGACGACCAGACCCCCTCGTCTTCGACGGCAATGTGGCTGAGAACTGGCGCAAGTTTGAACGGGAACATGACATATTTGTTGCCGCCGCACACAGCGACAAGCCTGCTAAAACAAGAGCCTACATACTCCTCAATCTAGCGGGAGCGGAGGCTATCGAGAGGGAGCGGTCCTTCACCTACGCACCCGCGGTCATGTCGGGTGAGGGCGAGATCATCACACCGGCGGAGTCCAGGGAGGACCCGGAGTGTCTCAGAAAGAAATTCAGGGAACTGTGTAGCCCAGAGACTAACGTAATAATGGAGAGGCACAACTTCAATACCAGGTACCAGAAACCAGGAGAGACAATTGAAGCATATGTTAGCACATTACGAAACCTGGCAAAAACATGTAACTTTGGTGCATTACAAGACGAGCTTATTCGAGACCGACTGGTTTGTGGAATTAGCAGCGACAGCGTCAGACGAGCTCTGCTAAAAGAGACTGAGCTCACACTAGCTAAAGCTATACGTATTTGCCAGATAAGCGAACTCACAGAGCAGCACAGCAAAGCCCTTTCCACACCAAAAAATGTGTCTATTGCAAGTGTAAACGCTGTACAGATAAAACACAGCAACAAGTTTAAAAGCAAGAGAATCTATGCAACAAAGGCAGAAAACCTGAAGCCAATAACAAGCTGCAAGAACTGTGGAGGCACGCACCCAGCTAAACGTGAACAGTGCCCAGCTTTTGGCCAGCAATGCCATAACTGTAAAAAGTACAATCACTTCAAAAATCAGTGCAGATCTGCAAGACAAGATAAACCCAGGAAACAAGTAAATCAGATATCTGCAGAAACAGATTCTGATAATGAACAAACCTTCACTGTCGAAGGCATTTCAGCGTATGATGAATGTGACAAGAAAGAAGGTCATTGCATAGTTACTGTCAATGACAAAAAACTCACTCTAAAGGTGGACACAGCAGCCAAATGCAACGTCATGTCCCAAGTTACATATAAGACTGTAATGAAGAAAGAAAAACTAAACAAGCCCAACAAGCAAGTTAAGCTAATTGCATTTGGAGGAGCTGTGATAAAGCCCATCGGCACAGTAACTCTACAGTGCACACTAGGTGAGCAGCCATACACTGTGCAGTTCCAGGTGGTAAATGAAAATGTACAGTCAATACTTGGTCTACAGGACAGCCTTAAAATGAAGCTGGTTACCTTCAGCAAAGAAGTATACCACATAGAGACTGACCATAATCAAGATCTGTCACAAAGAGTATTTAAAGAGTACGCAGACCTCTTTAAAGATGAAGTAGGCCACCTACCTGTGATCTACCGCATGAAAGTCAACCCCAACGTAACACCAGTTGTTAACCCACCACGTCGTATCCCTGTGGCAATGCAGAAAAAAGTTGAACAAGAACTCCAGAGAATGCAAGCTCTAGGGGTAATAGAACCAGTAAATGAGCCTACAGAATGGGTCTCAAACATGGTCGCCACACACAAAAAAGAGACTGACGACGTACGCATCTGCATAGATCCAAAAGACTTGAACAATGCACTAATGCGTCCTCATCATCCTATGCGCACCGTTGAAGAAGTAGCAGCTCAAATGGCAGGCGCTACTGTGTTCTCGGTTCTGGATGCAAAAAGTTCCTTTTGGCAAATCAGATTGGATAAGGCCTCATCTCTCCTCACAACATTCACAACTCCTCATGGCAGATTTAAGTTCCTAAGAATGCCTTTTGGAATAAACACTGCCTCTGAAGTTTTTCAAAGAGCCATGGAGCAAATATTCACTGGATATCCGTGTGCAGTAGTGGTCGATGACATCATCGTTGGAGGGAAAGGAGTTGAGGAGCATGACAAAAATCTGAAAAAGGTTTTGGAGCGAGCCAGACAGGTGAAGCTCAGGCTCAACACCAGAAAATGCAAATTCAGACTAAAGGAAGTAAGCTACGTTGGACATGTGTTCACAGACCAAGGACTAAAAGCAGATCCAACAAAGATCATGGCAATAAGTGACATGCCACCTCCTGAGGATAAGACAGCCCTGCAGCGCTTCCTAGGAATGGTCAACTACTTGGGCAAATTCATTCCTAACTTAAGTGAGTTAACAACACCACTACGTCAGCTGCTACACAAAGATGTGGTTTGGAGCTGGACACCATATCAGCAAGATGCATTTGAAAAGCTCAAAGCATGTGTAACAAGCCCACCAGTACTACATTACTATGATGTGCAAAAACCTGTGACTCTTACCTGTGATGCATCCCAGCACGGTTTAGGTGCTGCCTGTCTGCAAGAAGGTAAACCTGTCGCATATGCATCACGCACACTGACTCAAACAGAGGTGAGATATGCACAGATTGAGAAAGAGTTACTAGCTGTAGTTTTTGCCTGCTACAAGTTTTATGACTACATCTATGGCAAACCTGTTGTGATCGAGACGGACCACCAGCCACTGGTCACGATCCATAACAAAGCATTCCACACAATCCCTGCACGCTTACAGCGCATGATGTTAAGGCTACAGAAATTCAACCTAACTCTTGTCTACAAAAAGGGAAAACACCTTTACTTGGCCGATACTCTCTCACGTGCGCCAAAGCAGGATATCACACCTCAAAAAGAGGAACAAAATGAATTTGAGGTCATGGCAGTTCAGCTGATATCTCCTCAGCGGATCGAGGAACTACGTGAGCACACAGCTGCAGATACCACCCTTCAGACACTCACTCGCTTTATCCAAAATGGATGGCCGAGACGCATGTGCAGTGTGACAGAGGTGGTAAAACCATTTTTTGGATTTCGTGATGAACTGACTATTGACAACAATGTCATAATGAAAGGCAACAGAGCCGTCATTCCCACATCTCTACACATGGTGTACTTACAGGCATTACACAAAGGACACCCAGGTGTTGAATCTTCAAAAAGAAGGGCAAGGGAGTGTATGTTCTGGCCGTCGTTAAATGCGGACATTGAAACTGATGTTCAGACATGCAGTGTTTGCAACAGTCTGAAACCTCACCAGCAAAAAGAACCACTCAAACAACACACAGTGCCTGATCTACCCTGGTCTGTTGTCGCCACAGACATATTTGAATGGAACAGCCATCACTATCTTGTACTAGTCGACTCATATTCAGGCTGGTTTGAAGTAGACAAGCTCAGCAACCTATCATCCCTGTGTGTAATTGAAAAGTTGAAACGTCACTTCTCTGTACATGGCATTCCACAAAAGTTGTACTCGGACAATGGTACTCAATACACAAGTCAGTCGTTCCATGAGTTTGCTAAAACATGGGATTTTATACATGTGACTAGCAGTCCAGAATACCCACAATCCAATGGCCTCAGTGAGAGAGCTGTGAGAAGCGCAAAGAGACTGTTGGAAACATCAAAGAGAGATGGAACAGACTTCTACATGAACCTGCTAAGCATCCGGAACATGCCCCGCGACAAAATGCTAGGTTCACCTGCTCAGAGACTTTTGTCAAGAATGACCCGGACAACATTGCCCATCTGCAAGCAGTTGTTGAAACCAGCAGCTAAAGAAACAAAATGTGTAAAAGCACAACTAACTAAAAAGCGTAAAGCGCAGAAAAGCCACTACGACAAATCCAGCAAGCCACTTGCACCTTTGACACCAAATCAGGTGGTGAGACTTCAAACAGTCAGAGGACATGAAAAAATAGGCATTGTCAAAAGAAAGTGTAATGAACCACGTTCATACATGATAGAGTCTGATGGAGCAGAATACAGACGAAATCGCCGCCATGTTCTGCCAGTGATGGAGCCACAGCTTCCTAAGTCCATCATACAGACTGAACCAGAAGTGTCACAACAAGTACCTGAACAAACACAAACACAAGTGACTGAGAACACTGAACTTACTGAACATGTATCAAAAGAACAGTGTGAGAAGCACATGAACTCTGTAAAAACTCCCAGTGAAATGTCACAGAAGTGTACTGCAACACAGAACAAAGATCCTGTTCAGGCCAACACTACTTTGTACCTCACTAGATCTGGCAGAGTGTCTAAGCCAAATGCAAGGTATCTCAGTTAGATATGGCATATAATGCATAACAAGGTAAGGCTGTAGAACACAAAGGTTAATGTGTATCATTTAGGTGTTTTGGTTATATATTAAGTAGTGCATTGCTGTTTAAGTGAGATAACAGTGTGTTTTGTTTAACATTTGAGTACAAGCTGGAACAGCTTAGATATTGCTTTGTTACTGAAATTGTGCCATGTCATGTTTGCATAATTTGGTTGAAGACCAAATCTAAAAAAGAGGGATGTAGACAGTTGCATAGTTAGTACTATTTTGGTTACTGAGTGTTGCCGTACTCAGAGTAAATCTCACGAGATGTGTATGACGGGATCTCGGTGTGTATTGACGAGTAATGGTTATGTCAAGACGTTCTCCCTGTGAGCTCCATGTTAATGTTAATAAATAGAAAGTTAAACATTCATTCGGACTCTCCTGTGAGTGAATCTACACAAGGTTTTCCAGCAGAACAGCACATAGTAGCAATATGATCAATGTTATTCACTTCACCTGTCAGTGGTCATGATGTAGTGACTGATCAGTGTATGCAGCCCTATTGTAGTTTTGTAATTTCTTGTCCTGCTTGTTTCTGCTTTATCTGTATCTAGCTGCTGTAACATGTGAATTTCCTGGTGGGGGATCAGTAAAGTTTATCTTATCTTATCTTATTTGCTTTAAATGATCTTTTTTACATCCTCTAAATTTAGTCCAATGTTTGTCTTTGAGTCAACAACAACAAAAAAGAAAAGGGGATCATTATCACGTTGAAATGTGAAAAGCTTACTGTCATAACAAGACAACATAAGTTTTTCATATTAGAAAAAGAAACATTTCCTATTATAATAATATGCTATTTATCTGGCTATAACATAAAATGTTCCCTGTTATATCATGTTGTCTCATATTGTATTAATGCTGAGAGTGGATAAATTGAGGAAAGCTGATCATTTACATGATCTGCTTGGGCAGAGGTTCTGCTGTTATTGAGTAAAATGAATGATATTGTGACAAGTCATGAACCAGTGCAGCCTTAGAGCCCCTCCAGCTGATCAGTTAGAAACGATGCTTCCCCTGGAGGGTCGAACTCATTCTCCCTTCTGTACAGCCCCATGCATTTTGAGACCCTTCTCTGTCTACGCATACTCATCACACTATCATCCATTGTGCAAAATAACAGGCGGATCTCACAATGTCTCAACCGAAGCATGAAGTAGAATCTAATCAAATCATGTAAATTAAGCATATCCCTCACTTTATCTATGCTAAAAGCAGAAGTACGCCGTTCACGTCTGCCACACCTCGGCTCAAAGCTGAACAGAGTGGATGAGACCACGCACGAGTTGTAATGCAACGTTATTTTATTTTACAGAACTTAGGAGGAAATTAACCGAAGTACAAACAAGATAACTCCAAACCAGCAGGAAGCCAGAGGAGAGAGAGACTGTCTGACTGCCACCTCCTTACACAGTCGAACCAGACCAGGTGAGCTGAATCCCCCTACCAGACTCCTGCAGGAATAAACCTGCTCACAGGATTGTCACACCTCCCCCTCACAAAGACGGTGGTTCCACAAGCCCTGGTCCTGAAAAAGCAATGTTAATTTACAGTTAAATTTGGCACTCCACAAAAGGCCACCTCGTCCTTCACTGCCAGTCCTTCCAGCTCCGCTCTGCAGTGACACAACAGACAGATTCTCCTCAGTTCTCATTTCCAAACTCTGGCTGTTTGAACTGAGCAGCATCAGCTTTACCAGATACCAGGTCAGATGAACTCTGCAAGCATTCTGGCACTGACGATACGCACAATTTGACATTTCGGTCAGAGATTTGGGTCTTTAATGCCACAAGAAGCTGATGTTGCCTCTGGCTGCCGGTCTGCAGCAGAAATGAGGAGCGGGCTTCAGAGCTTTGTTAAATGAATTTCCTTCTGACTCCCCACCCCCAGATTTTCAAACTGGTCTTCAGACCCAGCTAACCCTACTCGACGCGACTGGAGGCAGTTTATCAGATTTTTCATATATGCACTCAGATTCCCAACAGGGCTGAATGTGTAGTTCTTTAATAATAACAGTGCAGAGCCTATAGAATAAACACCCTGGGCATATTTGTATTATGTGTCAATAATGAATAAAAGAACGTTCTTATGTTCAGTGCTTCTTAGACAAGGTTGTTTTTATTGAAAGCCTTGTAAATACTTGAGTTGCAGAGAATAACTGTGTTCTTGCCATCCTTTGAACTCCTGTATTTAAACACCTGCGTGTCCCTGAGTGGTGAGTGACACTGAGACCAGCAGAAAGCCGAAACACCCCCATCAATAAATAACGAAATAAACTCTTTGTCGCTCGTGCCATTTAAGAGCACGAGCCTTTGTCCAAAGCAGGTCCCGATGCTTTATCCTACTTCGGCGAAGGTCAAACAGGTCTAATGACGCTGTCCTGTGGGGAGCCGAGCTCCACGCGCAGTGAGGGAAGTCTTTCTAGAATACTGAAATGAAGGTCAGCTTTCTGGGCCGCCGTTTCCCACAGTGACCATGCTGCCTGGGGAGGAGGAGATGGAGGATGCAGCGCAACACGACCGCTGCACAGTTACGCAAGCCCAGAGAAAGTGCGACAACAGCATTGAACCCCGGCTCACAGGGGGGAAAGTGCCAACGGTACACAAAACACAAAGGAGAGAGAGAGAGAGGGAAAAGAGAGGGGAGGAGAGGAGGAGAAGGTGGGGGAGGAAAGGGTAATTCAATCACATCAGTGTCCTCATTCACAGGACAGAGAGACAGAGGGCCAGAGTTATGAACAACTAATGAAATAAGCAAAAGCTGAGTCAGATGTTTGCCTCGGTCTCACTCTCAGGGAAACAAGAGGTGAGACAAGGAGAGGTGTGGGCAGAGAAACCAGCAGGACAACGGCTGGCCAGACAAACACAGAACTGTTCTACAGTACCTCCGCCCTCGTCCCTCTGAGCTGAAGAGCACATGCAGGGTTACACACAAAAACATACAACTTTCTCAGCCTTCAGCTTCCCACTGTCGTCCACCCTTCCATGACCATCCTCCGTTAGGTCTGTGGTGAGATTTCCAGCGCTGGGCCTTTCTCTTCTGCAGATGCAGCCAACACAGCAAGACCCAACACATTATTGGCAGGTGAGAGAAATGCAAAAGAGAGAGATGCACTACCAAGATATGATGAAGAGCAAGTCAGGACAGGACAGATGCTGTGTTAATGTCATACACTATATTGCCAAAAGTATTAGGACAGCCCTCCAAATAACTGAATTCAGGTGTTCCAATCACTTCCATGGCCATGGGTGTATAAAATCAAGCACCTAGGCATGCAGACTGCTTCTACAAACATTTGTGAAAGAATGGGTCACACAAAGCAAGGTCAATAAAGACATGGATGAGCCAGTTTAGTGTGGAGGAACTTGACTGGCCTGCACAGAGTCCTGACCTCAACTCAACAGAAGACCTTTGGGATGAATTAGAGTGGAGACTGAGAGCCAGGCCTTCTGTTCCAGCATCAGTGCCTGATCTCACAAATGCACTTCTGGAATAATGGTTCAAAAAATCCCATCAACACACTCCTAAACCTTGTGGACAGCCTTCCCAGAAGAGTTGAGGCTGTTATAGCTACAAAGGGTGGGTCAACTCCATATTAAACCCTATGGATTAAGAATAGGATATCATTAAAGTTCATGTACATGTAAATGCAGACATCCCAGTACTCTATAGTGGATGAACTGATGGTACAGTGGGAAAAATGACCTTGTTTGCATCTACAGTACTGCAGTCATTTGTGTGGGTGACAGTACAACACATCTATTATTTGGGTTTACTCACCTTGGCCAGAGGACTTTGGTTAATGTAAGACAAACTTTAAGTCAGATACTAACTATAGCAACTTGGATTTTGATGTATGTTCAAAACTGGTTATTAGAGTAACTTTGATTTGACATGAACGCATCATTAGGGCTCCTACTGGACTTAATGATGTGATTAGGAGGAGGATTCTAGACGGAAAGTCTAATAATAATGTATTAATCCCTGGGGGAATACAAAAAAAACCTTTATTTTTCCAATAAAAGAATCACTATCCTTAACAATTTGTCAGGGATAGTTGCTCAGGCCTAGTCGAAAGCGTTAATCAGTTTTTATCTTGGTAATACAGAGCCATAACCCCTAACATTGTATCCTAGATTACCTACTGCTTTTAGAAATTGAACTTACTTGAAAAAGTGCTGGAAAAAAAAAGATTTTTGGCTTTCAGAAAGTTACAGAACCCTCTAAATTTTGCAGTCACAGCAGCATGAGTGTAATTTATCTCTGCAATCACTGCTTCCCTTCATTTATAGATGTGTGTTCAGCTTCATATACAACTTCCCCTCAGGGCCGTAGCAGTCTCAGAGATTCCACATAAACTTTGAAAGTGGAATAAAAAATACAGCGTTTTGTTCTCCTTTTCTTTGATGCACATGTAACAAAGACATCTCTGCACTCTGCGATCACTGAGATGTCTGAACAAGTGAACATTTTGTTCTCCAAGCAGTAGTTTCCTATTCAGTAATAGGACAAGGCAAAATATAATCCACCTGAACCGCTTTTATGAGTATTTGTGCAGACCACAGACTGCATATAAAAGATGGACATAGCTATTGTGACATCAGCCATCTGTTTGTAGACTATGGTTTTGAAACTTTGAGTCTGGAATTTGGCGATTTCCATCTTCATCTTTAGATACTGGACATGATGACTGAGGGAGAATCTGACTGAAAACTCAGAGACACTATTCGTGGTTATAATAAATAAGATTATTGAGCATTCATTGTAAAAAAAACAAAAAAACAAACAAAACTAAACAAAACAAAGAGAAGGCTTTAAAATAGGAAAACAACTCTAAGTGAGAGCCCAGTGTTTTGCTGGCTCATGTACCCACCCAGACCTCCTCCGCTATGTAAACTTTGAGGCTCTATTACAGGGGTTCTCAATCCCACAATCAAACTTCTGTATCTGATTTTTATTCAACATCAAGGGTTCAGAAAGACTGACAATAACACAACAACATTTAGTTGTAATGCCAGCCATGTCCAGATCCGTGTAGCGGCAGCCGGTCGCTGTTTTCTCTCCCTCTTTCTCTTTTTCTTGCTCTCAAGTGGACGTGAGTGAGGTGTCACTGTGGCAATCGGGCAGGTGCTGGCAGCTGCATCATCACCTGAGTGTGCACACCTGCAGCGGGGTGTGGTCATCTCCTGAGATTCATTAGCCTCTCCATATGAGCCTGGATCTGACGACTACACGACGGCGGACAGTTGATTCACAACCAGTCAGTCAGCTCAGGTCAGTCCGTGACCACCCCTGCCTGGATCCTGTCTGTGGGCCTCTTCTGCAGTCTGGGAGCTTCACCTCAACACCACCAAACCCACCTGGTTATGTCTGGATCTCCACCAGGAGGCCTCACTGCCGTGCCTCTCCTTGAATCCAATTCCTGCTACGCCATGCACCTCCTCTGCCTGCCTAGCCCTTACCTTACCCTCTGTACCTCCGGCTGCCGGCTAAGTTACCCCACTCTCTCATAGGTTCAGTGTTAGTGTTGTTCAGTGTATTGTTTCTTTGTTCAGCCATTCTGTGTAGTCCACCAGCTTGGGGTCATTCTCAAAGCGCCATAAGTGCTTCTTTGTTCTCCTGTCTCCGTCCCGCTCTCCTAGCTTGGTGGTACCAAGTCGTCGTTATCCTGTTAACCTCAGAAATATTGTCTTGCCTCATAAGATCAATTCTGTCTGCTAGTCTCTAGCTCTGTGGATTATACATCCTCCCACCTGTAGCTGACTCCCTTGGGAACTGTAGTCATTGTTCTCCATTGTTTCTCTGCATTTACCCATTTAGTGTACATTGCAATATTCTTCATTGCTATGAAATAGATTTTATTGTAATGTTTTGTCTGCCGTCTTTTGTCTGTCTGAGCTTCAGCCTCTGACCCGCTCTGTGGCATTAATCGACTAATTAAAGATATAAGTTGAGACTGTCAAAATACATTCCAGCCTAGGGGGACAAATAGCTTGTTTGCCTGCAATCAGTTGCTGAATTCTAATGACAAGACAAGCGTCACATCTCGTCATGGGTCAGCACAAAATCAGGGCAGAAAAATGCTGTTTGCTTGTCGCTGTCCAGACCCACACAGCAGTGTTTCAGACGTAAGCACCAACCCTGAAGTAGGTAGTTTTTTTCTCTACTGAAAGAAGTTCTGGTTCCTGTGGTGGGAACAAGGTTCAGCCCCACCTTAAATGGCTCCCATGTTCCTGTAGTTTTCTTTTAATTGACCGCTGTCTAGAACAGTAAAGTGAAACCACACATCATAATATTGAGCAAGTTAGTCGTTTTATTTCTGGGACAGCACCCGGATCTTCTGCCTCCACTTTGGCTCCCTATAATGAGGCTTCCTCAAAGATGGCAACCAAGAGGAAAAATAAAATCAAAAGGGCTTCAGATTGCGTCTGCTCCCTCGCTGTATGAGGGCTACATTTTTGACTTGTCTTTCATGTGTACTTGTCCTTCCACTGGAGACCCCTGGAACCATGTCTGGCCAGAGAGTTTGAATGAATTTGACTACGCCTTCCGTTTATGAATAATTTGAAACTCATGCTGAGCATACAAAATTGTAATTCCACTCCTGCCATCCTCCAGTTGCATCTCATTCTGCGTTTGATTTGTCCTACCCCGCTGTGATTCCTTCTCCTCTTCATTTATATGCCGGGGTGTGATGTCTTGGCAGCAACATTCATCTATAAAATATTCCCTTTAATCAGACACACAACTTTCAACTTTTGATTTGCAACAGTCTCCACTTTCTGTTTACAACCTATACATTCACCCCTGAGTCATATTTGTGCATTCTTTGAAGAGGTGGTAAATTGACTGTGATGTTCTGATCCCATTGTGAAATAGCTCATTTCACTTACACCTTCTGTCTGGAGCTTTGCTGTACAAGGCATTCAGCAGGAGTGAGTGTGGTGAGCAGAGAGCACACACTGGGCCACGTCAACAGAATATCCGTTGCCTAAATGACTAAAGGCTAATGACACACGATCATCACACGCTATAGTGGCTGATTAAGAAGCTGACCACCCTTGAAAACCCTCTGCTTCACATTCCTCGTCTAAAATCCATCATGGCACAGGCTGTCTCAGGAAATTGTTGCCGCTCCCGGCGCTTACATGCTCCCTTTAGGAATGTGTCGTTTTGGATTCTTCTGTTAGGGTGGCGCTGGTTACGCAGGCCAGCTGTCCGTTCACCGAGCTGCCAAACTTAAGTCTGGCGACACCACCGACTGTGAGTCATCTCCAACCTTTGGAGATAATAAAAAAACCTTCCCCCTGCTCTCTCAGGCTCTGTGAGGTGTGACAAAGTATGGCTGATGTCTGGCTCAGATGGCGAACCTCAGACTGTGTGTGTCAGAGTGTGTATGTGTGTGATGGCAGGTACTCCATGATATCTTCAGACTGTCCATTGACTGAGTTCGATCTAAACAATCTTTCCTTCTGACGTATGTGTGCATGTGTGTTTGTGTGTGTGTGTGTGTGTGTCTCCTATTAAAAACAGAGAGGCTGCAGTAAAAAAAAACATAAATAGAGACAAACAAATGTTGGAAATAAGTGAAGAAAAGTATCAGAAAAACGTTTTAACACTAATCTGGTGTAAAAGTTGCCGTGAAAGTGCAATAGATACCGGCTTTGGGAATACATCATGATATATACTGATGTTCAGCTGGGCAAACTCAAATTCTGGCACTCATGTGGACGTTACCGTGACTCGTACCACCCACCTAAACATTGTTGCAGAGCAAGAACAACAGCACTTCTCTGCCGAACGATGTCCCCTGCCACACTGCAAAAACTGCCCAGAAATGGTTCAAGGAACATGAAAAAGAGTCCAAGGTGTTCCCCCAGCAGCCAGACTCCATAAATCGCAATATAATCAAGTATCCACGGGACACGCCAGAACACACATGATCCACAGAGGCCGCACCCAAAGGATTCGCTGCCAACATCCCAGCGCGAGACACCACATTACGCCTACTGTGTTGATGCTGTGACAAGATTATAGCATATGAAATGCAATGAAACATCACTGTAGGGGAGAGACAGACCAAAAATTGTGGCAGATGAAAACATTAAATCTGTGTGGAGCGAGGAGGAGACTGAAACCTTCCTGAATTCAAAAAATGAACCAAACATAAACACCCTTTTTACCTTTCTGTAATATAGATTTTCCCACAGGTGAACTGGATAATGGATAAAGCCAGCACAGTTGTGAGCATACAGGTCAAGACTTCTGCCTTCCTGTTGGCGGCCTGCACACACTGATGTATTATTCATTTTTCAGCCACTCCTTTTCTGATAATTGTGCCTGAGGGGAGATAAAAATAGTTTTTTGGGCCAGCGCACTGGTGTTCTTAAGTCATTTTGTTGTCCTCCTGCTCTGCAGTTCATCAACGGGAGAAGTAGCATGACCAAAAGGCTGCATGGACCTCAACACTTCATTTGTGTACATTGTTAGAACTGATGGAAGTGCATAATATGTCGCATTTTGCTAGATTTGGATGAAAACTCCCTAGATAGCAAGAAATGTCTGGGTCTGTTTTGGGAGAAGTCAGTTTTGAAAATATGATTAAATAAAAGGCAACTTTAGAAATCAAGTGTAATCATGAGTGGACAGTACGACAGGTTGTTCCTGGTTCTGGGTTTGCCCCGTGTTGACATGCTGCTAGCAATGCAGGCAACCCTCTCCTTTCCTTGTTATGCTAATGTCATGACAGACATCCACCTCCCTAAAACTTCCCTCAGATACCTCATGGTACTTGAATAAATTAGTTTGAAAGAAACAAACAGGCTATTCATTTTTTTTTCAGAAATATTTTTGTCTAATTATGAAAAGTGTGAATTGAGAAGACTTAAAACAAACAGGGGTGTACATTACAAGTACCTTATTTTAGCTCATCTACCAACATACACCTGCGTATATATATGTGTGAAAATAGCTCGGCAATAGTAACCATGTATGATGATCCAGAATACTAGAATACATGGATGACGATGACTATGACGACGAAGATTCTGATGACTACACACACATATATATATATACATACATACAAGGAAAAAGAGAGAGAGGAGACCCATCATTACGAGGATAAGTGAACATTCGAGAGTTCAGTGGTGCAACAACCATTACTCTACAGTGATGTGGTAAGAAGTGACATGGTCAGATGAGTCATCTTTGCCATGTTCTCAACAAGTGGACGAGTGCACATGAGGCCACTTCAAGAGAACGTTACAGTGACCCCTACAGTGAGGGGATTCAGTGGCTCTGTTGTGCTGTTTGGGGCATTTGACTGACATGGTTTCAGTCCACTTGTCTTTTCTTCATCACCATCATCAAAATACCAAATGAGGGAATATCTGTTGGAAGAAAAGTATTCATTATTCCAGTACAAGTGCAGAGACTTAGAGAATCAATGCCAAAGAACACTGGAGGTGTTCTGGTGACACGTGGTGGCCCAAAACCTTATTAAGATACTTTATGATATATTAGTGCACCTGAACAAATTAGAATGTTGTGGGAAAAGCTTATTATTTTCTATCAGTTGTTAAAAAAAGTGAAAACGTAAAATATTCTAGGCACATTACATGTAAAGGAAAGTGTTTCAAGCATGATTTTTCTATTTTACTTTTGATAATTATGGCCACAGGTAAAAGAAATCTCAAAATATTTGAAAATTTCATTGGAGCATGAGTAAATAACTATTCAAACTGTATAAATACCATGTGTCTCTCAGTCTAGTTCAGTGCACGCAACCACAGTTGTGGGGAAGGGAGGACAGAGCACAGTAGGTCATTGCTGAAGAGTGCTGTATTGAAGCATATGAATGCAAAGTTGACTGTAAGGGCGAAAAACAGGGATGACCACAGCTGTGAGAGGATTGTCAAAAAAGGGGCAGTGGCGGTGCAACAGTTAAATCTCTGGGCTACTGATCAGAGGGTCCGAAGATCAAACCCCAGTGCGGCCATTGTTGGACCCTAGAGCAAGGCCCTTAACCCTTCGTGCTCCAGGGGCGCTGTACCATGGCTGACGCTGCACTCTGACCCCAACTGGGATATGCAAAAACAACATTTCACGATGCTGTAAAAATGCATTTGTGACAAATAAAGGTTTCTTCTCCTTCTACAATTCAAAAGCTTGTGTCAATACATCAAGATCCACCAAGCACAGACATCTTTGGGAAAGGAGCTACAACTGTTGCATTTTTAGTGTCAAGTCATTCCTGAAAGATAACATCAGCAGATCTTACCCGGGCTGAGGAGAGAACAAACTGGACTGTGGCTCAGTGGTCCAAAGTCCTCTTTTCAGATGAAAGCAAATTTTGCATTTCATTTGGAAATCAAGGTCCTAAAGTCGGGGCTGAACTGTGGCTTGGTGGTTAGCAGCATCGCCTCACAGCTAGAAGATCCCCAGTTCGCGTCCCAGTTAGGACGCCTGGGATCTTTCTGTGTGGAGTTTGCTTGTTCTTCCTATGCAGCGTGGGTGTTCACCATGTACTCCGGCTTCCTCCCACAGTCCAAAAACATGCTGAGGTTAAGTGATTATTCTAAATTGTCTGTAGGTGTGAATGTGAGTGTGCTTGTTTGTCTGTGGCAACCTGTCGTGGGTGTCCCCTGCCTTCGCCCTGAGTCGGCTGGGATAGGCTCCAGCCCCCCCCCCTGCGACCCTACAGAGGATTAAGCAGTGTATAGATAGAGGATGGATGGAGGTCCTAAAGTCTGGAGGAAGAGTGGGGAGGAACAGAATCCAAGGTGCTTGAAGTCCAGTGTAAAGTTTCCACAGTCTGTGATGATTGTTGGTGCCATGTCATCTGCTAATGTTGATCCACTGTGTTTGATCCAAGTCTAGGATCAACGTAGCGTCGACCAGGAGATTTTAGAGCACTTCTTGCTTCCATCTGCTGACAAGCTTTATGGCTGATTTCCTTTTCCAGCACCTGCTCACAGAGCCAAAACTACCACCAAATGGTTTTCTGACCTTGATATTACCGTGCTTGATTGGCCAGGCGCATCACCTGACCCCATAGAACCGCATACCCCATACTGTCAAGAGGAAGATGAGAAACACCCAACCCAAAAATACAGACGAGCTGTCGGCCGCTATTAAAGCAACCTGGGCTTCAATAACACCTCAGCAGTAGCACAGGCTGATGGCTTCCATGCCACACTGCATCAGTGCAGTAATTCATGGTAAAGGAGGAGTACTGAGTGTATAGATAAATCTACATTTCAGACGTTGGACATTCTGTATTCTCAGTCCTTTTTGATTGATCAGAGGAAATATTCTAACAATTTGAGATACTAGATTCCTGATTTTCATGAGCTATAATTAGCTATAATCATCAAAATCAAAACAAAAAGGCCTTACTTTATATGTAATGAGTGTAGAGTGCACAAATGTTTACCTTTATGAATTAAATTAACTTGTCACGATGTTATAATTTGTTGAGATGCAAGTGTGTGTGTGTATGCCTGCCTTCATGCGTGCATTTTTATATAAGAGGTAAGGTGACACATACATGATGATACAATATATGTGATACATATTGCAATAACATGCAATAAGAGAACCAATAACACTCCCAAAGGTCAAGTCACAACCAGGTTCACAAACTGACATCAGTATCTCCTCAGTGTATTCTGCCATTTCCCTGCTATTTCCAGAGCGGAACATGAAGATAATGAATCTTGATGTTGATCTTTCATAAAGACCACCACTGCGGTGCTATATCACATCCAGAATGATGGCCTACTACAGAGATGACTGTACAATCAGGATTTTATCTGCTGGGACCACATATTAGAGTGACACGTACATTTTAATAGTGAGTGTTTGTCACCCCTGTGCAGAGCTCATCTCCAATCATTAGAGGAGAAACGTTGCGCAGTGAATATTGGGCCTATTACACACACACACAACGTGGAGCTCCATCGTTCTGTGTTGTGACACACACACATCCATCTATTCTACTGCGAGAGAGGGAGAGGGAGAGAGAAGAGAGAGAGAGAGAGAGAGAGAGAGAGAGAGAGAGAGAGGACAGTAGGAGGAGGGATGTGCGCAACCTCGGTGCCAATGGGCGCAGCGCTATCTAATTAAACCCCTACCACGTAATCCCAACGACACCATCCCCCCGTTTAAATCCACTCCACCGGCGCACACCACTTAAACACACTGTCCTCCGCTGCTGTCCCGTCCCCTGGAGGAGAGAGAACGCCAGCAGCAGCAGCAGCAGCACCATCACTGCTGCCTCTCGCCTGCACGGTAACATGGTTTGCAGGGTTCGGCTGCAGTAGCCAAGGGCCACTCAGTCAGTCACTCAGCCAGCCTAGTCCGGCGTGTGTGGATGTGTGTGAGTGTGCAGTAAGAAGCAGAGAAGGAGATCTCGATCCAGCGCGCCAGGAGCTCCAGAGCGAGCCGAGCATCCCCGCATCTCTCTCCCCGGCTGTCCTCCACACAGGTCCCGCTCCACCGCGGCAGGGAGACCCTCGTCCCCGGCGCTACCTCGCTGTACCGGGTAAGAAAGAAGGCATGATTTCTCGCATGCATCGCAAATGTTTATCCTGCTTGGTTATTCCTGTTTATCATAACACCACCGCTGTTCCGACGGATCCTGCAGAAGCGGCGCTTTTGTTTACCCGCTGGAACCGTGCGTCTCCCGGCTGCGTCCTGACAATAAGCCGCCGAGCGCACAAAACATTCGTCTGCAGTTCATATCAGCACACGTTGGGACAGATGTTCCGTGCAGTTCTCGGGACGGCTCACTTACATAAACGGAGGAAAGCAGTATTTTTTTGCGCAGCCAATCGTGAGGCAGCAGAGTAGGCCTGCCATTTTTTATGAATGATCTGAACGCGGGACAGGAGGAGAGGATGGATGGTGGAGCTCTGGATCGTCCTCCTGTCTCAGCTCGGAGGTGCACTGAACTCCTCCATAACAGAGGGAGACATCTTTTTTTTACTTTGTGGGTTATTTCTCACCTACTCCAAATAAAGTGCACTGATTAAGTATGTTCTCATAGAGGACATTAAATAGGTTGTGGATATGTTTACATTGGCTTTCAGTGTTAAGTTTTTAGACATTACAAACAGAAATCATCTTTTTGTTTTGTTGCAGCTACATCATTTCTAATTTCTTTACTTATAAAAATAGTAATATTACTGTAATATCATCTTAATTGTGTCATCTTTTGAGTCTTGCATTGCTTCCAGTGTGTCCCATGCAGCCCACCCCCTTCCTTCAGCCGCTATCTCCACATCTCATGTATCATGTAAAACATGGCATTTCATCCATACTGGAGAAATGAGAGGCGCTCCTGTCGCTGATCGCCACTCGTGTTGGGGACTAGATAAATTAGAGGCAGTGGGGGCTGAGTGGCCCTCAGGGGTACGGAGACATGTCATCTTTAATGATCTTCTGTCACCGAGGTGTTCGGGACCTCTGCTCTGCTTTTCCTTCAGATAACAAGCCCGCCTGTGCCGGGCTCGCTGTAAACATGTTCCATATTCAGCTGTTGCACGCCTTCTGTGTAATCCTTTTCAGATTTAACAAGTTTCTGCCAGGCATCAGGCGCCGAGAGACGTGAAATTCGTGCCGGAAGTCACCCGTCGTCCGCTCGGGAGTGTTTAAAGGAAGCACATGAGTGGCAGAGATTCACTGTTGTTCCTCTCTGGTTGTCTAATAATGAAAAGAGCGATGAGAGGGCCAGTAATGTGGCTGCTGTTGCGTTTGGCCCCAGGTTAATGATGGCACAGCCCTTACAAAGTGATCCGTAGATTGGGGGCTCACGTCTTGAGGAGATGTCCTCGACTCCATTTGCTCAGGCCGAGAAGCCGACAGAACCCTGCTGCTCATGATTCGCTGGGCTGAGGCAGCATTTAGCCTCCATGTGCTAATGCTAGTCTAGTTGTTACATAAGAAGATAAATGTTCAGTGGAGCACTACACTCTCTGCCACTTGGACTCATAAAAACACACCCGCCTGCACACACACACTTACACTCACTTCTAACTTGTATGTATACGTATCAGAGGAGGTTGTAACCCTGAGGTGTTAAGCACCTCACAGATGATAGATACAGTAGTCAAGGTGTGCTTCAGTGGTGCAGGTGAGTTCCAGAGCAGAGTGGTTTCATCTTCTACTCTCTTCAGCGGTTGTTTCATGCGTCTCTCCTGTGTGTATAATGGATTTCTTTCAGTTTCATTTACACTGCAGGCTCTCACATTAATAGGACCAATGCAGCCTTGCTCATATAGGTGACCTTGCTCTCATGTGATGCCGCGAGAAATTCTTGACAAGATGCCCCTGACTGCATGTATGCATTGAATACATAAGTACGCAGCTGGAGAGTCACTTTGAATTAAGGTTTCCGTCGCGTCACATGAGCGCAGGTCAGATTTTATCATGCGATAGAAGCACACGGGCTCTTTCTCCCAGACGCACAAGCGAACCCTTTAAGTGTTATTGATGCTGGAAACTTTGGTAGAGCCGGAGTGGCCTCCAGGGCCACGTGTCGGGTTAAATTCCCCCGTCAGAGGCCTGTTGTTTGTACGTCTTCCGTCAGCGTGATGGATATGAAAGACCAGTGGAAATTTCTGAGGACAACTCTAAGGGCTTTCTGGAAAAAAAAAATCATTAAGAGATGTACTTGAAGGGATCTGAGTAAAAAGGATCTGTGGTCTGGTGGTATGACACAGTAATGGGGGGAAATGGACATGAATTTGTTTATCTTTTAGGAGAGTTATGTTACAGTTTAATTCGTCAATACTTAGGGGGGCCACTTTTTCAGAATGCATTAACTCCACCACTGTTATGAAGATGTTTGTTGTTTGGTACTGGTGATGTATTAGAAACTCTCCTCAGCAGAAAACATGCACTGGTTTTTGTTGAAATGATGAATTATGTTTACATTTTTCCTGACATGTGACCTCTTTCAGGTGTAAATGACAGAGGTGGAAGTCATGTAGCGCCGTGATACTGCTGAGTGTCACACTTTGACAGCAGAGACTGGTTTGTTATCTGTCTCCTACCAGCAGTTAGCCTCTTTTAAAACCTCTGAAAAACTTTCACATAGTGTAGACTTAATTAAAAAACTCTCAGGAAGTCAAATTTATTCAGGCTGTGTGGGCGTGTCGCAATCTGATTGAACCTCTACACAACCAGGGTTGATTCCAGCTGTTAAGAAGCTCCGATTGGTGCAAAGAAATGCATGACATCTTCTTCTTTGAAATAAGCCCCGCCCATTTCCCCACCAGCAAGGAAAGCGGCTCAAAAACAGCAATGTAAAATAGTCTAATGTGAAACAACCGGAACTGCTGGAACTTTGGCAGATAAACTTGTGCTGATGTTGGACTATGAAGCTAATATTAGGATAAGATAAATAAGACTTTTTTTTTTATCATAAGCAGGTATGGGGCCTATGACTTTCATATTATACACAGCCACCGATGACAGCTACCTGTGTAAATGTATTTTGTGGAACTTTCATGAAATATGCTCTTGTTTTAAGCTGGCATTTTGGACCAAGAATTAACGACGCTCTAAATCGGATCTCAAGTGATTTCGTTGAGCAATTTGTTGAACTTGGGAGTCTCACAAAAGGCAGATGTACAGATAAAATGGTGAAAATCGAAGCAGCAGAGGCAGAGACTTCTTGACTTTCATCACAGGGGCTGATGAACTCATCACGTTAATTGTCAGTTCAGGTATTCAGCATTTTTCAGGTTTTCAACAGTATTCTGATAATATAAATACAAGTTAAAATGCGCTACATTAGCTCTGATGCAGCTACTTCTATGTGACTGGTTACACGTCACAAGCAGTAGCCAATCAACAGTGATGGATAAAAGCTGCAAAGCTATAAAATAATTGTATTATTTTTGAATTTTGACATTTTTTACAGCAAGAAATTCTGGATTCGGGCCTGAAATACCCATATAAATCTCACCCTGTTTTAGTATCTCATTTAGGTCAATCTATGAAAACACCAGATCCTACAATTCCCATAGTGCAACACCTTGCCTCTCAAATATGAACTTCTTTCAGTCCCAACATGTCATGACTGTAATGCAGACTTTCTATAACGGAACAAGTCAGTCAGTCTTCACACACTCTTACCTTGTTGACATCATTGTATATCATGAGCGTTATGTTTTCACATGTGATGCTCGAACTTCACGTGTAGAATCAGTACAATGCCCCTTTACTAAAATACAGATTCATTACACCTCGTCAATATTTACAAGTAGCTTGAGGTTTGGAAATAGTTGCATGCTACGAATTCACAGTGAAACTAGAGGGAATCAGCTACTTATAAACCCATGTTTTCATGCTTGATGCCTTCTGCCTTTGTGGCTGTGTTGTCTTATGTTGGGGAGTGGGATGAGTGGGACGTGGTCTCTTCTGTGTTTCTGCCGGCCCTATAATCTGCCTTGATCCGACCGGGGAGGGGCGTCTCCCGCCTGTCAGACATCCAGTCTGATAATGCCTGCGATAAGGCTGAGAGAGCAGCTGCTCTGCTGGAGGTGGACGGCTCAAAGCCAGACACTAAAAACCGAAGATTTTACCAGTGAGTCTGAGGTGACGCTGGATTTAGCTGGGAGCTCAGTGTCACTGGTGTGTTTGGTCGTTTGTCAGAGCATCGCTGCTGCTGGGGGTATTGGCACGGGAACGCTGGGTGTTATTTTTTTGGATCCCCTTTTATGAATAGATTGCAGTTGCTTGCTGTCAACCCTCTGAACCCCAAACAGGTTCTGGGCATTTTTTCTTTCCCCCTGTCTCGTTTATGCTCGCTGTGGGATCATTTTTCGCTGCAATATAAAGTCCCGCACCTCTACGGAAACAGCACAACGGTGGCTCAAAGGAGAGAGAACTCAAACATGTATTTAGCATAGTATAACAAAGTTACAATGCCATAAATCATAAAAAAGAAATAAAATGGAAAGTTGAGTTGGATTATTTAATTTTACAGAAGTTGAAGGAACCTGGAATCAGCATGTACACCATTTTACCAGGGGCCCACAGGTGTTACTAATACTGAAGAAAACTCTCCATACTATAGATATATAACTTACATTTTCCATTTGTTTCTGTACTGTGTATACAGATATACACAGCCTGCAGTTCAACCAAATAGTCACAGAGGTTTTGTTTCATGACTGGTGCTGAGTCATTAATTGATTCACAGTGCAGAAATTTCGTTTTTCCGCAATCTGCTTAGAGAAAATCGTTTATTTCTGGAGGTTTTTAAAGAGATATGAAGAACAAAATAGTTTTCATGAAATACTCAGGATTAGATTTGAATAATTTCCCCGAACATCACACACGAGTGGGTCAACAGCCCCCCAGGAAGCTGAAAATCGGACAGTTCTCTCTGTTTTTGCAGTTTCTCTGACAAATGCTGTCATTTCTGTGATTCTATAAAACGTAAAAGGCCCTTTAAACCCAGCGGTGGGCTCTGGGGTTCAAAGGGTTAAATCAAACACATCGGACGCGGAGCTTCACCAACACCACTGTTCAAAATCTTCATTATAAGGACGCCTAGCTGCTCTCTCTGCAGTGAAGCCACATCAAAAGACACTGATCTCTAATCATTCGGCTGAAGCAGCGTCCTTCATCTTAGAAATAGAAACACAGAAACAAACTAAGTAGGAGCCGGAAAGTGCAGCTAAAGGGCAGGGAGATGAAACAATAAAGTAGAGAGCAAAAGGCATCACATGGAGGCGATTAAGAAAAATAAGTTTTTGAGTGCAGATATTTAATAAATGACGGTAATTCTGCTGGTTGGCCTCCCGTTCTCTGCTCTCCTTTCCTCTCCTCTAGCCATTAGGAGGCTGAAAGGGCAGCCAATTACTCTCTGAGTTCACCATGCGGTTTGGCTAATGAAGCCAGAAGGGAGGAAAGTGTGAGAGCGGCTGCATGTGTGTTCTTTGTCATGGAAGGGCCGACAGCTCCTAGAGGATAAGGTGTGGTGGAGGACGCGCATCGGCCGCACACTCAACGCATCTCATAACCCCCCCTTGTCTTCTTCTGCCTCTCACAGACCACAAGAACGCTTCCTTTAAGTGATTCTTCCCTGCATCGATTCCACCCATCTAGCTTGTCTCTCTGCTGATTTCAAAAAGGCTCTTTGAAAAATAAAAAGTGCTTTAATTAGTCCCTTTCCTCTAGAAAGCTGTGCAGGCGGCGAAAAAAAAATAAAATTATTTTCGCTTCTCGTGGTGCTCCCCTGGTTCTTCACTCCTCAAGGGCTTCTCTCTCTCTCGATTTTGGATGCCTCCATTACGCCTGAGCAGAGTGTGAGGAATTTTATGGAAGAATAACCTCCATCTGTGTCTCCTCCACCTCAGCCACATGAATAGAAAGTGAGCGGTGGATGTCGTGCCTGTGTTTATCTATTTATCCTATATGAGCGTCGGGCTGTATTTCACACAATCAGAGCGATGAGACGGACAGTTCCGGGTGACAGACTTTAACCTGCTTCACGCCACCACGGCGTCAATTAAGCTCCACGTTAGCCTCCCTCCCTGCACCTCCACCTCCTCCGCCGCCGGCCTCTCGCAGGGCTCTCAGAGCAATAACACAGAGCCAATCAGAAATAGCAAAATCGATCTGGCGCCGGCTGGCTTGGATGCATTTACAAGCAGCCGTAATGACTGCAGACTCATTTCTGCGGCTGCTGGTGCAATCACATAGCAACCCCCCCCTTTTTTTCTTTTCCTGCGGTGCTGCGAGCAAAAGAGCAGCATTATTCTGAGGAGTGTGTTCAATAGCCGTGAATGTGCTTCCGGCCTCTCAGACCACAGCGTGATACTCTCATGATGCGACCAGCTATGATGCTCTGGCTCTTTATTTTTCTTTTTTCCTCATTTCACCCCGCTTGTAACTCCGAGTACGGCTTCCTCTCGGTTTTCGTCGTCCATGCTGACTGATGAGGTGCCAGTCACACTAACGAGCAGCGAGCGATGCTGCTGCCCTTTCTTAGCTGTTGGTTTGAATTAGTGGCCATCAAAGGCGTCATATGAGGAGAGAGGTGAGGGGGGGGAACAGGTGCCTTTGGAAAATGCCACATATTGCAGACGTGGCTCTTTTCACAGGGAGCCTAATTTCTAGCGGCGCTTGTTGGTGATCAGCAGGGATGTAGAAGTCTCAGGGGGCCACGTTCGCGTCCGTGACTTCATAAGGAGAATTAATAACTGGAAGTGTGTGGGCGGATGGTAGTAGTAGAACAGGTAATCAAATCTTTGTCTTTTGTTACTTCCCTGTACAATGGCAAAGTAGTGTTTCTGAAAACAACTAAAGAGAAGCACACTGCATGCGGCCTCAAGGTCTAAGAGATTTTGTTGAGTGCATTTTCTTCTTCATTAAACATTTGCAAATCTATTTATAGGCATCCACACCTGAGACAGTTGTGGCCAGAGGCTTTGTGTTTTTGGATTGTCCAGCTGTGTCATTCTTGTGACCACCTGGATAGAATTTCTTCATATTTAACATGAACTAGTCTTGGGTCCGGCAACCAGCGATTGCCGATACATTCATGGAGGTGTGAGACACTATTTGAAGAAGTCAAACAGCATCAGATCCGTGTTTCCTATACATTGATTCAGTTGTGGTGGTTCACTACAGTGTCAACAGTGAGCGCTTTTAATGAGCTGAATTCTAAAAAAAACAAAAAAAACAAGCGACAATGGACTCAGCCATCTGACTGCAAACAGTCGATATATTCATCCAATCACCCGACCCAAGCACAGCTGTCCACTTGGAAAAAGCAGCAAGCTGATTGGATTGGGAGGTCAGAGGTCAAGGGTCAAACTTCTTTGGCCATAACTCAAGAATTATTGTGCTAATTAGGGCAAATATTCACAATAGGGCAGTGATGAGATGACATACCCAAAAAGTCAAAGGTCACCTTCATTGTGACCACAAACTATTGTCCAAAAACACTTTTTGGTGGTTATACAGTGCCGTAACCCCAAACAGGAGAGATGGATGTAAACTGTTCTGCTCTTAGACCTTTGCTGCCGTATTGCTGCATGTTGTCCTCCACTCTCAGTTGACAGGTTGAATAGTGTCAAACATCAACATGTATCATGCTGCTACTAATGATTACTTTCATTATTAAATAATCAGAAGTTTATCTCCTCAGATAATCGATTAATTGTTTAGCCTACGCAACACTGAAAATGTCCACCAGAGTTCAAGGCGATGTGTTAAGATGTAACAGATAAAGCTAGAAGCTTGAACTGGAGAATTTTCCTTCAAATAATGACAGAAAATGATTGATTGGTCAATTAACTTTTCTGTCTCCTGGCTAAATCTAGCTCTAGCCGGTTTATCTCACATAGCAGTGTTGCTTTTTTAAAAAAATCTGTATTAATTGCCTTTAGACCGTTCTCAGTTAGATCCTATATTTACATTCTTGTAAGCGTTTTGTTTGTCTGACTGTTAGATTTTTGCCTCATCTTCTACTGTCATGTGAAAAAAGGGCTAAAGACTGAGTTGAACTGTTAGGTTAGGTAGGTAGGTTGATGGGTGTTACCCCTCACGAATGTTCTTCACTCTACTGTTCACTATAAGTAACAACCAGCGAAATGACTACAACTCCAGCAAAGCATCTGGAAATTCAGAAAAGCACATCTATCTTTCAAAAGAGCAGTTCCCCTTGTGATCAGAAAACTACAGAGCCCAAACCTGAAGTCTGCACAAAATAGCTGATGCTGAAAGAATGGGGATGTGCTCTCACCTGGGCAGTGAGGTAACTTTTAATGGGCTCATTTAATTCAAGGAAGCACTTTAGATGTCATAACTGAGTGCAAATGATGCTGCAGAGTGGAACACTGGAGATCTGCAAGCTGGTCAATGCCATGAGTTTGAGTGGAGTCAGAATTCACCAAGGTTGAATTTTTTTTTTCAAAATTGTGGTCTGTAAGTGCACCAGTCCAATGAAATGATGGCCATGCAGCATACAGATGTCTCTTAAATACCTATTTTCCCTCTTTTCCCTCATGGTCCAGCGTTTACTGTCATACATAATGGTGTGAACTGCACCATATTCTGCTTCAGCCCTAATCAGTCCATATTCTTTCAGGGACATTTCTTCTTTGTAATTACAATTGCAATTTTGAGACCCTACATTTCAGTCACCCTAGCTGAGTTGTAGAGGGATGGATCGCTGCTGTGATCTTCACAGAAGTGTCTGTGATGTCCTGATTCACTCCGTAGCCAGAGAACCATACATTCTCTCTCTTTTATTCATCCTCACAGTCGACAGCAGCGCTGCCGTTCATCAGGGACAAACCTGGAGATTATAAGTCGACCTGGAGTTTGACCTGGAGAGTCCAACAAGCCGCTGTGGTTGTATCTCAGATACCAAGGACTGTGTCGTCTATTCACTGCAGTGATAACGTAATCTTTCCCACACAGTGAATAGATGTACTGTAGTGTCTTGTGTGTTCAGTTCATGTGATGCATGATGACACAGTTCTTGCTTGTTAAAGACCCCCTCTGGTGAAAATCAACTTTCAAATCTTCTTAGCATGTCCAGATGGTGTTTTTTATATGTTGGAAGACACATCAGTGCCACGGCTGAGCATTCACAGTTGTATGTATGACTGAAGTGGTGAGCTGTGGCAAAAGCAGTGCTGAAGAGTTTCATCTAAGCCATTTACAGGCATTATGAGATTATTTTCATGGGGAAAAAATCCAAATATGTAATTTTGATAGACAGAGATGAGTTTTTCAGGGTTTAATCAATATCTAGAGAGGGACTTTAATTTAGCATTTGATAGCTATGGTGAGGGATAAGCTGTGTCCGACGCTACTGACTTGACTTCCCTGCTCTCTGTTAGGGTTGACCCTTCCTTGTGGGGTTGGAATTTATATCTTTGCTTGATAACACTAGGGGGGATGAAAGCAGGAAATGGAAAAAGGTCAGACAATGACATGCAAGCAGCACCTACTAATGCTGCAGACTGCAAAAATCCCAACAATACAATTATTTAATTCATAAACCACTCTCTGTGTTTGTGTCAGAACAAGAATCAGTGTTGCATATAGAAGTTTTTTCCATGAAAATCACTTCTTGCCTCAAAATAACATCGATGTAAGGCCAGTGGTAAACTTTCTGTGTCTGCAAATATGTAACAGCCTATGTGGTGTACATTTGTGCCGACTCCTGCATGGACATCCCCATGTTGCTCAATATCTGTTTCCACGCAGCGAACAAAGCGCCTAGTGTGCATGTATAGTGCGCACTACAGAATAGTAGACTGTGCATCTTTTTTTAAAATATTTTTTTCCCTTATTTTTATTGATAGGAGAGACAGGGGGACAGGAGAGAGACACGATCAGCAAAGGGCTGTAAGCTGGCCTTGAACTCACGGCCACTGCTGGCGACCTGCGCCCACGTGGTAACACCTTAAGTCACTGAGCTATACAGCGGCCCGACTGTGCATCTTTAATATACCAGATGTCAGCGTGTGTGTCCGCAGTTCAGTACAAATAAGGCTTGACTCTACGTTGTTGCTTCCTCCCTTCCCCGCTCGCTGTAGCTCAAACACACCAGCTCACAAATGAGTCTGATCAAACACTGTAAAGCTGCTCTGTGCAACATAATTACAAATATTAGAATAATCCAGTCAAATGTGCTTGAACCGCAAAACCAATTCTATAGAAGAATAATGATACAGGAAGTTCCGCCCTGCAAGCTGACGGATTGGTTCCTTATATTTGTTACATATGAAACCTGACAGTTTGAATTTGTGTTTTAGAGACTGGCATTGGTACAATTTCAAGTAGAAAACACTCAGCCATGGTGTTGACTGTTTATTTCGCTCATGATGTGTCTTCTAGGACATAAAAAACACAATATGGACGTGTTGACAAGGTAAAAAAGTAGGAAATGCAACAACTTAACGTAATGTATCAAAAATAATGTGAGGCCCAAGTAGTGAAGTGTATGGAAGCTGTTGAACAGGTAAAGGGGACGTGAGTAGAAATGCTTGTTATTACTGACACACTGACTAGTGTGTAGGTCTGCAGCAGCTGGTGAGCCTGTCAATCCGTCTGCTTCACTCCAGCAGGTCAGACGACCCTTAATTGTGTTCAGTCCGCTTGCTGTTCTGGACTTCATCACCTGTGTCTTTCATGATTAAACACTGTGAAATTGCATTAACCTTCCGCTCACAGAAAGCCCTGCGTGTTTGGTACCATGTTATGATCAAAAACCTGAGGTAAAAACTCACGCAAACTATCAAAAACAGTATCAGGAACGTGTGGCGTCAACGCACCGAATAGGATCACATGTTTGTATGTGTCACGTGATGTTTCTGTGTTTCTCCCAGCCTGGGAAAAGTGGGATGGTTGTCAGCTCTAAATAGAACATTCTCTTTTCCGTTACATGTGTCAGATCCTTAGAATATTTATACGCAGAGAAGTCAAAAAAAGAGAGATAAAAGGAGGTAGCAGGTATGAGAGAGCAGGCTGCGTACACCCGCATGGAAAATAATTCTCACTGATTAGCCGCCTCGGTCCTTTCTATGGAGGATGTGCTTGTCTTATTCACTGCTTATAGGGATGTCCTATTTTATGTGTCAGTACAGTTGTATGGGTACTTTCAGCTGCTGCAGTTTGTAGAATGAATGTTAATATAATCAATTATGCAAATAACTCTGCAAGGCTTCATAACTCCAAACACAACTACTTGAAATTAATTAATTGTTTTTGCTTTTATTGTGTGATTTTTTGTTTGATTTTCCTTTTAAGTCAGCTCATGGTTATTTTCTTGCATCTGCAAACCAAACTTTCCATACCTCCAGCAGCGCGCCAGCTGTGCGTGAGCAACAGAAGTAAACTGAACGATGTCTATACTGTATTCCACTATCCTTCGCTCTACTGATGTGAAGCAGTTGCACACACTGTTTTCCCTTTTGACTTTTCCATTTCGTTTCTCACACACATATGTGAAACGTGTCCACACATACATACTCCTGTTCAGTACTGTCACAGTATTGGAAGGTCTAACTTCCATAAAATACCTTGAAAAATGCCAATATTCTACCATTTTCAATACAACAGGGGAAAATTGCTGCAACACTGACAGCATAAAATTTTAGATTTTTGTTAATGGATAAGACTACAACACGACAAAGGGGTTTCCAACCGTCTCGGTGGCTTTCCACCTGCCAACTTTTGAAAACCATAACCTAACACTGTTCAACTGGAGCGAATGAGACAAGTGATGAGAAGAAGACAGAGCTGTGAGTGAGTGAGAGGAGGCAGGGCTATGTGGACACTTCACCATGTGTCTGAAGAAGAAAGAGTGATTAATATTGAAAAATCGATGTTTCTGACAGCACCTCTCCCCACTGTGACATGTATAGAAATGTGTGCAAGTCCCCTATTTTGAGTTCCAAGTCCACATCTGACCACAGACATTTACATTGACATTGATGGAACCTATAAATTACTCTTTGAAGGACACAAACACTCTGCAGTGTATACTTGATTTGAACTGTTATGCTGCCAGGATGTGCCATGGGCTCATCAAAGCCAGTAGTACAGTGGTGTTTGTACATCAAGACTATTTCCTTGCGAGCTTATTGCACAGTGGAGCTAAGAAGGATTTACAGATCTACAGATTCAATCTACAGATTGAAGTTTGTTGGTTACAATTGTTCTATTAAGAGAAAATAGGAGCAACTGCAAAGTTTTTAAACCTCATCATTAAAACTTAAATAAATATTAGTTTGCAAAACAACTGAACTGATTTTTGAACAGGATACACTGTAGTTTAGGCTTTCATTGCCCCTTTGTAAAAAGAAACTAACCTGGAAGCATTAGAGCTAACATATAGAATTGCAATGATTAATCAACTAGTTTTGACAATTGATTAAACATTTTGAGTATTTTTTTAAAGAATAAAAATTCTAAATTGTTCAGTTGGAGCTTTGTAAATGTGAATATTTGTTGGTTTCTTTCCTCCTCTATGACAGTCAACTGAATGTCTTTAGATTGTGGACAAACCAAGACTTCTGAGTAGGTCATGTTGGACTTTGATCAACATTTTCACCCTTTTCTAAGCTAACCAACAATGAAAGTAATGTGTACTTGCAGCCCTACTAACATATAATATGCTCCAGTTAATGTGAATTCAGCCTACAGGCAATCCTACACTATGCTGACGATGTGATGCTGTTTGTTTCATTTGTGGTGCTTCTGCTGCTTCACTGAATTCTAAGCTAACCCTGCTTTAAGGCACTTTATGGTACAGTAAAGTTGCTGGACTGATGTAGCATGTGACATCAGTGTTTTCTGTCTATGGCATTGAATCCAAAGTGATTCCTGGCATTGTTTTACACCGCTTGGCAGTTTCTATCTGAATTAAAAAAAAAAGAACAATAACAGCCTGGCTTACTGAAAGGTCAACACGGCAGCCCCGCTGAAGTAAGACACGAAATACTGGACATGAATTGTTAAGTTTTTTTTTTCTGTGCTCAAGACTAGTCTAGTTTTTGCCATAGTTTTAACAATCATAGAATAAGACAAAAATCTATTATCTGGGTAAAAAAAAAAACCTTTATAAAATGTGTTTCAGGGAATATTTGGTTGTAGAATGATGCACAGTTATTGCATAGTTCAAGGTGAACAATGACTGAACCATACTTTTATTTTGGAGGTCTTGTGTCTTGTTTTTTATGGATATTTTTCCCCAAGGGGTATCCTCTTGAATTTAAATACTGAACCGGTTAATTATGCAGTGTTAACAAAAGAAGCGGAGTTGATTTTCATCGCTCGCTGACAGGTTTTGTTATCACACAGGTACCAGGGTGTAGTAGAGTCACACTTCCAGTAGTTGTAATTCACTGTAAAAAATGAGAAACTGGGGGAGTCGCTAACCAGCAAGGAAGTGATTCTGTTCTCGGTATCAGCAGCCTGATGTGTGATCTTCACAGTCGAGCCTGCAGGAGATGAGGAGGGAGCATGTAAAGAATCTGCGAGCAAGAGACGAGGAGTTGTCTGAACGTGTGATCTTTCTATCTGAGCCCAGAGCGAGCCCTGCACTCCAGCGCTGCGCAACTCGCAGCGCTGCATTGTGGGCTATATCTCCATCACGCAGCTCGCGGGCCTGCATCCCTGCGACGTGACCACTTGAAGGGGAAATTCTCGCTGAGCTGGCTCTCTGCCTCCCTGACGAAAGTCGGGCCTGTGCTGGTATTTTTAGATTCTTTCTCTCTTTTCATCACCGGTGCAGGAAATTTGAAAGCGAGACGGCTTGAATGTGGCGAGGTGCTGCTGTGGCATACTTCTCCAGTCGCCTCTCGTATCCCCTGTCACTGAGGCACGAGATTTGGGTTGTTTCCCGAGCTTCCTTCACCTCCCTGCTTATCGTACGCTGCATGCCTCTGCCTTATTTGGGAATTGGAGGACCTTTATACATACGTTCTAGACCTTGAGTTCCGTGACGCAACATTACTCCAGTTCCGCTGTTAAAATGCTGCCACACCGTCTGACTTTTCCCTCCGACAGGCTAAAGCATCCTATTCAGAGCTGTGCCTTCCCCTCAAATCTTCTTGTGATAGAGAGAAGTTGCACTGAATAAGCAAGACTAAGTGCGAGTTAGATTATGGTTGTGAGAACGCGAAGTGGAGGCTAAATCCTCTTTATGTAAGTATATTAGAGAGCAGTGTCCTTTGCCTTATAATAATGTGATGACTTTTTGGCCAGAGTTCCCTCCCTTCCTGTTTTTCTAACCACACACCACTTCTGTCACAGTGATACACTGCATTATGTAAAGATAACAGGATTTAATGTACAGAGCAGCCAAAGACATGCTATGATCAGTAAATATCTTTATTCCACCGTCACCGTGTGAAAAGAAGCAATATGGTGAACGTGCACCCACAGTTCTCCTACACATGTATGATCCGTAAACACAAGCGCTGCCAGAGTCATAGATATTTTCATAGATTTCATTCAGTTCATTTTGTCACATGCTTCAAAGGATGTGTGATCATTCCACGTTGGATGTGAGGTGGAATCTAGCCAAGAGAAGCGGGGGGATGGGATTGACAGCACCCTGTGCTGGTGTTTTTTATGTGGGTGATTAGCAGATGTCATTCGGTACGTACAGTAGAATGTTTGCAGGAGAGATGTGATGAATGGAAGAAGAAGGGAGCGAGATGGGGAGAAAGAGGGTGTTTGAAAATGAAGTGGAAAGCTCGCGAGGGGAAGACAAAAAGTGAAAGGGGGTCGCAACCTTGTCGGTGCTTGTGCCAGAAAGCAGCTGGAATAGACTGATGCTTCTGCCTCTCCCATCTGCCTCTCACACCCCCGCCACTCATCAGCTCCACGTGATCACGGCTCCCTCTTTTGTTTTCCTCGTCGCTTTCTTCCTCCTGTCTTTTTTTGCATGGATTTTCCTCACCGCTGACCCCCTCTTGGGCTCTGCCTGGCCTCCGGAACTCTTAGCGTGTTATCCTGCCTCATTTAATGAAGCTCAAAGTCCCTGCTGAGGATGTGACGCCAGCAGGTATTTGATGTGGACAGCACCTCCTTCTAACATAGATGCTGCTGCGTAGAAGCTACAAATTTTACTATGTGGATGTTTCACACGCATCTTAAACCCAATAGCAGTGAAAATCTGTACAGTCACAACAGTTTCATAGTGGACACACTAAAATTAGTGTTATCAATTCAGTTTTAAAGCTTGAAGCACTGAACATTAATAAAAATAACACTATGATGTCACACTGAAGCTGACCTTTGACCTTTTGGATAAATGCCATGACGTCATCATGTTATCTCATTAGACATTTGTATAAAGCTTTGATTCAATTATGGCCAAAACAGTGACTTTTGACATTTGGCCACCAAATTTTAAATAATTTATCTCTGTTTGTACCTAATTTTTGAGAAATCCCTCTAAGGCGTTCATGAGAATGGGACAAATGTACATACATATGAACAGACAACCCAAACACACAGTGCCTCAGGTTATGGCTGCAGCTTGATTAAAATGAATATCAAGCCAATGAACGTATTTTTACATATTCTGACAGACTGTATAACAATGAGGGTGGTCACATTATGAGCTACTGCTGCATTAGCTTGAACAGATTAACATTAGCCTTTGTGAGTGTTATGTGTGGAGCGTTGCTACGACAGATGCAGTCGTCACAGTCAACAGATAGCACTGTTGTTAATACGGAGCTTACAAATGAGGTCACGTTTATATAAGGTTTGATTGAGCTGTACTGTGCCTGAGTATGATATTTTAAAGTCCCTCTCCATTAATTAAACCCTCTTAAAATGACTTAATTGTAACTCTAAACCATTACTTCCTCTAGAATGTGCAGATCTGCTGCGTGTGGTCTGGCCTATCCCCAGTCAGTGCAGCTCGGGAAGACCAGCTCACCTACAACTCTGTTCAAATACTTTAACACTACTCTGCACTACACAATGACAAGTTGTAGAATTGGAGGAATTCAGCCACACGTTCAAACTTGGATTGTTTGTCACAGATGAATCCATGTTTTTGAGGCTGTCATCAGTCCACTGTAGTTTCAAGGTGGAAATGCTCAGCCTTGGTGCTAAATACACACTTTGCTCATGATGTGTCTTTTTGCATAAAACACTAGAGGGGGTCTTGAAGGAAGATTGTTTTCCACCTCTAAATTGGTTTCTCTTAGGTTAAACCACAAGAGTACCACATCTTGCCAAACCCAGCAATGCCCACATGCCCATGTAGCTGTCTTTCTTCTCCCATTCATTCCTCTTGACAGAACAATCCTTGACCTACATAAGCCAATAACTGCCTCCAGCAACAAAGGAAGGAAGTTGATGCTGGGAGAATAATTACCATCTTGATCTTGGGATGTGTGTGTGTGTGTCCCTGCAGTGTGCGTTTTCATGTCGCACGACTCCTGCACGTGGCTGTGAGCATGTCTTTGGGGCTCCTGCTGCTGTGCCGGTGCAGGTTGCTGCCCTGGGACATGAGCTAAAATACACTTCAGTGCTTCGAAAGCCCTTCACCCTGGGGGCTTCTCTCAGTAAGGGATGTCCCCTTTTTAGAGCCCTTGGAGAGCTGAAGAAACAGTGCAGTAACCCTTTAAGTGCCCAGCGCCTGTAGGACAACACACTTCCCAGGCAACGTGATACGGCTGGCAGGTTGAAAGGAGAGAGGTTTGATTCAGTGTCCTGTTTAACTTGGCCTTAAAATATCATTTACACTGGAGCTACAACTAAAGCTAACTGCAAGCTCTTCAGACTGCCAGAGCTGCTGAACGGACATCAGAGGAATGACACATCTCTCCTGATGCAGGCAGGTTTGTATCAGCTTTTTGAGTAATTGCGATAAGGTTAATAGGTATGCATGCTAGAAGCTCATTAAACCTAAATCTATCAGGTGTTCAAGGGTTAGAGTCTCATTACTCCTCTGGTAGCTTTTCAAGTTGGCCGGGTGACTAAACCAGCACACTGCGACAACACTCACGAGTCCCAGCACAACATGGCGCATCTGAACCCACTTTTCTGTGGTTTCATAATGAGGAGAAGGGCCAGAGGGCCCGGTCCTAGTGGCCTTGTTGCCAGTTTGCGTTGGCAGGAGCAGGACAGAAAGATCTAGATCAGCGATACCAGGGGAGCGCAGCAAGCAGCAAGTTCGGCCCAAGGCATTTAGCAAAGATCAAGGGCTGTTAAAAACGACAAACTGACATTGGAAACGGTTTAGAGGTGACAGGGGATGGATGGAGGATGGAGGAAAAGAAAAAAAGAGAGGGTAAATGAGAGGATAGGGAAGACGGGTGTTGCATGTCAGCAGATCGATTGCAGCTAAGGATAGAACTATATCAGGATTCTCCTTCACCTCAGCGGCAGGAATAGCTGCACTTGTGACCCCTGAGGCGAATCTGTGGATGCTATAGATTTGTTTAGGGGTCAGTCTCACAGACACAGTCTCAAGTATATCTTCAACAGGGATCTTTGGATGGGTTATTTCCATCTTGAAAAAGACTAAATTTATTCTTCTCCAACAGATAAGCGCCCCATTGACATTCATGTAACCAAAGAAACCATTGTGAGGCTGATATAGAGATCCTTTTTAAGGCGCCTGATAAGTTGGTTTCAATTTGTTCATGTTTCTGTACTGCCTTAAATATTCATGATGAAGGGAGCAGCAATGACAGTACAACCTAAGAAAAAATATCCTCAGGTACTATTTGTTGAGACTTTCATGTGGAAAAATTCATCTTGTCTGTACCAGAACCCTGTGGATGTGGTTTGAACAGATTCCAATGTTACTTAACTCTGATTGGTGCACTGTAGCATGAGGCATTGCATATTTTAAATGAACCCCACCCAGTTTGAACAGCAGAAAGGAAAGAAAAGGAACGCAAAACTACATATTGTTCATACGGTAGAAGAAGCTGACTGAGACATGGTTTGTGCCCCTCAGTGGTTGTTGAATCAGAGGCTTTTACTAAAAACTGCAATACCATTTTACAGAAATAATCATGATGCTTGTAGGACTAACTCTTTTGCAGACAAGTGGTTGCTAATCTGTTAGAGTGTTGTACTGGACTGAATGAACAACCAGGATTTATGAACAGTTGAACAGTGATGCAGACTTGAAAAGATATATAGTGCTGGTAAAGGCTTTGAACGTACCTTAATAACTTCCTTTTCTGACTCAGCAAAGTGATTCAGAAGTTCCACCTCTACCTCATGTGCAGTAATGTGCTTGCACATATCACTGGGGAGAAGTGCTCCAATAATCTGCCTATAATCCACAGGATTACCCCGATAGCTGCATGGCTGCTGTACTTTAGCATGTTAGCATGGGACTGAGCACTGAAGGACTGGTGAGCGCTCGGGCTTATTGGTAATTAGGAGACATGTTTGACAGCCTTGATTTTTACAACGATGGCATAATGTGACCACACTATTTCTTTAGGAAAGTATGAACATGACTTAAAAGGTTATGAAAGGTTTGCTGCTGGTTTGAAAGCCAATGTTAGCGGCAGGTGTTAGTCACAAAGAGCCGTCCTCTTTTTTTTAAAGGGGGATCTTCACATTAGTGCAAATTGTATCAGAGCACATGTGACAATTGTGCTGCTTCCTGACAGTGAGTATCGTCTTAAAATACATCGATGTGCATAGCTCAGCTGCTGAGGTCAAGTTCTCTCCAAGAGGAAGACGAACAAACTTGTGGCTGAATCCCCCCCATGGGAGCGTGACTGCTGCAGATATAATAGGCTGTCTGAGCAGAGGGCCACGATTCGGCCTGTCAGCAGTCAAGCCTCCTGTCTGCAGCTTGCACACTGTGCAGCAGACACTATGGATTTTCATATATTATTATGCTCAGGCCCTGCGCTAGAATTACACCCTCGCTAAAGGTCAAAACGCTGCACGGAGCAGATACTGAGACGAAAACAAACGGAGGGAAGAGAGGAGAGGAAGGAAGAGGAAAAAGTGGGGCATTAATTATCCATCAGCGTTCCGCTCGTGTTGTTTAATCTCTTCTTTTACAGCTCTCCTTTTGCTTTCCCTTTCTTCTCCTTCTCTTAATCGTGGTTTCGAAGTGAAACCCAGCCTTACAAACACCCATATTGTCTATTAGCCTCGCATATGGTGTAACCACCAAGAGGAACCGCTCGACTCCCTTTGATGCACCAACTGTGCAGACACTCTGCTCGCCGTCTCCTCGAACCTGGCCCTTCCCACACACAAACACATGGCGCGCTACAGTCGGCCGGCAAGCTAGAACACCCCCTCCTGCTGCGAATGTACGGACAGATGCAGAGCTGACCTGAGCCGTATGCCGGGCGAAACACAGGCCTTCGTCCAAAGCAACAGCTCCGAGCGATCACAGCACTCGCCTTGTTCTCCTGCCTCCATCGAAACATGTTTGGAGTGACTTATAAACCTGCTGCGTCTTAGCCATTAGCCGAAATAAACCAAAAACAGCAAGGTTGTAATGTCAGCCCACGCTTTTCCGTTTGCGAATACTCACCTTGCTCTCACTGTTCACTTAAGTCATCTGCATGCATGAAACTGCCGGAGTAAAGAGTGGGAAGTGCATTAAAAGGTAGTTTCTGCTGTGGTTTGTATCCAAAGTGAGCACAAAAACTGTGGAGCTGGAGCACAATCTTGAATTTATATTGCTTTTCTTTTTTAAACACGAGTTCACAGTGTGCACTTCCTATTATTGCATGCAAATGTTCAGTATGATTTAGCATTTATATGCAACAATGTCTCTTACATGTGGAGAGTTGAGCAGCTACAAGATTGAACTGGCTGATAAATGCGTGCTGGAGAATTTTGTGTTGCCGACTGTGAAGATGAGCTTCCCAGTGTAAATATTTCATAAGGACCTGCTGCGAGGAGGCTTTCCGCAAGTCCTGCTTCGTGAAAAATATTATATAAATATTATATAAATGAATATCTTCTCTTTCCCGGTGGTAACGACTGGCTCGTATCCACCCTGCAAGGAGAGAGTAAAGCATGTGTGTGCGTTCAGCCCCGTATGCTGACATATTTGGCAACGTGCATGGTTGTTTTTTTTCCGTTGTGATTAAATTTTAAAATTGACTGCATCATTCTGGAGAAAGTTTTGTGCTTTGGATGATTGGAAGGCAGTGGTAGTGCTTCAGGAGCTGTGATCTGAGGCTTAGGATGCTTCATGCAAGACAGGCACATGGCTCCGTGTTGAACAGGGACGGTCTCCGTTGCGGGAAAATGAAATCACTGCCTGGTGCCAAGAAAGCTCTTATCACTGACCGCCCCTGTTTTCCACTGACTTGTGGGAATAGGTTTACCTCCATGATTCGAAGGCCCCTAAATAGTCCAATATTTCCTCGCAGAGAATTGATCCGTATTTGCTTGCTGAGGACCCGGAGAAATGGATATGTTGGGGCTGCTTGAAGTCTTCAGCGGTGTAATGGAGATTTTTTTTGCTCTTACTGGTAGGAGGACATCATTTCTTGTCTTTGTGACCCAGATGGAAATAGCATTGCCCTTCAATGGTTGCGTTATAAATGAGGTCAGCCTCCTCGCGGATGGAGGTATGAGTTCCTGAAAAGAGGTCTACTGCTTTTTTGTTCTGCGGGGGGGAGGGGCATGGTAGAGGTGGAGGGTGGCTGCTGCTTGAGGGACCGATTTCATTCCGTTCTTTATTTTCATTTATAAGATTTACGACCATAAACCAAACTCCAAAAAGTGTATTTCGACAGGAAGGTAACGTTGTATGTATTTATTGGAGAGCTGCACTGAAATAGCACTATGATGCTTTTCTGTGATATACTATATACTGCAATGTGAAAGGAAATGGAATCATCACCAAATTACTTGAATAACTATCTTGCAAGAATGAATCGCTCCAGAGCGGTAAAGGATTTTTTTAAAACCGAAAAAGTACTATTTACTGTGATAGCAAAGAAGACAAAGGCATCTGGAATAGCTTTTTTTCAGATCTAGCTTTTTACGCATCATTCAGAGCGTTGTGGTGCTAAATTAAATGGTCAGACAAATTAGTTTGTTGCCTCCTATAGTGGCAACAACTGCATGACACTGCTGACCAAGTACCTGCTCTCAGTCAACATCACCTTTTTCATAGCAGGAATATTTTCTGTATAATGGATGTTGCATCTCTGTTTGCAACCACATGATCTTTCTCTATGTTTTTCTCCTGTTTCTCAATCATTTGCTGTGCACATGTGACGCCTGCAGGTCAACAAACTTAGTGTCTCATGAAGACAGTTTAAAAGAAAACAGCGTATCCCGGGAATACGAAGAAGTAATAGGAATGAAAAATGAGAGCTTTCCTTTGCAACAAAAGTTGTAGCAAGACTTGTTGGGGTTAATATGCCTCAGCTCATATTGTACTTCCTGTGATGTGACTATTCCACTCATACAGACATGGCAACATTGATGCTGAAACACCATATTGTGCAGCCGTAATTAACTGCATGGACTATTTTTATGTAAGCCAAAGCGAATCCTCTTCATATTCTCAAATGAAGTGCATTTGTCTATCAGCAAGACGACACAAAAACTACCGAGCCAATTTTCATGAAAGTTGCTGATGTGCGGATCCAGATCACTTTCTTTAAAACTGCGAGCTAAGGCACTGGTCTCGGCAAAGGCCTGCACTCTCCGAGTGCTCTTGTGCTTTCCCCTTTTCCCCAAATGCTGGTTGCTAATTTTGAGAAGTAGGCAAGAAATGCACAGTGATAAATGGCAATGCTGAAGCCACTGACAGATAAAGTGAAAAACATTGATCACCTCATTGCAAACCACTGTTCTGCTGGTAATAAATGTAACTGTGACACATACCACCCACCTAAACATTGTTGCACACAACTCTGGCACACTGCAAAAATGCCTTAGAGACAGCTAAAAGAAGCCAAGGTGTTGACCTCACCTCCAGACTCCCCTGATCCCAGCTGATCAAGCATCCATGGAATCCATGGAGGCCCCACCCTGCATCCAACAGCACCTAAGTTATCGCTGCAGTAGTGGCACAAGCAGGACCTACTGTTACTATGTTAGACGATATTAGTGGTTTTAATATTGTGGCTGATGGGTGTACATAATGATTAGTCAGTTAGCTGATCTGCAATTATTTTGATAATCAGTTATTTAGGTAATTTTTCAAGTGAAATATGTGTAATATTTGATGGCTCCAAGTTGTCAAAAGAGAGATTTGCTTCACTTTTACTTTTGCATGATACTTGACAGAATATCACTGGCATCCTCTTAGGCTTTGCAGTGTTTTCACTGAATGGAAAATATCACTAGTTGAACCCTTGATGTACTTCAGACTAACCTGTTGAGCAATTTTCCTCTTGGTGCACTCAGAATAAGTGTGTATTCAGTAGTCAACATGTCCCCATTTAGAGAATGCATATTCAGACAAACAGGAAGACTAAATCCTTCAGCGGTTCTCTGAATTTGATTATGATAATCTCCGGAGTATGATTTTCTTTTTCCATTAGTAGTTATCTCACCAGGGTTCCATCATAAAAAAAAGAGTCCTCACTTACTCCCATGTCTGCCCTTCTGTCATCTGTCAGTCTGTCTCTCATCCTCTTTCCCTGAACTTAGCACCACAGAGACCTTTTAAGCCGCCTGCACTTATATGTTACTTCATCAGTTTCTCCTCTTTTCTCACCCTTTTAGTCAATTTAAATGAAAGAGGGAAGATTTTAGATCATACCTTACAGCAGTGTGTGTGCAGCCCCGTGTGATTACTTGTGCATGTGTGTGTGTGTGCTCCCTCTTTGACAGCGACTTATTATCAGGATTTGGACATGCTCTGAAAACTCTCTGTGCAGCAGGAGAGAGCTCCACACTGAGGACCAGTCCTCATTCTTATTTTTAACCGCTCCATTAATGTCTTTTCTTTCAATAACTCTCTGTGTCTTCATCCCTTCCTCTCCCCTCTGCTTCCCTGTGCCTATTTTTTCTCACCGACTATTAAGGTGGAAAGACATGAATTTTAAGACTTGATGAGCTGATTCCTGTTGATCAGCAGCCTCTGTCACAGAGGCAGGGGCGGAAAGGGCACAATATGGAGCACAAAGGGGAAAGTAGTCTTAAAGGACCATGTTCAGATCCATTATTTATGTCTTGAAGATCACTAAAAAAGAAAGAATATCTGACTTACATTCATCAGATAACCAGAATCTACTTCGAGATTAATATTAGCATGACTTGGGTATGGGTATATTCACCCAAGCAGATTGACATATTCATTTTTGGCCCTCCTCAGTTATTCTGTTTTAGCCCGTTATGAATTCCCTGCAGAATATTTTCAAAGTTTTTAAAATGAAGTTAAAAATTCCTTTCCCTTGTGGGTCCCTTCAGGGATGCTGCCAAAAAGATTTGCATTCATGAATGACTTCTCCCTTTGGACGATGTACCAGAAAGAATTTCTGTTGCGTTACTGGAGCCTGCCTGTGATGAAAGTGAATTTCAGCTGCAGGAAAAGGGTGGGATAGGCAGAGAGAGGCTTTTTTTTCCAAGTGAAAAAGCGCAGTTTCAAGAATCAGACTTGCTTATACCTCAAATGAGAATTTATTGTACAAAATGACTCCCAGATGGTAGATATGAGGTGAAAGAGGCGACTAGACGATGAGGCAGCAGTTGTGGATCATTACTCCATGGGTTGACTGACAAGAAAGAACTTTTTTTTAACATGTATGCCTCCAAAATGCTGAGTTCCAATTGTTAGTGATTAATCATTGTTCGCTTATTTGCCGTTAATGATTTGCCGTTAATAAAATGTATTAGCTGTAGTACCTGGTTGCTCCACCAGGTGGGGTCACACATTGTTTTGCACTATAGCGACCCAAGGAGGCAGTCAATAGGACTACAGGCTGTTCTTTGTTGGCAAACAGAGAGCATTGTGGGAGTTGAGCCAAAAAAGTGCCACCATGACAAAGTCTTCTGTGACGCCTAATGCCTACTGGCATGAGCTGTCCATTTATAGGTGAGCTGAAGTATGCTTAGACATTGCGGTCTTGTAGACGTTGATAGTAACTGTCTTAGACAAACAAAGATGTCCTTTTACTTTCTTGTGTTATCGATTAATCAATTATTGATTGATAAGGTTGCTGATTATTAGATAAAAAATGTGTTCAAAGTTTGCATTCCTAGTTCCAACTCATCATATCTAAATATTTATGGGTTCATCATAGTTGTTAAAGAAAGTAAAGTGAATATGTTTGGGCTTTGGACAAGACGATGCAATATGATGTGATAGTTCATAGATACGTAGAAGTGAACATCATCGGCATGACAGATAATAATATCAAAGTACCCACTTTTCCCTGAATGTACCAACAATTTTTCAAAACCGTCACTTGTAGAGACTTAAATGCCTCATTTGTCTCGTCGCCATATTGTCACCTACACAATACACGAGCACAGCTATCGTCAAAAGTGACAAGAAAGGAGAGAAATAAATCTGACTCCAAATCTTCAGTGAGAATAATCCGAGACAGACAAGTTAGACAATGCAGCGCTATCGCTTCCCGCCAGTGTGGCAGAGAGAAACAGCAGGTCACCAGGAGGGAAGCTAGACGAGAAGAAAAGCAAATTGCTGGGCAGAAATAATAGAAAATTGCACGCGAGATAAAAACATGACGAGCAGGACGTGAACAAAAAGAAAGAAAGGGAATGTGGGGGAATATATAAGCTGCCCGGCGTCTCAGGTGGCCTCTCAGATTGCAGCTCTTTGAGAAGAGGGTAGCGGGAGACGGTGGGCTGAAAACACTCGAGTGAAGAAGAAAAAAAAAATCAATGACGCCTGTCAGTTTTTTTGATCTGTCGCTTTTTTCATATGACTCCAGCTCTCGGTGCTTTATTCTAGTGCCGCGTCCCTCTCCAACAACCCTCCCCTCCGTTGTCCATCTTTACTTCTCTCCAGTCCTCTCGCTTTCTCTCCTCTCCCTCTCCATCCCTCTTCCTCCCTAATGACTGAGCTGCTGGCAGGCGATATGAAGGCGGCATTTTCTCGTCTTATAAGCACATTAAACAGTCGAGAAAGAGACCAGCTCTCTGAAATGTTAAATTAGACTTTGGATTTATCTCCTCCTGAACTCTCTGGCTTTTTCACATTCCTCCTGCCTCTTTTTTTTTTCCATTTTCATCTTTCTGTCTTTTCTTCAGCACTCTCTTTCTCCAATTTATTGCAGCCAAAGTTGGGCAGATGTACTGTAACAGGTCTTTTATTAAAAACCTGATATTGGCCGGCCATTCTCATCCACTTCTTTGATAATGGCAGCACCTCCCTGACCACAGTTAGTCAATATGCTTTTAATATTTTTTATTTCACATGGCCACCAGGAGAAATCATTTCAGCCCGGTGTGGGAGGGTTTTACAGAGCGGCCTGTAAAAACTGCAATGAAACCTGCGTCAATCCTCCTTAAGGAGCAGCTTACACAATTCAAATAACTAAATTACTTTTAGTGTGCACTGATGTGCTATAAGGTTCTTCTGAAGGGTTTCTGTGCAATAAAAATGGCCCTATAAAAAAATCCAATCATAACGTTGGTGCAAAATGTCAGCTACTGGCGGCCGGAATGAAAAAGAATATCAGAATCAGTTTTATCATGAAGTTTTACCATGTAGATCCAGAGCTCAAGTTTGCCCATCTCGCCTTTTGTTATTACATTCAGACCCTAAGCAGCTGTTTCGTCAAAGATACACCCCAGTGACTGGTCAAAAATTCTACTTTAACAAAGCAGCAGTTTCAGTTTTTAAGTCCTTAATTTCTTTAGGATGAATATATATATACACACACATATATATATATATATATATATATATAAATATATATATATAAATAGTGATCGGACGCAATTAATTGCAATTAATTGCATTTTATCACATAGCAATATTTGACACTATATGCAAAGTTTTTCAATTCTAATACATTTTGGTTGATGACTGAATCAATGAGTAGACTTATAAGTGAACTTAAACAACAAGCATGATCATTTCTCATCTATATTTATCTGTATTTTTCATCTGTCTACTACATTCACTGATTAGTACAAACTCAAAGTACAATTACAGTCATTATATTTAACATTTTAAGACTTTTTGTAAACTGAAGCACTTGAAAACATATTTCAAGTACATTCCAGGGAACCCTGACCACTAAAAATGGTAAAGAAAGCATCTTTAGCAAAGTAAACGGACCAACAGATTAATAAAAAATGCCATTTCTACCATCCAAAATGATAACCAACAAAACAAAAACAGTTGAAATATTGGCTATAACAGTTTAGTGCTTTTTAACAACAAACCCATTGGCCTTGGCTGCCGTTTAGCTCACTGAGTTAAGGTGATACCACATGGGCTCAGTTCATTTAGCAGCGGCTATGATTTCAAGTCTGGCTCAAAACCCTTTGCTGCACGTCACTCTCATGTCCTCCCCACTTTCTTTCACTATCTAATAAAAAACAGAAAAACTCTCTCCCCACAAAAATAATATATATATATTTTTTAAAACCATTGGCCTCCAAGGATATTTGTTTCTCTTTGAGCCAGTTACTGAGACAAACTTTTACGTTTTCAGAGCTCTATTTGGTCGTTGTGGTGGCATCTGGATAATAATTTTGAGATCTGAATATTTGTGCAGCCGCACAGAAATTGCTATTCAGAGCTATGAACATAATTCCTATGAATTCTGTGCATTCTGTGCATCTTCTTCGCGGCTGACAAACAAACTTTAGCTGTATTACCAGCACCTACTGGGCTGGAATGTTTGCATCAGTGTTACCAGTGTGCCAGAAATGAGGGAACTGAGAAAGACTTGATTAAATGCGTTATTTTTTTAACGTGTTATTTTTTCTGTAATTAATTAATTGAAATAAATTCCCAGCCCTAATCTAAAATAAAAATTATAACCATCTATTCAGTTTTTTTTGTTACTATTTGTGACTTAAATATAATAAATACATGGATGAACAGTCAGAGTTGTATCCAATAATCCTTTAAGTCTGTATAGAGCAGTAATAAAGTGTGTGTGTGTGAGTTTGAAGATAAGAGCCGGAGACAGTCCCTTCAGTTGAATCCACCAGTAACAGTGGATTATCCCAGTAAAGCTGAAATGTGTAAAAAAAAAAAAAAAAAAAAATCACTGCAGTTGCAGATGTTACTGGTGATCTTAGCTCTCCATCATTGTGACACTTACCAAGATCAGTTTACCTTTTATTCATCTAATCATTATCAGGAAGTTCAAATAAGGAGGATAAGCTGTTCTGCAAATTCTGATGTCGGGGTCAGATGTGTTTGCTAGACGGAGGCATACCTAGCCAGCAGATTGTAGGCTGCGGTAGGTGTGTAGTAACTTGCTATCAAACAGGAGAACTACTGATGCTAATGCGCTCAAGTTCATATGATGCTATAGTGTTGGGAGGGAAGGTCATGCAAAGTGTGTCATTGTGTCACTGAGCCATGACGAAAATGATGAAACCGTCCAACTCCACAATTCATTACTCATTGCATTTCTTACCTTCCTTTACACCTACGTCATGTATTTAACACCAAAAGATTTAGAACGAACAAAACTTGATTGTTTAGCAAGCAGCCAGTTTGTGTCGTGTCAGTTGGCTACATGAGCAAGACAGCTTTGCTACCGGGGCTCAGATGGATCCTCTTTCAGTAAAGGCTAGTCCCCTTCCAAAGCCTTCAGCTCTTGTACTAAGCTAAGGCATCTTGGACCAGTGTGTTTCCTGAACATGCAGAGACAAAATCAGTATCAACACCAAACCTACTTCCAAATTGTCAGAGAAATCAGGTATTATACTGATCAGTAAATTGCTGATTTTTACATCGACAGTTCTTACTCTACCTAGTGAGAAAAGGAATCTAATAACATATTACAGCAACACTGGTTCTGGGTGTCATCTCTTGAAATCAGGGAAGTACCATCACATCTTGTCAAAACTATTGGTGTTGTGAAATTACCTTTTGGGTTTTTGAAGGATTGTCACCAATGCATGTTTTAGAAAAGAGGTTCCTGGCAGTTGTAGATACTCCACCAGGCCTTCACCTCTCTGAATGGCTTTCTACCACCTAATAACACCTTTTCTCTTTGGTAGCACCTCTTGTCCTTGGGTTTAATTTCTCTCACCTCAGCTCCCTTGCTTTCTATGATTGTTCTGTCTTTCCTTCTTCCTCTTATAAAGATCTCAAAGAAGGGGAGACTTATGACAGGACTGGTAAGCAGTTGGCTCTGAGGCTGCATGCTTTATGGCTCAGGATGGTGGATGAATGATAAAGAGACAGTTTGGGTTTGGGTGTTTGGTGGCCATGTTAAAGCAACTGTTACTGGTGAGGACAGAAGGATTTTTATGATGCTGTGATTCTCAGACCAGCTGGGTGACACACATAGAGCTTTAACGAGTCACAGCCGGTTTTAAGAAAGAAAAATCTGGGGGAGAAGAGGGAGAGAGTAGAGTGTAATGAAGAGGTCAGCATATTAGAATAGGATTCGCTGTGCGGACGTTGCTAGTAGAGACTACTGGCAGGACACCTGACACTCTGTCCCTTTCTGTGATTTGGTGTTTTGGTCTTTGTCTAACCTGTAGTGGGCTGCTAGAGGGGGAATCTGTGGATGTAATGATCAACCTTCCGTAGCACCAATTCAAAGCATGTACCACCTCAAAGCACCTCACATCGTTAGTTGAAGACCTTTCAAAAATTAAAGAGAGACACCAAACAAAATCAAACAATTCCCTGTAAGTAAACTTGGCAAATGCCAAACTTTGGCAATAGTGGAAAAACCTACCCTTGAACATGAAAAAACCTCTGACAGAACTATGCTCAAGAAAAGTGGCCGTCTGCCTCGACCTGTTGGGGTGAGGGTAAAGAGGAGAGAGAATTATATGAGAGAAAGCATTTGAGAGAAACACATCAGGGCTTAATAACCATATGTGCTCCATATAACTTGCTCTAAAATATGATTAAATATGCCCCATAGTAATAGTAGCACATATTTAAGAGGCAGAAGAGACACCAGTAACTATATTAAAACCTCCTGCCTAATATTGTGGAGGTCCCCCTGTTGGACCATTGACATGGGACCTCTGGGCTGTCCAGTGGGTTGTTGGGTGAAACCTCCATGGATCAAGCTTGCTCCAATTCATCCTGTGGATGTTCAAACAGATTGAGATCTGGGAAGTCTGGAGGATGGGTCAACGCCCTGTGCTCTTTGTTGTGGACCTCAAGCCAGTCTTGAGCAGTTTTTAAAGTGTATCAGGGCACAGTGTCCTTGATCTGCTGGGGTAGCTGCTGTGATTGGGGAGTGCCATTGCTAGGATATGTGCACTTGACCTGGAACAATGTTTGGGCGACGTGCATCAAAGTAATATCCACATGAATGTCAACTCCAGTGGCATTTCCAGAAGAACATTGTGTTGTGACAAGATGATTAATGGTAGATAGTTCACCTGTCAGTGGTTTTAATGTCTTGCCTTATCAGTATAAAGTTCTCATAAAGTAACTATAGTTGCTCAGAAAAGATCACCTAGGCTATGGTGGGATCTAGTAATGGATATAGCCTCAAAAGCTAAGTCAGAGTGCTCTAACAGTGTTTTTACCAGTGCAGAACCTGTTTGGTTCTAGTTACCAAACCTAAACTTAAAGCTGTTTAGAGCCTTTCTACCAACAGCAAGTAGAGCTGCTCTCATTTGGAACCAGAAAACACCAAAACTTAAGATCAGAACCATAACCTCATCAGTGATTAGATCTCATCAGCAGCCCTGTCTTTGTTTCCGGTGGAAAGATTAATAACACTTTGTTTTATTTACTTCTGCGACAAGCCAATTAAATCAAAGGTTCGCTGTGCGCGTCTGTCATCAGGAAGCATTACTTGCTGTAATTAGAGACTTTGTGTCTCCAATTAAATCTTGTCCTCTCTTTCAAGCTTTTCTTCCTTTACACTCCGCATCCCATCAACCCACATGTCCACACACACACACACTCACCCACTCTCATAAATGTACAGACTGTTTGTTTTGCGGCTGCGCTGTCCAAATGACAACTGGACACCGTGGGAGGCAATTATTAATTTCTACAGGTACTAAATGTGTGTGTATGATGGGTGTGTGCTTTCCAAACACTCATCTAAGGCACAGCGGTGCTCTCAGTCTGTTCTCAGCCTGCCCAGCGAAACACAAATTACTGGTTTATGGCGAGTACATACTGATTTCATATATAGCTTTAGCACTGCAGATGCCACTCAACTGCTCCTTGAGGAGAAATGGATTTGTGTCTGTCTTTGTTAATAGATTGTGCGTGGTGCTGAAGATGGACTGAGTGGTGCTGGGTGGCTCTGGTGTTTGCACAGAGGAAAAGAAACAAATTGTGCTGAAAACAGGATCAGTTAAAGTAGCTCTCAGGTTGTTGGCTTTATCTTACTTTTCAAACCGTGGATCTTAAACGTGTATCTGGTGTCAAGATATTAGAAAGCATTGTTTTTAGATATGTAATAATGTGAGTTTTGTCATAAAAATTGCATAGGAAGCTATGGTGACAATGTTGTGTCACTGCTACAGTATCTAAAATCAGACTCAATGATACAGAAGTGTGTCCATTTGGCCTGTTGTCTCAGTAGCGTCATAGCGCTGCAGCTGATTACAGGTTTAGTGCTGAATAATATATACTGTGATGGATGGGTTTGCCATGATTGATGAGAACAGCTCTGAAAAAAATATATACCTGAGGCTTTTTTTGGCCTTCATGAATCAGATCATTTCAAAGCAGAACTAGAGCATGAAAATCCCACAGCCAAGTGATATAGGATAAAACAGAATATAATATCTTTATTTTCCTTTTATATACACAATGGAATTAAATGTGGAAGTTCCTGACTTGATGGTTTAAACAATAAACAAGATAAAACACTATGATAAAATAACAATTACGCACATGTAGTACGACCAAGTCTGGCAGTGTAAATAGTGCAACATCTCAGATGGTCAATTAAGTAAGAGCATTTTCAGTATGTACATTATATAACAGTATAAACAGTGTTATGTTGGACACGGCATTCTGTATTTCCTCAAATAAAAACTCAATTAAAGGTCTCCAATAATGGTCTAAGGTGTTATTGATACAACAAATACAGTACAGGCTGTGGTGAAGTCCACATGATGTGCATGCCAGTTAAACACCACGTACCTTTCTACTGCTTTAATTGAATAAATTCAACAATATAATTCTGCTATTCTCAACACTTCTGGATTACTCATCCACAGTATTATTGTCCTATTTCAGTCTCTGTGGGTGTATGTGTGTTAATGCCAACTGTCGTCGTTTAATCCCATCTGGCTGCTGTTGCATATGGTATGCCTGCAAATGTTTCACAATAAAAGCCCATGAAGGGTTTCTGTCCGCTGGAGCACCAGAGGGCTTTAAATATGAAATGACTGCAGGGAGTGTTGAGTTTGTAATAACACTGTGATGCACATGGGCGCACTGAAACAAGGCTTTGTACTAAAATATGATCAATTATGCTCATTTAAAAAAAGAATTAAAAATAAAGCCCCTTATCTCAAGTGCCTCAGTTCTTTCTCTCATAAACACAAACCTGGGAAGCCAGAATACCTTACAATACACACACTACTGGAAAACATTGGCCTTCAGCTGCCTCTAAAATGGCTTCCAAAAGATGATGCTTTCGAAGTTTGTTCAGAATCAGAGCCACTTCAGCTGAAAACTCCCACAAAAAAAGCTGGAGATGCCACATCTGTCCTTGTGCTCGGCCACAGACAGCAAAGTGGTGCACTTTGTACAAAACACCAGGATGCAGTAACCACAAGCAAGTAGGCTGTCTGCAACAAAAGGCAGACTGCAAGAAAAACATTGCTCTACACTGAGTGACTGAAAGATATTTTCTGTTGTTTGTTGTTGATGATATTATTAACTAAAAAGGTTAGAAAGTTTGTGATTTATATAAATATGTACATTGACTTTACAGCTTTACAGAGGTGCTGCATTGCTAGTGAGCTAAGGCATGTAGAAGGTTTTAAAAAAATTACACATGCACACTAAGTATTTATACACTGATCAGCCACAACATCATGACCACTGACCAGTGAAGTGAATAACATTGATCATATTGGTACTATGTGGTGTTCTGATGGAAAACCCTGGATTTTAACATCCATGTTGATGAGACTTAGACACCTAAATAAACATTGTCCCACAACAAACACACTCCCTCATGCAAATGGAAATCCCAAATGTCACTGGAGGAAAATGCACCCCACCACATGGAAAAAACGTCAAACAATCAGGAACATGTTGAGGAACATGACAATGGTCCAACATGTTGATGTGACCTCCAAACTTCCTACACCCCATTGGGATCAAGCATCAACAGGATGCAGTGGAACAAGTTGGATTGACAGAGGCCCCACTGCACAAGCCAGAGTACCCAAAGGATCCAGTGCCAACATCCTGGTTCCAGACCCCATAGGACACCCTGAGAGGTCCTCTTGTCCATGCCCAATGGTTCAGAGCATTTTTGAGCACGTAAAGGGGACCAACACAATATTAGGCAGGTGGTCATAATGTTATGCCTGATTGGTGTATGTATGTATGTTGGGTACTGTGCAAAAAAAGGAAAGAAAGAATACTTTGATGAATTTATTTTTTTCAAGTAAGTGATGAATCTGACTGTATGTTTAGACTCAATGCTGGAGAATTAATTAATGGTGATATGATGATGGTACATAATGGATAAGCATCTAAGCATGCACCATAAGTGAGATGTGTGCTGTCAGATTATTACAACAGAAGGGTCTGGCTCTTTCCTCTGTTAAGTAACTCCAATAAATCATGTGTGGGACGCAGTGTGAATATGAGCTGCACTTCTATGCCAGGTGGCAAATGGCCTCTCTATTACCTCCTAATCCTCCATGTGTGCACGTTTCACCGGTCCCCAAACAGAAAGGAGGGAATCATAATTGATGGCTGCAGCTCTCCCTTCGGTAGCCTGGGAATTGACTGCAAGCGTCCCTGTTCATGTACAAGCATTTACTCTAATGCCTTCAGGATGAGGGACTTAATACGACTCTGATTTTATTAGCTGAGCAAAGGGACGGTCGGACTTGTGGGTTTTGTTTTTTGTGTTGGTGAAGCTCTCGCCAGGCAGCGACAAACACCTGCAACGCCCACGCCGGCCACCTCATATGCATCACGCTTGCTCTTTGACTCTCTCAAGTTCATGTAAGCACAAACAGGCCCGCGCTTGCTCTCACTTTCTCCGCACACATGCACGCAAAGGTGTCGGTGTAATTACCCAGCACCACGGAGCGGAGACTGGAGGTCAGTGAGGTCGGACAGTCTCGTCGGAGGTGTTCGGGCCCCACTGATACTGTAATTTTAATCACCATTCACGCACAAACGGAGGCAAACACTTTGATGGCGGAGCACAGGCTAATTAGCTGTCTAGAACTGGGAGGCAAAGTTAACAAGCCTGAGTTTGTTGCACTTTTTTTTTACTCAAAGCTATTACAGTCTGCAGAGGGAACAAGCAGTATGTGCACCATATAATCTCCCAGAAATATCTGTTACAATCCATTAATTATTCCATAAAAGTGTCATTCTGAATACCAGTTACATCATTTTTAATGAATAATTTAAATTTGATCAAAAGGCGTGAAAGCCAACTCTGATTTTTCGCTTTAATTTAAAACTTAAGGCAACTTTAAGTTATGAAATGTGAACTTTTAATTGCTTTTTAAAAACCATATCGATAATCTTTAAACAAATATTGCAATTGATTATCCCCTGACAGTTAAAAATACCTTAATGACATCATTATTTTAGATGTAAATAAACGGAATTTTATGGTTTAAAAAAACAAACAAGTATTCCATGTATTAACGGTTTAATTGCGGCAGTTGAATCACTGAAATCGCATTTTGTCCGGCAGGTCGAGCTCAGTTGGAGATTAGGTGATCCAAACGCACAAACACACGCAGCTGATTTGACACACAAACACACAGCTGGCCAGATAAACCCATAAAATGTGATCAGTGGGCTAGCGCTTGACGTCACCGGGGTGCGTTCAGGATTATTTGATGTTTTTGCGACTGTGATGCAGCAGTTGACAGGCTTGCATAACATGGCGTGTCAAGGGGACTGGGACACGATGCTGTGACAGGGCTCAGTTTGATTTCATCAGAATGTGCAGAAAGTCAGAGTGTGATTGCATAAAGCCATATTGTCAGTTTGTCTGTCTTATAGGGAAGAGTTTCATGTTACAGTTGTGTGCTTGATGATTTGATTTACACAAACTCAGTTTCTGTGTAAAGCAGCAGGCTTGTAATAGATAAAACTTTCATTCTTCTTCTAGGTTCCACTGTAGCTCACAGTCACCTCTAACTACTGTTGCACAGGGAATCCTCCATCCTAATCCCTCATAGTGTTTTTTCTCATCTGCTGCCGAGTGGCTCCGGTGACGCTGCGCTGTTTGCTGACCAACTGCATTTCACTTTTCATCCGTCACCAGAGTTCGCCCTCCTCTGCTTAATTGTTGCTGACCTCCTGCTTCCTTATCTCTGACTGACAGGTGTGGAAAGCGGCCTGGCTAGTGCTATAGTCGCTCTTGTTGTCAAGGAAACCCAGAGTCCTGTCCCGTTGCCATGGGGAAACAGAACAGCAAGCTGCGGCCAGAGATGCTGCAGGACCTCCGGGAGAATACAGAGTTCTCCGACCACGAGCTGCAGGAGTGGTACAAGGTACACGGCAAATACAAACATCCATAACAACATTCACAAGTCGTGGTAATCGTACCGTAAAGTGACATTTTTCAAGTTCTGTACTTTATACTACATTATTATTATACTCTGCTACACTTCTAAGAGGACTACTAGTTATTTTCACTTTGCAGATTCATAGCTTACCTGCACCACGTGTGACTGAACAGACCAGTAATTTATAATGTAGTTTTAAATAGATCCACCATCACCTCTGCCAACTCCAACACTAAAATACTACTTTACACACAAGCACTAGCAACCCAACACTCAACACTGAGTGGTACCATTTTAGCACAAGTATTTATACTTTTTCTATGTAGGTGCCTTTCACTGATAATACTTCTATAGTGCTTGAACCTGCAGTAATAGAGTTTTTGGCCAACTGGGAGCAACACAGCAAGCCTCCAGCAATTTACACATCCAACACATCCAGCGAGCAACATTAGCATTTAGAGTCATGGTTGTGGCCACATGAGGAGAATCCGGTATTTGCTCTGATTGTAGCTCTGTTTTGAACTCCACCAACACCCGAGGGAAACATCTGGATCTATAAAAGCTAAATGCTCCGCTGTGTTCGCTAGTTAGCCTCTAAATTGATCTGTTAACTGTTGCTAACAGGGGACTTAATAGAGATTTTTCATTGCACGTAATTGATTGCTGCTGCTGCAAACAAGTTTGATGAGAGCTGTGAGAGTGAAGCAAGACAAAGTTGGGGGCCACAAAAACAGACAATGAGCTAAAATGGGCTAAAAGAGGGAAACTACAGCATCAGGTGATCATTTAATGTGGGTTTGTCACAAGGGCTGACACCTTTCACGCTACACAAAGTCATCTGATCTATTCTAAATGTTAAAATTTTAAATGTTGCACCTTTAATTAGAATATAAATACTGCAGGAGGTTCACTTAAGATTGTACAATGGTAAAAATACATTCTGCTTGTCTACAGTCATATTCCATTTCATTTTAACATTTACCAGCCAGACTGCATATGTTCTGCAGATGTCCTTAACTCTGTTTATCTAACTCAAAAAGAACATTTCCAATGTCCACACTGTCGTTCTTCTAGGACAAATGATGCCACTTTAACCATAATAACAATTCAGCCTCAGATATCCACATTGTGAACTGAGGATCAAGATACCTCTCATTCTCCTTTTTTCAAGATATCTCCATGAATTAGGGTTTTGACCGGCGAAATGACCTTGCAGATGTTTCCAGTTGCGCAAGAGGTGCTTTTCAAACACACTACAGCACTGCCACTGTAAGCACATATGACAAATTGTTTCACCGCCATGTCAGAGCAGCCTGAGGCGAAGTTCTAGCAAATTTCGACCGCAAGTCTCTGAGGAACGGAGCTGTCTACCAACCTTATACATCACAGCAGTCGCCATTACTCCTGCTAACACTGCTCAGATGCTCTGCAGGACCAACATCCAATGATAAGCCTCAGATCATCAGTGTAATGCACTGAAATTCTAACTGGTCGTAGTGATGTTTGAGAAATCTGCAACTATGGACAGATCCAAGCTGAATTATAGTGATCTCTAACTGTTATGTTGACTAGTCAGAATGATGTTATAGATATCTGGAATAAAAATGGTGACTCATCACAGTGTAATCATGACTCACAGCATAATTATGACTAGTCGAAATGATGCTGATGTGTAATTTCATTTCCAGATAGTTAAACTCAGCTATTAAATGTGAACATGGCTTGCCATAGCAGTCATCCTTCAGGGGGCAGGAAATCTGTAGCCTTTAGAGGTTAATGTCAATGTAAGTGTCTCTGTTAAACAGTATTGTACAAACTGACACCTTCTGGACCCACGTCTGACAACACAGAGAAAAACTTTTATGGCCCCAAGCAAATAACTAGAGTAGTATTAAATCACACATGAGTTTCTTACTGTACAAATAAGTTCATCAGAGATCAGTATCACCGACTGTAGTCCCACAATGTGATAGTGTTTGTCTACAGCAGAGCGCCGTCCACACCCAGTCTGTTATCCACTGGGGAGACTGGATTAGGCCTCTGTGTTATGAAGTGCCACAGTGACCTGACCTCATGAATTATGTCATCTTGTGCACATGGATGTGTGTAATGGCTATATGGCTCTAATCAGGGATTAGACCTATGGAACAGCTGTGTGAACCGTCACGAATAAGAGCTGTACAAGTTAAACCGCCACCCTCCTGACATGTGACCCCAGGTCACCTCGCCCTGACTGCAGTCACAACTCTGGCCAGATTACCAGCTGCTGGATGCTGGAGATGTCACAGTATATTCCACAGGATGTTAGTGAACTCAAGGTCTCTGAGAATTTATCCAACTTGTCTTTTTGGAGGGGATTTATGGGCCATAAATCTGAGCTTCGATTCGGAAAGTCTCCCTAAACACTGTGACGCTGTCTCAGTGAAAATGTCAAAGAATGGCAATAAAGACAAAAAAGAAATATGAAGAGCACAGCCATGTTGACTTTCAACCTTCACTTGTGAGAATATATTGCATGATGTTCAAAAAAGTAATTCCAGCCTTCATATTGGGACAATGACTTTGTCACCTCGCTGCCTCCATCTTAAAGGTCTTTGTAAAAAAGCGCTTTATTTCCGCTGAACAAAAACCGAGACTGACATGACTTTTACCTCCCTTTTCTTCTCAGACACAATGCTGCTTTGTCAAATGTGACTACTTGAGAGGAAGATAGCTTTTGCTAAAGGCTAAGCTTCTTTCCAAAAAATGTACTTCTCCAGTCTGGACGGAATAAAGAATTGCATGAGTTGAACATTTCCTGGTCAAAGTTTGGTTACAGGAATTTGATTTGATGTGGGCCAGTTATAATAGTGTCCGCTGATGCAAAACTTATATCACTGGAATGTATTATATTGTACAGGAGGTTGAAAGAGAATAATAAAGGACTTGTCTTTGCTTCTCTGTCCCTCAGGGTTTCTTGAAGGACTGTCCCAGTGGAACCTTGAACGTGGAGGAGTTCAAGAAGATCTACGCCAACTTCTTCCCCTACGGTGACGCCTCCAAGTTCGCTGAGCACGTCTTCCGAACTTTCGACACCAACGGCGACGGGACGATAGACTTCCGGGAGTTCATCATCGCCTTGAGCGTGACGTCACGGGGAAAACTGGAGCAGAAGCTGAAATGGGCCTTCAGCATGTACGACCTGGACGGAAACGGGTACATCAGCCGCGAGGAGATGCTGGAGATTGTACAGGTGAGTGGGAGAAACTGGAGAATTTAATTTGGAGGCAAAGGATGCAGTATATCTTCTTCTTCGGAAATGGCGTGCTTGTGGAGGCGGTTTGTGCTTTGGCCTCAGGTGCTGACAGTGGGGTGTCAGATGTGGCGGATGTGGACTACACCAAGTGTCTCCCATAGAAGCTGGAACAGTGGAAGCCTTTCTTAATACACAACATTTTTAACCAGGCACTCCAGCGAGTATTTCTGCACCTTTATAAAGCCAGGAAAAATAGTCCGAATCAAAGTGGCAGAGCGCAAGATATTCCCACACCTGGCACTTAGTTATTTGGCCCATATGATCTTATGGTATCCTATTATATAGTTCAATCTATACATGGTTTTTAAGGCTGACTGAAATTTCTTCACATGAGCCATAAAATACATAAACATTTCTGACAGAGTTCCCTTAAATATCCTTTTAAATGTCATCACTCTCTGGTGGATGAAATGTTCAATTCAGATTTTTGCCATTTCCATATATTTATCACTCCTGGCTGATTTATTTATTGATCGGTATTTAGGCCATGTCAGGGAGAAAAAAAAACGATGTTGTCCTTTAATTCCGATCTGTTTTGTGTTCGCATTGACTTATTACAACCAGACTGAAAGCTGTAAACAAGAAGTCAAATGGAGAGACAGGCATCTGATGTTATCTTGCATCATCAGAACAAGGGTTGTCATGATACACCAGTACTGATGATAAACGTGACGTAAGATAATAATAAATAATAATAATAAAGGGAAAATCTGTAATTGGGCGAGCTCTAATCAGAACTCACATAGAGAATTAAATTACAGTGATTTACAACAGGTCATGTTGCTGTTTACTGCTTTTAATATACAGTATACATAAGGCAAAACTATGACTGCTCACAAATAAAGCAGCTAACACTGATTATCTCATAATGAAGGCATATGTCAAAGTCTGGAATATGTTGGACCGTAATGACCAGTCAGTTCTCATAGTCAGCAGTCTAGATGTGATTCAACCAGACAGCTCTGAAAAAAAAGCCAAATTACAACTGAGTTGGAGCATCAACAAGGTTTGTGGTGTCTGAGGCTGGACAGACCATGATGCTGTGACGGGATACTGAGGGATGTGCCGGAACAAATCTGATCTGCAGCGGCTCCAACTCACGAGTAACAGGAATTGAAGGATCTGCTGCCAACGTCTTGGTGCCTGATGCCTCCGGGCGCCTTGAAAGGTCTCGTAAAGTTCATGGTCTTAGTCTGCGAAGGAACAAGAGCCTATTAGGCATCACGAAAAGCTCAGTAGGAAATAAGTGATCATGAGGCGAGACTGCAGTTCAACCTTATGTTATGAATGACAGTCAACTGTTTGAAACTGGACGATACAGCAGAGTCTTGGACCATTCGCTCACTTAATAATGTGGATGTGGAACTTAATGCTACCATGGTTACCTAATAATTTTTATTAGGACATAAGCAAATGCATTGAAGTTAGTCTAAACTGAACCAAACCCCTCAGTTTAGTTTCTAGCATGAGGCAAGTTTCAAAATGTCTGGATCTGATATTTCCCATAATGCAATCAACAACATTATTAGATGTCCAAATACAAGTAGTGTCCAGTATCTTCAAGCCAAAGCCAAGACTAACCCTTATGGATATCACAGGGGTGACATGGATTTTCTCAGGAATCTGTCGAGTTCCCTCTTTAAAGACAGTCTAGATTCCAGTTACATACTTTTCAAATGTGTGTCGGACCCCAACATAATGTTAATCTCCTAGTCACCAAAGCTGACTGTACTTTTAGTAAACATACATGGTGCAAGTGATATGATAATATGGTCAAAGAACAATTTTTGGTCTCACCAGGAGATTAAATATAGTTTCTTGCTCACTGTTTCACGTTTCCTTTATGCTCAGTGTGCTCACCGCAGTGCATTTTATTTGCAGCAGCCAATCACACAGGCTTCTGCACTTAGATGAAAAAGGCAGAGTGCTTGTGATGAATACGCACTTCAATTATGTAAGTTAATACATTCATTTAAGTCTGTGCATGAAGGCTTGAGTGCAGATGTGCAAAGGCTCGAATAGACATCCTTCATGTACTGACTGCAGTATCGACACAGGCAACAGTTTGCAGGAAGACCGTGAAACACAGAGCTGCGTTAGTGCTGCATGTAATCCTTTCAGGACTGAAGAGAAGAAAGAGAGGGACTCCCATGTCGAGATGTTGGGCTGAGGATCTTGCTGTATGTTCTGTGCATGTGCGTGCGTGTGTGTATGTGCGCACGTCTGTGTGTGTGTGTGTGTGTGTTTCCGCGTTCCCATGGATTAGCAAGTTAAATTTAACCAGAGTTTATCCCTGAGTGTGCAGAATACTGGGATTATCCCCAAGCTCATAGAGGTTACGCACCGCGAGAGAGAGAGAGGAGACGACCATTGTGTCATTGTGCCCTGAGAGAGAGAGGGAGATTGTCGTGACTGAGGAGGTCGGATTTGTTTTACAACGCATTATCGGACCCACAGGCCAGACGTTCACCCTAAAGACCCTGATCAATGGACCACCATGCACCAACATAATCAGATTTTAAATCTGGTCTAAGGGCCTGTTTGTACACTGATTGAAAATGGTATAAAAACAAAATGTGTACGAATAAAACCTGCAGAAATCAGCAATACAGACACATTTTATATCCCCATAAAACAGAGATGTTAGACAGGTTTGCTGTATTGCTGCAGCCTAAATCTCTTGAACAATCTCCATGTTCATATCCTTGTTGTTCCCCGAGTAGGTGCTAAAATTGAATCAGCTCAGTGACAAAATAACTCAGGCTCACTGCCTTATTATGTAGCTTTCATTCTTACATTCTCATTCTTAGTCTTTACATCAATGACAAACAGTGGCCCTCACTCAAGTATTTCTACTATCTCATCATGGTATAGTCTTTTTTCTCTGCACTAGCACACTCAAGTGAAGCTTTCTGTAAAATACTACGCAACACGAGAGGTATATTCTACACTTCTCATGGCTGATTTCATTGAAACTAGTATTTGTCACTGGCAAGTTGTTTTTTTCTGGCAAGTTGATTTTGGGGTGTGCATGCACAAATACACAGATCAGCCACAACATTCTGACCACTGACAGGTGAAGTGAATAGCACTGGTCTTGTACTATGTGGTGTTCTGCTGGAAAACCTTAAATTTTACCATCCATGTTGATGAGACTTATACACCCAAATAAACATTGTCCCACAACAAACACACTCCCTCATGCAAATGGAAATCCCAAATGTCACTGACCTACCCCCACAGGAAAATACACCCCACCACATGGCAACAACATCAAACAATCAGGAACATGTTGAGGAACATGACAATGGCCCAACATGTTGATTTGACCTCCAAACTTCCTACACCCCATTCTGATCAAGCATCAACAGGATGCAGTGGAACAAGTTTGATTGACAGAGGCCCCACTGCACAAGCCAGAGTACCCAAAGGATCCAGTGCCAACATCCTGGTTCCAGACCCCATAGGACACCCTGAGAGGTCCTCTTGTCCATGTCCAATGGTTCAGAGCATTTTTGACCACATAAGAGGGACCAACACAATGTTAGGCAGGTGGTCATAATGTTATACCTGATTGGTGTATATCACATTAAATGTGTGGCAACATACATAATAAGAAAATCTTCACCTCACATTGGATTTGTGCAGTGGTTTGTTAATAGTGTCACAGGCAGTGGAGTTTCGAATAGGAACCTTTGATAAATGTCTGTTTCTTCTTACAGCATCAGTGCTAACAAGCACATTAATCTAGGAAACCCTCATTAATAATGACACTGGTGGCTGTTATGTAAACTGCACATGCTTGTACAATGTAGGTAGATGCGACTGAGCATGCTGGGCAAAACAGAGATATGACGTACACAAGACTAAACATGATTGACCGACATATTGCTCATGGATGAGCTAATTAAAGTATTACTGCTATAATTATGTTATTTTTGAGATCATATACAACATTTGAGCCTCCAGCGCTGGCAGAGTGCTAAAATGTAAGCATCCAAAATTTGTATCTAGTACCCTACATAGATATCGCTCCACAGGTTGATAAAAGCAACAAAGAGTCAGAGGAAAGTCTTATTTTTTAAGTTACAATATAATCCCCCTACACGTGGGCATTAAAAAAGCAATTAATACATGTAAATTGCTTTACATTCTGGCATATAGTTCCTTTAGCAGTGAACAGGAGTGGGTTAATCGACAGAGTGTTGCTTCTGTATAATTGTGTGATCTTTGCAGAAGAGACCGGGCTTGTTTCTAAAAGTCTTTTTCTTTACCCAACAACTTTGACAGTGTTTTCTGTGACCAACAGGAGGACCCCAAAGTACTCTTGGTGCACGGCAACGAAAGACGCACTAAAGGACAGACAGTTTACATTGTCCTCTTGGCACAAGCATTTTCTTTCTTTTTAAGGTGTTTCTGAAAACAAAACAGCAGGTGTCGCCGGTATAACCCAGCACTGATGAGGATTTTCTGTTAGGCACATGTGAGGACGCCTCCCGTTACAGACACCTGCTTGGAGCACCTGCTGGCAATGAGCTGATTGTTGGGGAGAAGTTAAAAGGACCCAACCATGAAGTTGAAGGACTAAAGAAGACACAGATGGAACGTGTGTGCTTATATTTGTCACTGTGGACTAAACACAAGGAAATATCCATTAATTATTTGTGTGTAACCTTTATTTCGTTTGTTGTCTTTGGTTGAGTGCAGTGTCTTTTGATTCTGCTTTGTTTGCAAGAAAACATAACGCTGCAGTTTAGTCCAAGAGATAGCATTTTAGAGGTGGTATGTCTTACAGAAGGCTTATTTCTTGCCAGCTATTGTACCATCATCTCTGAGGGTGCTGCTGTGACACTGATCTACAGTCAGTTTTACACCCTATACTCCCAGTGGAGGAGATTTAATGGGCACATAAGCTGATTTTAGATCCGTGCATGAGGCCAGCTGATACTTGGAGCTCCTCCGCGTTCTCTTGCAGAGGTTAATTTAATGCTATCAGGGGACACAAGGTGCTCGTATCGGTCAACAGATAAAGACGTATCAGATCAATACTGTAAGCTCTGCTCGTAAGCCCTCCATTTCCTCCCCCCAACCCTGCTGGCACATGTCACTGTGCTATGATGGCTTGATTCTATAGGCATACAGAGCCTGCGAGGGTATTTGTGGAAAAGCAGCCCTGAGAGCAGCTCTTCAGGACTAACAAATGTCAGTGAATCATGTGGACTTTTAGAAAGGGTGTTTATCAGCATCTTGAGAGCTGCAGAGCCTTTATTTTTCACTTCGGTTGTGTTGTCGTTCTCTCCCGCTGAGTCCCCTTAATGGGTCCCTGCTGGCTTGAATTCACTTATCTTTCTGTTCTCCTGCCACCGCCCACCCAACCACCCACATTGTCTCTCTGCTTCTTTCTCTCGCTCTGTCTCTCAGGCCATCTACAAGATGGTGTCGTCTGTGATGAAGATGCCAGAGGATGAATCCACGCCGGAGAAGAGGACGGATAAGATCTTCAGACAAATGGACCTCAATAATGATGGTGAGAGCAGGAAATGGCAACAAGGAGAGGGATGCTGTGGAGAGGGGGGGAGGTTGAATGTGACAGTTTATTGAAAATAATCTTTGAAATGTGCTCGGTTTAATGGGAACAAGCAATTTTTACAATGAATTTCAAACAGAATATGTTAGTTTTTCACCATCTTGCCAAGCCTCCACCATGGGATTACAAGATCCTGCTATTAATCAAACACCAGAAACACAACATGCATCTTCTGTTGATAACAAACCAAACCAAAAGGGGAAAACAAATCTTTTAACATTATGTCTCTTTTTCTTTGAAATAACATGTTTTAGTGATTTTAAAAAATAATAATCACACAAAAAAATTGCAGAGTTGGGCCAGTAATCGTATGCATCATCTTGTTGTTATCTTGCCATCAAGCAAAGTAAGGACAAGCAGATGGTATGCTTTGAGTTTAGTATCAACAACATGAATTTACACACCCAATCTGCCTTATTTCAACAGTCCAGGCTGCTGCTGCTGGTGGTGTAATGGTGTGGGGAATGTTTTCTTGGAGCACTTTGGGGCTCCTATTACAGTTATGGTTTGAATCCCACAGCCTGAGTATGGTTGCTGACTATGTGCCATCCCATCATGGTCACAGTTTGCCATCTTCTAATGGCTACTTCCAGCAGCATTATACAAGCAAAGCAAGCAATACAAGCCGGCAAACATCCCAAACTGCTTTTATAAACATGACAATGAGCTCAGTGGATGTCAGTGGCCTCTCCAGTCACCGGATTTGAACCAAGGACTATATAGAATATGAGCACAGTGTAATGTCGCCCACTGGCTTGTCGACTAGCGTTTTGAAGTCTTGAGGTTGGCATTTAGCCACCGTCATGTTAGTTGTATGTAAGGAGCAAGCAGTGGATCCAACTGGAGAACCTGGATGACATGACAAACAGTGATACAGTAGTGACCTGTCAATCATCAAGTGGCCCCACCCTAAAGCATGCCCTGCTTTATTGTCCATTTTACTCCAAATGGGACCACAGTTTACTCAGTGAACATTATGCTGTTTTCAAAAAGGCTTGAAAGTAGTGATTGAAACTGTAAACTCGCTTGGAAAATGTTAACTGAGGTAGCAGATCCAGTGAGATCCAGTCTTCTTTTTGAAACCAGAGGAGCTGCCCCCTGCTGGCTGTTAGAAAAAATGCAGGTTTAAGGCAATTTCGCATTGCCTTCACTTTTCAGGCCCAGAGGCTACATCTACCTATTTTATACAGTGTATGATCTGAATCCGGTTGAAAACCTTTGAGAAATGGTAGAATGGGAGGTTGCGATGCCATCATGTCAAGTCCATGACACCAAAATGAACAGTTTGTTCTGCTTAGGAAGGTTCCTAACTGAGTGAAATGGCCATAATAGGAGCTGGATGAATTCTCTGAATGCTAAGAAAATTGGCTTCAGTGCTTCCTTTCTCATCTCCTTCTGCAAAAAATACAGTGGAAGTGGAAGAATACAGTATTCATTTTTTTATTTCAATTCCAGCATATGTGATAATATGATATTTTTCAGCAGTTTATCTGTATTCATGAAGCCTGCATGAAACGACATGGTGAGAATGCACTGGGTTATATATCTAAAATGCGCTTTTAGTGCATCGTCTTCAGAAGGTTGTAGTTTCACCACGACAGATTTATGTCGCCACCATTCACCATTACATAACTTTGAACCCTTGTATAAGGATTCTCTTAGCACTGCAGTTGCTTTTTCCTGACTTCTCATTAATTCTCCTTTGCGTCTTTCCTTGACATCTTGACGTTGTCCATCGAGGTAAATGAAAACTATTTAGGAATAGGATAGGACATCTTTTTTTAATATTCGACCGCAACTTTAGGCTGTTCTGAAAGCAAATAGACGCCTGCCCCAACCCTGTATCTCTGTCACGATGTTTTACAGCAGGACAAATAACAGATTCAGTTCAGGTACAAATCATCACAACATTTGATGCTGCTATTAGATCCCTTCATCCTTAGTCATCAATTTTGATACCATACTGACTTATTCAAATAAGCCTCATTACAGTCTGTGTGTAACACATCTCTCACTGCCATATGTCCACAAAATAATGTGTCCCATTCTGGTTTTCTCTCTCCCCATCTGTCTTGCAGGCAAATTATCCCTGGAGGAGTTCATCAAAGGTGCCAAAAGCGACCCCTCCATCGTCCGGCTACTCCAGTGCGACCCCAGCTCGGCCTCCCAGTTCTGAACCCGCCCTGCCGCGACCCCCCCTTTTTTTTTTTTCTCCTCACCCTCTCTCTGTTGCTATTGAAACAGTCACTCAAATCAATGCATGATGGTTCTCGTCTCTCATATCATCTTTTCTTTATTTCGTTGTTGTTGTGTGCAAGGATGGAGGAGGAGGAGGAGGAGGAGAAAAAGTCGTCACTGTCATTTTATATTTGGGAAGACGGAGGGACATGCATACATTTAATGATCGGTCGAGAGAGGCGCCCACTAATGTTCCCGAATATCTCTCTCTCTCTCTCTGGAACGTCGGATTTCCAGAGAGTGGAAGCGTGGATGTTTTTCGCAGCGCGGGGATCGCTCGGTTTCTCCTCCAACACACATGTATATCATGTATATACTGTACGTCTGTGTATATCATAAGATGAAGTACATTTGTCTTGCTGTATGGCACACACTCTCTGGCATTGAAAGGCAGTATTATGTAGCGTAGCTTCCTGGCCTGATTTAAGTGGGTGGTCGGGGTGGAGGTTGGGTGGGGGGGTGGGGTGACGTGGGATTTTACTGCTATATGATCTTTCGCTGAGAAAAAGAAGGCCTAAGATCCCATTAGGTTTTTATCGTCATCTACTGGCATCTTATTGATTTTAAATGCTTTCAGTTTTTCATTTGTACATACCGTTTTCCTCCTTCGTGTCATTTTATTTATTCATTTTTAATTCTTCTTATTGTTCTTCTACTTTGATATGTTGTTTAAGATGACCATACTCCAGTTTACAGTGACAGAGAGAGAGAGAACATGTGAGTCGAGCTTGATCTCTTTGGGATTTGTGGATTTGTTCAAGGGAAGACTAATGAAGTTCTGGTGAATTAAGGGGATCCCATGATGCATTTGATCAACGGCACCAGTAGCACATATCGTTCGAGCCGCCATGTGTTTATAAAGTACGGCTGTGCATTTGGTTTCGAATGCGTGCGCGTGCATGTGACTATACACTGTATGCTTGAGGCTAACTTTTACAGTATTATCATGTTGTGTTGTTTCTTAATTTGTAAGTATTTTAAAGCTCTTTAAGAACGAGCAGTAAACTTAAGATAGTTGTAACCTGTCACTATACTGCATGATCCGACGAAAAATCCACAAAAAACACTTTACGCACAGTGGTATCTTTTTGTAGCTCTGCAGCCTCCTCCGCACTGGACCAGGCAGAAACGATTGAATATTTGTCTTGCTTTGGGACAACCCCTGCCCTCCCACCCCCGCTCTCTTTTTTTTCCTCTGACGGACAGAGAACTCACTAAGGGCTAGTTCATCACTCTCTAGCTGAATGCTTTTCTGACCTCCTGGATTAGTCTGCTTGCAGAGCAGTTAGATGAAGGGACTTGTTTTTGCGAGATGGGAGCGAGTTCAGATGCTCGCTCTGATTGGGAGTTTCAGGGTTTTACAAGCCCATGTCGCAATCTGACAGACACCAGTGGCTGCGTTTTCATGAGCGCTACACCTTTAAGATACGGACCACTTCCTCTGTTTCATCTCATTTATAATTGGAATGTCGAATACTTTGAAAAGTAATATATCCGTCTCTTACATAAGAATAGGAATTGTGCGTTGTTAAAGTTCTAAAATATGGCCTTGACTGAATGAAACATGCAAACAGGAATATAACCAAACCCTAACATACTGTGCAAATGTAAACAGAGCCACTGGTTGCAGCACAGCCAGCAGCACTCTCATATGTTTCACCTAAAATGCCCCATTGTTAGATCATTATTGCCACCTTCTGTTTTTGAGGTTAAACACACTTTCAAATTCAGTCTGTGAAGTGGGTAAACAGTAGTCGGAAACAAAGCGTTTCTATGCATGTCACGCAAGAAGGTTTTACTGCAGGGCTCATTAGATGGGATACGAATTCTCTATTCATTTATTCAGTAATTAATGTAGCCTTTTCAGGGAAGAATCTCCTTCATAGAAAGATCAGATTCAAACATCAGCCTAATTTAAAGTATCAGTTTTAGCCTGATTAATATGTTATTACCAAATATTTCACTACCTCACACACTGAATTACTGTGTGCAAAGGGGGCAAATTGAACAGACACTGAGAGTCTGCGAGCTGTGCTGCTGCTGCCGCTGCTGCGTCCACGTGACATTAGGACTGATGGAAAGTTAACTCGTACCAAACATTTGCACAGGAGCTTCCTTACCAGCCGCACCTCTGCTTCGGGGATCCTTTAGTGTCACTGCCTTCTGCTGGTAGGATAAGGAACAACAGTTGCTACTCCCTGATCCACTACAGTTTAATCCTTTTCTATTCTCACTGCCTCTGATGAACTGGTACCTTGTGTTGGATAAATAAGCCCTGTTCTTTCTTCCTTCTTTCCTTCCTAACCCCTCCTTTCCTTTACTTCTTTCCTTCCAATTTTTTTTGTTGCATGAAAACCTCACGAGAGGATGTCATGTTTGTTCTGTTGAACCTGAAATTGAAATATACCTATGTGTTTCAAAGCTGTGGACTGTTTCCTTCATTTCTGGTTATTTAGAATATGTGAGAAATGCATTAAGGGATGCTACTTCATGGCAGCTGAACATTTAGTGTGTTGAAATACACTGCAGGTCTTTATTAATATACGCCTGCCAGGACTGTACCAGCCTGTCAGGAAGTCTCACTGTGGCTGAGTGTAACCAGTCATACCTGTCAGGCCACTAGCTGCTGCCATTACCTCATATCAAAATGTTACCGCTTACAAAGCTCTGACACAAAACACACAAACCAGTAGCTTTACTTTGGATAAAAACTTTATTTACTTTGGCAATAAATACAAAAACTTGCACTGCTAGTTTCTCTTGACCTAACAGTAAATAAAATGAACAACTACACATTTGACTGAGACAGGCAACGCAAACCAGAGGTTCTAACCTCGGCGTAAACAAGTAGAAAGTAGGAGGCACACCCACACACACACACTCGACATGCAGAGAAATTATCCACTGGTGTGGATAATTTCTACACTACCCGCTTTCTTTATATGTGTAAACCTGAACCTTAAAGACGTAGTTCGACATGGTAGGAAATGCACTTTTGTTGCAGTGACCTGGGCGAGAAGATCCATACCACGCTAAAGTATTTAAGGTTGATGTGAAGCTCAGAGCCAGGAGACAATTAGCTTAGCTTAGCTTAGCATAACAACAGAAGCAATGGAAAACAGCTAGACCTACTATTTCTGTTTGGGTGTGCACTAAATACAACGAGACACATATTGTTAATTAGTGGCACTGATAGGCAGATAGTTTAATATTAGTCAGACTAGCTGTTTCTCTGTTTCAAATTTAATGCTAAGCTAAGCTAACTTCAAACAAAAGCTGAGGAGTCAAAAATGTTAACAGGAACAGTAGCATATATGCCGTGTTTAAAATATATGATTTAAAAATAATTACAGCTAGAGGGAGTTTGTTGATGACTGGTTTCACAAATTGCTACAACAAAATAAGCTAATTTAGGCAGTGTGACAACAAGCTAGCACTGGAGCTAAGGTGCTGTGAAATGTTATTGCATTCATGCGGTGTTGGAATAATTTGAAAAATGAGTTCCCAACTGAGAAAATTACCATGTCCTGAAGTTTGAACAACTCAGACAGCTGGGGGAAGTTTTGTTTTCTGTTTTGCCAAGTTGTTGAAATTTCTTACGCAGAAACATGGCAGACGAACATAAATGGGAGGTTGATGGTACAATCATATCCTTGATCAAAGTAACAAAGCATCAGCCATTTATGAGAGAACTGTTTTCAATCTGGAAAGCTGTAACGATTCTTGTCGTAATGATGGAGCATGTTTCATGCTATCTGGAGGTGAAGTTTTTGATTTTACAAAAAAGTTTTTGCGAAATTGGTCAAGTTTTTTAGAATTCTGCGATTTCCACTTAGTTTATCTAATGCAATTCTTCACAATGTACAAAAAAATATGCTATGGGAACACGGTTTGTGACTCCCAAATCAGAATAAGTGGTGTTTTTCTGTTGTTTTTTTTTTCAAATCTGTGGACATTGTGCAAAAGCACCAATAACCCAAGTAAAAAACTTCTCTTTCACTTCGATGAGGGATCGCTGCCCATGTCCCCTTGTATCAAGTTTCAATGCAAAGGTAAATTAACACAGACATTAGGGTGGTATCAATGTCTCATCCAACTCTTGACAAAAAAGTGACAAGTTACTCCCTACAACTACTCCATTATTAAGGGCTGTAACCATGTCCTCACTCCAGAGCTCACTTTAGCTTATTTTCCACTCCTGATATGAATAATTTGTCTCTCATAAGTAGAAATACAAGAACAAGAACAGAAACTCACATAGCTGGGATCTTGCACACTGTGCAAACAGTCTGAGCCTGAGAAAACGCGTATATCAGGTCCACTAAATAAAAACATCTTCAGTCTCTGAGGTCATAGCTGTGAAGTGATGACAGACATTGAGGGTTGAGAGCGTGTTTGATTCCAAGTACTGTAGCTAAAACTACAGCAAACAACCTCTAAGCCCTGTGTTCCGTTCTTCGAGAAGGTCTGACATGTCAAGTATGGCTAAATCCAGAAGCTGGACCTTTCCAGTGCACCCCTCTGTAGCAGCTGGTGTTGCTCCGGTGCCCTTTGCTGGCTGCCAGCCCTTGTTTCTGCCCTTTCTCTGTCTGACCTTTCTCTATATGGCTGGTGAAGAGGCCGTCTCTCCGAGGGAGGAAGACTCTGGTGCTGGCGGGAAGTATGCTGCGGAGGAGGAGGAGGTCGATGCTGTTGTCTCGGAGGTGCAGTGGTCCGTCTTGGAGGTGCAGTGATTCGTCTTGGAGGTTCATTGTACTGTCTTAGACGTTCATTGTGGTGTCTTGGACGCTCAGTATGGCGTGTTGCAGGTTCATTGTTGCTTCTTGGAGGCTCAGTATATTGAGCAACTTCCTCTATCGGCCTCACCACGTTGATCTATACAAACAGACATGACAGTTTATTGATTTAATTCATTAAACAGTTCCCAACTGTCCTCTGCACCATCTCACCATAAAGGATTTTGTTTTTATATGTGTTTGACTCAAAATCTCACCGCTCTGCCGTAGTCTCTGGGTCTCTTCTTGGTGGGGCAGCAAGGCAGACCCAGGAAGGAAACGCAGACAGCAAAGCACCGGGCGGAAAACACCAGCTGGATGACACAAGTCACGATCAGAGGCACCCAAAGGATCAGAGTGGTGCTCTGGGGAGGGGAGAGGAGGAGGAGGAGGGGAGTGAGAGGGAAAACACCAGCTGGACCATTCAGAGAGTACAATCAGAGGCAAGAGCGCTCAGCAGACCCACGTAAATGGAGCTACAGTATAGGTAATGATGTGACACAGAGCCTTATTTGTTCTCAGATGACTACATAGCGCTGCACAACAACACCAGCAAGTCTGGGAATTTCAGTTTGCACAGGAGAGTCGGCATTGTGAATAAAATATGCAGAGCAGAATGTATCAAAGTAAAAAATGTAAAGAGGGAATTCAAAGAAAAAGAGCTGCTTTTTGTTAGGCATGCTGATTTGCAGACTACAAAGGGAATGAAAAGTTTGCAGCTCGAAGTTTGGGGCTTTCTTTGGACATAATTATGAAATATGCAAGAAACACAGAAAATAAACCTTACATAACCATCATTACTGCCTCTAAGCAACTGTGAGCATCAGAACCAGAAGTCCAGAACACACTTTCAGGTGATGTAATGCGCCCTCCGGCAGCCATATTGGAGGTCCCTAGCTAATATACAGCGCTTGCAGAACAGCATGGTCTGCAGTCTCAGTAGGCTGCGACAAAGTTAGTTACTCCTGAGTTGGAACACATTTTAAATCCACTTTCATCGCAAATTTCCATTGTAAGTAACAAAAGAAGAAAGCACTCAAGAGGACTCTTGTTACCCTTCTTTGGATTCATTGGTTTGCCTTTAAATGTTACTATTCTTCTTCTTTTCTTCTTCCAAATAAGTTTGGTTAATATCTGGGGATCCGTTTAAAGACACCCTCTCATGAAAACCTGTCAATTTTCACCTTGTTAACAAATCCATAGATGTTTTTAATGATAAAAGACATATTATGAACAGAATAAGCAGCCAACACTGTGGATGAGCACTTCCACCTTCAAACTGCAGCGTGCCATTGTGTAGCGTAGAGTTTTACAGTGTTTGAGCAGAGTTACAGGTGAGCTGGTGTGCTCGAGCTGCCATTAGTAGTAATGGGATGGTTGATAAGACACCAAAACTATGAAACTAAGTTGTAAAACAATACTTAGTAGATAGCTACTTTAGGACTCTGCAGCTTATCATTGCACATGGGCAAAAGCTAGCATGACAAGTTTGTAGCAGTTACATGCTAGGACATAACCATTTTTGCTAAATTAGCATGAGGTAAACGGAAGTACACAACAAGTAAGTCCACAAAATTATGTAATTTTTGCTGTATTTTACGCTGCAGTGGAAAACGTGCAGCTGAGAAACAAAGTTAAGAGGTTACAGCTGAGCTATATGAGAATGTCGCCCCAATTGCTAGGCCTAGCTGTGTGCTTCCTGAAAAAATGCAAATACACATCAGGGCTTCAGTGGCTGCTGACACACAAACTGCGTTTTCTCTAACACGTTGTCAGTGGTGGAGCTTGTTGATATTGAAGACGGCTTCAAACAAGTGGCAGAAAAGCTCAATAAGCTTGCATATGTCCATGAAGGGAAACAACACAATGTCTATACAGCTTGCGCAGCTACAACAGCACGTTAGCAGAGCAGCAGCAGCAGATTCAGTCCTGTGTGAAGAACAGGATGCATTCAGGAACAGCACTGGGTGGACCACCAGCATTTTGGTACACAGTGTGTGAGTAAAACAACTGCTAACTGGTGTCATTTAAAAAAAAATTTTTTACCTTGTTAACATGTGCATATGGTGATTTTTTTGTGCTGGAAGACACATCATGTGTAAAACAAGCTGTCAACACCATGGCTGAGCATTTCCACCTCAAATTCAAACTTCCATGTTTTCATACATAATAAATCCGAGCAAACTATCCTGTTATTTTGTGGTTGGGGCTTTCTGTGTCATCATTCCTCTGAATGCGTTTCTGAGTTGAACACGTGCAGCTTCACAGACCCACAGATTCTAGATGAAGCCTCGGTGTAGAGTTACATCTGAGCCATTTTAAATCATCACAGAATTACTTTCATGTGCTAAAAACTGCGAAGGAAGTTGCTTGAATACACAGAAATGAGCTTTTAGGTGTTAAATCAATGAGAGACAGAGATTTTTTAAATGCAGACATATCTGTTCAGTCAGATTGGTGTGAAACACCTGCCAGAGGCAAGCGTTGTAGTGGTGGAGAGTGGCACCCTGTAATTACCACTCTGTACCACAGTGAATGACATTAATTTGTAAACAGGACTGCATGATGGTAGTCTCCTTTTCAATAATGAGATGAGTCAAGCCCTCCCACTGGTGCACTGTGTCACAAACGTGATTGAAAGAATATAAACACAATGGCTGATTGTACATCTGCCTACTGCTGTGGTTGTGCTGATAATGGGTGAAATCTAACTGTATAAATCAAAAGCTTCACTGTGTGCATCTGCAGCAGCTCTGCCATTAACCCATTGTGTCATAAATAAAGCCAGTCTATAACAAAGGTCACGTAACTGACAAATTGTCAACTACAGGCCGAGTTAAAATGCCAAAATGGTGTTGATGTGTGGATGCAGCACTGAGGCTGAGCGGTCCTGACAGTCCATCTGTAGCACACTGGAACAGGACACAGCCTGAAGTGGGCTGACAGGGTCAGGTCAACACTTCTGCCACCAGCCCATCAGCTGCACAGTGTGACTGAGTGACAGAGAAGACAGACAGTCCAGCTTCCCACACCCTTTGTACACGCATACACACATGCAAAAAGGATTCAGCCGCCATGACGCACAGCCTCACTGCTCTGTTGTGTTCATACCGCAGTGGCAATGGTCATCTGTTGAAAGAGCCAGCAGCTGCACAAAAGGTCACGGTTCATGCCTTGATCTCAGCATCTGTCACACACACTAATACACTCACGTAGATGCGCGTGGGGTCAAAGGGACACTCGTTGGTGACGCTGGAGTAGCCAATGGCGTCGGGGAAGCGGCAGTGAGTCAGGAGGCTCCGCCCACCGTGAATGATGGCCCTCACCACCGACACCAAGAGCCCGATGGCTGACGCTGCTGCCATGAGAGCTGCAACCAGACTGACGGAGAAGAGAGACCACGTCTGGGGAGAGAAGAGAAACAACTAAAATAATCAGGAAAGAAAATCTTGATGACTGATAAGTTGCAGCTTTAATGCTCCCAGTGGGGAATCTGGGGCATCTGCAGCAGTAAATAGATAAAAGGCCGACAAAGAGTAAACAACATCAATAGACCTTTTTTCACAGCATATATTCTGACATGTCACAGCAAGAAAAGCTCAGGTGTATTAATGATGGCTGGATTCTACTTTTACTTGCTATCACGCATGCTGACTCACCGTCAAGGCTTTCTGGGACTCCTAATGGACCTGAGCCATCATTATCCATCATCCTGTGTTCTCTGTGCCATGACAACTAAAAATATTTGCTGTGAAAAAGGACTATACAAAGAGAACAAGTACAGTAGCACTGAGGCGGCAGCTACAACACAAAAGGATAAGATTAAAGCACAGGGAGTGATTTATAGAAAAAAAGATGTGCAAATATGTTGAAAGAGAAATATCGAAGACTGATTTCATCTTATGAACAATCAAAACCAGACACTTTAAAAGGATTATGCTGAAAATATAGGCCCCAAAGTAGAAACTCAGTGCAGCAAAAGTGACTATACCTGTGACCACTGTCACACAAGTTAAAAAGCCTGTGATCGCTGAAAAAAATTGAGTTAACGTGCAATTTAAAATAAGCCTAATTGCATGCCCATGATAATAAATTAATCTGTTAGCAACAGAACTTAAGTTTCGACTATGGGGTATGTCAGCCTGCATGTCCTTATCATGGCTCCACATGGAAAACAGTTTCCAGAGGAAGGAATGGGGGGAAACCCAGTTGTAGCAGTTATCAGGAGCTATTTAATGAGCCATAGTACCACTAATCAGAAAAGCAGCGCTCATCCTCCAAAAACGACACCAGGGACAGTTCACTGTTTGCACAGTGTAGCTATGAAACAGACGGCAAGAGCTGCAGACTTGGCACAAGGGTCATCAATGGCAATGAGAATTTTGTGACAGCTCAGACACTGTGAAGAAGATTGCATAATGGCACCCACTACAGAAAACACCAAAGGTAAACCCTTATTTGCTCTTCAGCACACAACTGCCAGATGAAACGTCTCTAAACACTAATGAATACTGGGAGCGCATTCTTTGTTCAGACGAGACCGAGATACATTTGCTGGGCTCAGATGGGATCCAGCGTGTTTGGTGTGACCAGGCCACCTCCAGCAAAGAGCAGCTGAAAAAAACAGGCTCTGAAAATTGGCAGAACCTCTCTCCAGAAATCCGGTGTCCTCCATGCTGAGGAGGATTGAATCTGTTAGCAAAAATGAAAGTGGACATGCAAAATATTGAAAAAATAAAAGACCATAATCTCAGTAAGGATTCTGCTACACTGAGTTCCTGGGTCTGTGTTTTCAATGTAGTACATCCAGACTGTAATTTTCCCATACAAGCAAATACCCTCTTGTTTCTGTGATGCAAATATTGAGAGAAGATGCAATTTTAAATCATTTGGTGTTTTAGTGATACTGCACAGGCATGTCCTCACTACTGTACATGTACCATTGTGATGAGAATGCAACCACACACTAAAGCCAGCAGGTGTAATGCTTCAAAAAAGCTATTTAAAAATAGATTATGCCCATATCTGGTCATGCTTTAATATGAAAATTAAAGATCTGATCAGGGCTGCACGGTGGTTTGGTTGTTAGCACCGTCGCCTCACAGCTAGAAGATCCCTGGTTCGACCTGGTTCGGATCTTTCTGTATGGAGTCTGCATGTTCTCCCTGTGCAGCGTGGGTTCTCATGGGGTTCTCCAGCTTCCTCCCACAGTTCAAAAAACATGCTGAGGCTAATTGATGATTCTAAATTGTCTGTGTGTGAATGAGAGTATGTTTGGTTGTCTGTCTCTAAGTGTAGCCCTGTGATAGACTGGTGACCTGTCCAGGGTGTCCCCTGCCTTCACCCAGGTCGGCTGGGATAGACTCCAGCCCCCCTGCGACCCTACAGAGGATTAAGCGGTGTATATATGATGGATGGATGGATGGAAGATCTGGTCACAATGTTGGCAGAATTTAGGCAGTCAGGATTGTGACTGCCCTAACCCTATGTTTAAAATTAGGCCTCAAGACCACTTTTACCATGAACACTTACTTTGTCTTTACTTTTTACACCATGCTGTTCAGCAGTGACCAAGCCCACAGCCAACTATATGTTTGTGGCTCCTTTTAACATCTCCAGTCTGAGTGACTGGGTTTGACAGACAGTTTAGGAAAGTCTGAAAGTGCTGGGAGGTGGACTAACTTTGTTGGTTTTGGCTGCTGATGAGAAAAATATAGTACTACTAATACTCCAACAGGAAATTAGCAGCAACGTATGATCATGAATAATCCACTGGGTAGGGAAACCTCTCCTTTAATAAGTTTACAGAAGGTGAGACTCTCTCTTCAGTCTGCGAGGAAGGCTGAGGTGTTAAATCAAAACTCGATAAGGACGACAAAAAGACATAACGCAATATGTCTGAGAGATTAGAGGCTGTAGTACATATGATAGAGGCATGTGTTAACACGTTTTCATTCATGCCAACTCAGCTGATGATCCAACTGCTCCCTGTTAGCGCTGCCCTGCCTGCTTTAAGGTGGCTCTCCCTAACAAAAGAAACGGGGAGTGGTTTATCACGCTGCAGCTTACTCATTCTGTTCGGAGAGCTGCCTCGTCAGTCCCGTCTGAGCAGCCCGACAGCTGACTGAATAAACACAGAGGAGATGCCACGGAAGGGGAGAGGAGAAGAAGAAGAAGAAAAAACACAGACTATTCCAGCTCTGCAAGGCTGGATTCAGACACCTGAGGCAACATGCTGGGGTTTATATGCGATGAGACAGAGCTGAGAATAAAGAGCGAGAGAGCTGTAAAATACCAAAGAGAAAAGGAAGCGAGCAGTGCAGGTGGACAGACCAAGAGCAGCGGAGGGCTATGAAAATACTGATTTGGAACAGTACGGTTAGACACAGTGAAACCATCAGGGGGAAAGATCCCACCCATCATTCTTGCTAAGTTGAAATAAAAGAACTGAAGTGATACTAACCAGGCCTCTGCTCCTCTTGTTTTTCGACAGAACAATAGCCAGAACACCAACAACAATGCCCTGCAGACAGAAGACAGACAACACTTAGAAATGCAGTCACATTACTCCATTTGAAGCAGCTGAATGTCTAAAAAGGGGAAAGGAACAAAACGTAGGATACCACAAAATTAAATACAGGATGATTTCACATCCTTTATTCCTCATCCAGACTCTGGACACTTGAGCTAGCGACAGCACAAAGGTCAAAAGACAGTTTCTCTCAGCACTACAGCTGAGCTCTCACCACAAGCATTCCAAACATGTCATTAAGCACCTCTGTGTGTTTTCAAAGGTGCTTTTGCGAAGCCTTAGGAAAACCATCACAGACCGGCCCTTTAACTTTTATCTAACTCAAACCATCAGCACCATTATCAATTTGAGATCATCAGATAAATCAGTTTTCTTGGTTTAGGAAAAGGGGTTTTACAAGTAACCCTTAAAAAGAGAGGGATCAAACTGAGGTTCTCATTTTTATTTTGTAGGATGCTGTGCAGCACATGAGTGTCTGACACCTTTCAGATCACGTCAGACACTCGTGCTGTTTGCCATCTTCAGAAAATGCCACCTCGAAGCAGTTATTAGGGTGTTTTATGGCACAAGGTGGAATAATCTATTGGTGTATTGCATTTTAAGAAGTAGATGCTCAGTGGTAAGAAGTGAACCCTTGAGAATGATCTGTATTTAGGTCAAAATTGGTCTGTAAATAGGCCGTAGTGTCCAGGTCCAGTGGTTGATTGTTTGGTTGATATGCTGTCATCCGACCAAATTCTTTTCAGTCAATCAATCGCTGGTCTTACCTTTTTAAGGACAAAATCTGTTATTTTTCGCAATGGGAATAACAGATGACATTTGAACACTTCTGCACCTTCACAACTTTGTACATCACAGTTCAGCGACCAACATGGTGGATCATCTAAAGACCGTTGGCTAACCTGTCTGGGCTTATACTCCTCAATAGTTCTTGTGCTGGGATCACCAGTCAGTTGAGTTGTATTTTCAGTAATCATATAAAATAGGAAAATATGCTGCAAATACTAGCCTTTTCTGCTCATTTAGAATGTCTTTAGTCTGGTAAAGCTGGCAGGTAGAGTGCACTGTGGGTGACGTAGTTCATGTCAAGATAAAATGTGAATTTTTATCTCCTGCAATAAGTCGATTGGTTGAAGAGATAGCATGAAATCAGTTGACTGAGATTTCATTTGGTTGACTACAGGCCTACTTAAATTTTGTCAGATCTGCAAACACGCTCCAGTTTAACTAATACCACACAAATCCTTGTATCATTTTTGTCTGTACTAAATATACCATCCCCTACAGGCTAATCACTTCAACAAAAGCCAACTGGGATTAAGATTCAGTCGATGAAAGATTAGAGGTGTGGATTAGAAATGAAAAGTTGTCATAAGCACCTTGTGTAAGTCTATTTTTTAAAGATTTATTAAGGCAGAAAAACAGGTCATTCAATAAGGTGCTTTTTCTTGTCCCAGTGTTCTAACACCTGGTATCACAGCTCTGATGGAGAAACAACAATATTTGTGCAGTGAGTCCTCAACTGAAACTACTACTCAAGTTGCAAAGCTTCATAACTGTAGCTCTCTCATGATACTGTAGACCAGGATCACAGTGAAACCTGTACACTCACCACCAGGCCGGAGGCGAGAGCCACCACATTGGAGATGGCGTACTCCATGGCCCGGGCCTGCTTATGGAGGTTGATGTGCCTGAGCACCACGCCATGCACCAGCGCTCCCAGGAGGAAGTTCACATGACCAATGAGGACCACGCTCAGACCCATCTTCATCAAGGCCTTGGGCTCCTCCAGGTTGCTACAGCACACTCCTGAGGAGGAGAGGAGGGAGGAGAGGCGGATTAACCCTCTAGAGAGTTGCAGTTATTTCAGATCAAGTTACATCATCCGTGATGCTCCGGGTGTATTGATCAGAGATACAGGAGTCAGGTCCAAACTACAGCAGAGATGTCACCTGTTAATGATTAGCTGCTGAGCACATACATAGCTACAGTACAGGCTGGGCAAAGTGACACTGACCCAAACAAGTGTGTGACAGCACAAGACGGACTACGAAGAAAATGAATAATGCTCTGCTGAAAGTGTTGTTGAGACAGCTTTTACTGAAGCCATGGTTGAGTTATATGCAGTAAAATCATAGTCAAAGCTATTTGAAAAGTACCAACTTAAAAAAAGAGTCAGATAAAACTTGCCTTGGATTAAAGATCACATGTCTCATGATGAATATGAATTGCTTCATGGAATTTATCTGCTTACCTGAAGTTGGTTCATGAATATATTTTCCAAGTGATTAATTTCATATTGAGCCCAGTTACCAATGTATTCCTGTGTGTGTCACATGGCACAAGTCTCCATTTTAACCTGCCCTCTGCGCTCATCCTCACATGACAGGACGGTTTCACAGCTGAATATTTGGAGAATGCTCATTTTTCACGTTCCTGCATGACCTCAGACATGCAGAGGTGACAATTTAAATTTCAGAGAGTTGTTCAGCCAGAAACTCTACCCAGGTGGGCCAAAGGATGAGAGCTCAACACAGATCAGAGGACTTTAAATCTCATGACTACCAGCCATTATTCAGCATTTAGTGTCTTGAATTAAACCATCCAAAGTTCTAAAGCCAAAATTCAAGAATTATTAGAATGACAAAGCAATTTCAGAGCTATCTAAATCTCATCTCCATGCTGCTGTGCCACACCACCACCACACCCAAACAAACAAACTGAAAATTTTAAACAAACACTGCCTGCATTTGATGCCTTCAAAGACAAGCTCCACAGGTGTACTTATTACCTGTATCGGCCATCTCTGTCAGGTGACCATCCGTTTTAGCTGACAGCAGGTCCTGTGTGTTCAGTTGGTCAGGGTGTCCAGTGCTCTCTTCAAACTAATCACCTCAAACTATCTTGTCAGGCAGCAAGACGCGCTGAATGTGACACTTTGAAGAAATTTCAAAATAAAATCTTACCTGAGGACGTCTCCCTGAAAATGTATCATTCTTGATTACTTATGTGACAGATTTTCAGTGACTTTTGAGTTCAGCAGCTACACTTACTCAAACTATTGCAATACTTAATATGTAAGTTTGACGATAAACATTAGAATACGCATGCTTTTATTTTGAAACTAAGGTTGTTTATTAGTCGTCTGTGAATAATTTTTGGCATCATTGACGCACCTGTTGGAAAGCCCCAGTGTTTTGGTGTTGTGAAGTATGGGAATGTCTCATACTTTAGTCAAGGCTACACTACAGTTTTACAATTGCCCTTTATATGTAAAACTTGTTTGTTTGGGGTTTTTTTTTAATTAAAATGAACTTTAGTCAAACGGGTTGCACTAAGGACCTCATCTGGGTCAAAACCTGATAATGACAAATGTGAACATTCAATTGCATAACATGTCATTACCATATTCTATCAATAAGAATATTAGCATCTAAAACAGTATATTTATATATAATAAAAATACAGCTGCTCTGGTTTCCTCCTACAGTCCAAAGATGATACATTAATTGCTGTTTCTAAATACAGTTGGCTGTAGGTGTGCATGTGCATGATTGTCTGTCTCTTTGTGTTGGTTATACAATGGCCTGGCAATCCTAAATGAGTTGGAGTTTCCAGCCCCCCACAGCTCTCCACAGGACACAGCATCTATAGCATGGACGGATGAAAAACCAGCAGACTGCATGGTTGCAGCCAGGTGCCAGGTGTCTAACATGAGTATAAATGACTTAAAAAATCCCACATATATAAAAAAGAAATATTGCAGGAATAGACAGCAAAGCTGCCTTCCAAGCAGTCCAAATAATAAACAATAGGAAAATAGTAGAACCCTGGGAACAGCTGTTCTCTGAGGGCTTCTCACCCTTCACATGCCTTTAGGGCCACCAAGTGGAGAAATGATGCTATTGACAAAGGAGACATAGTAGACGTTAACTTTTCTCTGGCTTTATTATAATAAGAAAAAAACTTTATTTTCAGTGCTTTTAAGGGATTACAAATTAATAATGATAAGGCAGTTTAGCTCATAAGCTATATACTGACAACTGTCACAAACCGACTTGTTCATTTAATGATCCCATATTATCTCACTGTCTTCTTGTACAAAATGTTTATCATACATGGAAAATAACTATAATACCACCACAGTTCAAAGAACATATATTATTATTTTTATTATATTATTCTAAAATTACTTTGCAAATTTAAAAATCCTTAAAGGATACGTTCACCTTTTTTCAAGGCTGTCTTTATAAAATACTCACAGGCCTATTAACACAGTCTTGACCGTAAGGAGATCCCTTCCTAATGTTAACAGATGGGAGACAAAATCTGCAGTCTTTGCTATGTGTAATGAAGATACTTCAAAGGAGGGATTGACTGATTACTGGCTCGACCAGTTACTGGATCTAATATTCTGCATTTTTTTCCAATTATCAGTAATGTTACCTCAGATTACTAAAGAAAAAAACATAATTAAAAAAAGTGCTGCTTTGGCTCTGATGAAATCGTCTCTATGTGTAGTCATCATTCTGTTGTCTTGAGCAATGCTTCACTCACAGCATCTTCTTACTAGTTGCACACAGCAAGTAATAGCCTGAAGAATGCTAAAGGATAAATGTTGTAAATTTGTCTTTTATTTAAAGAGGCAAAGTTTTGTGTTTTAGTTTTGGAAAAAAATTTAGAACACAAATGTTTGTTATCTGTCTTCTGATTATTATTTTTCAGTATCCATATCAGTTGACCCCTACTCTAAAGTTCATCCAACGCTCATATTAGGCTTAAGATCTCTAAAATCAACAAATCAAGTGGTTGCCTTATTTGAGTTGTGTTAGGCAGGGATCTCAGGTTTAACAATTACAGTGGCCAAGAACTCTTTCAGTGTGCGTAAAGATGTGAATATAAAGACAGAATTTAAAGAAAAAGGTGAACATGTCCTTTAAATGAGAAAGCAGATTGTCCTGTAATTGAACAATTACAGACATAAGAAGACTTCTTGACTCGTTCTACTGGGTCTCTACCTATCCTTTCAGAGAGGACTTGGAGTCATCAGAGTCTATACTAGGGTAGATCTTTCTAGATGAGGTGTGTACACTGCCCCTGTGCCTGAGATTTATTATCCGTAAAGCAATCAGATAGAAAATCTCGCAAAGGTTGAGCACTACACACACGACAGACGCCCCCACCATAAAGTAGGTGAAAATGGTCTTCTCTGTGGGCCGGGATATGTAGCAGTCCACCAGATTTGGACAGGGACTGGCGCTACACTGGACCTTCCTGGGCAGCTTGAAGCTGTCGTAGATGTAGTGGAGCAAGTAGAGAAAAGTGATCTCGAAGCCAGTTTTGACGAAGAGACTCATAAGGTATGTCCACCACAGACCGCCGTGCTTCTGGCCCGGGTTGTCGTAAAGCCGAGTGTCCTCTCCGTGCTTGGCTCGATACTTGCGCTCCCGCTCTTCTCGGTAGGCCACGTGCAGCACCACCATGAAGGAAGGGCAAGTGACGAAGATGAGTTGAAGGGCCCAGAGACGAATGTGGGAGATGGGGAAGAAGTAGTCATAGCAGATGTTGGTGCATCCAGGCTGGCGAGTGTTGCAGTCAAAGTGTCCCTGGTCGTCACTCCAGACCCGCTCAGCAGCCACCACGAAGACCATCACCCGGAAGACGAAGACCACAGACAGCCAGATCCGTCCGAAGGCAGTGGAGTACTTGTTGACTCCACTGAGGAGACCCTGGAGAAACTTCCAATCCATGAGTTCAGCTTTGATCTGCCTCTTTTGACTCTCTAGAAACTAGGGAGCTAGAACACAGTAAAGGCAAACAAAGACAAAGTTATGCAGTTATTCAGCAACACAGGATTTTCACAAAGTAAAACTATAGAAAAAAGAGTGAAATTAGCTTTGATTTCACAATCCTTTCCAAACATACCAGCATATATTTTAAATAGGTGCTCTTGTTGCTGTTCAAACAGCACTTCGACAGCTCTGAAATCTCAACCCTTTCTCCCACTTCTCTCAGTTGTGTTTGCACTTATGTACAGTTTAGCCCTTTGAAGAAAAGTACCTTTAATAATTGATGAAATACTTGCTTGTTCAACACATAAAACCCTCCAGAGCACACAACAACACTTGGTTTCAACCTCAAACACCTTCAGAAAAGTTTAAGCTGAAGCTTGAATGTAAAGTTCTTTAAGTTGCCTCTTACGCTGCTTCCAAAACCACCAGTCTGCTCTCAGTTCTGCTTTTAAATCTCATGTCATTGGCTTTGCGGATCTAAAAAAAAGACTTACCCAACTTAAAGAATTACTAAATCATGACTAAAATGCTATAACCTACCTTAAGACTTCTGGTCTTCCACTCAGTCCAGTGTGTCCCCTGTCTGACTGGGAAATAGACTTAGTGTGGTTCAACAGGTAGCTGTGGTCAGTCTTCTCCTACAGCAGGATGCTGATATCAACTTGGAATGAGCTCTTGGTGGTAATCTAGAGGTGTGTTCGCTTTTGGCACCCACCCAGGACTTCTCTTTAAATCTACAACTACTTCTGACGAACTCCTTTCTTGCGGCTGGTGAGCTTCATCTTATCTGAACACATACACTTAGCTAAGAGCTCTGAGAACAATGGATGCTGAAGTCACTACTTTCTACTACTGTTGTGCTGTCCTGGTGTACTGAGTTTGATAAATACATCAAAAGCGAAGCCTAGTTAAAATTATCATTATAGTTCGTTTGACTAAACAAGGAATTTGGCTGCAAAGTGTGCCTTTTTAAAAATGAGTAAAAGTTATATGGTAACATGTAGACTTTAATACATAGCTTTTAAATGTGTTTGTGCACTCACCATGTCTCTTATCAGTTACGTAATGCAGTTCTGATGTCGAGCCTTTGGTAAATCACAGTTACACACAGTCACCACCTAGCATTTGTTTGAGCAAGTAGTCAGAAACTAAAATCCACTTGAGATATGGAGATTTGATACGGGGAAATGAGACACACCGAGAATTTGCTTGTTCATTTTTCTCAGGACAGAACGTGCAGCAGTCACCGCCTTATTAGCACACTCAGTTTTGAGATAGGTCCTTTACAGATTGAGTCTTGATATGGTATTCTGATTCAGATGGAATGCAGGGTGGGGTTAAATGCTACTGAGGTGGTCTGAAAGTGGTAGGAGTGGTGTTCTTTTTTTAATCTATAACGCTGCTCCCGACAGTAACCACATGTAGTATATGACGATGTGCTGATTACTTTTGGGCGTTGTACTCCACAGTCTGGAGCTCTATTGGTTCAGTTTACTCCATACTGTTTTTCTCCACCCATTTCTATCTTACTCTTATATCGTCAAGAGACTTACAGTTTTAATAGGTGTCTCTTTTAAATAATTACCTGAACAACACACATGCCATTACTTTCATAAGTTAGGTTTCTGAAACTTTAAAAGAGGACTGGAAAGGCAAATAAAATTGCACAGAAGTGTTTTTTATTGTAGAAACTGTCATTTGAACCTTCATTCTTTGGTTTATTGTTTCTGGAATTAGTTTGTGACTTTTAATCAGACTGAAAATACATGTTTGTCTTATTTCTTGTTTATGTCAATGGGTCCAGCAGTTTTATTTCATACACCTTAAAAATAGATGACAGATAAACAGTCAAAATAAATAATTTCTAGTCTATGTCAGTCATTTCAGATCAAATGTTTATTTAAAAAAAAGCTCTACATTCACATTAAGCTCAACATTAATAAAGGACAAAAACATGAGGATATTTTCATGTAAAAATGCTTTACATGACCTTTGTAAACAACATTCCCAAAAAACTTCTATGCTTTTGCAGATAATTCAGGCTTAGATTTGCATTTTATTCTCATAACTCATTATGCCTCTCAGGAGACTGCTATGCTGTACGCCGGCGCTGAAGCTTTTCCGCTGCCGTCGCCTGTCTTGGCCTTCTCCATGGCAGGCCCATTGTACGCCGAGCTTGGCTTCTCAGTGAGGGGAGTTCTGCTCATCCTGAAGGAGTTTTCCCTCATGGGGTGAGATCCTCCTCGACAGCACTCGGCGAACCTCTTCCCGCACAGGTAGAGGATCTCGCAAAGGCTCAGGAATATGCACACGAAGCTGGTCACCACCATGAAGACGGTGAATATTTTCTTCTCTGTGGGCCTGAGAAACACATTGTTAAAGATGAGACATGTTACAGGATGGAGATTTATGAATCTTTTGCCATTTACAGCCTTGAAGGGGTAGGTTACCTGGCAATGTAGCAGTTCACCTCATTGGGACACGGGTCTTCAGTGCATTTGACTACCGGAGGGAAGAAGGTGGCTTCATAGATGTAGAACAGCAAGAAGACAAACACGCCATCCACTGCTATCTTGAACAGCAGGCTGAAGAAGTAGGTCCACCAGAGACCTCCTCGTTTCTTCCCCGTGTCATCGTACAGAGGGGCGCAGCCTTCTCCGTGCTTCAGCTGGTGCTTGCGCTCCCGGTCTTTTCTGTAGGACACGTGGAGAGTCACGAGAAGGGACGGACAGGTGACAAAGATCAGCTGGAGAGCCCAGAGTCGGGTGTAGGAGATGGGGTAGAAGTGGTCATAGCAGACATTGTGGCAACCAGGCTGGCGGGTGTTGCAATCAAAGTCCTTCTGCTCGTCGCCCCAGACCTTCTCGCAGGCCACCAGGAACACCAGGAGTCTGAAGATGAAAACGATGGCGAGCCAGATGCGGCCGAATGCCGTGGAGTACTTGTTCACCCCGCTGAGGAGGCCCTCCAGGAAGGCCCAGTTCATGGTGCTGTTTTAGATGTTGACTTGAGGAGAAAATCAACCCTAAAACACCCTGAAATGAGGCACACGCTCTGATGCGTGCTCAAATACAGATGGCTTGGACGCAGTCTGAACAGGGCAGGTCAAGCACAAAGACTCTTTAATATTGTTCTTAATGCTACTGCCTTCTTGGCACACGTTGAAGGGGAGGGAGGAATACTGAACAAAGCAAATAGAGACTCAGCTACAGTCACTAGTGGGACTGGTGATAACAAACACTTTGACTAACATGCAGAGCAGAGATAAAGGGATTTCAAATACTATGCATATTAATTTATACAGACCTAGCACCAGCATACCACAAGTTACATGGAAATGCTTTATTGGGTAGTACCCATATTGGCTCTCTAGTTGAGCATTACATGAGAAGACTGAAACCATTTCTACAGTGAGCCACTGAAAATTGAGCTACAGGAGAATTTTGCTTAGCATCTGGGCAGAAAAAAGGGAAATCTAGCCTGGCTCTGTCCAAAGACAAAAAATCTACTTACCAGTGAGTTTTACATATGCGGGTAGGCAGGGTCTTTTTAAAAAACCCTCTGAACAGAGCATTTATGCTAAGCTAAGTTAGCCATCTCCTGCACAAGCTTCAATTTTGCCAGACAGACATGATTGTGGTATCTAAGATTTACTGAGAAGGCAGCTGTGGCAACAGAACCTGAAGAACCTCTTTCAGGGCTGTTTTCAGGAAGAAAAAAGTACCAAGAAGCTCAGAAAAACATCTGTGCAGGTCTTGACACTGATTGGTTGAACTCAGGGGAGACAAATGCTAATGGATTCAATTTGGAAAGGACTAGTGCCAGCTTTTCTGCCTTCTCAATGTCCTCATCAAGAGGCAGATTTCTCATTTTTAACATCGATATCAACAATTTAAAATTCACCACATAGGGTAACATTACAAGCTCTCCATTGCTCAGTTTTCTATGTGCTCATAAAACTGGAGTCACATCCAGTATTTGTTGTTGCTTTAGTGCACTTCAGGTTAAAGTCACAGTCATGGGAGTCGGGTGCTACACTGCAATGGAAATGGAGAAGCTGAAAAAGATTAGGAGGCTGTTCCTGTGCCACCTTCAGCCTGTCCTGAGTTCCTGCAGTGGACCATTGCCTTAAGGAACAAAAGAAAAAGGCCTGAACCTCTGTGTGCATTCTTATCGCAAGAACTGCCCCGGAGTAGGTACTTTTGAGGGACCCTGATAAAATGAAGGGGCTGTTCTTGTAAATGCTCTCACTGCCTCACACCTGCTGCGAGTTTCTGTAGATCTCTGAAGGGACAAAATCCGTTATGTTAGGGTAATTTAGTTTTTAAATAAATTATAATCTCGGAGGTAATAAAATATAAATAACTGATATCATTTTACCCTGCCTTCGCCCTGAGTGGGATAGGCTCCAGCCCACCCACCCCGTGACCCTGCAGAGGATTAAGCGGTGTATAGATAATGGATGGATGGATGGATGGATAGTATTTTAGACTTTACTCATAAAATACTATAAGATTCGTGAAATATCTTGACTATTATAAAAAAGCTGTGAGAATTAGATGCAATTTCCAGATCTGGCAAAACACTGAAAAAGTTTCAAAAACTTCAGACTCCGTTTTACACCCTCAGACTGCTTTTTCTCCACTAAGAAGTTCCTCTCGTCGTGCATCGACCCACATAAGTGAGGTGGTCTGCTGGCCGGCACCATCGCCTCCACTGTGGACGATCTCTTAAGAGGAAATATCTACAACCACGTCAGCCAGAATCAGCTATTCCTTTGGGTTTCGACCACAGACTGTATAATAGGGTTTGGACATTGTCTGCACTTGTCTGCGTGAAGCTGGACAATCAAATTAAGGTATATTAGATTACCCAAGAATTGATGCTCATTCTCCGAGAGCACAAAAATGCAATGATGCAAGTGTGGGGCCCCTATATTCAGTTTTAGATTTAAAGATTGGTGATGTTGGTTATCAACTGAGATATTATTGAGGTTCATGTCAAAAGGCAGACAATCAAAAGTCTCAAGGGCGTCTAAAGCTAAGAGCAGCTGCAGTCCTGTAATTATCATTATGATCATACTTGTTTACATCCAATTAAATTAACTTTGCCAAATGCTTGTAAGGAGGCTGCAGATAGATACTAATGTGTTGGGTGGTGCTCCGTCAAGGCAGACGAATTAAGTGACTAATTTCCTAACTAGCTAACCAAAATAAAAGAATAAACAAGTTAACTGTGACAACAGCGTCTCGTCACAGCCGGGTAAAGTAGATATATGCACGAGTATTGTTGGGATTTAAATTTCTAAATAATTTGCCAAATATTTTACGTTTAATTTCGTGTAGTCGCACAATTATGTTTGAATTTACATGTATTATTTTAATGGCTACAGTACAACCGGAATCATAATGATAATTCGTGCTGCCTTTACAGTAGTGTCGGGTGAGGGGTCACAAATTGAGACAGACTCCACACATTTGCATACACTATTTCCCCACTGCATAGCTGAAAGACAATATGACCCCGCATCGTCCACCCTCGGCTCGGTAGTTACCCGCCAGCCCCGGACCCAGGAGTTACTTTCCACAGCGGGGTGGGGTGGACCGACACTTTCTCCACAGTTTTAACTATCCGTACTGTCCGTCCAGCCGGCTGCGGCTGTCTCTCTACAGCAACGGGAGGTAAGACAGGGGCTCCGCGGTGGGACAATCCGCTGCTAGCTGCCAGCTAACTTAGCTAGCTAGCGAGCTAACTCGTTAGCAGCTGGCTGCGTCCCAGCCCCTCGACCGAACACAACAAATGTTTGCCTGCAGCCACCTAGAACCGCAAAGGCTTCATAAATAGCAGCTCATTGGAAATACTGTCATGTAACAATAAAGATGCAAGTTTTAGGCAAGTTGTTAGCCGAGACAGGACAGATTGTAGTGTCAAGCAACCGCACTCAATAGTAGTGTTCTGTGTGCCCTTCAAAATAAAAGCATAATGCATATGCCTCATTGTTTGTAGCAACAATTCATCGAATAATATATTAGTTTCTCAGCTCTGGGATTAATTTCCAATTATTTTTATAACCAATTGGTTTCAGTAATTGTTTAGGAAAAATGTCTAAATTGGCAGATTCTAGCTTTTTAAATGTGAAAATTGTCTGGTTCATCACCTCGATTGTGATAGTTATCTAAGTACCTGTGAGTTGTGGACAAAACAAGACATACGATGATGTCATTTTGGGTTTCTCAGTTTTCTGACATTTTACAGTAGCAAATCAACTGACTGAGAAAATACCTGACATATTATTACACAATTAGTCTTGCATAGCCAGACTATTCTGCAGAACAGAATGCACCTCATTATTTTACTGTTTCCTTTGTCTGTAGTTCTACCAATGAATATTGTATTTACCAGTCACTAGGCAGAGCTGAGTAAAGGACATAGTGACCGTGTTCCTGTGAAATAGTGATGTGGTGGAATATTTGCATGTTGGAAGGGAGAACTGGTATTAAAATTGATATTTCACTGCAGAAAAAAACTAGTAGGGTTGCCTTACTCCATGAGCCACATGATCAGCGTGGTAGGTTTCTACCCAGGAGGTTGTTCCTGTTTTCAATGGTGAACGAGATTTTGAAGATGGTAACAAACAGAGGGTGGAAGGACGGGAGAAAGCTGCGTGAAATGTGCGGTCAGTGGCAAGCTTATGTAGAGTGTAGGCTCAGCAGCCTACATCTGGCCAGTCAGACTAAATGCTAAACAAGTGAACCAACTGCTTGCATCCTGTAATGGCATAAATTAAACACAGCTTGTAGTGAAATTTAATTCTCAAACTGTTTTTTGTACAGCTTCCTGGAAAGGATTACATTAGAATATAAATAATTAAACTTAGTTTGCCCATGTTAGATATTTTATCTCTCTAGTCTTTAAAATGTGAGGATTTGCTGCATCTCTCAGTTTTTTCTTTTGTCAGTGTATATTTACAATAGCTGGAGTAGTAACTGGACATATTGTTGACTTTGAGGAGATGGCTTTAAGCTTTGTGGACTGAGTGGGATTTTTGATTTTTATCCCTGATATTTTACAGAGTAACAAATCAGCTGGGGAAAACAAACCATAAAGTGAGAACTAGTAGCTGTAGCTAGACAAATAGATGGGCTAACAGATGCATATAGAGTATGCAGTAAAGTATAGGTCAGTTTACTCTTTTAATTAGGTGCAATGTGGTGGCTCCATCTGCTAGTCCACTTAGTATAAGTGAAAGGAATTTTTATTGATTTTAGGTCCAACATTTGTAACTCAGTTGTAAGCAAATGCATGGTTTTAATCGAAGTTGTGTCATAAATACTGTTGTATTTGCCTCTTTGAAATTATAATCTAATGCAAAGAGTTATGATGATGATTATTATTATTCTAAAAGGTGCATTTTAAGGATGCCACAGATTCTATTATTTTGAAGGCTGCTTGCATTGCTTGTAAGCTGGTGGCTTTAACAGACAGCAGAGCAGCTGTCGATGGAGGCTGGAGCTCAGGGGAACCAGCCACAGTTGACGGTGCTAGCTTAGCCAGCACAGCCTGCTAGCGAGTCATCCGCTGTTGTAGATTTGCCAGCATGCTAATAGAGGCGGTTTAACCGCAACACACTGCAGCAAGTCTCCTGTCTGACTCCGTAGAGGTCCAGCCGAGCTGAACTCCGCTGAGCCATGCGACAGTGGTGTGTCCCCGCCGCGACCCCACGCACCGAGCCGCTCCCGGGGCGCCTGTCCGTGTCCCCCCCTCCGTCAGGTAAGACACAGACGGGACACCGTTTGAACTTTTTAGCCAAACTATTTAAGTCTAGTAGTTGTTTAGCAGAAAGAGCCCGGTATAGCATTGTGGTAAAAGTAGTTGACTTAGATAACTGTAGTCTGCCTTGTAAACACATTACATGTGAAATCGCTTTGAAAATCTAGTAAGTTAACTTTGTGTACTTTATCCATAAAGGTACATTAAAGACTGTATTCTACTTTAAGTATTTTATAAATTGTTGTGTCTCTCTGATAAATTCGGCATGCATCCCATCTAACAAGATCAACTTTCTGAAGGCAGTTGGTTGTTGTAGCTCACCTCTGTTACATAGTTATGTAGAAGTATGTGCAAAATGATCATGCTTATGTCAAGCTGAAAAGTAGGGTCTCAATATTTATAAAAAAAACCCAGTAAGTTATATTGTCCAAAGTGTCCACCTTTTCAAGTATGCAAGGTCACGTCAGTTTGCTAGATTTCCTCACTGACTTTAATGTGATCTTCTCTCTGTAGTCTGTAAAGTTATAGGTCAATGTTCAGATTAGACTCCCTGCAACCTTGCAGGACAGGCCGGCATGTAAAGTAAAAGGATGGATGGATGTGACTCGGCCGAGGGGACCTGATGTTAGGTTATGTATGCCAGGGTGATCTTACTTTAATTCCACCCTGGACAAATAGAGCAAGGTTAGCCCCAAGTGTCTGTGCCAAGTGTTTGAAAGATTGCCAAAATTTTGTATGACCCAGGGGTTCTTCAGAGGAGAATGCAGTCTCTTCTTTTTTTTCCTAAGTGTAATTTTATAAACCAGTGTTGTTTATTTAGTTTGTGATGTCAACATTTCTGAAATAACTGAATCATGTTTGTATTAAAGTGTTGTATTCAAGATAAATCAGCTCCTACAAAGTAAGTTAGTGTTTAGCTGTGCCTGTCTTTTTCTATTTCTGCTTTCATCTATTAATAATCCTTTCATCATTTATCAGTTTGTCTGCAGGTTCTGAAAAAGTCTGCAACATATTATCTAAATTTAAGGCTGGTGTTGAGTAGAGATAAATATAGCAGCGTATGTCTTGGTTAGACTTTGTGAAGACCTGGGGTGCTGTTTATCTGGTGGGAAATCAACCCAGCCGTGCAGCTCTTTGGTGTATTAATAGGGCGACATTTGGTTCCTATTTACATACAAATTTGGGCTTGTGTTTCATGCAGATCGCCAGTCTCAAATTCACCTTGGTAAATCGTACACCCCTCACATTATGCATGCAGATGCCAGAATGGAGTGCTGCGAGGTGGAGCCACGCTACACCATCGAGCAGATCGACCTCCTGCAGCGCCTGCGTCTATCCGGCATGACCAAACCTCAGATCATCCATGCATTGGAGTCCCTGGAGAGGCTCGACCCTGACCACCGCCCGACACACTGTGACTCTCACCCCGCCCCGTCCAACAACACCCCCACCACAGCCGCTCCAGCCCCGTCTTCATCTTCGTCCTCATCCTCCTCGCTGTCCCTGGCCTCCGCCACCACGCAGACCTCTGGCCTGGACGGCGCCGCGCTGTCCCCCAGCAACAGCTACGAGGCCTCACCTCCGCCCCTCTATCCTCCCAGTGTGGCTGTTCAGCGGTCGTTCAGCTATGACATGATGGGGGAGGAGGAGTGGGACCTGGAGGAAAAGGTGGAGGAGTACATGAGGTGAGAAAGGGAGAGGGAGGATGGTGCTGCTTAGTGTTATCAGAGAGCCTGAGAGATAAATAAGCGCTGGCTGAGGATGAGTTGGGAAAAAAAGACCAAAAGAATAGTAGAGACAAAGAGGGACTATTATAACATCAGATAATGACAGCTACTGTCCCCTGAGGTGCAGGCTTATTCTCCAGAATTTTAGTGGAGTTAATTCAGGTCAGGTGTTGAGGGATGGCTGAAAAAAGAGAAGCATCAGTGAATAAGGTTAATCGGAGCAAGGGCTCGTGTTTTAACCACCGAGTAATGGCTCTTATGTCATGATGGGTTCTTTTGCTTTTACAGGAGAGACAGCAACCTGGTGAAAGAGGAGATCAAAACTTTCCTCAACAATCGCAGGATCTCTCAGGCGATCGTAGGCCAAGTTACAGGTACTCTGCTTTCTCTGTGACACTGTTGTTAAGTCATTCATTCATCTGTCACTAACGGGCAGTTGTAAACAGAGCTGATGGGAAGGGGTTGAGCATTCTGGGGAATTTCACAGTTAAATTAGATTTCTGAGCCTTAATTCAAACATGATACAAAACTAATTCTTTACTTCAGCGAGACAAAATGGGCAACTACTCACTGCCAAGATATTCACTTGTGTTTCCAGTCAACTAAACTGCAATATGAGACATAACTGGCTGTGAAGCTAATTTGTTTTGATGAAGGACTCTGTCTGACCGAGCACAAAAATGCAGAGAAAAGTGTGGAGGATTAAACGCAAGTTCATTTGTTACAGTCGTCTGCACGAAATCGTAAAAAAAAATGAAATTAAGTTGTACATTACTAAGTACCAATGCTGGCTGAGTGTCAAGGCTTTTTTGTAGAAACAGAAGTTGTGTCTAAGTGTTCTGGTGTTTAGGAGGACAAACATTTCATCAGAAAGCACAGAATACTGTCTGTGTTGCAGCACTCCACCAGGAAATCCAGCAGTTATCTACAAAGCTGTGTTGACAGCAAGTTCATTTGTTCACCTGGTCAGGGTTGGCTGGAAGTTTAGTAAAATGTTGCAGTGTGTGAATTAGTTGGACGGTTAGTTTGTTTGTGCTCATATTTTTCTGACAACAGACTCTAGTTGATGGTGTACAGTGTCACCGTCATCTTGCAAAGGTAATTATTAAGTTCTGGAATTAAAATATGCAAAAGAAAGGCATACTAAGTTCATAACTCTGGAAGATAAAGAACATGTTTAGTATGCAAATATTTTTTGTACCTCTCTCCAGCTCGCTGTTACAAATATTCGCAGGGTCCAACTTCTGAGTGTGAAAAATTGCATTTTTTTCTCTGCTCTGTTTTTAATATGATTTTAGATTTAAAATCTCTGCACTTGGGAAAACTCTAGTGCAATTTTTCAGATAGATTAAAAGATTAAGCAGTTGATTAAAAAAAAGATGGATACAATCACCACTGTTCAGTGATAAATGCAAGTGTTTAGAATGCAGGTGGCACACATCTATTAGCTTTGACCAATTATGCAACAGTTCTGGTAAGCACTGTTGGACTCTGTATCCTACCACAAAACAGTTGAACTGAACCTCCTGGTAGCTACAACTGCAGCTATTAGTCAATGATTTGATTAGTTGACAAGGATTGATTTAATTATCAATGATTTTGTGAATCAGTTAATCTGTTGGAGTAGTTTATGTTGAAATTTTCTGAACTTGCTTCTTGCATCTGGATATTTTCAAGTTTCTTTCCTGCTCTGTGACAGTAATCTTTGTGTTATGGACCAAACAAGACATTTGAGGATGACACCTCGGGCTTTTAGGAAAAACAGACAGTTTTCATCATTTTCTGTTTTTTTATAGACCAAACAGCTAGTTCAGAAAATAATGGACGGATCATTTGACAGCAAAAATAGTCAGTTCTAGCTCTACTGGTAATACTGGAATGCAGTGAAACATAATGCATTCTTCTAAGGGAGATGGTCTTGCGTTACAAGTGTTTCACTCATGTCAGACTATGCTACTCAGGGTCAGCTTATTATGACTGTGTCATAAATATCGTTATTCAAAGACATTTGCAGTGTGCACAAGCATCTCAATGTATGTTTGTGCATGCATGTCTGTATATATTTATATATAAAATGCATTAGTATAAGATGCAGTGGCTGAGCAATGCCTGGCATGAGCAATGTCCATCCATTACCTGAACTCGCTTTCCTGTAGAGGGTCACGGGGCCTGGAGCCTCTCCCCGCTGACATTGGATGAGAGGCGGAGTACAATCAGGACAAGTTGCCAGTCCATCACAGGGCATGAATATTGAATGTGATTAAATCTTTTTGTATTACAGCTGCATACTGATACTGTATGTGTTTTAATGCTTGTGAATAATAAGAATTTGTTGTTCTGCTATTGTTGTTCTAACTTATTTGATCAGCATGTAGTTTTTTGATATTTTTTATGTGTGATTGTAGTATCTTTATTTAGGGTTGGTAAGAGGAAAATGGAAATTAAGTAGGAAACCGGTGGAGGGGGAGTCAGTTCAGCCTTCTTCAAGCAAAATTTCATAAAAAGATTTAGAGAGCAAGGCTGACAGGTAAAATAACAATGATGTAATCGTAGTTGCTGCCTGGGTTTTTACACTGACAATGTATGTGTCACATCACACAACATATGGTAGAATGGCAGAGGGAGGGTTTTTGAACAACCTTTTTATTTAAAGAATAAAAAACAAGGGTCTTTAGGTAGAAAATTACCTCCTCAGCCAGACATGTTTTTCAAGCAGAGCCTATAAATGGATTTTCACTTATAATATTTATGTTTGTATTGGTAATGCATTAAAGCAGAAGCGCTTGTGCTGCACTTAACACACAGCAGCAAGTTCACATCAGTAAACTTTTTTTCCACCCCTCCCATGAAATTGTATTGCACTAAATCACATGCTCTTAATTAAACTATTGATGCTGGGATGGTTTCATTACCTTAACAGGAGTTTTCCAGAGCTGGAACACAGCCGATCTGACTAGTACCGATGCTGCTGGTGCGCCATGAGATAAATCAGTGTCTTCAATGTGTTAAAATAACATGTCTCACCTCCTGCACGCAGGCATCAGCCAGAGCTACATCTCCCAGTGGTTGCTGCAGCAGGGCCTGGAGATGAGCGACTCCAAACGCAGAGCTTTCTATCGCTGGTACCTGCTGGAGAGGAATAACCCAGGTGAGACGCAGGGCTGTTGTGGTTAGGACGAGGGCTTTATATCAGGTCCAGTGTAAAATTCGTCTTTTACAGAGCAAAGGAGTGAGATATAGATCCTCATAACGCTAATAGATGGAAACAATAATTATGAGAGAGTGAAGATTAGCGCCTCGAAGTTGAATGTCACGTTAATGATGATAGATTATAGATTAGATAATGGAGGGCTTGTATTAAAAATGAGATAATATGTCTTGTGTTTCGTGAATGTTAAGCACTGCTTGCTAACCCTTCGCCGTCCATCCTCCTCTTTACCCCCATCTTCCTTGCATGGTAAACGTACACACCTCTAATTCCTAACTCCAACCTGGTCCTAAAGGGCTGCGAGGTCAAGGAAGGACACGAGACAAATCTATAATTTCAGAGGAAAGACAAATGATAAAGGTAGCCCCGTCACAGGAGATTCTAATCAATAATGTTAAGGCTTCTGGTTTGGAAATGAAACTTTAGTGGGTGAATGCGGTTTGTCTGTTCAGGCTAAAGTAACAGCTTGGGTTGGTGCTGACCTCTCCATGTCCTAGGATTTAGGGATAGAGCTACCTACAAAGTTCAGCATGCATTCAAAACAGCTACGACATAGCTAATGAGTAGCCGCCCAAGATGCTCACAGCTTTTATAGATTTGTGTCAAACAGCATGCACTCACAGTAAATCATGTTAAAAAGTCACATTTCTGCATTATTAGTCAATGAAATAAACAGAGCTGCTGCTGGACCATCTGCTGTCCCTGCTGTCTCCCTTCATCTTAATCCTTTATTTTTCTCCCACCGACCCACCCAGCCTTTGCTTTAGCTCCTGTGTAGTTCTCAGCCCTGATGCTGGAGGTACTCTGGTGCTGGTTTTCATTCCTACATGGCTAACAAACAGGCTATTAACAGTGATACTAACCACAATCACTTTTCTGCAATGTTTCCCAATCCAAAGTGGCCTCAGTGCTTTGCTTCTCGCATAGGCTCCTATTGACCTGCCCATCATGAACCTCAAAAGAAGCATTGTTGCCAGTCAAATTGACTCCTGGTTGGAAAATACGCTGAAATTAATTACAAAGATGACATTCGCTGTCAATTACTGAGGCAGGTCTACAGGAGTGTGTCATTTAGTCCAGAGACACAGATATAAATGTAAACTTCCAGCCTCCAATTCTTGCCACAACTGGTGTCTATAAGCTAATCCATGGCTGTGGCCTGCCTGACTACTGGTTTTGTCCCGACTGAAGGGCTGAGGTGGAGTGAAAGCCAGCACAGCGTGAGCCCAATGCCCAGGGCCAGGGGAGGGGACAGAGACGGGACGGTAGCAGGGGCAAGTGGCAGCCTCCCCAACATCCTCCCCAACCCCAACACCAACCTCAACCCCAACCCATCGTGGAGCAGGCAGAGAGAGCTGCTGATGCACTTGCTGCCATGGTACACTGCTGCTGCTGCAGCTGCCCAGGCCCAGCCAGGTAACCTCCTTACCCCGGCCTCAGCGACTTGCCACAGGAAACACCTGCATACCAGCTGGCCTGCATGACAATCATCCTGCAGCCGCTCTGTCAGCTTGGGATGCATATCAACCGTCTCAAATGGCAGAGCTAAACTAGAAGATTGTGGCCCCGATGCTAAAATGAAGCAGCTCCAGTCTGTTAAAATCCTCTTGGCTTTACCGTTGTATCAGCAGGCTGTCGTGGCAGCTCTGTGTCAGTTCAAACATGGCTTGGTTTAAGTGTGGGAGTGTGCACATTTGTAACTAAAAGCTGGGATGGGTTCAGTCAGCACCATCAGGCCTGTAGGAAACACTGCCACCACTGCTTGCTACAGCAGCCAATGGGCTTGTGGAGTCACAGTGATTTAGTGTCAATTTCAGCAAAAACAGGAAATGATTTGTAACTGTCTATTGATGAATCCATTCAGCAATTTGACATCCAACTTACATGTAGTCAATGAATTATATTGTTAGGGTTTTAAAATGTACTACAAGGAAGTACTGAAACAATGTGATAAATTAATTAATTATTCTAGGTTCTAATGGACCTAGGTTCTAGGTTCTTTCTGGTAATGCGACTGTGAAACAGGTATTGAATTGCATTCTGTGTAGTATTAAAAGGTGTTTTAAATAGAACTTGATGAACCACCTTGAATAGGTTAATCTCAACAGTGGCTTTTTTTGTCTTGGCCTTCTCTCATCTAGACTTTTGTTAATGTTTTCATTTTATCACGTGTTACAGTGTAGCAGTTTGTGTTGATCTTCAAACTTCACATCCAACCTCTGTTGAGCTGGTGCAGCAGGAAGCCCTGTCTTTGCCTAACTTTTTAACAGTCAAATTGTTGCTTATTCTTTCTCCTTTAGGTGCCACCTTGTCAATGCGTTCTTTGGTAAAGGAGGAGCCTGACTGGAGGACGGGGATCATGGCTGGTGACAGAGCAGGGATAGTGGGGGGCCCTCTGAGGCTGCGTAGAGGAAGCAGGTTCACCTGGAGGAAGGAGTGCCAATCTATTATGGAGAGGTGAGCAAGTTGTACATCAGATTTGTTTTAAAAAAGGAGACACACACTGCATATGCTACAGTAATGTCATGTGAGAAAATGGAGCTGACATATTATGACCACCAAAACGGCTTCAATCTATCAAAGTGTGAACTTCGTAGACCTCTGAAGTTGTCCTGGGGTATGAGGCACCAAGATGTCAGCAGCAAATGCTGTAAGTTGTTGTGATTTGGAGTTGGTGCCACATCAGATGTGCTGCAGCTAATCCTCCATCACACTGTCACCACTGCTGACCCTACAAGCTGCTTGCTGTTGCTGGGTAACAATTTGGCCCCTGTCAGGTCACTTCAGGCTTTACATCTACCTGTTTGTCCTTCATCCAAAACCACAAGACTACAAGAAAGTTTATGTTTGGCTTTGAACTATGAAAAAGCTCTTGAAGGTCAGTCGAGGTCTGCTGAAAACTTTCAAGCGCCTGATGGCTCCAGGTGAGTTTAAACATGTCAGTATTTGAAAAGTTGGAGCGGGAATACAGCAGTGCTTGAGGTAGTTTTTCAATTTTAATAACCTTCCCAGCGTTAATGTCTTTTACTGCCTAACTGCTGACTTTCTGCTTTTGTTGCAGAGCAGAACCAGTCGAGTTTATGATGTCGTTTTCTTTTTTATTAGGTGTATTGTAATCCTGCTTCTCAGTAACACATTTGTCCCAGACAGTGTTCTCAGCAAGCCAAAAGGATGCTGAGAAATGAGGAGTACAGTCCTACCGACTGTGTGCAATTGATTTCTCTATTACATGGTTGCTTTAAGTATAGGGAGCAGTCTGGGCACTCACAGTAATAAGACCACACAGACAACACTCACCAGCAGCGTCCCGGGATTACGCAATTCCACTGCAGTGCTGATCCGTGTGAGCTAGTTTAGACCCAAGGACAATACAGTAGAGGTGAAGATGATGTGGAGTGTGTGTGTGTGTGTGTGTGTGTGTGTGTGTGTGTGTGTTTGAGAGAGACAGGATAGGGCAACTCAGAGGGTGAGAGGATAAGAGGGCTGGAAGAAATTGATCCCTGTGTGTTTTGTAATGTGAGATAATGATTCTTTTTCAGCCTTGGAGGGACAGAAAAAAAAAGCAAGACACGAGTGAAGCAAATTTAGCGAGAAGAGAGGAGAAAAATGGTTACTTTGATCTTCACCTAGATGAATAAATTTCAGCATTTTTCAAAGAATGTTCACACTTAAAGGCCTAAGAAGAGATTGGAGTATTCAAAGCTTGAACTGCAGAAATTAATCCACTTAATGCATCCATTAATCTATTCTTTTCCAGTGAGGACCCTGATGCTCTTGTCTGTGTAAATATTGCCCTTACTCTCCTGTGGTTCAATACAAAGACTAAAAGTTGATGAGGTGTAAAATTAGGGCGTAACTAGCTCTGCTCAGGCTGGTGCCATCTCCTAATAAACGCGGAGCCTGTGATGCAGGATGATTTACCCGTTTGCGATACTGTGTGCGCTATTTCTTACAGCTTCTTCATGGAGAACCAGTACCCAGATGAGGCGAAGCGCGAGGAGATTGCCAACGCCTGTAACTCCGTCATCCAGAAACCAGGTAACAGGAGGCGTCTTTTTAATGACATCAAAGGCTGGTTGCTGTCTGAAAAGTCTGAAGGCAGCTGTTCAGAATAGCTCAGATAAAGCACTCTTTAAATTGGAATGTCATCCTACTATACAGCATAACTGATCTAAATTAGTTCTAAAAAGACTGTTGTTTCAGTTATTTATGAGGTGAAAATGCTAATTCTACTATTTACAGCTTCTCAGGTTTGAAAATGCACAAGTATAGGAATCCTTGGGATTAGCTTGTTTTCTGCTCTCTTAGTAAAGAAATATGAATATTTTCATCTAAGTCACAAGTATAGACAAACACAGTGTGATTAAGCTAACAAACACAAATCAAACAACTCTAATCTTTAGTGATCTTACCAAACATACCAATTAAACATTCAGAGTGCTGCTGGGAAAAGCAAATGAACACTTGGATTCGGCAGTCACCTCAAACAAGCAGTTCTTTCAGCTGCAAATCAGACCTGCAGGACTTTCTGGGGGAATTTTGGGCATTCTTCTTCACAGAAGTGCTTAAGCTCAGACAGTATACTCAGAAGGTCTGGTATGGATGGTGCTTTCAAGACCAATGTATAGTTTCTGCATCCGTGTGCACTGACAGGTGCTGAATTTAAACTTGGATGCGCATGCTGCTCAATTCATACTACAGTTTTAGGGTACGGTCTGCTATATTGACATGTAAAAAACAAAAACACAGGGCTCCTGTGGATGTTTATGAAACGCCATCTGTGACTTTGCACTTTTCAACTAGCACATCTACCATAGCAGTTAGTTCCAGATTGGGCTGTAGAACTGTGAATATGAAACCATTCTGTAGTAGATTTGCTTCTACTATGATCTTTGTCCAGCTTGTGTTGAGTGTCACCAGAGCAGCCATCTGATATTATCCTGTAAGACACCTTTATAAACTCTGGCATTCCCTTTTTACACCATGTCTCTGTATTTGTTCTCCCCAAATATTTGTGCTCTGTTTGATTAGTTCACCACCAAACATTTTCCCAGTTACATTATGAAGTGTTAGGGTGCTTTTTGACAAACTTCAGGTGGGCAATAAGGCGTTTTTGGAGTGCAGAAGTTTCCTCTGTGGTGTCCTACCATGCCATTAACACTATGCTGTATGCAACCTTCCATCATGATTTGCATATGACAGACTCAAGAAAAGATATGTTAACCAGATCCAGTGATTCCGACAAGCCTTCAGCTGTTACGCTGAGCTTCTGTTTTACTACACTGAGCATTCTGCTAGTTATCTTAGCTGGACTCCCACCTTTGCAGAGAGTATAGTGCAAATGGTTTTGAGATGAACATTGTGATTTCATTTGAAATATGATTTTTTTTAAAGTCAAACTTCAGTTCAGTATTCACTGTGTAATAGATTTAAACATGTGATGCATTATTTGCACATGGAACACCATCAGAAGCGTGATTGTAACACAATGTCACCGGCATGAATTTGTAAAACTGTTGACAGTTTAAAACCTGGATCAAAGGCACTGCATAATGCATGTCTTAAATTGCAGCCTTTTGCCAATTGCATTGTTTCAAATCGTGATTTTGATTTGAAATCAATAAATCGTTCAGCCCTACTGCCAGCACAGTACTGAATCGTCTCCATGTATGGACAGTTCTGTCTATATGTGTCAGTGTGGACTGATGAAGAGTCAAACGATTAGCGATTACTTGGGAACCCTTTCCAGCTTCATGGGAAAGAACAATTCCTCATGGAAAGTCCTCTGAGACTCTCTTATTGGATCCCATCAGCAGCTACTTCTTGTAAAAGGAAAGCTAAAAATGTGTAGAATGTTTTTTAGATGTCAAATTTAGTCCTGTAATCAGGTTTCATTTATTGTGCTACCTGTAGACCTGTAAGTGTGAAAGGATGTCTAAGCAGCACCACAAATTCATGATTCCACTTTAGTACTTAACTGTATTTTGGGCGTCATGGTTGTATGTTTTATTTGTTACATCATCCAGGTTGCAAACTGTCTGAGTTTGAGCGTGTGACGGCGCTGAAGGTGTACAACTGGTTCGCTAACCGTCGGAAGGAGATGAAGAGAAGAGCGAATATAGGTGAGGTCCTGCTAACTTGCAAAACTGGAAGGAGCATTTGGCTTTTTTTTTTCTCTCCTGACATTCAACAGTTTACGTGCACATTTGTATTTACCCAACCTCTGCTTTCCTCTCTGACACGACCAGAAGCTGCCATTTTGGAAAGCCACGGAATTGAGGTGCCAAGTCCCAGCTGCCACTCAAACGGCGAGGAGGGAGAGATGCAAGAGTTTGCAGATCAGGTGAATCATCGATTCTCAGAGCAAGTAAGTCGACAGCTTCTGCTGTAGGAGAAGCAAAAACAGAGAACTTGTAGTAAGACCTGTAGGACTAATTATGCTGCGATAAAAACTGTTAATTCAAACAGTCTGTAGCACAGAGAGTCACCGCTGTAGATGGCTTTAGTCTGAAAAAACCTCACCTGTTTATGACATTTAAACAGAAACGTGTAATAGTCAATGATGGACATTTTCACTTGTCATAGAAGGATTAATAGTGATTGCTTTATTCCATGTAGGTGTGAGTAGATGGGTCATTAATACTGAAGATGAAATGTAGTAACACAACTTGCACTTTGTACACTGCACACATAGAAACACACATATGCAGTGACATCACCATGTAGCAGCCCAGCGTAGTGCATCAGCTGGCCTGTACAGTTCAGAGAAGCTGCATACGGTGACAAGATGCACCTGCCTACTTCTTCTAATGGAAGCATTAACCCTCTTCAGCAAAAACCTGCCAGCGGGTTGGAAAGGCATGTTATCTTTAAAAAATCAGAGCACGGGTTGTAGGATTTTCAACCTTTCTAGTCCTTAAACAATTCGTGTCTGACCTTCGGTTTCATCAGATAAACAAATCAAAGCCAAAACACTGAATATTCAATCTAATCACTTTTTTCTTAATGTGTCATTTACAAGTTTCAAAAAAGCTATTTGCGGTAATAACATTACATTATGTGAAGCAAAACTGAACTGCAGGCTGTGCTTACAAATAGCAGACAGGACACAAGGATGAAAACAAATTCAAGTTGAAAGTAGAAAAATATTCGTAGTATGTGCAGACAGTTTTGTTGAGTGTTGGTAACATCTGGGGAAGTTAGCTGAACATGTTGCTTCCCGGTTTTTCCAATTTCTATGAAGTGAATAATACAAAAATGCAACTTTTATTTTATCTTTTTTTTTGATTTACAGAAAAAAAAAATTCTGAGTTCTCTCGGCTTCTAGCCATGGTTGTGCTGTTTCCATAGAGGTGCAGGACAGGAGCAAAAAAAACCTCCTAGAAACTGTTCAAGGAATTAAACAAGGTGAACATGTCTGAAGGACCACAGCAAAGGAATTGCTCCAAAACCACATAAAAAGATTCTAGTTAATCCTTTTAGGCTACATGTTAACATGTAATACCTGCACGTTTTGCATTAACTCACTCAGATTACGAGGAATACTGCAGAACCTTGTGTAAACATTGCACCTTTGTGAGTTTTGCATCCCATGTGTTTAGGATATTAATGAAACAATTACATCTATTGTGTACACGATACAAAAATAGTGTTTTTTTGGGCCATTTTTGAAAAAGGAAATGTTAAAATGTTAAGCACTTTTTTGTGTACACTTATCTTGTCAGTTAAACTGTGCTAGAATTTTCCAATGAGTCTGAAATACTGGCCCATGATAAACATAAAGAGTTTTGAGACGATGGAGGAGCTGACGTCAGTAAAGCAAAGCAGGTAGCATAGTGTAGTGATGTATTAGTGTTGATAGTTATATGTACGTTCAATAAAAACAGTTTAAGTAATTTAATACTACAGGAGCCTCTAGAGCCCTTTAGGTGTCAAAAGCTCTCGGGAAATTTAGCACACACACACACAAGGTGAATGTGAATAACCCTGTCTGTATTGATTTTAAGGTTGTTTAAGCATTTCCTTCAGTGACACACGTAAATACTGCTCACAAAGTAGTGGGTACGTGCAGAAAATCCAAGTGGAAACTCTGAATTAGGCATTCTAGTGAGGCATCTGTGTTGATAACCTTTAAGTGGGTCTATTAGCGGTAATCACACTTGGAAGTAGTCGCGTTTCTGTTGATACTCAGTTCAGGGTTTTGCTTCAGATTATCTGCCAAAAATGTCACAGACTTCAATGAAGATGTTATGATTTAGTCCAGTCAGAGGTAGGTAGTATCGCCGTACCTGCACAGAAAACATTTCATGTGTATCAGTCATCCGCCTCAGGCATATCTGATGAAACAAATAAGGTTCTGTTTTAATCTAAGAAGCTGTCTACGCAGATGCAATTATGGCATAATTATGTCATTTTTACTGAGAAATGGTAACAGTAGAGCATTATTTTTAAACTATAAATACAGTGATTGTGTACTGGGTTCTCAGAACGCCCAAAACACAGGAAACCTGTGCCTGATCACTTCTTGTTTAAACACAGACTGGGGCTGCTGCTCTACTGAATTGCTACGCCTTCTGTGTAGACATGGTGTAACAGCCAGAGTTTACTACACTTTACAAATTGCTGTAAGTCACTGGTGCAGCAACATAAACTGGAGCCAGCTGTTAGCTGGTCACAGCAGGCAGGAGGACATGGACACAGTCTGTGAAGCTTCGACAGCCGCTTCACTGACCCTAAGAAGCTAACCGAGGCAACAACTGCTATATGAGCAAGAGGATCCCTTCTATTCAGACAGAATCTGTCTAATAAAAAAAATCATACTGTTTTTCTTTTGCACACAGGAGGACACATCTTCCCAGAGAATTGTTGAACAAGATCCTTCCTCATTGGCTACTACGGAAGTGGCAGCCCTGCCAAGCCCCAGCCCTCAGGTTCTGGAACAGAAAGACGAAGATTCAAAAAGGGAGACTGTGGATGAAGAGTGACTAAAGTCAACTGAGTTTGGATTATCATATTTGAATTTTAATCAGATGAAATAGGAAAACAATAAGTTTCTCCCACTCCACCCATGTAGGGCCTTTCAGGCCTATGACACCCAAAAATCAAAAGGAGGAGGGTGCTGAAGCTTGCTGAGGTGCCTCAGGTGGTAAGGAGGCCACTGTATTTATCAACAGTAATCCTGCTTATATTAACGGCAATATACAGTATATATAAATATATATCAATATTTAGTGCATTCCAAGATGGTATTAAAAAGCCTAAATTCCTTAGAGGGAGAATTATGTAAAGGATACCTCGCCCATTTTAAGCTAAGCCTTTTCTGCTTTCTTTGCTCCATGCCTTCGTTTAGCTTTTTCAAAGGGTGGCTGTTTAGTGGACATGAATGTGCTGAGCCTGCAGGTCAGGTGTGTTTGGGTGCGGGGATAAAGTGTGGCATCAAGGATGTAGTTTGTGGTAGAACACATGCCCTCTGCTTGCTTGAATGTCTTTGACCCCATCTGGTTCGTAAGACTCTAACCTCAATCAGTCGATTGATTAAATCAGTCGATCAATCAACAAGTGCTGTCGCCATCAAATCCGCAAAGCCCTGAGGGTCAACTGGAATCTCAGGTAATCCCAAAAATCATGGATAACGACAGTGAAGAATTGCACCAGGTTTCTTTTGTGTCTTAACACGTGCTTCATTTTCTTCATCTTAACTGTGTTTAACCAAAACAGAACGTGTTATTTATACCTTTTTATATTAGCCAAACAAGCCTAGGACAAAATATCATAGTATCTCTTTGTCATCTGTCTTCTTTGTTATACTGAATGCTGCTGTTTGGCCATTTTTGTAGTCTACCGTCATTTCAGAGTGTCTCAAACCTCAGCCAGTGAAGCTAGACTAGTTACATAAAGTCTACTCAGATATTTTCTTTTTTTTATCGTTTGAAAGAACGCTAAAACAAATGTGATCCAAAATCATGATGTGTTAGCATAAATGCTACGAGCACCTTCTCTCCTGTTGGGATAAGCTAAAGCTTAAGCTCATGTCAGTTTGTAAGACTGCAAAACTGCACTTCAGAGTGGATCTCACTATAATTGAAAGAGGGGAGCTTTCCAGACTGTACCTGCATTTGGGCCTCAACATGTACATAACCCATAACGCAGAAAATATATACGTCTATGGGTGCTTTCCTTGAAATTACATTAGCAGTATATAGAAACTGTTATTTGTCAAACTTGAAATATGAATAGCTGACTTAAACTTTGCATTTCATAGTCCCTTATATCCACGGGCCCAAGGCCTCGGGAGTTACCTCCTCAATGTTCATTTAATGAACAAAGACGCTTGTACTCAAATGGCCCCTGACAGGGTGCTACCATGTTACCTCCTAATGCCAAAGCTATGCCAAGGTAGAGAAGAGCTACAGAGCAAACTGTGCTTACAGGAACAGATACTGACAGTCACAACACTATAGATATACAGTACGTAATAGATGTTTATTTGCTCAGTACAACACTAGCCAACTCTAGCTTACCTCAGAAGATGAATGTGTTACAGGCTAACTGTCGTAGAACAATGACAGCAGCCGTCATTGTGACTGTTTATGATATGGACAGTGTTATGTAGCATTTATGACGGTGGGGTTTGCCCTGTGTTGTTAACATATACTCACCTCAGACAGTTCTCTCGTCCGGCTTTGGACAGGAACCCCCAAAGCTGCACGCCGTTTCTGATTATTATGCTCCTCTCTATCTGCTTTTATCTGACAAGGGAAAACAGTAACAATAATAAAATTGTACACAATCAGTGGGATACGTCTCCAGTTATTTTGAGTATCATAAGGTTTGGTCTTTGGGGTAGGACGTGATAAAATGGTAATTCATCATTCATTATCATTTCATTACTAAAACAGGTCTCACCTTGTCAGCAGACGCAAAGTAACACTGAAATTTTCAAGCAATAAATTATCAAAAGTAATTATTCCTATTTAATTCAATGCTATACTGAATGTTAAAATGTTCTCTAATGTATTCAGTGCAGGTGTCAGAAGACGTGCCAGAACTGTGAGATAGTATCTGCTTCAGCAGAAGCTCAGGGTCACTGAAGATGATGTTGGCTGATAACTGAAAGGTAGCTGAACAGCAAGGTGAGCTATTCTGTAGCTTAGAAGTATTTTAATATGTAAATGCTAATATCCTAGCAGACCTTCCCACTGTACATATATGGACTGAAAGTATCGGGCAAGAAAGTATTATCAGCTTATAAAGAACACTGGAAATGTAGTGAATTTCTATTAAAAGGACAAGTGGAAAACAGTAAGACATTGTGTTAGAGATGCTGATACATTTGAGTTATTTCTATGTTTGTGTTTCTGTTATTCTAAAATTATTTTTTACAAAAAAATGCCATGTCCACGATGATTCTTACCTTTTCTCAGTAATTGGTTGCAAAGCCTTTGTGTGCCTCTCCAGCAATCAGACGGTTCCTACGATTGCATACAAGTTATCTTCATGCCTCTGCTGGAATTTAGTTCCACTCCTCTTTGTGATGATCTGCAGCTCTTTGAGGTTCATGGCTTCCTTTCCATCACTGTGGTCTGCACTTCCCTCCACGGGTACTCAGTAGGGCTCAGATCTGGACTCCGAAATGATCGCATTGTTTTCCGTTATTCGATCCTTGACCACTTTGGCTGTATGTTTCAGATCGTTGTCTTGTTGGAAGGTCCACTTCTGCTCAAGTCCAAGTTTTTCTGCAGGCTGCCTGATGTTTTCATCCAGAATCTTGTCCTCTCTTCTCATGATGCGGTTTTATTTTGACAAGGCTGCCTGACTTATTTGCTGAAGAACTCCCACAAAGCGCTACATTCCCACCACCATGCTTGACCATGACCATGGTATTCTTGGGTTTCATTGCTCCTCCTTTCTTTCAACTCATCCCTGCATCCAAACAACTTTGTTGCCATCTCATCCGTCCACACAATTGATGATCAAAAGCTTTTTTCTTTGTCCGGGAGAAGTTTTGCAAAGGCTAGATGAGCTTTTGTGTGACTGTCTTGGAGAAACTCAATCCTCCTTGGTCAGCGTTTATGGAGACTGCTCCATCTGAACTGCTCAGATCCATCAGGATGGCCTTGGTGGTTCTGATCCTTGATTTCGTTTTTGCCTCTCACACAATATTCTTGTCAGTGCAGGTTCACTCTGGCTTCCTACCACACCCTTTGAGATTTTTCACACTTATCTCGTAGCTCATTCACACTAATAGCAAGTTGGCACATGTTCCCCTTCCCAAATGCCTACATTTTGAACATCAAAATCTGGTAGCATTGCTAAAATGTGACCAAACTGCAACTACGTTTCTATATTTTACCACCGCGGGACTGGCTCACCTCTCACCACAAGATGGCAACATTTTCACTCATCTATACATCAAATGAATGTCGCTTAAGCAGGAATAAAAGTTAACGCAGCTTGAAAAAAAGAAGTGAAAAATCATTGTGGAGCCCATGAGCTCAGCTGTTTTTAAATTGGAACCGAGGCAAATATGTATACAAATTGTTGCTGTGATATGCTGACCGGTAGTCCAGGCTGAATGGTAAAAAGATGCTGAGCTAATGGAAGAGGCAGCATGAAACACAGAATATAGAAAGGTAGCAGCAGGAACCAGTAAGTATTAATTGGTGCCTGATTCATGCAATTAGATTACACTGTGGATTTCAGACTGTAGTGTTACCCATGATGAATTTAAATGATAGAGTGTCAGCCGAGAGCCTTGTAGCTGACTGAGGTAATGGCTTGTTTAAAAAGGAACAGTGTGAGCTTCGTGAGACGAATGTGCTCATAACACTATGTAACCTTTTCCAACTCTTTCATTGATTTTTTAATTGATCACTGTGCATGCAGCAAAGGCAAAGAGGCAAAATTAGCGTGTTATAGGAAGCTGCCATTTAGAAAACTTTAGTGCTCTACTGCCCTTGGACATATTGGGTGATGTAATGTTATGGCAACACGATAAAAGTCCCCCAGAATGCTGGAATGTGCTCAAAGTTTGGCCTTAAGGCTGACAGCTGGAGCTACTTCAGATGTTTTAGTCCATAAATTAAATGTGTGTGTGTGTGTGCAGAGTAGGGTGTATGTTCATGTTTATGCATGTTTCCAGGTTTAAGTGATCTTAACAGGTTGTGTCCTGATGGAATGCAATGTTAATGCATGACCTGTTATTCCTGCCTTCAACCACATGAGGGAGACATTGTCTAATGTTGATTATTTAACACTGGAATCAGCTGAAACTCTTCCAACTGTACAACATTCGTAATAATGAAGTGCTGCACCTAATTTTAAATGCAGCTTTTAAGGGGAAAAAACCCTGCCTAATCTGATATGTTCTCAAATAATCTGAGAAGCAGAGTGAAGTGGGTTTTTACAGAGAGTTCTTCACACATGCTTCCGCCTACTCGCACTGCTTCACGGGACAAGACAATATGATGAGTGTCAGCAAGTGTCAGAAATCACAGTGACATATTTGCAAGTCAAATTAGCACCACTCCCTTTGTTTTTCTTGGTGTCTGGCATTCCGAGAATAGTCGTGTCGCAGTAAAACCGCAAACCATCTGGTACATTTAACAGCCTGAAGCAGACTCACTATCCTACAGACCAACTGCATTTGAATGTGCATTTTTTAGAACAATGGTGATCCTTTTTAGGATTGATAGATCCACTTGCTTTACTTTTATGACCATTTTCTTATCTGATTTGGATGATTGGTGCGCCGAAAATGTGTGAAGCTGCTACTCGACTCCAAATAGACCTTTAAACAGGACATGACAAGAATGTAATTACAACCAATATGAAAAGCTCTTATAAGAAGATGCCAATGCGAACCTGTCAAATGCACCAAGTTCAGTATTACTGATGATTAATCTGAGTGGATCTGCTTCAGTCTCTTTTGGTTCGTAGCAGTTATAGAAGAAGTGTTTAAAGCCTGTCACCTCAACAGCTGGATTAAAACTACAGTGCTATATAACATCCTCCCCAGGGGTAACTTGTTTTCTTACAGAATAGTTTGACAGTCTTTCAAATAATCTTATTCATGATTTTTAGAGCAGTGAGATGAAAACATCAACTCACAGAGCTGGAGCTTGGAGATGACTGGCTGAGTCAAAAAGCAGGTGCTTGTTCTGTAAAAAAGCAAATCCACTATAGTTGGGTTACATACCTTGGAAATATAGTCCGTTACTGAATACAAATTGCATTGAAATGTTTGTAGTTTGTAATGTAATGATTACAAAAAATCTAATCTGAATACTTCTAGATTAGCCACAAAGTTTTGACTTCTACACATTCTCTTCTTTTTCTTTGAACATCTTAAAACATTTTCAATGCAAATAAAATACATTTAGCATATTCAGCATTTGCAATTGGTCACGTCAAACTGCAATTATGTATGAGGGCCCGGGTTCAATCCCTGGCATCTCCACTCCTTCAGGGGGCTTTGTGAAGCAAACTTGTAACCGGTGGGTCGCTGGTTCGAGTCCCCGGACTGGCAAGACGTAGAGGTGGGAGAGTGAGAGCAACTGCTTGTCCCAGTCACCACCACTGTGGGCCCTTGATCAAGTCCCTTAACCCTGACTGTTCTCCGGGTGTTGCACTGTGACAGCCCACTGCTCCTAGTGTGTATAGTTAGGGTTAACTATGAATAGGATGGGTCAAAAACAGAGGAGAAATTTCCCCAAGGGGATCAATGAAGGTTAGATTATTATTATTATCATAATTATTGTTGTTCTTAATATTATTAATTACAAAGACACAGAACTTGCACAAACATCTCCAACATGTAACATGCTGTTTCTGTTGTGTATCCTTTGTTGCTGATGTTTTTTAATCAAAGACTGCATGGATATATCAACGTAAGGTACTCCTCTCATGTTGCCACTTTCATTAATAGGGATTTAACTAATATTTCTTTTTGTTTTTTAATGATGATTTATGGATGTGTTTTTTTATTATACCTTTCTATTTACATAGAAAATAGAAAACAGAACATTTTAAGTACTGATCATAATCACGTATTTGTGGTCTAAATGCATAATCCTGATTATATTAAATCTCTTACTACTACTGATCCCTCTCCAAAACTGATTAACATGTATGTCCATGGAGAAATAGGAAAATTAAAAATGCAGTTGTGCTGGGAGACACAGAACTGTGAGCTGTTTGTCAGGAAACAGTTACATGATGTAAGTTCCTCTTAAAAAATCAAACTAGCATTTTGACATTTGTGTTTGTGTATGGCTTTAACAGCTAAGACATCCTGTGTAAATGAGTGAGCTTTACAGTCCTAGCTGTTACACCAAGCTTCCAGCCACCCACTTGCAACTGGTGGTAATGCTAGTTTCAATATATCTAACTCCATGCTGTGAATTGTGAAAGTACTGGAATAAGTCAGCAAACATTGATGTCTCCTGTCAGCCTGGAGTCTATTGTTAAAGACAACACAATTAAGTGTGATAGATACTGTGTTATATTTAACAAGCATTGTTTTTAACCTCCGCAAGCCCAACTGTGCTGTAAACCCGCTGCCACTCAGCATTATTACAGTTACAGTTTGCAATTACACTCCTGATGAGTGGCCGCTGATTTATGGAGTTGCTTTCCTTTCTTTAATCAAGAGCGCGGTGCTTGAGTTTAAGAGCGTTCTCTTCATGTTCCATTCAGATTTTATAATGCTTTCCCTCAAACCCTGCCCTCTCTCTCAAACAGGCCCTGCTCAGGAGCAAATCTGCTCTGCTCAAAACGGTCAGCTGGACTCAGACATACTGCTGCAATACAGACGTCCTGTGTTTCAGTTTGAGTTCATTTCCTCACACTCGGGCTGCTTCTGTGCACTTACAAAACTTCTGCTCTTAGATTTCTTCTCTTGATCTTGGATCTGTGTGAAACAACTCTGTCAAAAGTCCCCAACCAGGTATGATGCTGACCAGTGGATTCATTACTGTCTCTTTTGCAGGTTACTGTGTGACAGGGTTCATGTACTCCTGCCCACCAGAGTGTATTATACGTACTTAAATACATAAACCAGAGTCTGTATTTTCTACTGTAACAGCTGCGTATGATAGTATTCCCATACCACACTGGCTTCCTGCCATGTTGCTAGAGGAGAAAATGATCAATTAGGGTTTTACAGTGTCTTTAACTTGTTACTGTTTTGGTTCTGCAGACCACTGCCAGCATGGATCACCCAGAAATCAGGGACCTCAAGTAAGTATTTTATTTTGATAAAAAGGCATACTTTAATGTGGAATACATCAATGATAATGTGCTTGGCTTTCAAGTGCTACTTGCACAGCAATGCAAACACTCACCAGGCAAAAAACAACAAAATGAAGACTAAAATGCTGTGAGATTGAAAGAGCACTCTCTTGAATAAAAATAGAAAAACATCTCCATATTGAGGGTTTTATCCCACTGCCCTTAACTGCAGTGATACTTTAACATTTCTGCTACACACCCATCAAGCATATCATTATGACCACCTGCCTAGTATTGTGTTGGTCCCTCTTATGTGCTCAAAATGCTCTGAACCATTGGTCATGGACAAGAGGACCTCTCAGGGTGTCCTATGGGGTCTGGAACCAGGATGTTGGCACTGGATCCTTTGGGTAGTCTCTCTTGTGCAGTGGGGCTTCTGTCAATCCAGCTTGTTCCACTGCATCCTATTGATGCTTGATCAGAATGGGGTGTAGGAAGTTTGGAGGTCAAATCAACATGTTGGACCATTGTCATGTTCCTCAACATGTTCCTGATTGGTTGATGTTGTTTCCATGTGGTGGGGTGCATTTTCCTGCAGGGGTAGGCCAGTGACATTTTTTTGGATTTCCATTTGCATGAGGGAGTGTTCTTGTTGTGGGACAATGTTTATTTGGGTGTCTAAGTCTCATCAACACAGATGTTAAAATCCAAGGTTTTCCATCAGAACAGCACATAGTACAATATGATCAATGTTCTTCACTTCACCTGTCAGTGGGGATAATGTTGTGGCTGATTAATGTATATATGCAAATCAGAAGGTCTGTATTTAGTTAAAATAATCATAACTCATAGATTTTTTGTAGATTTTAGCTATTGGTTTGTTACAAATACTAAATGTGTATCAATGTGAGATACTTGGCTAAATTAAAAAGGTGGCCTTTTTATTACAAGGTACTTTCTCAACTTTAAATACTTAACAAAAATGTAAAACTTTTCATTCTCACCTGATTGTTATCTTAACTTAGCATAGTATCGGTCGTCACTTTAATTCCCCCATGTTAGCTTAAGAGAGTACGGAACAGTAAAATAATGTAAGATAACTTCTCATGTGTGAAATGTTACTGACTGTTAATTGGCTTTGACATTTCGTTCATGAGAACATCTAAAGAAAAGCCAAAGTCTGGCAGTTTCTGCTTTTTAAAACGACCAGAACCTTCTGTAATATGAAGCTACCAGAGACACATCTGAGCTGGGTGAAATGACCACATATATCTATGGTTTTATTGCCAGGATGTTTGGCATCGTCTAAAAAACTTCACTGCCTATAAAACGTATCCACTCCTCTTTTATTGCTATATATTGAATCATGATCAATTGAGTTTGACTGTTTGAAAATGATTTACCAAAAAAGACTCTTTCATGTCAAAGTGAAAAAAGATTTCTACAAAGTAATGTTACCTGATTACTGAATGTAAATACTATATGTAGGCACTGTATATTGTTTATCCCTTTGTGTTTTATTTTGTTTGTTTTGTTTCCTCAATTAGGACAGCTAGAATTTAACTAAGAAGTGAAAAGCAGTAGCCAACTGGAATAGGAGCCATCTTGAGTTGCCCACTGACATTAATGCTAAAGAGCATAAACATGGGAACCTTTCCCATCATTGTCTTCCATCCTAAATGCCATGAATATCACATAATCACACATGAGAGTGGAATCAATCATCTCATTTGACTAAAGCATAAATGCTTTAAGGCATCACTTTTGAATATTATTGTTTTTTTTAATGACTCAAGGATGTTTCTTTGTCCAGCTCCCTGGAAGGCCAGGCAGTCAAAGTCAAAGACCAGCAGAGAGCTTAATTACTGTGGTTGCACACACACACCACAGGGCTGCATTCAAATCCATACAGTGCACTAAGTACTCACAAGCTGTAACTCAGACCCTTTCAGGTGCACACATAGACACACACATTCACACACACACCTCAGCATACAGCGGTGTGTTTTGGCAGCGTCAGGCTTTGAGGCCGGTGTGGCTCTTCTATCATTCATTCCCTCAGAAGTGTTTTTCATCCTCTTTTTTCCCCCGTGGAAAACAGAATTCATGACCTGCCACCTTTTTTGCTGACTGCACAGGCCATCCGCTGCCTTGGTAAACGATTTTTTCCCAGCTATTTTAGTCGCCTCACAAAACACTTGATGACACAAGTGGCATGAAAAGTATGCAATTCAATTTGTCAGTGGTTATCACTTTGTGGCGCGGACAGTTACAGTTATGTGTTGATCACGGGCATTTTCTGTCGAGCTGGCTGTGGCGGCGGAGCGTTTGAAAAAAGCGGAGCTAAAGTGTTTATTTCTTCCCTTTGGCGATCTATTAAATGTCCCCCCTTGTCTGATTACATTTCATCTCATGGCAAGGCTCACCTTTTAGCGAGGTGTCCTTTTGTGCGGCGAGAGAAAGGAGGTGAGAAACGAAGTGGGAAGAGGGTGTTACACAGATGAAGATAAAGGGACGAAGGGAAAGGTTACCTTCAGACTGGAGCATTTGTGTGAAAATAGGAGAAAAATTTCTGCTGCTCCAGTGCTCGGATTTTACTTACAGCATGTGTGCGTACACGCTGTGGGTTTAAATAAGGCTACAGCCAAATAGGTTATTTGCCCTTGAAGGAATGACAATGGAGTAGATGAGTAGGAACCTTTTCCCACCATGTCCTATTTCACAGGACAAATAAAAGGAAAACACACACTTAGAAACACACTGACACGCTGTGCCCTGAATCTGTCAGGGCCTCGGTCCCCCTTCCTCCAGTCAGATAAGAATTTCCACAAAGGACTTGTCGCAGTCTCACCGTGCTTTTTCTTCCCCCCTCCTCCTCCCGACTCATTCTTCCTATAATTCAGAGCAACTCTCAGCAGCACCTTCTCAAATGAACACAAGCAGGTTTCAGATGAAATGAGCGGAGCCCGCCTCTCCTCGGAGGCTTCTCCTCTGAGTTAGAGATCTGTTTTCTCTTTAATTCTCCTCCTCTCTGCCCCCCCGTCTTCCTCTCCGGCCCCTGCAACTTTCTCTCTTTACTTTGCTCTTTCCAGCATCATCCTCCCTCAGTGGGGTTGCAGACTACTAAAAAAATAAAATAAATTAGCCCTTTCATGATGAAAGAAGCCCAACCTCTGCTTACTGAAATACCAAACCAACAGCTGTCAAATGTTCAAATAAGATACAAATGACAGCTACACATATTTTTAACCTAGATTTTATCCAAGCAAGTGTGTGTCTGTGTGTGTGTGTGTGTGCTCTTTGCAAACAATTCCCTGCTTTGTTTTTCACACACTTGCACACACTCACAGTGGGATCAGTTTTGTACTGCTGGTCTCTGTGTAGGTTCCCTGCAGGGCGTGCCTTGCTCAAAAGCACTTACATTTAAATTTGTCAGGTTCTGGTGGATTTTCGTCACATGAATTTTTCATTCTGGAGACTTGCACCGAGAGAGACTATTCTGAACGGATAAAAGTGTTTTCAGTCTGGTGGTGCGGATATCTTGCATTTTAATCAATCTTTTATGTCGGCCACATAACCGGCCTGCTTCCGTCAGTTTTACGTGCAGTTGCTGTGCTGTGATTGTGTACAGTGTGTATTCCTGGACACGTCCTGTTCAGACGCCGACTGTAAGCTGCTCCTCTGATGCTGTCACCAGCAGCCTGTAGACGTTACGTCACATGACCTCTGACCTCTCGTGGATTAATGACAGTTGTCTTTGAGAAGCCAAGATGGAGACAGCACGACCTTCTCGTGGCACCGCCAAAACGCCTTCGGTGTCTTCAGCAGGAAAACAAAGCAAATGTACTTTAGAGATGGCGCAACTGCATGCAAAGTCAAAAGAAAAACACGAGTGGGTGTAAGTAGATGCAAATTTAGTCTGGGCTGAGTGATTTGAGGTCACATCCAGTCAACCTTGACTAAGTAGTTTTGTTGGCTACACTTAGAATGAAACTACAGTTTATCACAACTTAGGTTTTACACTCGTAGCTGCAGGCATCGGTTCTGTTGGTTGGGATTGCATCATACTCACCAAAGAAGCTCCTGAGATCAAAATAGGTCCAACGTGGCAACACACATGAGCAGTGAGCCAGTCACACGAAAAGAAAGCAGTTGAACCAGACGTTATAAACTACTTAAAGTGTCGACTTTCAAAGACATTCATTTAAATAAATGTATGTTAAGTCACTGTCTATCACCAAATGAGGCAACACAATGATGACTAAGCCTGTGACCCTCTGATGAAATTGTATGAAAGTCCTTAAATTTACAGTGTTATGAGATGTGTGTCGGTGGCGTCGTTCCCACACATAACCACAAGCTGTGCACAGTTAGTAACGCATGTTCCATCACCCAGCAAGTTATCTTTATCCCAGAGGATACGCAGAGCTAACGCAACAGACACCTCTGTGTGAAGCAGCGTTGTGTGTTTTCCGTTAGTTTTTTAACTCCTTTCAGAAGACATTATCAGCATTTCGCTTTCGTGTGCGGTGACCTCGAATTGTTATGGAAGCGTAGCCGACGCACCAACTACCAAGTGACTGGCAACGTTATCCAGGTGACTCTAGGTGTGTTTCCATATATTTGTCAAGTGAATTTAAAGCAAATTTTTGAAGTGCCACAAAAATTTTACGAAAAGAAAACGTGAGTTCGGCTTGTTTTCATCAACTGGTTTGGAGTGAATTAACCAGCTTGTACTGTGTTGTCAGAAGCTGGCAGTATACGTTACACATGGCTGTAATAATAATATATTTTACCGATCAATGCTGCACATTAGAGCTGTTACACTTTAAACTTCATATGTTTAAACATGATACTGTAGTGAAGTGAATGAAGGTCTGACACTGTCCCATAATGCAGGATATCACTTTAATTTTTGACCAATATATACATGAAATTAATTGTTACTGATTGATATACACTGATCAGCCACAACATTCTGACCACTGACAGGTGAATAACATTGATCATATTGGTACTATGTGGTGTTCTGATGGAAAACCTTAGATTTTGGAATCTGTGTTGATGAGATTGAGACACCCAAGTTAGTATTGTCCTAGAGAACAACACACTCCCTCATGCAAATGGAAATCCCAAATGTCACAGGTCTACCCCTGCAGGAAAATGCACCCCACCACATGGCAACAACATCAACCAATCAGGAACATGTTGAAGAACATGACAATGGTCCAACATGTTGATTTGACCTCCAAACTTCCTACACCCCATTGTGACCAAGCATCAACAGGATGCAGTGGAACAAGTTTGATTGACAGAGGCCCCACTGCACAAGCCAGAGTACCTTAAGGATCCAGTGCCAATGTCCTGGTGTCAGACCCCATAGGACACCCTGAGAGGTCCTCTTGTCCATGCCCAATGGTTCAGAGCATTTTTGAGCACATAAGGGGGACCAACACAATATTAAGATAATAATAAAGTATGGATTGGCTTAAAAGCTATCTCTATAACTGACTTTGGTACTTTTTTTTTAGTTAATTTCACCTTGTTCTAAGATCTCAGCGGCTACAGTTACTTGGTGAGAGCAGTGTTATCTCCACTGACAGAAAGGATGGCGAGACCTACGAAAATATTATCCCAAGATGGTAACTCTCCTCAATGTTGTATTCAGAGTTGAGGTTTCACTTCTTCACCCTTTGCTCTGGGTTGTGCAAACTGAGGCTAGGATGTTTCTATGTGAGCTCATCCTGAGGCTGTAAGAAGAATTAGAAAAAGAGGCGACACTGGAGGAGAAAACCAACAGAAAGCATTATCTGTGCAAATGAGCACCAATAACGTTAGCCGAAAATGTGCTCTGTTTCAGCCTGAATGCGTCCTTACAGAGGATGTTGAATGGATGGTTAGGCATTCAAATTGATTGACTCTGACATCAGAGATTGCTGTCAGCATTTTATGTCCTGCCAACCATCAGCGTAACCATTCAGTAGCGTTAATCTAACCAAACCCTAATCATAGAGATTCATTGTGTAACCCATCATGTGGGTCATAAGGATGGATTTGAAAGGCAGTGACAAATTGTGCTGCTGGAGGACCTGCTTGACCAGAATCCTGGCCATCTACATAATCTCCAGATCCATCAGTATTTATCCTCGCTGTATTACGCTGGCGTGCCGCCCATGGACACGCTCCCCTCCCTCGGCTGATTTCATGTTCCAGCCGCCCTGCTGTTTCATAAGGGTTTAGGCTTACTGGCAGAGGACACATGAGATGAAGCACCTGAGTGTGCTGAGCTTCAGAGAGTGCTACTCTGCCCCGCGATAGATAAGGCTCCATCTCCGCCAGCCTCCTTCGCCACGCGCTCATCCCTCAGCGAGGAAGATTGAAAAGGAAGATTTCCTGGAAAATTTCAAAGCAGCAAACAGGATCAACAGCTTAGACGGCTTTTCACTTCTCAGCAACTTCCTTCGTCTGATGTTTATGCTTTTTTTTTGAGTGATTCTGCTGTGTGTGTGTGTGTGTGTGTGTGTGTGTGTGTGTGTGTGTACTTGTGTGGAAAAAAGGGTGGTCTAGTGAGGGAATTTATTCTCCTGTGTATTGGTGTGTAAAAGATGCCAGAATGCTGTCTTTCACTTCACTGATGATGTGCAGCAGCCACATGAAGCGGGAAAGTAAACCTCCCCCATCCTCACACACACACACACACACACACACAAACGCACACTGTAACTCTTGCCCTTTTAGCATCCCACACTTTGTGACATTCATATAAATACAGCCACTCAGTACATTATTACTTACATGATGCTCCTGCCTGTGTCACTTTTATGGCCGCTGCTCTGTCACATGAATGCAAATGAGACTGTGAGTTTCCAGAGACGCAGCTCAAAAGAGACCAGCACCACAACCCAGTGAGCCGATTCCTCTCCCTGCCTCTAATTCCTTAGTCACGATATTGTTTGCTTGATAAAGTAGCAGTGAAACAGCAGTTCGGCAGCTCTGCGCCGCTGTAGTAGGATTGAGTCGGCTTCCTCGATGTTCTATGTTTGCACAGGATGTATTTCTGAAAGCAGCAAATTCCACGTCACCGCCAGAGGCCGTAAACGGATCGATCGGAGTGGAGAAAAAAAATAGAACAAAGGAAGAGGATTCTGGCTGTTGACAGAGGGCTGCAGCAAGAGGGTCAAACAGCTAAAACAAAACGGTCTCGGCATCAAACAGACCAGCATGTTCCTCAGCTGAATCCCAGTCCAAATAAACTGGTGAGCAAAACCGGAGTCAGGACTGCAATGAGAAAGTATGTTGCTGCAGCCACGTGGGACGGGTAAATTTGTACTTTGATGACCAGTTTGGTTTGAGCTGCATTTTGAAGGACTTGTATTCCCGCAAAATATGTCTTTGCCAAGAGGTAAATGAGGAGTCCGAACAATTTAAGGCTGATTTTTCAGACTTCTTCTTCCTTCTGGAGCAGCAGAAAAAGCTTTACCAAACTTTTTAAATACATTACACCTGCAGTAGTATCTCCCCGAGACCTCCAAGTAGATTCTGATATGGAAAATTAGAGGAGCTCATTTTTAATTGCTTACTAAGATTTACATTGATTAAGCACAGACTGTAAATAAGGATGGATGTCACCCATAGGTTTCCCAATGGTGGCTCCAGTCATCACCATCTTGGCGGTGCCTGCCTCATCCTACCTGTAGGCTAATCCAGAAATCTGCAGAGAGGTGGAGCTGAGATGGACCATGCCGATGTCTCTGGACAATAGAGTGTTGTATGATGGCACCCACCTGTCACTCAAAGCAGCCCCACCCATAATTATATGTTAACCCATAATAGAATTTAAACCGGTGAGTTATATACAAATCAGGCTGTAAACATGTGTATTTCTGCTGTAAAGTTCAACATTTTAATGGACATCGATGGAGGTTGACTTGTTTTTGGAACCAGCCTCAAGTGGACATTTGAGGAACTACAGTTTATGTTAATTCTGTACTTACTTAATTTTCTCAGCCCCAGAGGTTGTTGCTTGTGATTTATTTTAGGAATAAAACCAAGTCTATTGTATGTCATTGGTTAATCTGAACCACAGTATGAATTTCCTACATTTTCTATCATCACCAAAGGGCTAAACATATAAAACTTGACTGCTGCATCCTATGAAAGTTAAAAATGTGCTATCATGACAGCACTGCTGTTTGCCAATTCCTATAAGCACTCCGAGGAGAAAGTCTGCAGCTGAGAAATGAAATCCTGCTGTTTGTTCTGCTTGTTATTTGGGCTGTGGGCTGCTCTTGTGTGCCGACCTGTGCTGACCTCTGGCTGTATGCGCTGTACACACTGAGCCGATGCTCTTCGTTCCTGGCTGTGCTTTTGGCTTCCTCCCCCGGAGCCAGCTGTGAGAGAGCACCTATGCCCCGGCATGCCCAAAGCGTCAGATGGATTCATGTTGAAATTCGGAGAAGATATCACATTATTGCTCAGTGTGTGCATGTGTGGGTGTGAGTGACAGACATATAGTGAAGTGAATATATGGAGTTTTAACACTTCTTTCCATAGATGTCCAGACAGGTTGAAGACTTGTCACACTGTGTGGCGTCCGGGAAGTGTGTCTATGCGGGAAACTCACTCTCTGACAGAGAGATAATTAGAAACCTAAGCATCGAGCCGTGATCAGATTCCATCTCCAGGAGGATTACAACCATTCCCTCGCTCCCTACTTCATTCTCATCTCCATTCCCTCTCATTTTCCATGTCCTTTGTCGTCCTGCTTGACCTTATACTATTCTAATTATTCTCATTACTGTGTGGCTTTAGAGACTTCCTGTAGCAGGTACTGTGCTAACAGCAGAGCCTTGGCTGACCTTGGAGACAGTGGGACAATGATGGCTCATTTAAACACGACTGTGACAGTCCTTGGTTGACGTGTGGGAGGACGTGGGGAGGGGGGGCTTCTCGCTCTGGGAGCTGGTTTGTCTCCTACACAGGTAATTAATACGCTTATTAACTCCTCAGCTCATATCACACTCAAAACCACAAGGAGATAGTGGAGAGTGGTGGGGGAGGAATGTCTTAATGAAATTCACACGCCTTTAACTCGCAGGGTAGAGCTTAGAGGTGTAAGGGGAAAAAGTATTTAAAGTTTAGAGGTGACTGAATTCTTTGACTGAGTGTGCTATGTTTCTGCCAGATGTGTGCTATAGGGGGTCAACTGGGTATGTCCAAGTGTGGGCAGCAGCAATAACCTAACCTACAAAAATAAGGAGGAACTTTTAGTTTGCAGGAGAGCGATGAGAAAAGCAGTAATGGGCAGAAAATGCCATAATCAGTGGACCAGTTTGCAAGGCAGTAAGAGGTGTAAGCAATGTACACGGGTTGATTTGTAGCCATGGAAATATTAATGGGGAGTTACCATTAAAGTGGGAGTCAGTGATTCTAATCAATAGAGTTTTAGTGAAATTTAGTGCATATCTATCACGTTCTGCTCTGTGTGTGCGTGTTCTACAACAAAGTGGACTCATCTGGAAAATCTATCCTAGCACACCTACATATGTTCTAGGCGAGGTTTCTATAACATGCTGAAGTCATGTTGTTGGTTGCCTAGTAACAGTGTTGGCATCACAAAGCGCAACGCTTGAAAGCCTAGCATATTAACATGGAGGTATTCCCAGGCTGCAAATATGCCTTTATCAATTAAAATTGAAATAACTGATGCCACTATTGAAATGAAATACCTACTTGAGGGCTTTGATTTGATTTCATGCTGGCAGTGCTTTGCTGAAGAATGGCTGAATGGTAATCACCATAAGGGAAGCTGTAAAAATCTCATATACCAAAATTTCTTCTCTGGGGATTCAATGGGAAGCCAGTGTGCTATGAGGCTATAATTATATGTAGTTATTATAATAAAAAATACAGACTCTGGTATATGTGATGATGGCCTCCGTCTGTCTCACGAGACAATGGCGTAAGCGCCTGGTTTCGTGAGTTGGATTGCAGCGCCTGCTATGGCTGCACAGCCCGATTCTGGAATGGCAGGCTCTGTTGCAGTTGCTACAGGTGTAGTCCTCGCCTAGCTCTGTGGGAGTTGATGCTGCCCTCTGCTGTCTGCGCTCTCTCCTTTCCTCCCACTGATTGTCTCTCCTTTTCTCACTGCCTGAACTCCTGTTTGGACTGCAAGTCTCCACTTGCTGCGGTCTGTAGCCCTCAGTTTCCCAGTGTACTGGGTTGATGCCACATGCCCTTAAATCACGTTTACAGACGTCTTTGTAGCGGAGGACAGGTCTTTCAGCAGGTCTGGAGCCAGTAGCTAGCTCGCTGTACAGCATATCCCTTGGTATGCGACCATCCTGCATTCTACTGATGTGGCCAAGCCAGCGGAGTCGCCTTTGGGTGAGCAGGGCGAACATGCTTGGTATTCCTGCTTGTTCCAGGACGTTCTTGTTTGGGATATGGTCTTGCCAAGTGATTCCCAGAATCCTCCTAAGGTTACACAGATGGAAAGAGTTGAGTCTGCGTTCCTGGCGGGTGTACATGGTCCAAGCCTCGCTGCCATAAAGCAAAGTGCTATCACGCATGCTTGGTACACCCTAATCTTGGTGTTGACGGTTAGTGCGGTGTTTTCCCAGACCCTCTTGGAAAGTCGAGCCATTGCTTTAGAAGCTTTGCCAATCCGTTTGTTCAGCTCGGCATCCAAGGAGAGGTTGCTAGAGATGATGGAGCCGAGGTAGGTAAAGTCCTCGACCACTTTCAGGGTGTAGTCACCTGTGGAGATGTTTGGAGTGCTGCAGACATTGTGGCCCGTTCTGGTATGTGTAGTAACTGTAAAAGACCCACAAGATAATAAATGAAGTAGATTTGGAGGGAAAGCATTACAGAATCTGAAATTAAGGGAAATTATTTCTCAAATTGAAAGACAACTAATGAACTGCTGGCTGAAGTGTAAGTGAGGACAGCAGTTCAAGGTTCAGTTGAGGGAAAGCAGATGATAGCGATAATGCTGTAGACGGAAATGTTAGTGCTAAACATGATCAAAGTCTTAAATGCTTTATAAGTGCAAAAGAAGGTACAGTGTCACTTGAAGCGTTGGGACCTTAATGAAAAGAAGTGAAAGCATGAATATTTGGTGAACTAACAACACTGAAAGCAGTTAATGTGTCAGTTTGAGAGTAAAACCCTCAATACTTTTGAATGCTAGTAACTTCAGATGTCACTTAATGTGACTTTGGTAAAATCAGATGTGTTGATGAGCACGAACCAGCTGTACAGTTATTTTAAGTGGAAAAGCATTTGAAATGATAGAGCACATTTGAGTTCTGAAAGTAAGGGAAGTGTTTTTTTTACATGCAGGCTTTTAGAAGTGTAAAAGCTGACAGTACTGAAGTTTCTACTGAAGACTGAAACGTTAGCTGATGTGAAGACAGTATATGATATGTACTTGAAGTGATTGTGAACCTCTAGGGGTGAAAAATTAGGTCGAGTTAAATGTTTCAAACATTGCAGTTCCTTAAATGTCCACTTGAGGCTGCTCCAAACATGAGTCAGTCCCCCACAGACCCCAGTGTTAAAATGTCCAACTTAACCTGGTTCAAAAAACAGTTTTGGCCTTTTTAGCTTATTTCACTATTTGTGGCAATCATACAGTGGATGAAATTGTATATAACTCACATATTTAAATTGTATCCATCCATCCGCTGTCTTTGGCTTATCCGGGGCCGGGTCGCGGGGGCAGCAGTCTAAGCAGAGAGGCCCAGACTTCCCTCGCCCGAGACACCTCCTCCAGCTCTTCCAGTGGGACCCCGAGGCGTTCCCAGGCCAGCCGAGAGCCATAGTCCCTCCAGCATGTCCTAGGTCTCCCCCGAGGCCTCCTCCATGTGGGACATGCCTGGAAAACCTCCCCAGGGAGGCGTCCTAAAGGCATCCAGAACAGATGTCCAAGCCACCTCAACTGACCCTTCTCGATGTGGAGAAGTAGCAGCTCTACTCCGAGCTCCTCCCTGGTGACCGAGCTCCTCACCCGATCTCGAAGGGTGCGCCCAGCCACCTTGCTGAGGAAACTCAGTTCAGCCGCTTGTATCCGGGATCTTGTTCTTTCGGTCATGACCCAAAGCTCATGACCATAGGTGAGTAAATTGTATTGAGGTTTAATTAATCCAGATTAAATCATGGCTGCTTGATGCAATTATCAAACAGTCTATTACCAAGAGAGAGAGATGTCCTGCCTTAACGCCACTCGCACTCCAAGTGTTCGCTCATTTTTGGATTTTTGGAGAAGTCAGGCCCTGTCAAGGTGGCCGGAGTCACCACACTGAGCTTTGAAACTGCTGTTCAGGAATCCTCACATAATTATATACAGTGAATGACTTGAAGCACAGCACCAGAGCAGGTGCTATTGCCTGTCTGTTCAATCATTATATTATCAAGGGCGGCTGTGGGTCAGGTGGTAAAGCGGGTTGTCCACTGATCGCAAGACACTAAACCCCAAGTTGCTCCCAATGGCTGGCAAACACCTTGCATGGCAGCTCAGTCGCCATTGGTGTGTGAATGTGTGCGAATAGGTGAAAGGGAAACACATTGTAAAGCGCTGTGGATACCACTAAGGTAGGAAAAAAGCACTATATAAGTGCAAACCATTTACCATTTATCATACTGTAAACCCCCTGTTTTTTAGCATCCCTCCGTTAACTAATGTGTTCACAAAAGTTTTCACATGGATATTTTTGTTCCCACCTCATGACCCCTTGAGAACACCACAGAAAATACAGTTTTGCTAGTTGTTCAGTGACTTTCCCAACAACATAGGCTTTATTGAACTGCCATTCCTGGGTGAGGAAAGAAGCTGAGGGGATTTAATGCACAAAGCTCCGCAGAAAACTGCAAGAGCACTGCAAAAACAAAAAATAGCTTTCTTTAAAATTCATCCAAAGTACACCGTTGGCCATTGAGGTTGGATGGTCTCCCTGACCTCGCTACTGTAGGAAGCACTGCAGGTAGCTGAGCGAGTCCATTGAGAATGCAGAGTTTCAGACGCCCGAGGCCACATCAGACCTCATCAGGCCAGCTGTCTGGATCCAGGTGTTGTTTGAGTCGAGGGGGCTCACCCTCCACTTCCCCCACAGCTTGTGTTTGAGTGGTTTTTTCATTATTCAGGCATGTGTGCGCATTGTTTGTGTGCTTTTACTAAAGGCCAAACTAGACAAATCTGACTCGACACTCAAGAAGGACCTCGTAGCCTCGGCGTGAGGAGGGGGTCGGGCCTGGCAAGCAATCAGATTACCCAAAATGACAAGATGGAGCTGTGGTTCCTGATATGGGAAGAGACAAAACTCCCTCAGGGTTTTGATTGATGGTCTTTTCCTGTGCATGTGAGCTAGCCTTACCCAAAAAATGTCAAGGTGCATGATTTTGGTTTATGCATGCCTGGTGAGGTGAGAAACTCAGTATTATGTTTTAAATTAGCAAGTGCGACAGGACTTTCTGGTTTGCAGCTGATTTGGTTGGTGTTCCAAATGCAAAACACTGTACATACACAGTTTTAGTCTCGCCATGCAGCGGTGGAAAGATAAACAGACCTTTACATGGCTGTGGAGCAAGGACAATGCTACAATGCTAATATTCAAGGAGGAAGCCGAATGTCACACGGATGTGCTTCTTTACCGTAGACGGTTGCAGAACGCTGAGTCAGAACATGAATATTGTTCTTGGGGAATGAACAGGAAAACGTCTCCTGCACATGATTACAAGTTTTCATGAATAATTTTTAGTGATACGTGGAGCAGGGAGGTGATAAATTGCGTTTCTGTGCATTCGTTGTGTGCATGAAACATTCAACACAAGGGGTAATGATGCAGGGAAGGTTTGGGTGACTGCGGTGGTGGCAGTGGGGGAAGCACGTTGCCTTTTTTTTTCTGGTTTGCAGTTGAAGTTCCGCCTGTCATTAGCTGGGAAGAGCCAAATTCTCTCATTTCCACACACATGCACACACACACTCTTTCTCATACACTTCAGACGGTTGTATCTGATCAAAAATCTTTGGCTTTGGGGAACATATTGTTATTGTTTACCATTTGCATGAACACACAAACACACACACACGTGTCTTCATGCACACAGCCACACATCATCGACCTCGATCAAAGAGCTCCCTGGTAAAAAAAAAAGAAAAAAAGAAAAGCTCAAAGGCAGGATTTCTCTCCCCTCCCTCACCCATCTATTTTACCTTAAAAGAATAGCAGCTTTGAAGAAGCACTATAAAGAGAGGTATATCATTTACAATCATTAAAAACTGAATGTGGAATGAGTTGCGGTCGTATTTGTATAAATGCCCTGAAGGTAGAACGCAGGTGAAGGGGAAGAAAAATAGTCGTGACATTTCTTTACAGAGCTTTGACGGCTAAGAAAGGCCTCTGATCTCCATCTGCAGCCAGCCTTTGAAGGCCTAAATGCATTTCTAATTGTTCAAACCAAAAAAACCAAGTGCCAAATCCTCTTTAGGTTTTGGAGATTATTTATAGTATTCGTGCTTTCGCAACACTATTCAGCAGAGGGAGACAGGAGGGACCATGGTTTGACATATTAAATGGGCTGTGAGCTCTGTTTGATGTTGCTGTGTCACTGCAGTCTGCAGCACGGGGTCTGGGTTTTGACCATGACAGTCTGTCTACCTGTTGTGGGTATGAAGAAGCTGAACACAAAAACAGATGAGTTGTGGTCCTGGCACAAATGAAAGGGATGTCATATTTTAAACCAAAGAAGGAAGAAGAGACTTTGAAGAAAATCCTGATGATAACTGGATTTCTGGCTGCATAATTTGGAGATGCTGAATGAAATTTTGGGGGGGGATTGTCTGCACCTGCACTGCTCACTAGTGAACGTGATGTGTAACTGTATTTAAAGCTCCTCTTCAGTCATTGATTAAACCTCTAAAAACTCATCTCTGTGTTTCAAAATCACATATTCAGAAGTTTTTTTCCACATGATAACCATCCCCTCTTGCTTTAAAATGGCTTAAGGTAATTTCATTGTTGCCATATCCCCTGTCCACAGACTGACACAGACTATAAAACTGAACATGTATGCAGTTGTATTCATACTACAATATAGGGTACGCACTGATCTGCTACAAAGATAGTCTAATTGCCTCTAATACAGACCAGTAAAAAACTACGGGGCTCTCATGGATATTTCTATAAGGCTGGCTTTGTCTTTGCACTTTTTATTAGCTATAGAAGTCAGTTACAGATCGGACTGTACCATGTCAATCTGATTATTCCTGAGGTGTGCTGAACACAGGAGCTGGCCATACATAGCACAGGCTTTCTGGAGAATTTAGAACTTTGGTGTACCATTGATGAAAGCTGTACAAATCCATGCATCTCTAAAGCGACTATCTAGTTACAACTCCTTTAATGTAGAATTAAAATTATGGATGATGGACAGTCTCTTCGAACAGCCTCTCCTCAAAACAAGCATTTGTGCAGTCGGCAATGTTTGCAGTGCATGCAGTCTACATGGTGGCAAATCTTGGGCCGCATGAGGAGGCCTCAAGAGGTTCCACGTGGATCTTTGTGAACTTGGGCGCATGACAAAATTTTAAGCCACACGTAGCCTCGAAAACCCTTGCGGACACGCAGATGAGGAAAGCATGAATAAGCCTTTAGATGTAATTCTACACTACTCCTTCCTCTAGAATGTGCAGATCTATGAAGTAGGTTTGTTATGCATGAAACCCAAGAAGCCTGAATCTGTGTTTTCTAGACTGTTGTCGTGATACTTAGCCATGGTGCTGACTGCTTAGTTTGCTCATCCTGTCTTCCATCATATGAAAAAACCCGATATAGACATGTTGACAAGGTAAAAACCTTGATTTGTACTGTAAGGGGTATTTAAATGTCATCATGCTTCCATAGGCCAAACAGGAAGAGGCTAGGGCATTAAGAATGTGTATGCATAAAGACAATAAATAATACATTACTTTAAAAAAGAACAGTGCAGACTGTGTGCTGTCGTGGTTAAGGGCCTGTATTCTCCACCAAAAATGCCTGTCAGACAGATGAACAGTTTCGGAAATCACTCACACCGTTTTAAAATCAGAGTTGGAGAGGTTAAGTCTGATCATCTCTGGTGAGCTGGGATTTAACTTCTCTCTTACATGACTATTTCTGTCACTTTCCATGCGAACAATACTGAGGGTCTTCCTGGAGAGACTGGCTGAAAGCTTTTGCCGTTATCCTCATGTTTAATTAATACCATCTCCTCGATCTCTTCAGCGAACAGCCTTTTATTCTGCCTGAGAGTGCGGCCATTCAGACCAGACATGAACACTTTGGATTTCCACTGGTTCAGTTCTGTTCAGTCTTTGTTACAATCCCACACAGGCAGGCAGAGTCACATGGGAGAGACAGTGACAGCAACAACCCACTTCAATTACTGGATGGACAGAAGAAAAAACACATATTTACATCACATTAAATATAGTCAAACCCCGATTAAACCTCAGTTGTTGGAGACACACTTTCAAAGGCTCCTACCAAGTGACTGTTTAATAATCAGACACATTACAACTGTGACTGTGAATATGCTTTCTAATTCTCTTATAACATGCGACTGACACCAGCCATCAATGATGTCACCTGAGTATCAGCAGATGAAGCCATACAGGTAAGAAAATACTTTCACCTGAAGTTTGTTTTACAAGGTTTTCTTGCTTCTAACTCTCTGTATGTGCTGCTGATGCTTCATCAGACGGTACTGTTCTTGTTTGTCCAGGCTGGGAATCTTTTTTTATGGGATTTGCAGGGTCAATGTGTTAGTGTTTCATTTTTATGCTGTTGAAAATGAAGTCATCCATGTAGGGCTGGAGTCTACAGGTCATCGTTTCGTCAGTATGCTCTCAGCTGATCAGATCTCATCGGTCAGGCAGTCGCTGGTGTTACTTTCACGAGGAGAGGAGTGCTACATCAAGGGCATTCTGGGATTAGTCCATTATTTCTGGACCTGCGAGAAGCAGACTACCTGTGAACACCCCGTGTTTTCACACTTTTGAATTGCCCAACCTAATGGAGACTGCCTGGTCTAACTTACTAGTATTTAGTGTTTCGGCCACATTTACTAAACATTTTGTACAAAGTCGGCTCAAAATAAACTGACACCATGTCAAAGAAGTCTTAGGTTTGACTACATTTTGTTAAAAAAATGGGTAGCCAGTAAGTCAAGTTTAACAATAACAGTAGTTTGAATGCCATAGCTCGACAACCAACATGGCAGATCATCTAAAAACAGCAGCTAACTAACTTTGTCTGTCTTATATTTTTCAATAGTTCTTGTACTGGGATCACCAGTTGATATAGTTCTGTTTCCAGAAACCATTTGAATATGGGCAGGTGCATGATGCCCTGCTCTGAGTCTGTTGTCATTTCAGTTTAAAATGACCAGGTTGAAATGACTTAATATGCTACTAATATTAGCTTCTCATGGTTTAAATGATTTAAGAATCATTTAAATTTCTGAGGCTAGCAGGTGGAGAGCACTCAGCGCATTTTGGACAATTCAGTTCAATTTTCCATCTATAATATTCAGTTCCCCTCAATTCAGTTTTAACCATAATATTAAGTTAGTAACGATTGCTGGGCTTATACCTTAACATTTAGTTTAGTCAAGTAAATTTGTATTTTATATAATATTTTAACTGCAATATTTAACTTACTGGCTTGTTCGTCGCCTTACAGCTAGAAGATCCCTGGTTTGCGTCCTGGCTTTGCCCTGGGATCTTTCTGTATGGAGTTTGCATGTTCTCCCTGTGCAGCGTGGGCTTTCACTGGGTACTCTGGCTTCCTCTTACAGTCCAAAAACAAGCTGAGGTTAATTGATGATTCTAAATTGTCCGTGTGAATGAGAGTGTTCTTGGTTGTCTGTCTCTCCATGTGCCCTGTGATAGACTGGTGACCTGTCCAGGGTGTCTCCTGCTTTTGCCCTGAGTCAGCTGGGATAGACTCCAGCCCCTCCTGCGGCCCTACAGAGGATTAAGCGGTGTAAAGATAATGGATGGATCTTACTCAGGTAAATTTACATAATAAATAATACTGTAGGGTCTTAAGCTTAATATTTAAACTTGTTTGGTAAATTTGTAACAACAATCCTATTTGTCCACTGGAAATCACTTTGGCCTAACCAGCTGTTACTTTAAATGTGCTATATAAATCATGGGGACTTGACTAATATTGACTTATTGCAGTTCCCCATCTGTTGTCTTCTTGTTTTGACTTTATCTTAAGTGTTGTTATTTTTCCTATACTGAGTATCTTGCTTTCGCTTTGCCTGTCAATTTTAATTTTCTGCGACCCATTGATTTGTCGGAGAGTGGGTACAATTTCAGTCCATCAATTATCGTTATTGTTAATTCATCATGCAGCCTCCGTGAATCAATAGACTGTATCACAGACTCCACTAGTTGTCACCCAGGATAATCTTGCTGTGCAAATAAGAAGTCATACCACCAGAATAACTTGAAATAATTTGCTCATCTCTACTAATATAAACATATTTGCATGGGAGCTTTAAGAACTGCAGGGACCCACTATTATTATTATTATTATTATTATTATTATTATTATTATTATTAATAGAAGGAAACTTTGTTCATACAAGGAGATAGAGAAGGCTAACTTCCGTCATACTGACAGTTAAAGTGTCTCCACGATGAAATCCTCACTCAGTCTATGTTTGGCACTCCAGCCCTGCCTGAGAGGCTGAATGTCTCCCCCAGCCACTTTCCTGTTTGCTTACTGATGACACAGAAGCAGGGCTGAATGCAAACTGTTACCTGAGCGCTCTCCCAGAGGTATCACTGGATATAAAAACTTAACGAGCCACGGGGCATTATGTGAAGATATATATGTCTATAAACACCTTATTGGCTTTTCATTTGGGTCCGATGAAGGTGGCTGCGTACCATAAATCAGTGCTGTAGGTATATCTTTAGCGGGAGAGTGCGGAGCGCTTACATCAAAGTGTGAAGAAGAGAAGAGAAGAGAGCCCCCGAGTGTTGAGCTTGTTCTACATATAACACACACACACACACACACAAGCGCCCACCTTTGTGCCGCACGCACAAACACAGACAAACAACGGTAACAGAGAAATCGGAACATTGATGAAAATAACAAATGAAAACCTTGAGTGTGAGTGAACACATCCCGCTGCCTCCTGGGCTAAGAAGTGGCCTACTTATTTCCAACACAAATCACACCAGTCACACAAACATATCAGACAGTATCGCTCCTTAAAGCCATAATCCAAGTGCTTGAGATATTGGCCAGGTAGTCAGTTTACAATGCTGTGAGCATGCACCAGGAGTTGTGTACCTGGCAGATCATCGTGTTAAATGCCAAGTACTTAAAGCTGCATAAGTTAGCTTTAAGGATTTGTCACCTCTTGACAAATCCAGCACGCACACAATATCGTCTCATTGGAATTTCTGGCCTCTGATACAGATAAGTTTAATTTCTCTGCCATCTGAGCTCAGCAGCTCTGCCACAATGCAAAATATCAGGATTGTTAGTTTGTCAAATGCTAATGTAACTTTCTTTACCAGCTAGATAATTACTAACTTTGATTGTCTACTGTTTTGGATTGCACATATAGGTTTTTTTTTTTTGCTAAAAATTTGCAAAATATCTTGTTTGTAACTCCCCTCTAGAATAATCAATATCAGCATTTTTCTGATTATTTTGTAAAAAATTTCTTAAACTGTTAGAAAAATGAAGCATTTCTGACCCAGCATCACTGTGGTTGAAGACCCTCTCCAATAATAATCAAGGTTTTTACCCTGTTAACATGCCCATGTGGTGTTTTATATATGCTGGAAGACACGTCATGTGCAGAATAAGCAGTCAATGCCACAACTAAGCACACTGAAATTGTAGCGTAGAGACAACAGTCTCAAAAACACTGATTCAGACTTCCAGGGTTTTACAGCGGGGAAAATAAGTATTGAACACGTCAACATTTCTCTCAAAAAACATATTTCTAATCGAGCTATTGACATGAAATTTTCACCAGATGTCGGCATCAACCCAAGTAATGCACACATACAAAGAATCCAAACATTTATGTTCATAAATTAAGTTATGTGTAATAAAGTGAAATGGCACAGGGAATAAGTATTGAACACATGAAGAAAAGGAGGGGTAAAAAGGTCTGGAAAGCCAAGAAAGCAGCTGGAGTTTGTCAGTATTTAGAAGGTTAACCTGTCCCCTATTAGTGCAAAGTAATATCAGCTGGTTTAGTCCTGATTAATGCCTTTTAAAAAGGTTTCTCACCAGCAAGGTGTTAGACAAGAAGCATTGCATGATGGGTAAAATCAAAGAGCTGTCCAAAGACCTACGCAGCCTTATTGTTGCAAAACACACTGAAGGCATTGGTTACAGGCGCATTTCTAAACTTCTGAAAGTTCCAGTGAGTACCATTGGGGCCATCATCCGGAAGTGGAAAGAACACGGCATTACCATAAACCAGCCACGGCCAGGTGCTCCTCGCAAGATTTCAGACAGAGGAGTCAAAACAATCATCAGAAGGGTTCTCCAACAGCCCAGGACCACTCGTGGAGAGCTTCAGAAAGACCTGGAATCAGCAGGTACCGTTGTTTCAAAGAAAACAATAAGTAATGCACTCAACCGCCATGGCCTCCATGCACGCACACCACGCAAGACTCCATTTTTGAAGAGGAAGCATGTTGAAGCTCGTTTGGAGTTTGCGACACAACATTTGGATAAACCCATGACATTCTGGGAGAACATACTCTGGTCAGATGAGACCAAAATTGAACTCTTCGGATGTCATAAGACACAACATGTTTGGAGGAAAAATGGCACTGCACATCACCCCCAAAACACCATACCAACAGTCAAGTTTGGAGGTGGGAGCATCATGGCGTGGGGCTGTTTTTCAGCATGTGGTACTGGTAGACTTCATATCATTGAAGGAATAATGACTGGAGAAAAGTATCGAGACATTCTTGATCAGAATCTGCTGTCATCTGCCAGGCTGCTGAAGATGAAAAGAGGGTGGATCTTTCAGCAAGACAACGATCCCAAGCACACAGCCAAGGTAACACTCAACTGGTTGAAGAAAAAGAAAATAAAGCTGCTAGAATGGCCCAGTCAATCACCAGACTTGAATCCAATTGAAAATCTTTGGAAAGAACTGAAGATCCGGGTTCACAGAAGAGACCCCCGGAACCTTGAAGATTTGAAGGCAGTTTGTGTGGATGAATGGGCCAAAATCACACCTGAGCAATGTATTCGACTGGTTTCTCCATACAGGAGGCGTCTTGAGGCTGTAATCACCAACAAAGGTTTTTGCACTAAGTATTAAATAAATTTCAGTACGCGTGTTCAATACTTATTCCCTGTGCCATTTCACTTTATTACACATAACTTAATTTATGAACATAAATGTTTGGATTCTTTGTATGTGTGCATTACTTGGGTTGATGCCGACATCTGGTGAAAATTTCATGTCAATAGCTCGATTAGAAATATGTTTTTTGAGAGAAATGTTGACGTGTTCAATACTTATTTTCCCCGCTGTATATGTAGCAAACCTAAGAAACAAACGAGTGGGCTAACCCACGTTTGGTCACGGAATTATTTATAACCTGTATACAAGTCTGCAAGTATCTGGCTTCATCCTTCATCCTATGAGGTCCACAAACTCCTAACACACCATGCTAAACTACAAGCATTCTGCACCTGACAGATTTAATGGCAACACAAACATCTATTTTACGCCATTATGTGAAATGTGGGTTGGCCCACTTCTGCATACTGCCATCCAAATTCTGTCCACCTGCAGGGTGGGACTTTCTGTATCGTTATTCTCCTTTAATTACTGCAATATTGCAACTTCAGAGTAGCTTTACATTGTCTCAGCAGAGCCAAAAGTGAGCTGGTGTGCTGGAGCTGCAGCTAGTGATGGAGTGGTGAGTGGAGGGAGCGGTGCTGACTTTATTCATTTGCACATTCTAGAGGAAGAAATGGTGCAGAATTACATCAAAGCCATTTTAACCCCTTAACGCCGGTTGTCGCAAATTTGCAACATACTGCTGCAGCCGAGATAGTGTATGCATTCCCCCATTGCTGGTTTGTGCATATTCAGTACATACCTAGGAACCTTTTGCAAGCACTGGTTTCTCTTAGGACCAGTTGAATGGCATGTGTGGCATCAATAATTTTTTTTTTTTACCATTAATGCCTGTTGCATTACACCTTTATATCTACTATATGTGCTATCGACAAACTAACAATCTCCACTTAATTTAACATCAACTTGAAATCAAAAACGTATAAAATTATTGTTTTTACATAATTGTAAATAAATTCAGGTGTCAAGGGGCTATAACATGAAGGGGTTAGTTTCTTAGAAATGTGTAATTTTATTACACCGGCTGAAAGTTTTAATTTGTTAAATTAAAGGACCAATCATGGCTAAAAGAAGCCAATTTTGACAACTAGTAGGAATGTTTTACTGCTGCTATGCATGTATTCTTGAGAAGACCGTCTTCTCATAATAGGATTAAGTGATGCCAGAACTGTGGGCCTCAAAAAGTAAAACACTCCACTAAAATACTCAAGGAAGGTATGTAGGGATTTTGTTGTTTTGCCACATTTTAGACGTTTATCTGAGAGTTCTGCTGACAACCTTTTAGGAGGTGAACAAAATTTTGTTTGTGGTGCTCACAACACTAAAATATTAATTCTGAACAACTCAGCTGCAATGTGTACCTGAAATAACCTGCTAAATAATTTTTGGAACTTGAATGGAACAACATTCTTGCAAAGAAATAGTTCCCAGACAAATATCCCAGTAAAACAGACACTACTGGCCTGGCAAGATACAAGCAGGCCAACTGGCCCTTCATTAAGCATAAAAGAATAATGTGAGTTGGTACAGTCAACTACTGTAGTGTTTGCCAAATTATGAACAAACTGCACTAAGAAAAGACTAGTAATTGTGTTGCCCAGGTCCACGTTTCAGATAAAATGACTATCATAGGAGCACATAAGGGATTCTCATGTTTCCTGACACTGAAATGAGTTGTTAGTCCTTTTTTAACAGGGGAAATGAGTTTCCTTAGTTCTTCTAAGCTGCTTCACAAACACACAGGTAATGTGAAATGTCACATTACGTATTTATTGAAGCAAAAGATGTTGTGGTTTCACCTGGATTTGCTTTTTAGGCCTCCGCTGTGTTAATGGGGTAAATTAGAGTTTTTGGCTGCTGAGTCCATGCCAGTTTTTGTACCTGTTTTTGCAGTAGCAGCAGAATGTGTAAGTACCCGCACTAATGGCTTTTCCCCGAACCCCTGTCGCCGAGTACTGGAGCAAGACTCCTGCAATTCTAATAAAAGTCCAGAGTAACGTAATGCTCCACACAGAGGCAGGCGTTTTTGTTTACAGAGCGCAAGATATTCATCAAAATTCAAACCAAAGGCTCTGAGAATGTGTACAAATGCATATAAATGACAGGGACAGGCAGAGATGCTGGCGGATGGGTTGAAGGGAGAGCTTGTTTTCTGCGGTGGGGGGTGTGGGGGAGAGATGGGGAGGTGGGAAGAGGTGGAGATTGGAGGCAGAGGAGGGGGAGCGGGGTGGTGTTACAGACCTAAGCAGGTGTGACAGTTCTGAGAGCTTTCATGGGGAAAAAAAGGTTTCTCTGGCCTTGTAGCGATGCTAAACTGAGCGTGACCCTCAGACTGAACCCAGCCATCTTTCTCGCTCTCTCGCTCGCTTTCTCGCCTAAACCTCCCAAGAAGAGGAAAACCCTTTGCTGACAGTGTGTTGACTATAGGATTAAAGCCTACAAATTCCTTTTCTCCTTCTATTTGTCCCTCCACCACTTTCATTTTATCTCTGTTTTGTGTTTGCTATTGTAGACTGAGGAAATACACTCCAGGGATGAAAGCCTTTCATTTAAAACGGGATATCATCCATTTAGTGGTGTGATGGTTTCCACGGTGATTACATTTAGCCCATATGTCTCGAATTATATTGTTTTTTATGTGGGAAGCCTGACCAGAAAAAAACTATTTGAGCCATGCTGCTAGGAATGGAAGTGTCAGTTGGATAGTTCACCCCTTTGACCCAGACTGAACTGATTGTCATTAAATTTTGTGCCAACGTTCGAGGAACTCTACTGACTTTGATGATTATCTAACTTCTCATTTGATGCCACCAACATGGTCACACATTTCACTTGTCCATTGAGATATTGAGATTTTACTGGATGAGTGAAATGTGTGACTTGTTGGTGCCATCAAATGAAAAGGTACATAATCATCAGGCATATTCATGATCCTCAGATGATGTATCTTAATCGCTTTCCCCTCAGTGTTCCTCTTATTTCACCACAAGGTTGACATTTGTGGTTTGAGTAAAAAGTCTTAACAACTACCAGAGGGTATGCCATTTTTTACAGACTTTCATGGTCAGCAGAGGATGAATCCTAAAGATATTGATGATCCCCTGATTTTTTCTTTAGCATCACCATGACATTTGTGGCTTGGAGTTAAAAGTCTGAACTCCCGTGTGGATTGCATCAAGGTTGGCACACACGTTCATGTCCTCTTCAGGTTGGATTGTAGTAAAATGTGATGCTGACAAGTCAAGATGGTTTTGAAGATAAACAGTACACATTCTCAGCATGGTAGCATTCAGTGAGTATGTTAGCTTTTAGCTCAAAGCACAGCTGTGCCTGAGTACAGTTTCACAGAGGCTGTTGAGTGTGTAAAAATGTCAGTGAAATCTGCCATAAGGAGCTGCTAAGAATTTCATTAGTTTGACTTTTAACGGAGTTCCAGACTCCCATGATGCTCTAAATGCTATTTCGCGGCCTCCTCTGCTCTAACAAGAGTAAAACTCTTGGGGAGCACTAAATCCTCGCCATTTTTTCGAACCTATGAGGCATGAAAAACGGTCAGATGCAAAGATGTGGAGTAGCGGCGGCTTATATAAGCCTAACCCCAGTGTTTACCTCCTTCCATCTGCCCCTGTTTACCCCAGACTGTGGCCCTGTATGTTAGGGGACAGGGGAAGTCCACACAAGCAGAAGGCAGGAGCGCAAGCCATCGGATTGGAACTCCTCCACCTGCCAAGAGAAGTAACTCTTCCTTTTTATGAGCCAATTGAAATTCAGCTCACAGGCTATCCATTCTGTCAATGACAAGAGGAGTCAAGACAACCTTGCAACCCCCAACACTAATAACACTGTAATAGTCAGAGATAGATCAAGCTGAGCGCTGATAGTTAGAGCGGGTCTTCGGCCTCCCATAAGTGTTTATTGCAGACAATTTTTGCCTTCATTTGTTTTGAGCAGATGCATGCTTGGGTACACCTGCGGTCGATCGTAATAGTTTTCACTCCGGCGGCGGACTGACAAATGACTTGCAGTTTTTGCTGTTTGTTCAAAGAGCATCCACCTGCACAAAGCACATACTACTGTATATTCTTAAAGACCCAATATACTGGAAATGGTCCTCTCTTGCTTTGTATGCATAGACCAGCTCTAACCTCTGACCCCTTGTGCTCCACTGAATGGCACGGCAGGTTCATTACCACTATCTGAATTGGAGAAATCAATCCCGGAGAGGTCTCTTCCAGACATTCCCCTCTCTGCGCGTTTCACTCACACATAAGTGTTTTTGAATCAATAGACGGTGGGGAGGAAAACGGATGATTAAACTAAGACGGGGCTTCTGCTGATGGATCCACTTTCAGCTGCATGTGGCTCTCTGTCCTGGTCAGCACGGCCACTGAGGGGCAGTAGAGAGCCTCAGATCACACATTTTCAAGGCGCCCTGGCTCAACTGAAATTATATTAACTAATTAAACAGTGAGGGTGTGCCATCAACTATCATTATCCTGTTCACACCAGTTAATATACAACCGATGTGAAAAGGTCTCTCGCAATGCTACATAACAATTCAATACAGATTTGTGTTAGAATAGGATGTTTGTTTATTTTTGCATGACTTAAACTGTATTACACTATAGATAAATAGATAGTGTGTGTATATTAGTATTATTTAGATTTACATATAATTAGTATTGAAATATGTGTGTGTATAGATAGATAGATAGATAGATAGATAGATAGATAGATAGATAGATAGATAGTGTGTGTATATAAGTACTATATTGATTTATAAATAATTAATATTAATATTATATATGTGTGTAGATAGATATAGATAGATGATAGTTAGATAGATGAAGCGAAAGAGACTGCGAGTACTTGTGCATGTAATGTATGTGTGTTAATAATAATAGTAGTATTATGTATGTGTATTATAGTTAAAGATAGATAGATAGATAGATAGATAGATAGATAGATCATTAACAGTGACAAGTAACTTTATAATCAACACAAGAGGATTATACTTCACACAATGGTAGAACTGATTTAGAATTTTCTATGTAATCTTATCAAAATGCATATCAAATAAAACACATTAACCTCCACGGTTTTGTCGTCACTCTCCATCACAGCAAATAAATATGACATCATATTACCATATTTGGACAGTAATCTTTCAGATATAACTTCAAATATTTCAGTATACTCCAATATTACTGTCCCTCAGAGCAAAGTGAACAGAGCACACAGAGGACTTGAACACCCTGTTGAGTAGTCTAGACGTTTTTATTAGCGCTCTCCACAGCGGGCACACCCATATCAGGATCCAGCATCACACAGAGGGACCAGGGCTCCTGGAGGCGGAGCAGACACACAGCGCTCAGTAGGCGGCGTCAGTCCGGACAACTACGTCCTTCTGAGCTCACTTCCGTCGGTTGGAGTCGGATCGCTGTTCTTCAGTCTCTCCCCGCTTTTGTTCTCCCATTTCCAACCAGCCAGCGCTGCTGTGAACAGGGACCCAGCCGGCCGGGGGAAACCACAAAGACGCAAAGTAGCGGAGCCGTCCGTCGCAGAAAACGCCCGGTAGCCACATGCAAAGCGCCGTCTGTACAGAGGATACGCGGCACTCCGTAGTTACATAACTGGACTACTTTTTTTCTATTACTGTTGGAGGTTTTTTTCCACGCTTTTATTTTTTTTGTTGCACCGAAACTGACTGCCCCCCTCCAAACTCAACAAAATGGAGAACGACGATAAATACCTCCCCGAGCTTCTGGCGGAGAAGGACAGCCTGGACTCTTCGTTCACGCACGCCATGAAACTTTTAAACGCAGGTAAAGTGTAGTTAAATTGTGTTTATTTTGTCTTGTGGCGGTTTGAGTCAGAGAGGGAGGGCTAGCGGTAAAAAACCGTACTCCTCAACGGTTTGAGCGCCATGTGTTTGCGGACGGGACGAGGACCGCGTCATTAGCGCAACACGAAAATAATGAAAATACGTGTGGCGGTGCTAGCTGCTGCTTAATGACTAATATCTGGAATAGTAAATAACCCGAAGCTATGTGGAGGAAACACACTTTGAGATATTCTTGTGAATAATTAGTGCGACGCTTCGTGTCCCCCGGTACTGCCGTGGCTGTAGCCGAGTTTAAACTTGAAAACTCGGACACTTTGCGGACGGACCGCCGCTTCCTGCGTCGTGTCCCTGTTGATATCCGCGTCTGGCAGCTTCGTTGCGCAGCAGCCTAAAAATGTGCGCCAGTATCCGAGCCCGGGGTCACCTCGCTACTTTAGAGCCGACAGGCGGCCTAGTAGCGGCGACAGAGACCTTCAAGTTCCGGTGTGTGTCTGTCGGCGATTGCTGAAGTGTCATTAAGCGGGAAATTGCAGCTGTCTGCTGAAAACACCGGCTCCGGCTAAATCCTGGTTCTCTGTGGTGCTCAGGTCCCTCTAAATGCATATTTACAGAGGCAGCACTGGTTTAATGTAACACAATATGGCATATTAGGTTGAGACCGTGTCGTCATACTCTGGGATAGTGTATCAAAATATTGCAGATTTTCTACTAAGTCCCATTTGAGTGCCACAAGATTGTACAGAAGCATTACAGATAGTGAAAACCTGATTGGAGACATTAAAAGCCAGCTATTGAGTACCATAGATGAGCTGACGTGATTATTTGTCCCATCTGCCCTCACAGTGCCATTTTCTTGCTTCATGCTTGCTGCTCCATTCAAGTGTCTCAGGTAGTCTTGCTGGAAATGAAGTAGGTGCCACAGGATGTGCAGAAATGAATGCCACAAGTCTCGGATTGAAAGTGTGAATAATCGAGGGAGCCAAAGTGTGTCAACGCCTGCTGTGAACATCTACTGAGGCTTCCCCCTGATCTGCAGCTGGTAGACTGTGGTGGAGCTGACATGTTTGCACATCGCAGGCTCACGAGTTGTCATGGCCAGGAGTGAGGAGGTGGTTTGAGATGAAGTTCTGTTTGGGGCTTTGGATGCAGGGGACGAGACGCTGTGCGATCTAAAGTTGGTGGTTACTTGCTCCAAGTTGTGATTTGAATGAAAAATGTCCTTATTAATCTAAGATTTTTTTCTTTTAAAAAAAGTGGAAATGTGGTTGTAAGGTCCAAGACCCTCATGTCAGATGTCTTGTTTTGTAGCTCTAAACGCAAAGATATTCAGTTAACAGTGATATGAAATACAGAAAATCAACAAATCAAAAATGATGTAAACCATTAATTAGTGATTAAAAGTTATAAATAGATAAATGGTTTCTTCTACAATCGCGATCTCAAAAAGGAGCGAAGTGACTCAAATCGCATAGGCTCTCATCATCTTGTATTTACTCATGTGAAACCAGCATTGTTTGGCATTGACTTGATGTAGATTTGGTGATTTGTAAGTCTCGACGTCAAAGGATATTTCTGTGTAAAACTAGACAAAAATAGATTGCAAAGTGAAACTCTTTCTAGATGTCTGAAATGCGTAGAAATGTTGCTTCATGTTCGTCACAAGTTCTAACAATCTCGCAATGGTTATAAATGTCAAAATGTTTTTTTTCTGTGTATTGTAAGAGCACCTACTGTAAATCCTCTGACGGGCATTGACTCCTGTGTGATTGCATGAACACTTTGTCTGAGATGATACCTCTCCCCTTCTAGAAATTGATAGAATCCAGAAAGGCGAGACTAAAAAGGAGGCAGAGACATACCTGGACCTTTTCACAACTAAGAACATCAAACTTAAGGAACGAGTGCTCATACCTGTCAAACAGTACCCGAAGGTGAGTCCTCTTTGCCCCCCTTTTTTCTTCTTCTTCTGTCCTCTTTTTTTCCACTGTGAACCCCTCTTGATTTAATTTATCCTGCAGCTGCGTTTCAATTACACAAAGCCATGGGGTTACTTAGGAGTCTCAAATTACTCCTCTCAACCCTGATCTTCAAGCTCCAGAGTATAATTACAGCTGATACTGCCATGTTTTAAAATATCACTAAAAGGATCAAAATGTTAGTATTACTAGGACTAGGACAGCGCCGCATTTCAACATAATCCATGCTGTGTTCTGATCTTCTCTTCTGTTTGCAAATGTTTCCATTCAGAGTGAAGCGTTACTTGGTTTGTAACCTCAGGTGCATTCATCCATATCGGTTCAATCTATATCTGGCTTAGACATATGGCTGCATTGATTTTAGGATGAGCATTTATAACGGAGGAGGCATGTGAGACTATAAACTGTCCTATAACACTCAGAGAACACATCACTAGCTGCATAATGCCCAATTTGCATACTGTTAAATATATTTGCATAAGTTTGAGTCTGCAAAGTTTATGTGGCGGCTGTCTGTCCTCTGCTGTGTAACTTGTGGTGTTGAGTTGTCTTGCTGACTTTTACAAAAGTGAATAGACCAAACTGCTTCAAGATTTAATCCTAAGGAATAAGAGCCATAGATTCTGCCGCCTCCTGAGGAACAGATCAATATGATGTAGGAGCGTGGTCCGTGTTGCTACGACGGGCTTGTTTTTAGTTGCTACAGCGCAACACTATGTTAGGCATGACAGGGCTAATGAGTGTTTCAGATTGCCGAAGCTACTTTTACAACTCCAGGAGGAAAAGGTTCCTTTGGGGCAGCTTTTTGCTAAACGTGTTTGGCAATGACAGCTAATTGTAGGACACATCATAGACACGGTAATTACTTTGTTCAGAGATCGAGGAGGTAAAGATTTTGATCACAAGTTGGTTCTGGCTCAGTGCGTGGATGATTGTAGTGAATAGTAGCTGACGGTATTGCAGCCCTCTGGGGCTCATATCGACTTTGTCTGGTAAATCTACTACTTAAGGCTGCAGTATGTGCAACAAGACCCCTGACAGTGATTGCTCCCTCGCTCTCTTGGTATTAAACTTGCCTCTGCCTTGATTGTCAGGCTAATTTTGCTCTGCTTTGTTTTGCTGTTAGTTCAATTTCGTGGGGAAGATTTTGGGACCTCAGGGCAATACCATCAAACGTCTGCAGGAAGAGACTGGAGCCAAGATCTCTGTGCTGGGCAAAGGATCCATGAGAGACAAATCCAAGGTACTACGCATACACACACATCTGGTGTTGGGCACCTGTGAGGAGGCTACCTGAAGCCATAACACATCTGGCCTTAACTTGAGAGGAAAGGCAGGCAGTAAGGCCAGATGGTGTAAAGTTGTGGGATAGCTTGGGTGAACATTAACACAAAGCCAAGGGCATCCATGCACTGCACATCTGTTCCAGGAATCTTCAGGATAACCCGCTAAACCTGTTATCTACCAGTTTGATGTAATTATTATGCTATATAAAAGAGGGAAATACCACACCTATGCCTGGTGCCCTCTGAGGTGGATGAAATGCAGTTAGTTTTTGCATAATTCATTTAATTTTTGAGTTAGCTGTGTGCTTCCTCTGACTCGCTGACACTCCTTTGATGTTGCCCTTCTTACAGGAGGAGGGGCTGAGGAAAGGCGGTGAGCCAAAATACGCCCACCTGTCTATGGAGCTGCACGTATTCATCGAGGTGTTCGCCCCCGTGCCCGAGGCCTACCTGCGCATGGCACACGCCATGGAGGAGGTCAAGAAGTTCCTCTTCCCTGTGAGTTTGACTTTGCTGCTTCGACTGTCTGTGAACTTGTCTGGTGTGGACTTTTCCAAGACTTTATTTGTCATTAATTGCCTCTTTCTTGTGTATGAAATTCATCATTTAACCTGTACAATGTCAATAATATTGGTATTCAACAACTCCTAGTCATGTCTTTAAGTTTCATAGCCTAACCAAGCTTTCGTAGCAAAACCAGGCTTTTTTGTTCTGAAGATTAAAAAGAAAACGAGCAACGCACGCAGAAGAATCTGTACTTTTGTAATTGTAACAGCAATTTAGTTTTAATGATATCTGATCCACCTAACAAATTGAACTCATCCTTCAGCTTTTTATTTACTTTGACGAGGCATACAATCTAAAAATTCTGAATTGGGTATTGTAAACATGTTTATTACAGTTTCATTAACCCCAAGTGTATATTTCAGTTTTCCTAGGTTTCTGGAGGGCTTAGGTGCTGCATGTGGAGGGGTTGGGTTAGCATTCTCACACTGTCTTTTGAGGTTATCATCTCTGACAGGTGATTTTTTTTCCCCCTTGCTCGTCGTGAATTTATTTTCCCCTGACAGTAAAACATGTCACAGGAGCCTTCACAATCTCCTGCAGGTTAAGCTGGGCTGATCAAACATTTTCAGAGCTGATTAACTCTGAAAGTGTCAGTACAAACAGACAGAAAAAAAACTCACTAGCATAGCTAATTTAAGGCTTTAAATGTGACTTGCAAACTCTCCATTCAAAAACAATATCTGAACACAATTGTCTGGCCCCCTAATAAATGACAGCCTTCACTTGTATTTAAACCAATACAGTGTCGTCTCTCCCCAGACACTTCACAAGATCTTGCTGAGAGTGCCTAAGCAGTTCAGTTTGTGGTTTACTTTGTAGCTTCGACTATTAACACTAACTAATTTAATCTGATCTGCTGGTCTGACTTGACTCAGCGTTGCTCAACCGTGTCCTTCTCTCTAGTACTACACGGCCAGATGAAAACAAACATCAAAGATCCTTGTTTAGTGCTAATGACCATCCATTTGGACTATAACCGTTCAAAAGTCTGATCTCTGTGTTAAAAACGACCCAATGGGACTGGACACTTCAAACCTGTGAATCGTAAAACTGGACAGAACACAGAATAAACTTAAGCTTGTTTTCACAATAAAACATTTAATTCTCTCTCAAGTCTTCGCTTAGGTCCACTTGCAGACAGGGATGCAGGAGGTGTCAAAGTCTCATATGAAACTACTTTTATTTTCCTTTTAATTTTGAATTTAAAAACAAGTTTTATATGTATTTTTGGTGTAAGCAGCTCCTCAGGCATGCTCTTTAAACAGACAATAACACACAGTTTCACACATCATGACATCTTTAATTGCTGGGGTCAGGAGAATCTTTGGATCTAAAAGGGAGTCCTTGACTGTAAAAGTTTGAGAGACCCTGTTAAAATGTTCTTTGATAATTAACTGAGGCTGTGCCTTTCAGAAAGGCGTAGAGGGTCACAGCATCCAAGTTAAACAAAGCTTTGGGAGGGGGCCCAGTAGGACAGCGAGAGGAGATTGAGTGGGTATTTACCTGGAGCAAACCCACTCTATGGCACAGTCCAAGCTCATAAAGCAATCAGCTTAAGAGGAGGAATTGGGCCGCTTTCTCTGTGTCAGCAGGGTTACCCCTTCATATGGCTTGCCTACATGTCAGTCCATGATTGCGCCCTTACCTGAATTTCATTCTTCGGGGAGTGAAGAGAATTATCCTGGAGATGTATAGCTTCTAGACAGAATGTGGGCATATTCACTCTGTGCAGCCTACGCCTTCTTTATTGGCTTTATGCTGAGATTCTTGAGCGTCGGCCAACCCAGTCTGCTGTCAAGCCCGGCTGAAACCCATAGTGCTCTAACAATGGCTCATGCCAAAGCAGGCCAATAGGCCCAGGGGTTTGTGCGATGCCTTACATTTTTTAATTAGTGTGCAGAGTGCTATAGAAGAGAGAATAATTTGGATCAGACGCGAGATGAATGGGCTGATGAACCAGTTGCGATGTTGGTATTGCTGTGTTATGTAAAAAGCTGTCCCCTGCAGAACCTGTCGTTACCATTTAAGACTATAATCTGTCAGGCATGACGGCCTTCATTTAGAACAGGGCCATTATTAATAAATGACTCTGGTTCTTAGAAAATGGTGGATGTAATTTGTTAGTGGAAGTTTTATGTGTTGCCTGAACTTCTGCTCAGTATTCAGCAGGATTTGACTCCCTTGTTCTTCCTCATCCTTTTTATCTCTGTATAGCAGCACATCTATTAATGTAAACGCAAAAGCAGAGCCTTGCTCCAGTGTAAAAGATTTGAAGATTCTTGTATAGGCTTCTGTTTTCGATACATTATAATGTCTACAGATCCTTAATCTAAACAGCCTAATGAGTAGTCATGGATCCACCTTTGCTTGTTAAATGCAGCTGCTGCCACACCGCTCCTCCTTTCAGATGAATCTGTAATCAGTCAAATGGTGTGCTTTTGCTGCGGATAAATTGACGGCTGCCGTCTGCAGTGCATATCCTAGTAGACACTTTTCCCCCCTTTTCGCCATCATTAGAGCTCTGTCACCATTCCAGTCAGGGAACTGATATATGAAAAGAATTGATTGGGTCACAGTGCAGCTCTTGTGATTGCTCCCAGAAGAAAGGCGGCGGATTGTGTTGCGGGATTTGTGCTGCTCAGACAGGCAGCTCCACTAATCCACCCCAACTTATTGTTTTTGCAGATAAAATAAGGTAACTGCTCATGCAGTCACACCAGACTTGTCAAGAACTGCGGAGAGGAGTGATTTACATTTTGTGCATGATGGAGAGACACAGGAAGGCAGAGAGTGTGGATGGATGCTTTCCAACCTCCCACATCCTCATCCCCCCCTTCTCTTTAACACTCTGAGTCACTGGCACTGAGACTTTTTCTTTCACTCATTCTGTGAGCCATTAGGGGGAGATGCCATGTTTTGAGCAGCTCAGTAATTGTTTCACTCTTTTATTCATCACTCCTTTTTCTACACTACCTTCCCCCTTCTCTTTCTTTCATGTATGTGCCTTTCGCTTTTGCCATGTCGCGTGCTCTGGTTTCTTACCCTGTCTTTCCTCTTTTTACTCTTTCTGTGTGTGTGTGTGTGTGTGTAGGATATGATGGATGATATCTGCCAAGAGCAGTTCATGGAGATGAGCTATCTGAACGGAGGCCAGGATCATGGAGCCCGAGGCCGAGGGGGCTTGCCGGTCAGGGGCCGTGGAGTCCCTCCTGCCAGGTGAGGAGATGCACACATGCTTTCTCATATAACAGCTGCTGGGTCAATGAAGTAATACAAAGGTACGGTTATTCATCTGCTACTTTATCTGTATATCAGTGTATTTCCAGCAGATACTGAAGGAACTGGAGTACACATTGTACAGCCTTTAAACTGAAAGTTTTTCTTGTTGTATTTAATTTTTTGTTTAACTGCCTTCTTGCTATGAGTTGTCTGACACCATGTCTATATGGTAAATAATGAAGCTACAAGCAGCAGCCTCTGAATATGGATAGGAAACAGGTCACGACTATCCTGACTCAACCAGTTGATTTATTTAAACAAATATATCAGGCTAGCTAGTGAGTGTTAGAGGTGCTAGGAGGTTATTGTGCAACTTTTAGTCAGGCTGTTTTCCTCTGCTTCTAGTTTTTTTTTTTTTTTGCTAAGCCGCCTTACGGGCTGCTGTAGCTTCCTACAAAATGTACACACACAAGTGGTATCGCCCTTCTTGTCTGAGTCTCACCGAAAAAGCAAATCAGCATGTTCCTTTATGTAGGAGACCATAGGAATAACTCGGTGTTCTTCTCTCCAGGGGCAGGGGAATGCCTCCTCGCGGTGCTGCTGCCAGGGGAGGTGTAACTCGAGGCGGCCCAGCCAGAGGTGGCGCAGTGAGGGGCGCCCCAGCAGGCAGAGGAGGACCTCCTGCAACACCCGCCAGGGGAGCTGTGGCACCTCGTGCAAGACCCCCAGCTGGTGGACCACCCCAGAGGATGGCACCACCTCCACACCAGCACACCCCTGGTGCTGGTGCTGAGGGTTATGACGAATATGTAAGTACAACTGCCTGTAGAGAGTAGTTTTAATTCATTGTACCACAATTATAGTACAGGTTTTATTTAACATTCTATCTGTTTCAATGTTAATTTTGATAAGGCAGATATAAGGAATAGAACGTCTGTAAAAAAAATATGTAATGAAATGGCTAAAAGATGGGATTTCCTCTCCAAACATGGTGTGTTCAAATTTAACAGCTAAATCTGACCTCTCAAAAAAATATTTGGGCACTCTTAGCTTTGAATTGCTGGACCATCATCACAGGAATAAGTAATTTCAGAGGCTCAATACATAAGGGGAGCAAGTCTGCTTTAGTACAAGTGTCGTACTTAGGGACATCTTGACATTCATGATTCATGAACAAGCCTCTCCTTAAATCTCACTCTGTTTCTCTGTTTCCTTCCCTCTCCAGGGCTACGATGAGAGCTACACAGACACGGCCTACGAGTCATACGACAGCTATTACAGTCAGCCGCAGGCGTGAGTGAATCAGACGTCTCTTTGGTTTTCACCTGCTTCTCACAAAGTGCACACACATCGCCTGGTTGCTAGTTTCACTTGAAATGGGATTTGAGAGCAGCAGAAATACTTTTTAGCCACTCTGCACAAATTCATCATTGAAAGTACTTTGTGTTTCATGGTTTGGATGGCAGCGTTTTTCAGGAGGACCAGCCGGGACTCAGATGTTCCATACTAGAGAGCCAAGCTTTGATCTTATTCGTGGAAGCCAATTATCATCCCCCTAGACATTACAGTTAGCAGCTTCTTGATGTTTTTCACGATTAAAAATGATTTTTCTCTTTTTTTGACCGCCAGAGAACCTGAATATTATGACTACGGACATGGAGAGACCACAGAGGCATACGAGTCCTATGGTAAGGAAGAACCCAGTTCACTGTGAGCAAAGATGATCTAATTTATGTTGTTGAAAATATCTGCAAAGGACTAAACATATACATGCAAGTTACTGATTTGCTGGTTAAGACATTTGTGTGTGTGTGTGTGTGTGTGTGTGTGTGTGTGTGTGTACGTATATATGCCCTGATTGTATCCTTCCATTGTCTGTCTGACAACAGTCACCACCCACTTTGTATTTTTTCCATTAGTTAGCAGTAGTGGATTATTGATCCAAAATGGCTACCAGATTTTAAAGTTAAAGCCACTGACTGTAACTTTAAAGGTACACTTTGGAGTTTTTGGCCAACAGTTGTTTGTGTTTGCAATGGGGATTCCTGTTTTGTTTGTGTTGGATGATGCAGTACAGCATCCTGTAAATCACTGAATGTTTTTCCAACATGTTTGATAAATCTTAAGGATAAACAAAACAGTCAATTTTGGAGAGAAGCGCTGAATATAAACAGAACAAAAAACTCCACAGGGCAGCTTTAATGTTTGCCAGCTCAGTAAGCTGGTTTGAATCCATAATTAATGTTTTGTGTGTTTTTTTTCTGCGTCCTCCACAGGCCAGGATGACTGGAACGGCACCCAGCGAACAGTTCCAGGGAAGGCCCCTCCCCCCTCTAGAGGTGCCAAGACGCCTTACCGGGAGCACCCATACCGACAGTACTGAAGCGGACTCGCCACCCTTAAAGTGTCGCCCTGACAACCGCCTGTCTACCACGGCAGCTCTCGCTTTAAGAAGCCCGACAAAAGTAATTGTCTGTTTTGTCTTTGGTTTGGTCTTTTCCTACACTGGACTTTATACGAGAGAGCAAATTGGGAACTGAAAATCGGAACTGGTTTTTGAGATTTGACCGCGAACTCCCTCCCCCACCCCTACTTTGTCACATCAACCAACCAACCAACCAACCAACCAACCAACCACCCACCCATCCAACCAACCAACCAACCAACCAACCAACCAAAGCGGCTTTTAGATGGGTCAGAGAGGAGAAGTTGGCGTCCTTTTTTTGTTCTGTTTCATTTGAGTTTTGTTTTATTTTGCTGTATTTTTTTTCTCTGACCCTTTTTACTCCCCTCTGGCTTTTTTGCATTGTTGATTGTTAATTTTTTAACTGTTTGGGAGTAGTTATTTCTAGTGGAGTTAGTGGCTCATTATCCACTTGTCTAAGGAATCCATTTTAATTGTTTTTAAATATAAAGAATCTGTTGAGGGTCAGTTGCAGATTCCCATTTAGGCTACATTTCAAAATTCTGTTAATATAGCCAAATAAAAGACCTTTTAAACTTTCAATTATGTAATATAGAAACAAAAAACAAATCTTAAATTAAGTGAAGGCTAAATCAATGTTAATGGAATCAGTACAATTCATTCTTGATTATGGTTTGTTTTTAAATAGTTCTAAAACGTTGTCCATTTAGTCTTAGGCAGCAATATTTGTCATTGTACTTAGAGTTTTGAAATATAGCCCTAATAGACACTGTTGAGATGGACTGTCCTCATATCCTCAATTTGTTTTACTTGTTAAAAATTAATTTTAAGACACTGAAGACTAAATGTTTGTTTAATGAGAACACGGCCGAGACATGGCCTCCTGTTATGCTAAAACAGTTCAGGTCTTCATTTTGTGATCTGATTCTATATAAACTGCATGCACAAAGTACACAAAGAAGGATTGGGACAAAAATCTCCACATGGGTCTTCTCTTTCTACAGAGAAGGGATCCTGCAGCTCAATCCGAACTCTTGTACATATTTTAAAACATCCTAACTGTACTTATTCTGCCACTAGTATCTGTACCCTCTCCATAAAATGCATTATGCTACATGTGTAAGCTTGCCTAAATAGGTTACTAAATCTGTCCAAAAGATGTTTTGCAGCAGTTTGTCAATAAAGCTTAGTTTGTTTTTTATGAAACTTAACTTGCTTTATTTGTTTCCTGTCCTAGTAAAATTCTGAAATGGCCTTTTTTAAACAACCTTCAGCAGTCAGATGTAGGTGTTTTCCTTTGTTTCTCATTCAAAACCGCATTTTAAATCTAAATGAATGTATTGACGTCTGAAGACTTTAACCCTACTAAATGATGTCTTGATTGATTATCAAAAGAGCACAACTTATTCTTTCTCTCTCTTTCTATACTTTTTAAAAAGGACCCAGAGGTAAGACCTCTAAAATAACCTGGATAGCTTCCTAATGTGTATAGAGTTCTAAAGCATTGAATGCCTGGGTATGTATAAGACTTTTTCAATCCTCTTACCTGTGGTCGTAATCGTTAATGAGAATTGCTTTTATAGCATCTGAAAATTAACTGAATTCAAACCACCATTCAGGTCTAGGCTTCATTGTCATGAATGACGCTGGCGCGATGGCTACTTTAGTACAGAGTAATGGCAGTGCAATGGAGAGGATGGTTATAACCTAGAGAACTCCACTGTAAAGGTAACCTAACCCTAAATGTTTAATTTCGTAGTGTGTTTATCCTTTGACATAAACTTGCTGGTAAATGCGTACAGTTTCTTAAAATATTATTACAGTCATGGAAACAAAAAAGAATCAACTCAAAAGTAAGAAAAACGTAACTTCCAATATCATACAGTAGTGGATTTTATGTACCAAAATAACTGTTCTGTGTACTAACAAAATATATTAGGATAGTGTTAATGCAACTCTTGCTAAAATGAACAAAGCCAAATCTATGTCAATATCTTCTGTATCTTCTGTACAGTTGAGCTGCTGTTACTTTTTTATTTGCTGTGTAAAGGTTGCTTACTGTAATATTTAAAAGGTTCTGCCAGTACAGAGTTATCCAAAAAAGAAAGCTTGAGTTGCATGAGCATATCTTCTCCTGTAGACATTGCATGATCTGTCTCAAGTTTCTCCCAGTGTTTTTAGACAAGGTATTGATTTGGGGTTTGTCCTTCCTTCAGGCACAGCTATCGGTCACTGAGTGCCCGGAGACTGACAGTCTGCTGAACTGAGACCATTCAAACCTCAGGTTGGTTCGCCGCTGCACTTTTTTCCATTGTTAAAGAACCATACTGCTGGTTTTTGCACTCTTCAGCCCACTAACTACACACTCCATGCTCCATATCTTTTCCATTAGTAAGTCTTGAAGACAGGTATTTCAATCTTCCTGGTGTCCACTGGTGTCTTTTTGCATAGCATGAAATTTGTAATTGTTTTCAGAGGCCATTTCCACCTTCTTTGTGTATTTTTAGTCAAGGTTTTATTTCTTATCAGTCTTTTCCAGCATCCGAATAACTTGGCTCAGCACAAAGATTAAAAACATGGCAAAAAAGCTAGCCGGGCTGTGTTGAGAGGCAACATCTACCCACCTAACAGGATCCACTGGCAAATGGTCCCACTCTGTCACATGTGACTTTTCCGAAGTTAAATGAACACAACTTCAAGTGTTAATTTGTGAGCTTTAAAGGTGCCAAGATCATTACGTTGCATCTTGTTGATATCATGGTAATTAGCAAGTTTCAGAGGTGCTGACTGGTAGATTTTCTTACCTTTGAGCAAAGGTAGACTAGCTCTAAGCAAACTGAATTGCTTCATAATATTTTCCATACACATGAAAGGATGAGTCAAGAAGGTGTATAAGAGCATCGTTCAAAGTGTCAAACTACCTTTTTAATGTAAAATTTTGCTTTGCAAGGCGTTCTGCAAAGTTCCTGTTGTACTTCTAAGAATATCTCCAGGAAGATCTTTTACACCTCATGTGCAGAACTAACCTGACAAATTTCCCCCTGTGATGGATTAGTCATCTCACGCTGTAATGTAAAGTATACACAATTTGTAGGTAATGGTCTAAAACATTCAAACCCACTGGCATGGTCCTTTAACTTCTTCCATTTTCTCCAAAACCCATTGTGTAAGAAACTGTGGTGTGGATGCCTGTGGGCCCTGCAGCCACCGTAACATTATGCAGCAGCAGCGCGTTTGTGATATTCACAGCATTTCAAAGGTTGGTTGAATCTGATGATTGCCCAGCTCCTGTAAGTCGCGTCGCTTCTGACAATGCCTGTGAATTGGTGTGTGGCCGCGCTGGCCTTCAGTGAGTCTGAGGCAGGGAGAACGCGATGCTGGTGTCAGTGTGGTCTCAGGAAAAGTGACTAATGAGGATCCGTAGCTCAAGGCTCTCTGACAGAAGGAAAAGAGCAGCATGAGGACTCTGCCGATTCCTGAAATGGAACTAGCAGGAGGGGAGAGGGTTTCTCCTGATGTCGTGTTCGTGCCTTGAAGGCAGGAGAAAGTTAAATGACAACTGGACACGTAATGCTTGGTGGTCAGACTTTGAGAAACTGTCATTGGTGCTGTAGTGGAGAGAAACTGGATGACAACACATTTAATGGCGATTTTTTTAGATGTTTTGACAGAAAGGTCATTCACTTGTTAGAAGAATGTACTCAACATGACATTGTGTAGCAACACATCAGGTGGTTTACACCTCTTAGATTTTCACTAAACCTCCTTATGTTCTCTGCTACATGTCCAGACTGTAGAGAAACCTTGAATCATCAAAGATGCGTCTGGTCCTCGGTTCTCATTTGCTTTTCAAAACTGCTGCAAACCCTTAGAAAGTGAGACCTGTGACTACATAAGCTGTTGATTGAAATTTTAATGCAGTAATCCAAAATCACCAGTCTTGCCAGTAATTATGTCTCACTTAACAAAATGTTGCTTAGCTACTGTAGAGGAGCTGTGCAGCTTGGCAGGAAAATGACCTTTAATTATTGCAGCCAGTGCTTCAAAATTAAATTTAAAAAGTGGTCTTTTAGAAGAGCTAGGCCGCAGCTCTTATCGCTAAATCAGTGTAAAGCAGGACGCAGGGGAGGACTTAGTGACTTGAAGAAGCAGCGTTCTGTGTTTACATGTCTTCTCATGCCGATGTGTCTCCTGTGGTTTTTGTCTCCTCTGCAGTGAAGCCGTGCACGGGAGCAGCTCAGCATGAAGGAGGTGGTCAGGCGAAGCTCTCGGGGCGCCCTGTTGAAAGGAGTGGCCCAAGGCCCAGTTCTGTTCCTGGCAGGGAAGGTGGTGGTGGTGGTGGTGGTGGAGGGGGGGTGTAGGGAAGGGGTGGCTGGCTGCCATGTCACCCAAAGGAGCCAGCTGATTTAGAGCGAGGGAGAGAGGAGCTGGCTCAGACTCCCACTCAAACAGGAACTGAGGCTGCAGCTGATCAGCGAAGACATTCGACTGACTGGGAATCCATAACAACCAGAGACTATTGAACAACTCTCATTTCATGCGGACTATTTTCTACTATTTATACATTTCTAGTCAATATTGAATTACCATGCATTATCCTTGTATAATTATTTTCCAACACTGAAGACGCCCACTCGAAGCCTTTGCTGATTGTGTGCTTCTGTACACAGCTTCTGCAGACCACCCCCTCTCCCTACAAATGTAATTGTTCCAGCCTAATTTACCATAAAATGAGAACTCCTGTTATAGTAAGCTGTGAAATTGTTTTTAATTTCTATTAACCCTTGAATTAGACGTGAAAGAAACTCCTGCTTTCTGCAAGGCAAGCTGTATTCAAGGAGACTTGTGTGACATCTGCATTTCAAGTATTCGATTTTTTAACATTCCGCCGGCGCACTGTTTAGCATCCACGCCTTATTGCCGCGTGAAATTAGACTCCAGGCTCGAGAGTTAAAGATGCCCGGAGAGTACGGATCACTATCTTGCCGAGTTCACGACGAGCGCACGCACACACACGCATGCCGCCACATCTTGGCACTGCACGGCCTGCCTAGCCCTGAGGATGTCGAATGCTAATGCAGCGGCCTATTTGCATGTACTCACATGTACTCTCCCTGCAAATGTGAAACACTTTCATAACCAACGCTGGCCTGTTCTCGGCAGTTCAGCATCCAAGTATGATAATTCAGCGAGATGGAGCCAGGAGGAGAGCTGCATGTGAGAAAGGGACAGAGGGTGAAGACAGACATTACTGACATCCCTCCCATCTATCCGTCTATCCATCATGCTTCTGTTGATTTGATTCCCTTCTATGCCATTTTCTGCCATTATCACTGATGATATTACAGCAGCCTGTGGTGCCGAGTTACATTTAGAGGTCAAAACTGTACTTTCCTGTATTAAAAACAAATTTCTCTTTCCCGATCCACTGGTCAGAGGCAGCATTAGCCAAGTCAGAGGCTCCATTTAGTTTATTGAAAAAGCCAGCAGCTTGGAGGATAGAGCATTAGATATTAGGATAGAAACCATCATTTGAGATGAAATGTCAACGGGCCATATCCAAAACAGACCATTTTTCAGTCTTTATGTGCTATTATGTCCGAAATAATGATTTCTGCTTCTCCTATAATCTAATGAAAGATAAGTGATGGTGTGGAAGCCGTCTCCTTTGTTTGAATCGATGAACTGTCAAAAGTCTAAAGGGTGGAGAAGAAAGTAAATGTTATTGTGCAATGATCAATAAAAGTAGACTTGAATATGAGAGAGCCGTGTATCCGTCATCTGTGATGCGTCCTCTGGGCTGTAGCTGCCCTCAGCACAGTCTGCTGTTTCTACCCACCTCTCTGTAGTCAACTGGCGTGGTGCGTTCACATAACTCTACGTGGGAGAATAGATGGAAGAAGGCGAGAGACAGGAGGCCAGGCCGTCTTGTCTTTAAAGAAAGGGGGGGAGGTTACAGCATGTGGAGGTGGAGGTGTTAAAATGCTGTGTGTGTGTGTGTTAGAGGTGGACATGCTGTGGGTAGATACGGTGGACAGCTGGATTGCATCTTCTGGTCCTGACGGATTCACACCATCAGAGGAACATCGCATGCTGATGCCTGTGAAGTCGGTGACAATCAGCCTCCCCCAGATACACATCAGCTGCCGTTTCCTCAGGAAAGGCAATAATCTCGGTGACTTGTGGTGCTTAAAGTGGGGTGAGCTGACCCCCAAGTGTCCTTGATGTTGCAGGGGAATTGGAGGGGAGGCTTTGAAGACCTATAGGGAAGGCTGCTATAATAAGCAGGCTGTGTGCTCTTATGTTCGTGCAGTATAGGTAGGAGAAAAGCCCATGACATGTGCCTCAGTGGGATAAAATGGAGGTCAGTGGCCTGGTGTGTTTTTAAAGTTTGATAACAGCAGAAAGTTAGGCATCAAAGAATAAAGCCGGTAATGTTCTATGCTTTTTATCAAATGCCGTAACAAGACCCAAACCAGCAATAACAAATATCAGATAATAAGCACATATGGTGTCTTTCTCCGGGCTCTAGAGCTCATTTGGTTTTCAAAAACTGAACACAACAATGAGCCTCACGCACTGTTTCAATACCTTTTTACTGCAAACATGGGCTCTGTACACCGGCGCCTGCTGGGGGAAACACATCCACACCAAATGTGTATCATCCACAGCTGAAAATGGTCCCTAAAAACCTCTAGTTACTCCTGTTTGAGTAACTTTTGCTAAAAACCAAAGTGGCCAACTGTTTAAGGAAATCCTTCAGCCTTTTCTAAAACCTCATTTCTCTGTCCAGTGAAAACCATGTATCTCCATTTCACGAGTGTCGACTTTGTCTCCGAACTCGATCTCCCTGTGCTCCAGAAGTATTCCCTGCTCCCTTCGTCCGATGACGAAATCCCCGCCGAGGCCAAACCCTTCTACCAGAATGTTTCCCATGAAGCCGTTCTCAAAGGCCCTCAGTCCGTTCACCCAAACACCAACACACAGGAACCCAAGAGGACCCATCTTCCAGAGCTTTTCAGATAAATAGAAGGTAAATCATTCTTTTGTGAGTTCATAAATGATCCTCCACACTTTGGAAAACCAGCTGACTTAACTAAAAATGCATGTTTACAATCTGAAAACACAGTTGTGTCTTTGCTGGAAAGAGGACGCTTGGGCGACAGCATCGCACGGGACAAATTTTACCCCATCTACACCATGTATTAATATGTGATCCACAGTATTCTCACATAACTTAATCAGATATAGAATAATGGAATGCATCTGGATCAACCCCAGCTAGTCATCTGGCTTGTTTTGCGATTGGATGTCAGCCAGGTGTAACCGCAACACACAGAGACTGGCTTAGGGATGTCACCGTATCAGATTTTCACTACTCGATTATCATGAACAAGAGAATAATTGACAAAGACAATATCTATATGTCTGTAAATGTGGATGAAAAATAATGGAGTCAGTCAAATTCATAGGGAGTGTATGGAGGTGGAGTCTAACTGAACTGTGTGTTGTTCTGATGCGGGAGTGTTAACTGGATAGTTACTGGTGCTGGATTATTTACTGTATTATAATATGACATCAATATTTCATTTTTGAATGTCATTTTATCGTCATTACTGGTAGATCTCAGCATGGACAGTGTGACTACACTCTATAGTTGAAAGGTCACCTAACTCTTCCTTCTTCATCTTCTTGTGAACTCAAGCAAGCCCAACAAAAGCTACAGGTTCTAACTGTAGATGTATTAGAGGAGAACTGGATACTGGATGTAAAGATGGTGCCTGCTAAGCTGAGTTAAAATAACTTGCCTGGTGACCTCCGGGTTTGCTTTCGCGTTTACAAATGTAAAATCTTCATGGATGCAAAATCATAATACGAAGAGTAGAACCCCAGCTAGTTTGCAGTTTGAGGTGTCTTATCAGTAGCTTTCCTGGTGTCTCTGTTCTAATGTTAGTGCAAGGGGAAGATCCTTTTTGCACCGCAAGGGATTACTTCATTGCAATGCAGCGAGTGACCACTGGCACAAATGAGCAGCACCATATGCAGCTCTCTTAATAAAACCGGGGCAGTAGATTAACATTACCTCAGTGATGGGAAAATAATAGCCCAGCATTACAGCAGCAGTGCTTCCCTTGACTTTTGCGCTCACCACGTTTGTGCATGACAAGCCAGCCAGCCGCACCGAAGTCATTTGCATATTCAGATTGGATCAAATCGTGGCAGAATTGAGATAACAAGTGTGCATTTTAATCCCAGGTGTAGATGCAGAGAGCCATGGATTGGACATTATCATCCAGATAACGTGTGCAGATGCAGATTGCATGTTACTGCCAGGTGTAAATGGAGCTTTTGTGAGCAGATTTGTGAGCTCAGTTCTACAGGTCTTGCTTTGCCAAGATGCATTTCACCAAGTAAAAGCCACGTCTGTCTATGTTAAACAAATGAACTGGCTGGCTGGCCCGTCGTCTCTCACTGCATCAGTGCACGATTTTTTTTTATTGGAATCTGCACGGTCTCATAGGTGTCTGCAACTTCAGCACTCAAATGTACTTTTATATTAAAATAGTCCTTTTATTTGGGTCTCGTCAAGGTTTTATTAAGTAGAACACAAAACTTTCAAGACTAAATGTTAGCGTTTGCATAGGGATTTTTGCCCCCTCCTCTGTCTCCTGTGCCGTGCAGCGTGCACAGGGCCCAGTTGTCATCATGGATGGCAGTGCTCAGCGGGGGCTGGAGTTGACTAACTAGGCCAGCTATATAAAGTGGATGAATCTTACTTTTGAAATGGTTGCCATGGAATACTTACAAGATGCTGCAGTGCAATATGGGATACTCTAGAGCAAGCCGGTATGTCTTTGTGTGTAAGTGTGTGTGTGAGAGAGAGACTGGAAGCACATCTTGGGTTGTTTACTAATGAAAGACACAGCCAAAGAGGAAACAGCCTTCGTGTGTGCATATATCAGTTTCTGTAGAAGGACAGAGAGAGGCTGAGGATGCCTTTACTCCTGCTCATGAGAGGATATTGCGAGAAAATGTCATACCTGTCGTGTTTCCTAAATAACATTTATCAAATCGCGAGATCACATTTAAAGAGCAACACAGCCAGCTTTTAGTGTAGTTTACAATCTGAAAGCTCACGACAGCCAGACCTTTCACTAATCCCATTGATATTCAAAAGCGCCTGCCTTTGTGTGAGAGCGAGCAGCGGCATGTTCACATGTTGAATTCTCACATCCCAGGAGTGGCAGGCAGAGATCAATAAGACTCCAGCTTTACTGAAGTCAGCTCTCTCTTTAAAGTGCAGACAGCTCAGGTACAGAGTGAGGGGGGAAACAACAAATGGTGCTCCAACCAGCCCAGCTTGTCATGTCCTCATGCTTCTTTGTCACGTCTGATTTCAATCAAAAATAATGAAGTTACTTCTCCTTGTCTCAGCCCTCGTGGCTGCAGTGCTGATTTTGCAGACGCAGTCATGCGAAGCCCAAAGCAATTTGCAAACGAGAAGTTTAAGTAAAGTTAAAACAGGGTTTCCAGACGTGCGAGTCACAGTTCATATGAGGACCAATTTGGACGGTAACCTTCGCTTTTCTCCACTTTGATCTGTCAAAACTGTAGGATTTATACTTTGACCTTCATCAGCCGATTCAGGCGCTGAAATGGAACCGAAACTGTTTGAACATGGCTGGGAGCAAGGGCCTTTGATGGTGGGAGCCAGGTGAACACATGGTGCTTTCAGTATTTTGTAATTAATGCTAAATGGGTGTTACACATCAGAGGAATATAACTGAGATGGAAATGGAGCCAAGGGAAGCCAAGGGTCTTCCTAAGATCTGGCGTTTTTCCAACACTCTCAGTCCCTTCACATTTGTATGCACTCATGAAGCATACTTGCATTTGGACTGCAGGAAGATACTGTCAGTTTTGTTCAAAGCCGTAGTTCACGCCACCCAAATAGTCTTTATATTCAAGGTAGTAGTTTCTGCTGGTCCATGAGTAAAACTACTACAGCACTCAGTTTTGCTGACTGCTTAATCAGAAGCCCTGTGACTGCTACAACCACTCTAGAGCTTTTATTCAGTCCCAAACAAACACAGGTTGTTGCCCAGTGGAAGTTGACACAGCAATAAATTACTACGACAATCACACAGTGTTGTCTTCTCACATACAACTGTGTCTCAAAAGCCATCCATTTGTCATGCTTTATGGGTGTAGTTTGACTGATTATTATGAATAAAATGTAGCCAAAAAAGACCTATCTGGTATCGCTTTGAGATCTGAAATGATAGTTGTTGGAGCTTAGTTATCAGGAGGAGAAGAAACTTCTACTGCTGATAATGTTTTTATATGAGTAATATCCGTATATATGTGTAGCAATAGAGGCAGCGCACATTGTGACTAACCCTGAAAGAATTACTAATTCTGTAGCTCCCTCTTTACTCTGTAGTGTTTTAGCTTCTTTCAGCTCATTGTTTCGGTTTGACAGGCCACAACTTGGCTGCGTTGATTTGCTTTCACTGCTCTTGACAGCCTCGTTTCCAGACAACTATTTTTCACTAAAACCCCTCTCTCTCTTACTCTTACTCGCAGTACACAGTAGATAGACAAAATCCGTGCATAGCTATTTACCTGCGGTAGAGCATTAGCAGCAACGGTGTCAGAATTTTTTTCGTATTAGTTGGTGGAGGCCAAAAACAGAGCAAGAAGCATCCATGTTAAAAGAAATGCTGAACTATGCTTTAAACAGCTGATCCAGCTGCAGACCTGTTACCCTTTATTTAGCTTATTTAGCATGAGCCATGAAAAAATCCAGATATCCAAGCTACTCAAGCAAAGACCAAAGTTTCATCAAATCATTGACACTGTTGTTCCCCATAATCTGTTTGCTTTTTGCAAAATTCAGCTTCACTAAAGGGATTGGCAGTTTTTATAAAGGTGTGAGCATAGTTTTTTTTTTTTCATTTTTTCTTCAGTAAATGACATATTACCGAGTAAAACAGAATATGTGAGAGGGGTTTAGCTAGGATTGAGACTGAAATCAAATCTTTTTAACTTAAAAGTTGGCAGTGCTTAACAAATGCATTGACGCAATGTGCAGCTGAGGAGGAATATGAATTCAGAAGGACTAGCTCCCTGTTAGCCTCCACACACTCTTACATGTGCTGTCAGACCAGTGGCCTGTAATATGAGGCAGGTCCAACCAGCATATGTTGTGGTTATGTGGCATCACTTAACCTAATAGCTGCAGTCCTGCTGCGGGCGCACACAGTTGACATATGAACTAGGCAGCTCAGAGTTTCTGAATCTAGCCGAGTGTGTTGACATCAAAGGGGCGGTGTTGGAGGCAGATGACCAGTCGCCAACATGCACAAGTCCAGAGTTGCATATTTCTCACAAGAAGTACAAACTATAATCCTAAACCAGTGTGAGGAATTTAAAGCAGCTTTGCAATTGCAGCCAAAGCCAGAAATGAAAGCTGGCAAAAAAAAAAAATCGACTGTGTGCCTGTGTATGTTCAGAGGCTTATCACTACCGTGGCCCTATCATTAAAGCACAGGTAGATCTTTCTGTGATTACAACTGTGTTTGAAATTCAATGTATTGCTTAGATATAACCTGCTCCTGTGGCTGTATGACAGTTTGAGCCTGGCAGCAGCCCTGCCAGAGCTAAACGTTCTTGTGAACAAGTAAAGAGTAAAATTAAATACACCATTCAAGCCGGTAAGTAGGCTCACTGCAAATCTTAAGGTCAACACGTTCAAGACTTCAGTGCTTTAATATGTCTCTGTTGGAGGATTATATCACTGCACAAAGGCCTATTGAGCAGTTTTCTGGGTTTGAAATTGCTTGTAGCCACCAGAAAAAAGAAGTAAGCAGGGAAGACTCCAGTTCACCCACTCAGAATCTCAATATCTCTTATGTATGCTCATCAGGAAAAGAAATTGGTTTAGACTGACTCCTTTCAAAGAAACTTTCTCACTGTCTGCACACGGAGCTTCACGGGATTCTCCGGGAATGCTGATATTTTCTTACAGCACTGATCGGTCAGTAGGCAGTGTTTTATTACATGTTGATCTCTTATCTTGATCGTAGCCTGCTCTGAAGCAGACTGGGCATTCAGCATCAGTTACCATGGAGATGAACTCTGTTAAGATGTGATCCATTGCATTGAGTTAAACCTGAAGTTACCTTCCTAACCGCAAATCCTGCCTGGTTCAGGCTTCAGGACAAGGAGGTTAAACCCAGACACAGTCTTCTTGCTGTCAAACTGCTCCCATAGCCACCAGCTAAAGCTCAAACGGGGTTTTATATATCAGGCTTAGTATGCTGGTCACCCTCACACACATTTGATTGGATAAAATACAGTGACCAGCAGCTGTAGCCAGTGTTTTACTGTCATCCCCAATGCTACAACCTTATTCAACCTAAACAGTTACTGTATAACTGATTACAGTACTTTACCGTAGAGGTGCACTGTTTAATACTGTGACCAAACTTTTCAATAATATAGTGCATTTTTTATAATGTATACCATAAATAACAATGAGTCTTTTATATTTATGTTTCACAGTTGGGATCTACCAACTCTGCTTAACATTTAAAAATGAATATAGCTCAAAAAAACAAACAACAAGGGATAAAGGATGATGCAGGTTACATATTCATGGATTTATTCAAAATCGATCATGAATTAATCTAATTGTATTATTTTAGATATATTTAAGAAACCAAGGAAAAATATTTGCTTTAATGAAAAGAGTCCTATCTTAATGTTACAACTATGGCATGAGCATCTTTTGTTCAATTCAACCTGTCAGTTTTTACAGTAGCTAATAGTAGTTAATGGTTAATAGTTACCTGTATTTTGGACAATCAGTAATCTACTGTTAGACTTTTTTTTAGTGTGTAACAAAAGATAAACGAAGCCCACACAGAGACATAGAATTAGAACTTGAAAAAGTCATTTTATTAAAAACACTTCAAGGTAGGGCTGCACAGGTGTTCGGTGGTTAGCACTGTCGCCTCATAACTAGAAGATCCCCGGTTCACGTCCCGGTTAGGACGCCTGGGATCTTTCTGTGTGGAGTTTGCATGTTCTCCCTGTGCAATGTGGGTTTTCACCGGGTACTCCGGCTTCCTCCCACAGTCCAAAAACATGCTGGGGTTAATTTATGATTCTAAATTGTCCGTAGGTGTGTGCTTGATTGTCTTTTTCTATGTGTGGCCCTGTGATAGACTAGCGACCTGTCCAGGGTGTCCCCTACCTTCGCTTGAGTAGGCTCCAGCCCCCCCTGTGACCCAACAGAGGATTAAGCGGTGTATGGTTTAGGTGAGAGTCTGACATGTGATGCCTGTTTGAAGCTTTACTCTGAATAGCCTAATAATGGGACAGTAATATTTGACTGGACTGTGTTTTATACTAGAAACTTGGTGAAATGTGAATGAACAGTTCTGCTGCCCGACTGGAAGTAGCCCACAGACTGCAGCTCGACACCCACACACAGACTCGCATACAAACACTCGCACTTTCCTCATTAATTAATTAATTTATTCCCCGTCTCGCAGTTGGCTGCGAGCTAGAGTTGGAAATTATAAAATTTCGACTCCCTCATTTCTCTCCAATTTCACTCCAATTTCTTCCCCCGTTCGGCGCTCCCGCCCTCTAATTTCTGCCTCTCCTCTGCCGTCTCATTGTGCTCTCTGCTTTCCTTGTTAGCTCTGCTCGGGTCTCTCACCTCTCATTAGCTTCTCCTCTGCTGACTGGAGGCACCTGTCCTCGGGTCCCACTGCGGATATCTCAGCCTCTGTTTAAATCAATTTCCATGTTAAATAGCTGCTGGAGGGGCCGGGTGGGAGGCGGGCTGGGCGCCGTGGTCGGGGTGGGGGGAGCGGGTGGAGGGAGGTGGTGGAAGAGGTTGAGACGTTACAATGAGCCACAACTCTTTCACACCGCTGACCCTCCAGGCTGATCCACGGCTCCTGTCGTGTTCTCTCACCCCGTCTATCTCGCTCTCTTCCCTCTTCCCCCTCTGCTGGTTTGGCCTTTTATCACTCTGTGTTCTCCCCTTTGGCTTTTCTCTTTCATTTTATTTCCCTGCATGTCCTCCCCTCTCTCTTTTTTTCCCCCCTTTTTCTTTCTTTGACTTCCATTCTCCCAGCGCGGCCCAGGGCATGTTCTCATTTCAGATGAGAGCTAAAAAGAGTTGTGACAAGGTGGTGTGTGTGCATTTGTTTGTTTGTGTGTGTGTGTTGGGTCCCTCAGTTGTTCAGCCGGGGAGCTGCTTCACATATTAATCTCCTCCTCACAAAAACCTGTTTTGGCTACAGCTATAGCAATGCCATATAGACTTGTCTCATGCCGGGTTACTGTACACGTCATGGACCATTACCGTTTCAATCATACGATGACATGCAGACTGATTCCAGCAATTATTCTGCCAATACAAACAGCCGCGACAACCTCAAATACCCTTGTAGGCTCACGGAAACGGAATTATACATAGAAAATGTCATGTGCATTAACTTAAATGTCAGAGTGTCCTAGTGTCTCTCCAAGATGTGCTGCATCACAGATTCAGCGTCCCACTTTACAGACGGAGGGTGAACACCGTTACAAACACGGTCATGTTGAGCCGCTGGTTTGGGCCCATTAAGCAACACATTAGATGTCACATTTAAATTACATGACTCCATAGGGTCAGAGTGAAGCAGGTCTTCTGAAGCTATTTTGACTCTTTATTTTTAAGGGCCAATTCAGTAAAATGATTTTAAAAAACACATAGTGCATGCATACTGTGCATATATCAGTGAATGTACCTATCGTGGTGTGTAGCTGTGCCGATAATATCCCTGTATTTGTGCAGCTTTTGAGATATCCCTGTCTGAAATTTCCACTGCTGATCAAATACAGGGAGAAATTTTGATTGTGTCTCCTTTGATCAGTCAAAGAAGTCCATCAGGGGTGTCCAATCCTGGTCCTCGAGGGCCACTATCCTGCATGTTTTAGATGCGTCCCTCTTCCGAAACACCTGATTCAGGATGATTATCAGGCTTCTGCAGAGCTTGATGATGAGCTGATCATTTGAATCAGGTGTGTTGGAAGAGGGAGACATCTAAAACATGCAGGATAGTGGCCCTGGAGGACCAGGATTGGACACTCCTGATAATGTTTCCCAATCACTGTAACTGAAGAACCCTCATCCATGTGAAGTAGCCGTCTCTTCTAAAATATGTTCTTACTAATAAATCAAACACCAAATGTTGTTTCCCACTGCCTTGTACAAACAAGTAGACATTCTTTATTCATATTTTTCAAGATACTATCTATAAACTGTAAATACATAGTGTCAATAATCAAGTTTGCATTCAGTTTGCTGCTTGCTAACTAGGTTTCATGCACTCTTGTAGTTTTCATGTAATGGGCAACTTACTAGTCATAAGTTTACTAAAGATCAGAACCCCACCAGTTTGTAATCCTCTTTAGCGGTTTGTTTCCACGTGTTTGTCTTTTTTTCTGTTTTAAATCCAAACACTGTTTCCTATTCTTAGTTGAGACAGATCGTTTTTTTGCAGGATGGATCTGACTATAGCTGGTGTTATATGTGGTTTACTATCACAGCCCTTCCATCTGTACTGAGATAAATTCCACCGGTCTAGCTGTGTGGTAATGAACAGAAATTTTGAAGTAAATAAATTAAGGCAGAAATACACGTTTAAATAAATGCACAAATGGGAAATAATACATTTTGATAAAGAAGCCGGACCAAGGATATAATTAAATGAATGTCTGGATTTATTTCCACACATTTAATCCTATTTAGTCTATTTCTGTATACGTCTACATTTCGTCCTTTATTTATTCTTCATAGATCTGTGCCTGTATTTCTGCATTTCTTCATGTACTTGTGTCTGTATTTCTGTGTCTATATGGGTGACTGTGGCTCAGGTGGTTCAGCGGGTTGTCCACTGATCGCAAGGTTGGCGGTTCGATCCCGGGCCCCTCCGCAAGCCGAAGTGTCCTTGGGCAAGCCTCGAACCCAAAGTTGCTCCAATGGCTGGCTAGCGCCTTGCATGGCAGCTCTGCCGCCATTGGTGTGTGAATGTGTGAGTGAATGGTTGAATGTGAAAGACATTGTAAAGCGCTTTGGATACCACTAAGGTAGAGAAAAGTGCTATATAAGTGCAGACTATTAACCATTCACCATATGGTAATTGAGTTGGCGGTCTTAGCCTCAGTCGAAAGCTGGATTGGTCACATGAGGGAATCAGACAGAAGCAAACGATTCCTATCAAACTGCAGTTTAAAATCTACATAAGCTGGTTTTTCTACCCGTCTTTTATTTAAAAGCAATGTATGGAAATGTAGACATGTAGTCGAGACATGAAATTAATGTAAGTATATCCTTTTTTTATTTTTTATTCATTGGTGTATTCAAATATTTATTTCTGCATTCATTTTTTTTTTTAAATGCATACCTCAGTAATTTTTCTCCCTTCACAGATTTTAGTTACATTCATACATTGAACTCTTTATCTATCCCTTAGCAACTGTGGAAGCACAAGTATGTTTGATTGGATACTGCAGTGACTCATATCTGCAAATAACAATTGCTACAGTGACCGGGGGTACGTGGACGCATTGTGGAAAAACATAGGCATTCTGAGAATTCAGACATTATTTCCATTCTGAAAAGGTGAGGGTTAGGAAACCGCCGAGCTACGAAACTTGCTGTCAACAATTTTTAGATTGTGTTTTTTGGTAAAAGAGTAGTCCAATGGAAATTGTTCATCTCAAGGTCAGTGGATTAATCTGAGTCAAAGAGGCACTTTTTGTAGATGTTTTGCTGAGGAGTTCTTTGGCTATTAGCTTTTAATACTATGAGCACCATAAATAAGACCGTGTTCAACTCCAAAACCTAAAAAATAGAAGCCAAAACTATTGGCAGGCCAAGACACAAAATTCCACTTTTTTGAATAATGAGACTGAAATGACCTTTTGAATCAAGGCTAAAAACCTCAGTTTATTAGTGATTATGATCACATTTTGCTCCCTTTTAAAAAAGATCTGACCTCTATATCCTCTTCTCCAGATTTTCTTTTTTAATCATCAAATAATACACAATAACTAGTATTGTATTGGCAAAAGCAAGCTCCCGTGCTGACTGTATGCTAATGAAATTTCTCATCTAGTTTATGGAAGATCCCCGGACTAATGCAGGGATGGCAGTTCCTGAACCGAGCTGGATTTAGCTCCTCCGTGCCCCTCATCAAGCTCTGTGATCACATGAGTGGAGCGGCCTCCAACTCCTGGACTAACAGCTGTATTTGTTTGTGTGGTGAGGATACTGACAGCCACTCAGACTTCTCATGTAATGAACACTCCAGCAAGCGTGCTGTGCTATTGTCACCAAGTGTAATTATGGCCTTGTTCCAGATTAGTGCGCACACAATGCAAATTACACGTTAATCGCCCTACGATGTGTGTGCATGTGTGTGCATGTGTGTGCGTGCATTAGTGTCGTTTATGGCTTTGCATCTACGGTGTTAGTTTCCAGCGTGCAAACCCTGCTGAGCACCCTATCTGATGAGATTAAAGATTAATTACTCCCCCTTAATCCCCATATAAAGGAAATGAGCCTGGTTGCAGATAAGCCCATCACCTAAAGATTCATGAAATGGTGTATAAACTCCAGTATTAGATGAGTGTAAAACACACAAACACTCATGCATATGCAGATACACGCCTTGCACACACACACACACATATGCAGTGGAATGTCTGAATATGATGGATAATGACAGGGACTCAGAAATAACCTCTGGAACATTTCACTTTCACTTGATCATTCTGCATGTACAGTATAGTGTGTTTATTCGACTCCATGCCTCACGGGGAGAATTCAGTATAAATCACTGCAGCTCTGATAAACTCGTGCCCTCACACTGCTGCTTCCAATGAGTATTGGATTTGGATCAGGCTTGCTGTGGCGCGGCTTAATATTCACAGGCTGAGGAGGTAAACTGAGGTGTTTCGTTCTATAGGCTGGAGCTGTCACGGGTCGAGCTGGTATGTGAGTCACATGTGTCTCCATTGTAGGGCGGGAGCTCTGATCGGATTGTGCTGCAGGAAGGGGGAAGACAAAGGATTGTGCTGATTTTACAGTGTTGTTATCATGTCAGCTTTAGCCTGTCGTCGTTTCACATGGTTAAAAATGAAGCATAGTTAAAAATCTAATATAAAAAAAACCACATTTAGCTGGAATTCTTAAGCTGATCTCCGTTAGCTTCCGATATTCATGAGAGCTTTAATCTTGTGTCTTAGTGTTGCGGATGCCAGCTTAAAACGTAGCTGGGCGTGGCAGCGAATATGCTCTCTGAAAGGAGAATCCCATGTTTCCTCCAACAAAGCTGCTGAAGAGGAGATAATGAAGCACCGTGCTTCCTCCACTGTCAGGATGGCAGAGGGCACCGTCACAAAGGAGAGGAGGAAGCAGTGAAGGAAAGGAAGAGGCGTTTCTGGGGTAATGGGATGCAACCTGCTCGGAATGTTCTGAAAGAAAATGTGGCCGTGTGACCGTGTGGTAAAAATAAATCGTCTGTATGTTTCCGTGCAGTAAAGGGTGGAGACAGGCTTCTGTATCGCCACTTCTACCTTCCACCCAACCTCCCCCTACAGTCTGCTGCCTCTTGTTTTCTTCTCCCAGACCTGTCAGGCAGAATAGAGTCACATCTGCTCCCCATATCTCCTTCAAGTCAGAGGGACACAGTTGGCAAAGCTACCAGCTGCTGGCCAAGAAATGCACGAGTGTGTGCAGTGTGCACGCATGTGTGTGTGTGTGTGTGTGCCTGCAAGTGTCGATGGCGAGTAGTTAACCAGCACTTGTCACAAGGGACATCATTAGGCTTCACTCGGCAGAAAGAGGGATAAAGATGGAAGCAGGAGGAGAAAGGGAAATTAGAACGGCATCCACTGCCGTCTAATTCCAAAAAGCAGCTCCTACTCTCGTGTTGTTTGGTTGCTTATGTTTGTGCAAGTGTATCTAGTTTAGTTTTCCTCCCTTGCTCTGTTCTGCTCTCACGCCCACACGACTTACTTTTGCTTCAGCAACAGATTGCAGGCTCCTAACTACGTTCTGCCGCTGACATCCTTTGCTCTTCCCCACCCGCATTTTCAAGAGAGAACAGAGGCTTAGGCTTAGTGATCAAGAGAAGTAATAGCCGGGCTTAAAGTAGAACTGAAAATTGAATCCTCCTTTTAGTAAAAGAAAATATGTTTCAGTGAGGCACTAGCTATTGTGTGAAGTTTTCCATTTGTAAAAAGAAATTTCATAATTGTGGACATGGCTGCGTGAGAGCTGGTAGTGCAACTCGCATGTCATAGGCTAGTATTCATGCAAGACGTGCTTTTCTTTTAGTCCGACAAGGACTTGTAGCATAGGTGACATTGAAGAGGGTGTAATGATTGGAATGTGGAGAATAGCAAGATAGGGTTATTATGTTTCACTGTTGGAGGTGCAGTTTCCTGATTGATACTGATTGGTTCTACATGGTTGTTTCTTTCTATACCTGAGTCAATGGACACTCGGATGTAATGGTGCCATGTTACACAAAAAAGGGTCTAACTAGCGTTCTGTCTTTCACTGGTCCACTTGGTTTCATAGTTGATGGCAAAATGATCAGCCTATTTAAAACCAAAGATGGTATATAAAAGATAGACCCACTGGTTTGTGGACGACTAAGCAAGACTAACAAGCAAGCAGTGGATGTGACTGGAGAACCAGAGGATGATGAGGTAGCCCTGTCCTAAAGCATACCTTTGTTTGTCATCTATTTTCCTCTAAATGGGACCATAATTTACAAAATGCATATGCTGTATTCAAAAGGTCTTAAAAGGAATGACTGAGACCATGATCTCAAGAAGAAAACATACCGAAATACCAAATCAAGTAAGTTGTAGGGTCATCTTCTCATAGACTTATATACAATTAGACTTCTTTCACAGCCAGAGGAGTTTTTTATTAGAGAAATGCAGGTGTAAGACCCTTTTCAGACCTGGAGGCCACCTTTTATATAGTTTGTATTCAAAGCAAGGGGTAGTCCTACAGACTCTCACAAACCAGCCCGGGTGATCAGAAGCAGCATATCACATAATCCTATGAAGATGTCACAAGTATCTATTTGTGCTTTCAAAATCTATACTGACTGTATATGAAGCTCAATGAACCCTCGTGGCTTCACCCATAAGTTTCCTGATCAGCAGTTTTAAAGGTCAGTGGGGTGGCTCTGGCCATCACCATCTTGGCAGTTCCTGGCTCTTCCTACCTCTCGGCTAATCCAAAAATGAACAGAGTTGGAGCGTCAGTGGCACTGAGGTGGGCCGTGGATATTTCTCTGGGCAACGGACTTTCCTGTGATGGGACCCACCTGTCACTCAAAGTGACCGCTCCCTTAATGATACATAACATCAAGGCTTCATGCAAATTATACAAGCAATTTGTGTAAAAAGTGAACATAAAAATTAGCCATTGAGACCATACTGCTTTTCGTAGCAGGCTGTAAACATGTTTACATCTATTGTAAGGTTGGATATTTATATTCGTTTGTGTTAGCTTCACTTTTCAGCCTGGTGCTCGCTGCTTGATGGATCACAGCAAGTGCTTCAACATCAGTGCCATGGTTCATTTGTATCCACGGACTAATAGGTTTTACGGTTCAATACAAATTGGATCACTAATGGCAGCTCCGGGGTCGGTTTTCTGTAATACAAGAATGCTGACATGTTTAGCGTGAGGCGAACAGTCAGGCTGGTTTTAAATCAGCTATGTGGCATTTCGCTCAAACTAGGCATGCCGACATTGTGGTGCGTTTAGGGACTTTTAGAGTTTTTAATCACAGATCACACAGAGGGGAACGTTATTGTGAAAATGCAGCAACCATTGTGCACCTGAAAACGCAGGTTGAGAAGCATAAATAGAATGGAAGTGATATTAAAAGCTATTTGTAGTGCCTGCCCTCACAGATATTGCACCAGATTAGACTAACAAAACCAAAAATTCACACCTCATGGGGGACACATATGTAGGTCACACTGTGAATGCAGAAAAATAAATAAAAGTTTAATATCTTAATTATATAAGTATGCAAAAAAAAAAAGGCATTAAGCATAGCTCGACTCATTTTCAGCAAAAACGTCCCACTTTCACGCCTTTCAGAATGACGGTGGACTGGAAAAATGCAGCATTAGGCTGCAAAATCCCAAGATGCATCTGAAAGTAGTGTGACGAGCCATTAAACCCACTTTCGGACAGATGGAAAATAGCAGACAGATTTAATGGGAGAAGATGCTTTCTACAAAGGAATAAAGCTCTTCTGCTCCACTGCACCCAAACTTCTACAGCAGCGACCTGCCCTGCAGCTCTGGACTGCAGAAAAAAGAAGAAGGAGCATACATGGGCGAAAAGAAAAGGTAGACAAAAATAGAAGAAGAAAATTGCCACGGAAAGAAGCAAAGCAAGAAAAGGAGAAACAAAAAAAAAAGGCTCGAGTCAGTTTGTCCTCTTTGTAGTTCATAACAAAGCACGCTGAGCTGTACAAAGCTCCTCTACCCCCCCACACTCCCTCGACTTTGAGTTGGGAGTATTCAGACTCGGGGACCGTAGCAGGCTCCAGTGCTCGTGTTTCATCCCTCGCATATGAGAAGGAATGAGGCTTTGTATTATAGCGGCACAGCTCAGATGAATATTACTTAAGCCCACGCACACAGACAATGCATGACCATAAATAAATAATACCCATCTCGCCATGCTCCGCAGCATTAAGAAGTACAGGAGAGAGACACTGAGAAGCCGGGGGAGAGAAGATGCAAGAGTAATAAAAAGGAAGGGATAAAGAGAGGAGAGAGAGAGCCGGGGGGGGAGGGAGGGGGAAAGTTGGCAGCTTCTGGCGAAGACTGAGAGACATAGCATCACATTAAAGGCCAAGGCCAAAGACTCCTCAGACCGTTAATGAGATCCTGTCTTCCTCTCTTTCCCTCTGTCCTTCTAGCTCGCTCCTTCTCTCCTCTCACTCAGTCCCACTGCCTCACACTTTATCTTCTCCCTGCTTTGCAGCATATTTGCAGCATGTTTGACCAAACTCTCCTGAGTCTAATCTCATTGTCCACAGCTCAAACAGAACAACTATATCGTTAAGTTTGTTGTTATAATTGGGGATTGTTTCGGGTGCTACTACTAATTAAGTGTTTAATAATTCATTTACTTTTAAGTTTAGAGCTCTGTTCGGCTTTGTCTTTGTAGACTCACACTGTGCTGAAAAGTGGCCAGTCGAGTCTTACAACTGTATAGCTCCTGTGGAAAGCAGTGTTTAGTTAAGCAATGTTTATTTTACCATCACTCATTCATGATAAAATGTATGTAACATGGCTAAATGAGGGCAAAACTTCCCCATGTGGTTTTCTCATTTTTCTATATGACTGGCCTTACTAGCTAAATAGCAGCTAAGCAAAACATACACTCCCATCATCAGCCACTAACAGGAGAAGTTAGTAACACTGATCATCTTGTTATAATGCAATGTTCCGCTGGGAAACCTTCAGTCATGTCACACTCATGTGGGTGTTTCTTTGACACCTATAAGGGTGCTTGAAAAGGAGACATAACTCCCACTTTGCTGCATAACTGTGTAATATAAAGCCTTATATCACTGTCCATGAAAACTCAAATGTTTGAAGTGATCAAGGATATAAGGAGACGACAGCTTGGAGCTGGCTGCTGTTGCTCCAGGACAATGCACCTGTCTACACGGCCCAGCAGGCGCTTCTAGACTTCTAGGAGTCCGACGGTGCAGGTCAGGTCAGCAAAGTTCATGGGCCAACAGATCAAAGCCACATTTGGCTGCTTCTGCCAGCTGTGCTGTGTGGACGGACACATTGTCCTGGAGCAGCAGCAGCCAGCTCCAAGTTTTCCTCTCCTTTTTTCTTTGATCGCTTCAAACAGTTTTTGTGGACAGTGATATACGGCTTTATAGAATACAGTTAGAGCCCAAAATGGGAGTTATACCCCTTATTTCCAGGTGAGGCAGCAAACCTTTCGAAGTACCATTGTACCACCTACCTAAACACTGTTGCTAGAACACATGGGGCCTCTGTCGATCAGGTTTATTCCAGCACATCCTGTGGATGCTTGACAAGATCAGGATCAATACTTCTGGCAACAGCAGGGTCCTCCCCCAGCAGGACAATCTGCTCTGTCACACTGCAGGAACTGCTCAGGAATGTCTCGAGGAACACAACAAAAAGACCAAAGCACTGATCCAGCATCCAAACTCCTCAGATCCCAATCCGAGCATCGACAGGATGCACCGATCTATGGAGGCCCTCCCCTGCAACCCACAGGACTAACAGGATTCACTGTCTTTATCCCAGTTCCAGACTCCACAGGACAGCCTCAGAAAGGCAGTGTCCAAACTTTAATACATCAGAGTTGTTTTGGTGGCACCAAGGTAACCAACACTATAACTGGTAGGTATTTTTAATGTTGGCTGATCATTGCAGGCCATCCTAGGTAAACTTACAATATTAAAAAGAAATAAAGCATTCTCAACCTGTCTTGGTATGCAAGTTGAGCATGTCTATATGTGCCTACTGTCATGTGAAAAAAACAGTACCTTACATAGAAATTATTGGCTTTTGACATATTTGGAATGCAAACTTTTCATCCTTTTGGAAGCAGTGCCTCTAAGTAGATGTGAAGTGGCACAGAAAGACATGGAGGACAACTAAAGGGCCTAGTTAAGTAAGAAAAGCCCAGATTTGAGTCCCACTGAAATGTTCCTGCAACTGGGGGAATTTTGCATGGAAGATGTGATCAAAAAATTTCAGCAAGCTGAAGTCAAAGCGGGTCAGCAACTATGCAAAATGCCTACAAGAAGCTGTTTTGCTAAGGGGGGTAATTCCAGCTTCCGAGGCCACTGAAGAACATTACATCTATTAATATATTTGCTCAATAAATTATTAAAAAAGAGAATTTTCCTTGTGATGTTGTTCGAGTAGATCACCTTTATTTCTAAGAACTGTATCAAAGGGGATCAAGTGTTTAGTTGCTCACATATGTTGAAAAAGATAATAATTTGCATGGACTGTGCTTATTTTTCCACGTGGCTGTATGTGTGGCTATAAGTCTAACAAAGGGAGGAAGAGAAGTGAGAGTATAGTTGCGTTTCTATCTGCTTCTTTTTATGTGCATTTTCACCACTTGAAATCCCCTACATGCAAGTGCAGAAAATTCGAATAAATCTCAAAATAGTGTAAAACGGCTTGGCTGAGGTGAAATGGAAGCAGACCAGGAGAATAATGATGAGCTATAGAGATCTTGTGACTTCAGAGTCCACTGAAGCTCCACCGGCAGATGAAAACAGCAGATCTATGTGTAGCTGGGAGGGAAACGGAAAAAAAATAGACACGGAACAAACAGACACGCTTAACGAAATGATTTCTATATTCTTTTGCACTCTTTCAACTACAGTCTCTCATTATGTCGTCTTCTCCTGGAGGGTTTTAATGACGTCCGCCCGCTGACTCAGCATCAATCAGCACGTAATATTCAGGTAATGGCGGTGGATGGAAACAGGGATTAGTTGAGGTTTTCTTTTGCAGATTTTTCTACAGTTTGCAATACATTTGTGTAGAGGCCTAACTTGTGAAAGAAGAAGTCATACATTCTTCCTACTTAAGTTTGATTTAGAAGCGATGAAGCAAACCTTCCTCAGTACAAGCGGGTGTTGCTGCGACGTCCTTGCTTGTTCTGGACTTACCATTAGGCTTGTACTGGCCAATGTTAGCACACTAGCAGTGAAATCCACAAGCCAGAGTGGTATTGCCAAAAAACATTTTAGTAACTGTCTTTATTCTTTCAATTCCACCTCCGGTCACTGATTAGGGGTCAGCCCTATGTTCCCACAACCCAGTGGCCCCACAGCCCTATGTTCCCACATGTCTCACATTTCTAAGACCCCGTTTACACGAAGGGAAAACGCAGATAGTTCCATGCGGTTTGGCCTCTCATTTGGTTTAGCGGTTGCATGTAAATAGGGAAACCAGCATTTCTGCATTGTGACACGTTGGTCTCTCGTTTGTTTGGAATTCCTGATTGGCCACCTGTTTGCTCCAAGTGTTCGTGACACCCTTCCCCAGCTGTTTTTATCATTGGTGTGAACTGAATTATTTTCACAAATGAAGGAAGGGGAAATAGCCGTTTTTCAGAACACCCTGCTTTGTTTAAATGTGGACTAAGATTCTTCTCAAAATGAAACCCTCTGTTCCCACACTTCTTCAGCCACGTGATTGAGTAGCGAACCCCTAACTACCAGGGGTAGAAATGTGGGAACTGTGGGAACATAGGGCTTTATTTTGAAAAATATCTTAGGAATGTGGGACCATAAGGCTGTGGGAACAAAACTGCTGTGAGAACATAGACACGCCCCAATTGATTAAACTTTAAATCTCATCTCTGTGTATCAAAGCTACATATCATTTTCCCCCCTGCAACAAAATATGTTTTCTTTGTGCCGATCTATAAAGTCCCTGCCTGCCTCTCCACCCATCCCTCCGCTGCTCGCTGCAGCTCAGCACACCAGCTCACCTGCTCAAACACTGTAAATCTACCGTACACAGCACAATGGCAAGTTCATTTAAGTAATTCGGCCATACATAATCCATTCCCTCCAGGAATTTGTGATGTTGCGATCGCAACAATTAACGCATATTCAACCAATCTCCGTGAATTCTGCGCGACCTTGCAATTTTGTCCAATCACCGCGACTTTTCCGCAATTTTGGCCCGCCTCCCGTGAGTTCCACCAATCATAGCAGTCCCCAGCGCAAACGTAATGCACGTACGTCACCGAATTCACTTCCTTGTTTATGGTTTGAAGATACAGATACGTATGCAACAAAAACTACTGCAAAACAATTCCCTGATGTTCTTCACGAGAGCGGAGGTAAACTGCTTTGCACCCCGTGGAATATTGAGGTGGAGCACAAACGAAATTCATCGATTGACAAACATGTTTCTACCGTAAACATATCAGGAGAATGGGTGAAACCAGCAGACCACAGACCAGACAAACCACCGTGATGAAGCTGTTGCATCTTGATCTGTCGCGAGCACTGAAAGAATGAAGGTAAGTTAGATTCATTAACTGACGTGACAAGCTGTTAGCGTGTGCTTGTGTATACGTGTGTGCCAGCATGTGAAATTAACTTTTTAAACTTTTTTAAATACATTTTTTAAATTCTTAAATTTTAATGAATTATACAAAACAAAGAAAAAAAAGCAACTTTTTGACAATTTTTTACTGTCTCCTGCGATTTTATCGCAACAAATATGCTTAAAACATCGCAACTTTCATCGCAGTTTTTTAGAAAAGCTCCCGTGAATTCAGGCATTTTAGGCCGCAACAATCTTGAAAAACACCCGTGAAATCTTGGAGGGACTGATAATAGAACCAGAGGCCAGTTCTGAAGAACACTAATGATTTGGAAAGGCCCACTCTGCAGGATTGGTTCCTTAAGCCCTATTCGCACTGGACTCGTATTAGCTGGGGACCTCTTGCCATTTGTAATAACTGCAGAGGTCTGTGATCTTAATCCGGTGCAAATCTGCCATGTCTGTAATTTGTTCAGTAAAACCTGTAATTTGAGGTGCTGTTTCTGTTTTCTCCACCTCTTTCCTGCTTGACAATTACGGAGGCGCTTGTGTCGCTACACAGCATGGAGACCTATTCACAGGAAGCTCAGATCCATCAGAAGAGCGAACTCTCAAAGGATAATGAGATGGATAACATGCATGGCAGCATGTCGTAAGAAACCTTTTACTGCCTTTAACAGGCCCAACGGTTATTATGTTGCTGCCTGTTAATATAATATCTAGCGTTAATATAATATATCTGTAAATGTGGCACATGAAAACAGACTTTGAGGGGTAATTTCTAGATTACATGAGGTTCCTGTGTAGAACTAGTCCTGTGTGAGAAGGCTCAGAATACTGTAGTTTCAAGGTGGAAATGCCCAGCTGTGGAGTTGGCTGCCTATTTTGCTCATGACATATCTTCCAGCATATAAAAAAACGCCGTATGGATGCAATTTTCACAGAGGGGGATGTTTTAGTGGCCACTGTTGACCAAAACACACACAGTCTCTCTTCAAATGGCCCCATTGCGATGCTTTAAGCCTCCACTTTCAAAAACAGCAATGTGTAAAATGAATCGTCGCCTAAAGTATGTGCATGGCATTATTTTTCACAAGAGCAGACTTTTGGATTGACATTTATGATACTAAGATATTGAATGCTATTCTTGTATCTATCAGATGTTTCAGTGTTGCTATAAGTCATCATGCACTGGTCTGCCTTCTGCTCCAGACAGGAAGTTTGTGTTATTTTACATCTAAGACCAAGAAAAACTCAACAAAAAGTGCTGCAATTCTCCGTCATGAGCCGAAACTCATTCATCTCTTTATCTCTCCGTCCTGTTTTTTTTGTATTACTGCTGCCTTTCGTGCGAATAATCAAACAGCGCATGTAAGTACCACTGGTGAGGGGGGAATATGTGAGCACATTCTGCTTTGCTTTGTAATTTTCTGAAATACATTTTAAATGAATAAAGCACAGTTGTAGATAATGAACCCGTGAAAGAAGCAACATATTAAAACCAAATGGTTCCACCTGCGGGGAGAGACGAGATAAACTGTTTTTTTGCTCGAGGTGATGCAGTTCCTCAAAAAAAATAGTCTGCTGCTTCACAAAACATCACAGTGGCACTCAGAAGTGAAGTCTTCTTACTGACTTAATTCATTCCTATCAATCTAACATTGCCGCCTTTGTGTGTTCGGCCTCTAAATCTCAGCTCCAGATGGCCTCAGGTGTCTGTGGGAACACTGCAGGTCACAGTTCACCAATTAACTCAACAGTGAGAGGAGCAGGGATCACCGCTCAGTCCCCACAGAACATGTATGGATGCTTAAGGAGTGATTATCATTTGAAGCTGGTTCCTCCTGCAGTCTGTGGCCTGACGGAGCAGCAGCTGGACGTCTATTCCAACATGTTCTACAGCCATAACCGTGCATCCAGTTTTGATCAATGACACTTAGCTGACCTTTGTGCATCCTCACTGGTTAAAGGTAAACACGGGGATAGAGTAAAGTAGGGTTTCAGATTCCAGCGTTGGAAAAAAAAATGGCTGCCGTAACACAGTGAATTTCATGCACCGCCAACAAGACATGCAATTAAATCAATACGCTGTGTAGGCTGGACTTACAGCACTTAAAACCTTTATTGATCAGTGTGCCTTCTGGCCTCCATAATTTACAATGAGCCTGATCCAGCGAGCCCTAAGGTCTGCGCGGTGAGTAAGGCTTAGATGGTAAACAAGTTCGATTTGGTGGAAATTTGGCCACGAAGGAAACAAAGCATGGATGCAGATCTTTATGTGTGTGTGCAGAGTGCAAGATATTGTAACAAAAAGTAAATAAGTTCACATGCTAAATGCTAATTTTAACAACTTTGTGAACAACCTGTTCAGTTCCCCTGTAGCAGCTGAGTTATGGGATATGTCTGTCAGAAAGTGGTGGATAAACATACAAAATGCCTACAGGAAGTTAATTCTGCTGAAGGAAACAATTCTAATTTCTGAGACCAAGGGTGTAGTTAGTGTTGTTTCAAGTATACCACCTGTAGGCATTGTTTCGAAGATCCATCCATCCATCATCTATACAACGCTTAATCCTTTGTTGGGTCGCGGTGAGCTGGAGTCTATACCAGCCGACTCAGGCGAAGGCAGGGGACACCCTGGACAGGTCACCAGCCTATCACAGGGCTACACATAGAGACAGACAACCAAGCACACTCTCATTCACACCTACGGGCAATTTAGAACCATCAGTTAACCTCAGCATGTTTTTGGACTGTGGGAGGAAGTTGAAGTGAAACCCTTGCTGCAAAGGGAGAACATGCAAACTCCACACAGAGAGATCCCAGGCGTCCTAACCAGGACTAGAACCGGGGATCTTCTAGCTGTGAGGTCATGATGCTAATAACCGAATCACCATGCTGCCCCTATTTCAAAAATGACTAAGTGTTTGCTGTAGCTTGTGATTCCTGAGATTAATATTTATTTCCAACATCAGAAATGTGACATCATGTCATTTTTAAAAGAACCCTTCTGTGGAAATGAAGTTTTTTGCCTCGTCAATATGTCCATATGGTGTTTTGTTATATGCTACAATACGCATCATGAGCAAACTCTGCAGTCGACGCCCTGGCTGAAGATTTTGACCCTGAAGCCGCAGTGTTCTCAGACAAGGTCTCAAAAACACAGATTCAGACTTCCAGGGTTTTGTATGTAAACAACTCAAGGGAATAATCCTGTCAGTCTGCAGGGTGGGACTTTCTGTATCATTATTTTTTCCTCAGAATGGGTTTCTGCTCCGAACATCCTGCATTGCTCCGATATTAAAACTTACCATTGTGTAGCGCAGAGTAGCTTTACAGTGTGTGAGCACAGTCGGAGGTGAGCTGGTGTGCTCGAGCTGCAGTGAGTGGAGAGAGAGAGGTGGAAACTTCATAGATCTGCTCATTCTAGATAGAGCAAAGTCATTCTGGGACTAGTAGGGATTATTTTCGTGAAAAACACTCCAAATATGTAACTTTGATGCACAAGGATGAGAGGCTGAAGGGTAGAGCTGAGCATTTATGGCCAATAAAAAATTAAGAATGTGTCATGATGGGGTTGTTTCCAGCATCACTATACCTCAGCATTAGATAAAATAAGAATTTACACCTGAAAATAAGAAAACAGCTCTATGTATGTAGAAAATGTGATTCACAGTCTACAAGCAAATGCACAATTGTGTTTGTCAAAGGGAAAGGAGGCAGTAGGGCTGAAAGGAATCTTCATTCAAGCACATGCCAACTATCTAAACATGCTAACTTACTACACATCAACAATCTTTCTCCAGAATCACAGGCTCCACCTACAATCAATCATTGATTGAATGCACCACCCGACAGGCACACCAAGTAGCCCAAATCAAGCGCACCCATGTTGCTGCATGACCAGCCAGGTGCATGCTGGTCTTGTGAAGGTGCACATGGTGGATCTTCCAGCAGCGACTTGGAGATTTAATGAGGCTCCCGGCCTTCAGTCAGGTGTGCTCCACCTTTGTGCTGTTTGTGCGCGTTAATCTCCGGCTGCAGAGCTCCATCCAGCTCCATCCTTTATTGGAAAACTTGGAGGAGTGCAGTGGAACAGAGAGGCTGAATGGACTGGATATATTTTACACTGAGCCTGAATGAACAGAGAACATAAACCTAGGGGCGGATTGAGGAGGACTTTGCTGTGCACAATGAATGACGATCAGACAGGTGAGTACAACAACAACTCACTGATATATCTCGCTGTGTTGCCCTGCAGTGCTATGTTGTGTATTGTGTAGAAGCTGCAGCTCTCTCTTTTTGCTGTCTTTGAGGGCTGCAGCCACTGTGGAGTTTATATTGTTCATACATCTCTGTGCTGTCTGCCTCTGTGATGCTTTATCTGGCTCTTTGGGCAGGTATGCAGCCCATATTGCATAGACTGTTTGCACCTGCTGCATTGCCATTTTTGAGTTGTGGGTTAGTTTTGTTTAATTGTCTGAGCCATACTGAGGAATATTTGTACATTCTACTCAGATCTACGCAGAACAGAAGGCTGCAGATGTTTGTCTGTGGTGCTCATTGTGCTGCTCTCACCTGGGATTTGTGGCTCTGCTTGTATATACAGTGGCACTTTATTGCGCTTTATTTTCGCAGCCAAAAGCCCAGCATTGAATTAGCTCTCCCAGAGTCGACTTCAACACTTTTTAAGGCTTTATATATCTGAACCCTCTCCAGAGTTGAATTAGCATTTTCAAAACACGTTGCCAGAGTTCCTCATTTAACTCTCGAAACTATTTTAAAGCAACACTAAAAGGAAATCGGGAAAAAAAAAAAACCCAGCAGTGTTCAGAGGTACATGTTTTGCTCTTTGCGTCGGGTTCGTTTCACTCCGCCGTGTCAAACTATCTACACCGACTATGTGATAAGTGAACTCCAATGCAGGGAGATTTCCATAAACAACTTGTTTATTTTTGCACCCTCTCCCTTGCAGACTATTATGCAGTTGAATGAAAACATTAAAAGGAAGGTGCAATATAAAAGCTTCCATTTGCAGCACCGTAAGCAGAGACATTTTTATTGTACACCTTATTCCTCACTTCATAGTACCCTGAGTGCATGATGGTGCTCATCACAATTCCCTGTGAAGAGCTTGTTTGCCAATACATAATTGTGATTTTAAACCAAATCACAATAAATGGCTGGCGGATCTTTTCCCACTGCACTGACTGCAGTAGGTTCAGCTCTGTACTCGACGCCATTAACTTGAACCCATCTGGTTGGGAAAATATCTTTTGACAAGATCATTTCAAGCCTTTATTTGCTGGCGACGTCTCATCTCGTTTAATTGGCCTGTGCTCTTTGTGTTTGAGAGGGAAGGTTTCGCAGTGTGCAAGCAATGACCATCTGACAATTTGTGGCAAGCGATTGTGTGATTATGTCTAAAAAACTAGTCTTTAAACTGCTTGTGTTAGGCTTCGGCTTCATACCCAAAAAAACACCACAACATTAAAACCACCTAATGTTGTGTAGGCCCCCACTGTGCCGCAAAAACAGCTCTGGCCTGGATGTGGGACCTCTGAGGGTGTCCTGTTGTGTCTGGCTCTGGGACATTGGCAGTGGATCATTTGGGTCCTTTTGGTGCATCAGGCTTGTTCCGGCACATCCTGCAGATGCTCAGTTGGATTGTGATCTGGAGAGTTTCAAGGCCGGATTGACGCTTTGGGCTCTTTAGAAATGAAAATATAATGACTCTTCCACTTATTATTAATGGACATCCTTAGAATTGGTTGGCAGACCAGAGAGCAGCAGAGGCTCTCTGATTTTAAATACAAAAGTCTTTATTGGTATAATTATCATGTCTACACAGAGCATTTTGCATTTTCTTCACTTTTAAAATAACAATACTATTGTTTAGTACAGAACGTTCTGTTTGTTTCTCAGAGTTGCATTGGATGTTTCTCATTCTCACAGTCTGTACCAGTGCTTAGGTGGGTGTTATGTGTCAAAGTCAGATCCACATGAACGCCACAGCTCAAGGTTTCCCAGCAGAATATCGCATTTTAACAAGATGATCGATGTTACACACTTCACCTGTCAGTGGCTTTAATGTTGTGCTTGATCGGTGTGTAATAGGGGGCCAATTTTCCTCAGAAGATGGGTAATGGATCATAAAATGATGCTTAGGTATCAAATTTTTATGTGGATACAAGTGCTTAAATGGTTTGCGGTGGTCAGCAATCAAGTGCTTCAAACAAAGTGCCGTGCTGAGAGTGAGAGAAGGCGGAAAAACTGTGCTCATCTTTTTGAAGCAGCAACGGCAGCAAACTCCCAGTTTTTGTTTCCTGGAGGAACAATGTCACCAAATAACAGTGGGATATATTTTTCACAAGATGCAACATCAGAGTAAAATTCAAACCAATGCCATTACCAGCGCTCTGAAAAACAACCTTTGTGGGACAGTTTTTATGTTCTCCAAATCCATAATCAAAAGAATAAATCCCAGAAAGCAAGTCCCGTTCTGATATGAAGTCTTGAGCGAGATATCCGGAAAGCAATTTCATTTCACACTGAGCCACACCCTCAGCCTCGGAGCAAACATGAAAATTCCACAGTGTATCAAGTGTGGAGGGGTTTTTTTTTTTTTTCCAGGGACTTCAATCGTGGGTTTTCCTGGAGAGACTGGCAATGCATTTCAAAGACTTCTCCTCCACAAGGATCACCTTAGAATCATCCTTGCTGTATTCTCATACACTTATGAGAATCATTCTTTCCAATCAAACAAAGGCCACACAGATGATGGTCCCTGAATGACTCATTAAACCCAGTGATGGTGTGCATCCTTGGATTATCTCCACTGATCTGTGAGATGGTGTCATATATCTGCTCATCACGAAATGGAAGGCCTTTACTTTCCAGTAGAACACCAAAACTCTACTTACTTAGCCTCACGCTCCGATGAAATGTGGCCTTCAGGGTAAATGATACGTCATATAGGTCCAGAGGTGTGGGACGTGAGTGACTCTAGTGTGTAAATGAATTATCTATACCAGCATTCAGCCGCAGCCGCTGTGAAGTGCATGCAGGCTGGGGTGATTCAGTTACTGTAGTGAGCCATAGTGTGTGTGGATAGGCCTGAGTTTCAGTTCAGCAGCATTCCAAATGTTATGTAACGTATTCACTGCCCTAAAATGAAGCAGATAAAGGCCCAGTTCATGCAATGTTCTGACGGTGCCTCCTGCTTCCCCCTCATCACTGCAGGGTTTGGACAGTAAAGGTCACCAGATAAAAGCCAAACAGGGGTAACCTAAAAGCAGGTCTTTCAGAAACCGTAGATCTGGAAAGGTAACACTCCAAAGATGACATCTGAGATATGGCAGCAGGTTGAACTTCTGAAGGAGCTTAAACTGAAATGCAAACTCTGTGCGCAAGAATTAGCACATCATTCAACTACAAGGAACATGTCAGACTGCTTGAAAATGGGTGAGCTGCACAAAGGTGGGAGTTGTCGGGTATTTCGTAGTGGGCAATGAGCTTAATTTAAACACAGACACGTGTGTTGACGCTCTGGTTTTACAGTAACTTCTAGTCGGCATGTCTGTATAAGTATCAGGCTCTGATTTACACTCTCTTCTTCTTCTTATTATTATTATATCCTTTATTTAACCAGATAAAAAGCCTCATTGAGATTTGAAATCTCTTTTTCAAGAGACAGTGACTCTCACTGTCTTAAGGCGACTGGGGGGGTGACGTGGTGCGATGCCAGCGGGGGCGCATGCTTTTTTTTGCTCTACTAGAATAAAGTGTAATTGCACATCCACTACAGTAGGTGTCCGGGGGTGACACCAGAGCGTGACACCGGAGTTGGCAGGTCCGGGTACGAGAGCCTCAGCGGCGTGCTTGAGCCTCGGCGACGTTTGGCGACGTTCGGCAGCGCTCGGCAGCGTTCGGCGGCGTCCTGCGGCATACTACAGCCTCGGCAATGCTCTGCTGCGTTTGGAGACACTCGGCGGCACCAGTGGGCGCAAGACTATTCGGATATCAAAATTATTATCCCAATACCACCACAACGAATGAAGATTCTGATATTCAAATATTCGGGACCAGCCCTAGTGTTTACCTTGTCTAAAAATGTTGGCAGCGGACAAAACAATGTTAATATAGATATTTTTTGTTGTAAGTTGATCTATATTTCTCTTCGTTTTTTGTATTCTTTAATGTTAATAAGGACATCATGTTATGCAGAAGTTTACTTATATCAATTTTATAGACAAATGATACTATTTATAGTCGTGGCGGAGAGTGGGGGGGTGAATATTTTCTTCTTCCTGGGGGGGCGTAACAGAAAATAATTGAGAAGCACTGCCTTAAGAGAACACAAATTTTGGGATTTTTGCACATGAATTTCACCGTTTCCTAAATTGGCACAGCTATAAAAGAATCCTTCAATGAGACTTGATAAGTACCAGGTTTTCTGATTTAGTCACTTCTCAGATCTCATTTCAAGTGTTATTTCAACTGGCTCAGCAACACCAGTGTTTGTTTTGTTGCCGTTCTGTAATCAGATTTGGGTTTTCTCTAAGATTCATTTATCACAGAAATGTTGCATTCATTTATAGGTAAAAAGGAAGTACTTGTTAGTTCCTCCGAATCTCCTACAACCGAGGACACCAAAGTGTTTGAAATCCCACTGCTTTTGTAATTTGGCTACGATGGAAGAGCACAATTCCTTGGTTGGATTTTTAGCAAGCCATGAGACATTGCTCTCAGAGGAAGCACTAGAACAAGCAGATTGATGCTGGGGATTAATTTAGTCCTTCAAAGCTTGTGTGAAGCTGCGAGTGGCTCACTTGGGGACCATGAAACAGTTGAAGTTTGAGCAATTTGCTGAACATTGCTATGAACATCACTGAGGTTCTTTGAAAAACCTGGATACATCTGGAACTGATGATTACAACAATGTGGATTCTGACGAGTGGCACAGGTTAGCATTGTCTGAGCATCATAGTTCAAAGACATTAAGATAAGGTCAAGTTAAGGGGTTGAGCAGCCAGGATCTAATATCTCCCATTCTGGGTGACTCCTTTATTTTCGATGTTGTGCACTGCTGTCTGGAGGAATGTGTAGTTCGCAAGTGCACCATCATGAGACAAATTAAACACAGATTGTCTTCCTTTTCTGACAGCAGCAAGGTACAGATGTCGATGATGGTGGTTGCTGAGATGCTCCTCCAAACTGCAGCGTGACTGGAACATTAGACACAAGCATAATGTGCAGCCACACATTATGGAAGTGATTATTTAAACATCAGCTCAGTGGATGGTGAAAGATGGGAACGCTGATGGAGGCTTGATTTCAGCCTCCTCTACTTTTGAGCAACCCGCATTTATACATGGCTAAGAAGACGATATGATGAAGTATCATAATTCCATTAAGTCTTTCAGCTGCATCACAAGCACTAATTTTTGGTTTCAATCCTCCTCATGGTGGAAGGAGATGTCTCAGTAAGAAAACAGATGCTATTTCTTGGTCAGAGTTAAAAGAATACTTTAATACTTTAAGGTTGCACAGGATCAGGGAGGAATTGTGAAACAAGCCAGCTATCAGTGGGACTGCAACTAAAGATTACTATTACTGTAAATTAATCTGTCGATGGTTCCTTTTATTAACTGATCAATTGTTGGGTCCACAAAATGAAATGAAAAAAGTCAGTGTTGCTCATATCCAAATAATGCATCCTGAAATGTCTTGTTTTGTCCACAAGACAAGTTTTCAGGCTGTTTACTTTTATAGAGAAGTATAGAAACCAGAAAATATACAAATTTAAGAAGCAGGAATTGCAAAATGTTGACTTTATAAATTTAAAACCAATTACTCAATTCTTTGGAATAGTTTGCGTTAACAACTGTTCAATTGACTGATTAATCAACTAACCATTGTCGCCCTAGTTTTTAGTGATTAACAGGATAAACTAATTAACCTGGAAAACTTCAGTCAGGCGGGTCTGGGAACCCAGGTGCGGACACAGAGTGGGCAGGGACAGGTGAGGAGAAGAACAAAAACCGAAGCCAATACAGCATAACAAACTAAACTCTGGAGGGGAAAAACTGAACCAAACCTCATACATAATACAGGCAAAACTACAAAGACTCTAAGCCAACAAATGAGGAGGAAGCCTAAGAAAACTACATATGAATTAACAAAACTAGCAAAACGGGGACTTAGACAACAGACTAAAACCAATACAGAAGGATAAAACTAAACTGAGGGAGGAGAACTGAGAGAAGAATCCAGACAGAAAAGAGACCAAACTACCAAAATCAGGGAATAACTCTCACTAAACAAACAGAGTAGGAACAGAGGAAAAGTGCTATGAGTAAACTAAAGCCAGACTAACAAAACGGGGTTACTCACAGAACCAAAAACTAATCAAAGGGGGACAGACAAGCTCAGGGGAGGCAGGCTGGAGACAGAGCGGGACCGGCAGGGAAACCGGGGTTTAAGTGTTCATGACCTGGCAAAGAGTGGAGGAATGAACGAGAGTTTTACTGTGAACGGTGATCAGTCATAGGTGTGTCAGTCCAGCAGCTCCTCCAATCCCTGCAATCAGACTGCAGGCAGAGCTTGGGTGCAGGTGAGGGAGAGAGAGAGAGGAGGGGGAGCAGAGGCTGATCCTGACACAATCTAACAATGCTGTCTGCTGATTGTTATGTCACAGTTATCAGAACAATATAAATTAAATCAATGCTTTAACACAAGCAAATCAAGTCCAACTCGCTTCTTGTCTCATCCAGATCACTTCCTGGGGGACTCTCTGCTGACAGCATGACTGACTCAACTCTGGTGTTGAACTGAGCCACTTGGCCTCTTTCATGACATTTGGCTTGAGGACTGTGTCCTATTTTTTATTTGTTTTTCCTTCCACTGGTGCCAAGCGCTTGCTCAAAGGGAATCATTGGATTTGTTGGGTTTCTGTGATACTGTAAGGTCTTGACCTGAGGTGACTTGCATTGTCAATTAGTGCTATACAAGTAAAAATGAATGAAATGGAATTTCTGGAGCAGCCTGAAGGATGTCTCGTCATCAAATAAGAGGATACGAACACCACTGTTGAATTTAAATCCATTGAAAACATGTTATTCCTAATGTCCCAATCCTTTTGTATCCAAGAATCTTGGGAAGGTGGTGAAGACGTCTGTCTGGATGGCTAACAAGTGTCTGACGATGCTAAATGTAAAGGTGGGGGATGTGGCTAAGATCATATGAGGATCTTTTGGAGTAGAATCAGAATTCTCCCCACAGCTTTGGTTAAACTCATGGAGTCACATGATAGTTGTGCATATAACTGCTGTCACTTCAAATCAACTCTAAAGCCCAGATCATAAATCTCTGCATCTTGTTTCTGATTTTTTTTATTAAAGTTCTTACTAGAAGTAGGGTTTTCTTATCTCTGCAACTTTTGATGCTTCTTTTAGGATTGCTGCTGTTCTTTGTCAGCCATGTTGTCTTTTTACAAAATAAGCTGCCAGGTCCCTGTTGTTGTGGTCCTTGATGTCATTCAGCTGCCTCTCCAGCAAACCTTTATCCCATGGATGAACTCCACCTCCATTATCTTTGACTACAGCTGACAACAGTAGTTGGCTATCTCATCATGCATGTATCTTATGGCATCCGTGTTCTGCTCTGCAGCCTTGCTGAGTTTGACGTAGCAACAGGTGATCCAGTTCTCCGCTGCTGCAGGTTCTGGTTGGAGTGGCCCTCAAGCTCCCAGTCTCCTGGAGAAAAGAACAAGGCAGTGACAAATACTGAAGTTGGATTCTGCCTGCTGGGTGAGCGACTAAATAGAGACTTGGCCTAATGCCATCACGGCCAACCACAAAAGTAACCTGGCCAGCCTGGCTCATGACCTAGCTGTACAGCAGTGATGGTACTTGCAAATTCCAATACATATAGCACAGTTACTGACATGATCTGCGCAATTCCCCTGAGATCATGTGCCTAAATAAGATCATCTACAATGTAAGACTGTCAGATGGCCCCCCACCAGCTGAGATGTCTCTCTCATATTTTCTGGAAAATTAGGGGCTTGTCTGTGGTGTGGTTGAGCAGACACAGGCTCTTGGGCAAGTCTACCCTTCAAAATCAGTGTCCCTGATGCCGTCATGAGGGCTGTTAGGTGGCTCAGCAGATCCTCAATGACACCAAGCAATGCATCCTGTGTGACTTGTAATGTTATTAAAGTGTTCAGAAAATGTATTTTTTTAAATCTTTTAGTGCTACTGAGAGGAAGGAAATAAAAAAAAAAATCTAATTTTAATGTCATACAAACAGCCTAGTGCCATAACATGCACGTATGGCATCAGAGTGCCTTGCAAACCGTAACAGTGGGTGTCTTTCTTGGAATATGGATTCTTGAGGGAAGGGAAAATCATCACTATAACAACAAAACATATTGTGCTCTGGTTGCTTAATTGAGGTTGTGCCTGAGAAGAGAGCTATATTTACACAATGGTCATGCAGTTAGTTGGTGCACAAGCACATGCAACACAAACACCCATGTGAGCTACCAGTATGTTAAGCACTGTGTTCTTGTGCCATCTGTAAGAGGATGCTGCTGTAGTACATCTTCGCTACCACAGTGAAAAAAATATCAGGGTGACATCCAAGCTTTGTTCTAACCCCCTTAGCAGACGCAACATCAGGTCTATCCTCGGGTCTTGCTGTTTGGGACTCCATCTAAGATTACATTTGATGCACCCGAGATGCAGCTCGATTCAGACGCCTCAGATGTGGAAAACAAGGAGTCAGAAAGCTCTGAAGAAATATAAAACATTGAAACAGTACAAATATTTTGATGGTCAGCACAACAACAGCACAAGGAACAGAAGCATGAAATTGCTTTTTACTGTATTTTTATTCGGAGTGCTCCCTAATACTTTTAAATTCAAATAAACTCACTGTCAGTTGAGAAAACAGCCAGCGCCCCGTTGCTTTGTCCGAGGAGGTAGCTGAATATTTCAGCATCGACTTCTGTCCCCGTCGCTTCCTTGTACGTAAGTTCTGCATCTGGTGGCAGGTACGATCTCTTGATGACTGGAAAAGATAAGAAAACAGAATGAGCTTTTTAAGTCAGCATCCGTTCTCTCCTCACAATGAAGGACTGTCTGAGTTGAATATATTTATAACTCTATGAGGCTCACAGATTTGAAACATGGCCAGTTTTTAATAATGGCTCACTGTTTATCCCCCATTTTTGAAGAAGTCTGCTAAAGGCATGTAGAAAATATCAGACTACAACAGCATGGGAGGTTGCAGAACTAGGTTTTAAATAAACGCTGATGAAATTTGTACCATTATTTTTTTTTCCGAAGCCAAGGTCAAGTGAAATAAAACAAACCATTTTCATGAAATTGCAGAAACATAGGTGCCCTTTGATACGATCCAGCTTCACACACTTCTGCTGTTGGCTGTACTTGACCCGGACCACCATTTTAACTGTGACGCTCAAGAGCGCTTGGCAGTGCGAATTAGCTTTTAAAGGAAGCACGGTAAAAATAAACAAACAACAATAACGATGCAAAGTCAGGGTCACAGGCAATTAGGCATGTGAGATGTGTGTCTGGGTGTTGGGGCATGTTTTTGCAGCCCATTTGCGACCTGTGGCTGCTGGGTTGCAGTCGCAGTGACACAAGGAGCCAGAATAAAGTCAATGTGACAGTGTTCTTCCAAATTCTGCCTGCCTGCTGAGAACTGCATGCCCGTAGCAGGACTGAGAATGTGTATAGAATTTGCATTGCTATGCAAAAACAGCCCAAACTATATCTGACTGAAGCTGTGGGAACATATGAAGGAGGGGTGCATTATTTGGCAGAGCTGACTTTGTAGCTGCTGAGATTTGCCCTGTTTTAACCAGGATGAGTGTTAGATGTGTGGAATTCACATTGTGAGGCAAAAACAGCCCAAACTACTGTGTGGGTAACATCACTTGATCCTTTTAACGTCTGAAAATAAACTCACAAGGGTCAAGTTATGGTACCCGTATTATGGTTTGGGCTGTTTTGGCTCAACAACGGGAATTTCACACAATTTGACAACCTTCCTAGTCAAAGCTAACAGTTGATGCAATGCTTGGCAGCTCCAAATCTCACAGATCTGCCAAGCATTGCATCTCCCCCTCACACGCTCCCACCAACAATTGAAGATAAAAAATAGGCTTCCTCAAGATGAGCCAAGCCTGCGCAGAATCGATCACTGGCGATCACCACGCGGTGCATGCCGGTCAGGTTGCTGTCCGACTTGATCCCACCTTGCTCTGACATCATGCAGACGTAGAGGATGCCATGAGATCAAGGTGGCCGCAGGTTTTGAAACCAGGCAAAAGTTGCTCTAACCTGGCTACATGTCCAAAAAGGGTTTATATGTTTTTCAAATTGTAAAAGTGATTCTATTTTTTAAGGGTCATTCCACTTTTGAATAATCAGCTGGTAGTGCAAAAAGCAGTGTAATAAAAATCTTGAAGTGCAGAAATGTCTTGGTGGCATAAAATGCAAGAAATGGTCTAATTTGTTTAAAGGTTTGGAAATGAACTTGACAGAGTTTAACACCTTGACTGTTAAAGTAATGTAGAGTCCAATGTGACCCCAAGATACATATAGTTTTTTACAGTTTTACAATGTGGAGCTCCTTCCCTCTCAGAAACACATTCAACTGTTCACCTTTACTGGTTTTAAACATCATATATACAGTTCTTTTTTGCATTTAGAAATAACTAATCCAGTCCTACACATGAGTCATCACAGTAAGAACTGAGGATGCTCCTGTCTGACAATATGCACATGTAAAAATGACAGCATCGTCTGCATACATTCGAATACTGATGTTTTGTCATGCATTAGGTAGGTCCATAATATAAACTGTAAATAAAACTGGTCCGAGAATAGAGCCTTGTGGGATGCCTACAGGACTATCACTGTGAGGAGATCTGGTGCCATCAACACACACACACATTCTGTTGAATAGATGAGGTTTCATCCAAAGAGTAGCTTTTTTGGAAAGAACTGATTAATCCAAATTGTTTTGGTGATGTCTTTCTTTGTCTGCTTTGGCAACAACATATAATTCCTGAAATGCCAAATAGGGAACAAATAACAATAAAACAATAAAAAAAAAATACCTGCAGATGTACGTGCAAATAGGTAAAAAGGCATCAAGTTTGCTCACACTTGCTGGCCATATATGGAATATCCCTATTACTTTTCTAAGACTTTTGGATACACATATCAAAATCGATCAATAAAACCATGACAAAATTTAATCAACATTTAAAACCGTCAGTAAATGATCTGGAATTCAAGTTTTACTTTACACATGTAGACTAGTTTGTGCCTTTGCTGACCTTCTCATGCTATGAATACAAACCTTATCATACAGTGTATTTGTAGACAATAATGTTGTCTAATAATTACTGTCACTGTGGTCAATTTCGAAAAGCAAAGTAGTGTTTAAACTGCAATGTGAAGGCTTAACAGTTTATTTAAAATGTGTTTTCCATTCATAACAAGTTTTCTTACAGCCTTTACAATGATCTAACAGTTATTACATTATCACTATTATTGAGCTGGTAATGTTGGATCCAATTACCTGGGCTCATACAGCGCTCAGTGTATATTTGTACATTCACAGAGGCAATTACCATGTGCCATCATTCCCAAATTCACCTCGTGCTGAGCACACACTCCATCAGTAAACCAGAACAAAGGCTTGCTTTGGCATGTAGTGATCGGGCTGTATAAGAGGAGTTGTGTACGGTGCGTTTCTCTTTGATAGCCCAGCATGTGACCAGCGCTGCCTGACAGGGACTGTTTAATTCAACTCCTACTACCATCACGGTCAACAGCATCAGGACGCAGTCTTTCAGCACCATTACACACACTAATGGAACTGCATGTAATATATCCTCCCTACGCAAACCTTTCTCTCTCCTCCGCGTGCCTTCTCCAACACAGAATTATCCCTCCCCCCTCCCTCTCTTCCACCTGCCTCACCGCGTTTGCCGCCCTCCCTGCACTCGTCTGCTGGTCGATCTCTCTCTATCTCCCTCCGTCTCTTTGTCGGAGAAAAACGCCCACCTACTGTAGTTCCACTTGAGTGCTGAGTGGGAGAGAAAATACCGACTCCGACCCAACTTGTTTCCATTCTTCCTACAGTCTTTACCCTGCGCTTATCACTTCCAAGTTCAACATCAGACATTAGAAGGCTGGCAAAGCGCCTGGGGTAAAATCGGAAGCACAGGGCTGCAAGTTTATCTTAAGATGCACTTTGACTCCGTTACGGCCTCTTAAACTATAAGCACTGCTGTGGGATATAAGAAATGGCACCAATTCAGCTTCTTGCCATGCATGTTATAGGTAGCTGTTATAACATTTATACCATATGAGTATAAAGTTTGTGGGCATATTTTAAAATAACAAAATCTGATTGCTGGTTGGAAACGCTAACAGCAGTCTCCCGTATTGTGTGCCAAGTATTTTGCTGGATCATCAGATATGATTAAATGACTGATGGAGCTCTTGCGAGTCTTTGATCAGTTACAACGGCATAGCAACTCGTTAGACAAACCAAAAAGAAAATGGTAACACAAGCTTTTTTTTACCCCAGTCCTACAGTCTTTATGATAATTCAGAATTCCCATTACAGCACTTTACATTGTTATGAAAATGCTCAACTGTAATGTGAGAAGAAACAAAAACATAAAAAACAAATCAATGGGGAGCATACAAAATAGTAAGGTAATAGAGCCACAAAGTGCAGGGAGGATGTAGGGGTGGATGGATAGGACACCAAAACTAAGGACTCTAACACAGAAGATCAATGCTTGGTTCTTACTTTAAATAAATCAACATTACATTTAACCATGACCTTATTCATGTGTTGTTTCTGTGCCTAAACCTATTCAGAGGTAAACTACAGACCATCTTGCGATGAGATGACACTATCCACGACCAGGGGTAGACTGGGGCACGAAAAAATCAGTCTTGGCATTTTTGGCCCAGACCAGCCCACAATATTATTGGTTGGCTGAATCAAGCACTGATTTTTAGGGGAGGGTAGCGCCTGGATCAGGCATGGTCTGCGGGGTTTGTCCTTCGCTATCAGATGCTGCTGCTGGACCAAATAATGCAGTTATTTTGGTGCATTTGGAGGCCTCTGCTTCGAGTGCTTTCATTTTTTTCATTTGTTGCTTTTCAGCGCCATCAGGGTATTTTTTCAGTGGTTGTTTTTCCATGATGTTGTCAGACTCCTCACCTAACCTCGGCTCACTTGCCGTGACTCTGTTAGCCCCGCCCATCCGGCAACTGGGTGATTGACAGGCCCTGACTGACAGTTAACCAATGAGATGTGTCGATGGGCTGTGCCGAATGGCCAGTCAGCCACACAACTAGACAACAGGTCAAATAACTGGCTGGCCAATTATGTTGGGGAGGGGAAATACCTGTTGACCTGCTCCTACTAGACACCAGCCCACTGGGACAGTGTCCGGTATGCCAGATGGCCAGTCCACCCCTGTCCACGACACCTGACATTCCTACAAATTAGTACTCGGTAGTCATTGCTACATTATTACATAAATAACCAGTGCTCATGGTTCAGACCACACTAATCTTTAAAGCTGGCCTTTATTTTGTGACTCATGTCTCCATTCAAAGATGCTCTGACAGTCTTTAGGATGTCAGAATACATCTTAAGGTTTTGATTGTTTTGTGTCAGTGTTGAATGCTTGTGAGTGGATGATTCTGTCTAGAACCACAGGGTGGAGTCTTGGTGGAACTCCTCCGATGGTTTGACTTTGGCTTTGACTTGAAGGGAAAACTAATGATCGCCAGAGTAGATGAAGAAGTGTTAGAACATTGCAACATTGCTAATAATAGGTTCACTGGGGTGACAAACATGAATGGTCAGACAATCACACAGCTTGTAAACAGTTTTGTCATATAGCTATTACTTTAATAGGAGCAAAGATCAAAAGCAGCTCACATACAGTGCCACTAATAATCCACCAATAACCAGTGGGACAACATTCGCTTGTCTACCATTGCCTACATTCCATTTTCAGTCAGTGATTGCAGTTAAATTAAATATTCATCTCATTTGTAAGCAGTCAGGCTCTTGTGCGGATCGACAGACTGTGACTGACAGCCAAAGCCTGCTGTGTCAAACGATAAGCGACAGATTCAATTGAATCAACTCAAAAGAGTGGTCCAAAAATGTGATTTTTTATTTTTGTTATTATTATTTTAAATGACTATTGAAAAATGCTGACCACCTGGTTGTAGGGACTGAATGATAAGTTTATATATAAAAAGACAAAGCAGGATTAAAACCATAATTTAGTTCTCCTTAACTGAATAATCAGAATACATTTGCTCCACTTGTTCCATTGCTCTAACAGGCACTAATGTTCTAACTTAAATAATCTGACCAAATAACTTTAATCAGTTCTTGTGTTTCATGAGCTCAAAAGTCACTGTGTCTGTTGCTGTTTCCACTAATCAAGAATTAACATGGGTGTTCATCTCTTAGGGAATATAGGGTATTCCATTCCTTACTGGCCACTGCAGCAGTCCAACAAACTGCATTCTCAGCAGTCCCAAATCCCCCACGAAAGACTGGTCTTGAACTGTACAATAGAAATTGTATTATTTGAGCATTTTGGGTGATAAGGCCACGAGCAGCCTACTGTAGAAGACAAAGCCTGGATTTAGCTGTCCCAGACCAGTTCCTGAGATCAAAGTTAATCACCTCAAAGCCGAGGTGGTGCCGAGTGTTGTTCCTGCTGGCGACACGTCAGCAGGTTAACAGCACAAAGTCTGACATGATCTTAAGCCATCGCAGACATACAAGTCTTTCAAAGCACGCTTGATCTTAGTGTGGGGCTGTCATGTAGCTCCAACAGGAACAGGAGATTAATGGTGACACATTCTTATTGTTGAGATGAACTGCAGCGGTGAAAGCGCTTGGAGAAACTAGGTTGGCATTACACACGCTCCACTACTTTTACACAAAAAGACCAACACAAGCTTCTTGGATTTCACAGATTTACTTGGCCTCTGCAGGAGAAGAAGCAATCCATATTTCTTGCGTAATTCTCTCTGGCTGTTTTTGTAATCTCTGAAAAATGAGCATACAGGCAACAATTAAGGTGAACTGCTGTTGCACGTCAAGCTCCATCTGGCCCAGTGGAGTCACATGAAATGCTGTCACACCTCACATTTGTTTTGGATGCAGAAGAATCTCTTATGACCCAAATCTGAATGAATAATCGTGCAGAACATAGTTTGAGAACATCAGGTCATTTACCAAAGTTTTTGAAGCGACGTTGTTGTCATGCACCACATTTAAACAGATGTAAAACAGGAAGACGGCGCACGCGGCTTTCAGTTTCTATCATTTAAGGCTGTTACGTTGCATCGTGCAACAGTAAATGGAACAAAATGTACATTTTTAATGACTTCATGCGTTGTAGCTGTGTGTATACGTGCACATGCACACTGCACACGTGTGGGAGTCTGAGTTTGTGTGCACCCTGGGGACAAGGTGTTATAATGGAGTATTGATGTCACAGAGGGGTGGGTGAGAAGAGGGCGATAATTAGATTTTGTTCTCGGTCTCTCTGCACCGCTAAGATACACAGCGTTTCTAATGAGAGAGCGGCTCTCGCCAATAATTACCTCTGTATTTCCAAAAAGCATTCTCAGCACCGCAAAGAGCATACGCCTGACCTCAACGAAACCCAACATTAGGTGGTCACATAATTAGGTGTCATTAGATGATCAAAGCGTCAAGGCGTGCACATCGTAAGCGGTCGCTTAATAACTCCAGTAAACAGTCGTCATCGGCTGATATTCGCTGCTGCCGGTGTGGAAGAAGAAGAGCAAGCAGACTTCACGATTTTTCCTGGGAGCATCTTCAGGGAGTGAGTGTTGGGTCAGGTACTGCTCATTCCACCCTGCTCCTCTTCTCTGGGTGCTAATGATGTTCTCCCTAATGGGTGGGAAGTCAAGAGACCAGAAGACATGGCAGGCATAGGAAAAGTTGAAGGAAACACACTCTCATTACACAGGCAGCGTACGGAGTCAGAGCAGGTTTAATGTTTAATGTTTAATGTTTAAAAGGATCCCCATTAGCTGTCACCAAAGTGGGACTAGCTAGTCTTCCTGGGGTCCACACAGAAAAACAAACACAAAACAAAACAGATGCACAAGATACAAATCATAATACCTTAACAATGATAACTTGAAAGAATTGAGACATTGTTAGACATTATAAACATTCTCAACAGTTATTCAGAAAAGCCGTCACATTCATGGGTATTGCCTTCATTATAACATTCATACAGTAGGTGTGTCCGTTCCCTACTCACAAATTTAAATAGTACATTCTTAGATGGAACTTGAAAGATGCTTTGCTATTCAATTTACGTATATTCAATGGGCAATTATTCCAATGATTGATGGCACGATAAATAACTGTTCTCTTTAAAGCATTTGATTTTGGACGTGGTAACATCATCTGACCATCATCAGCTAACCTAGTACAATGAGAGTGAACCTGACTACATCTAACAATTTGGTTGTACAACAATACGGGTTGAGAAGAAACAACTATGTTCCTGAAAAATTTAGTCATATTAAAAACTAGCCTGTTCTCTACTGTTAACCATGAGAGTTGATGATGCATACTGATAGTGTTTGTTCTAATGGGACAATGTAAAACTAACCTGGCAGCTCTGTTCTGGGCAATTTGTAATTTCTTTAATTGACCTTTAGATGCAGAGGACCATACAGGTGCACAATAATCCAGGTGACATAAAATTAACGATTTAGCCACCTGTCCCACAATGTGTGTAGGGACATAGGAGAAACATTTCCTCACCATGGAGATACCACAACCCATCTTCTTCACTATAGTATCAATGTGTTCTGCCCATGACAGCTGACTGTCAATTATTATGCCCAGTAATTTTACTCTGTCTACCTGTTCTATAGGTTCCCCGGACAATCTCAAACTCATCTTTGGTGTAGACAACAGTTTGTGACTTGATCCCAGGATAATTGATTTGGTTTTTGAAATGTTCAGTACCAACTTATTTTGTTTTATCCAATCAAAAACCATATTTAACTCAGCTGATAAAATATCGTCCAGTTCACTGACAGTTTTTGCAGCATAATACAATATGGAATCATCAGCATACATTTGTACAGTCGCTTTAGACAAAACTGATGGTAAATCGTTCGTGAAAATGGCATATAAGAGTGGTCCCAAGCAGCTCCCTTGTGGGACCCCACAGTACAAAATCTTAGAGTGAGACCAGCTGCCAGTGTAATAAACCCGTTGGGTTCTACTTGTGAGATAACTCTTCAAAAATAGGATGGCGGTTGGACTGAAACCATAAAATTTTAGTTTGCCAATGAGCAGATCGTGATCTATGACATCAAAAGCTGCACTAAAATCAAGTAATACTGCACCAGTCATCTTTGAGTTATCTATTTCCTTGAGCCAGTCATCTGTCATTGATGTAAGGGCAGAACAAGTTGAGTGGTTTTGTCTGTAAGCATGTTGAAAACCTGTATTTAAGCCATTACGGTCAAAGTATTCCTGTATTTGTGAGTGGACTATTTTCTCCATCAGTTTACTAAGAACTGGGAGAACAGTGATAGGTCTACTGTTCTTCCCACTGAGTGCTAGTCTGGCATCTTTGGGTAAAGGAATAATTTTACCTTCTTTCCAGACAGTGGGATAAACACCTTTCATTAAGCATGCATTAAATATGTGACATATCGGACCATAAACATAGTCAGCTGCCAAACCAAGTACCTTACTATCCAGCATGTCAGTACCCACTGAGCTATGCTCAGGCAGGGACTTCAACAACTTCCTTACTTCACACTCAGACACACTATTAAACAGAAAAGTACAATTCTTGTCTAACATGATGTTATTTTTTATGTGCCTAAGATAATCAGAATCATGGTCTTTTAAGACTTTGCACATGTAAAATTAGATCAAGTTCAATCACTGCATTTGTAGTTTGGCAAATCAAGGTCAAACTCACTGGATTGTTTTTATGAGTGAACCTTCAACACTTCACTGGTTTGAAAACTTTCCCAATTCTTTGCGGCATTTCGGCAAATACAGGGTCAAACACTGGCTGTCTTTTTATTCCACCTTAAAAGACACAAGTTACATGAAACTCACATGAAACTTGTGAGTTTCATGTACAAATTGATCCTGCACTCACAGCTTGTATTTATCAAACTGCCAAGAATTATACTTAAAGACGCCCTGTGGCGCTTCCTTGTAAACTAACAAACTTTGTGTTTACATTCAGTATTGCACACTAAAACACACTGCACGCATCCTGGGACTCGCAAATGTGCTGAATGTGTCTCATTCCTCCTAAAACATTTGCAAAGCAGGTTTATTTACTCATTTCCTTTTTTGATTTTGTAACCTGCGCTGTTTGCACCCAGGTTTACCTCCTAACGATCTTCTTTCCTGCCTTTCGAATTGCTGCATGTTAGTGGAATAGTGTGAGACCAACGTATGTCCTTATCCACACAAGCACCCACTTATAAAAATATTAATTTCCTTGTGCTATACCTTTTCAAAGACTGTAAACCTTAAAAAATCATTTTATTTTAGTAAAGTATCTCCAGTAGCAAACTTACATGATAAATAAATAAGGGGTGTACCAGTAAACAACATTCAGGGTTCAGTACGAACCTTGGTTTTGGTCTAGTTTGGTACAGTTCCGGTACTTTAGAGAGGAAGCATTTTCTTTTGCATGTATTCTTAATAAATGAAAATATTCTGAAGTGCCTAATGGGCCATAATTCTTTCTGTAAGACTTAAAACACTCAAATCCCGCAGACTGTCAATAAGGAAAGACTCTGAGCTGTTTGCTATCAAGTATAAAATAATATGTGTCCTTTAAAACAAGTGCAAGATGCTCATAATTCACTAGATAAACTAATTAAGTCAACAGAGCAGTCTCAGCCTTGGAACACTTTCTAACAGAAGAAGAGCTTCAGGAGGTCAGTTGAGGGAGGAAGTAGTTGTAGATGAACAGGTCAAACCAGGAGAGTGTATGACACAAAAAGTACCGGATCTGTTATTTTTATTTCTTCTGGTTAGGTTTAGGTAACTACATTGCTTAGTTAGGTTGAAGAAAAGACTATGGTTTAGGCCAAAAGAGACAATTTTCACAACATTGAGCCATGTTTGAAAGACTTTCTGCCACAATGGCTTGAAGGCCAACTTCTCCCATGTGTATATACTGTACTCCTTAATGCATCTATGGTGAAAATCTGCTGAGTGGAACTTCCAGTCAGTCAGAACACAGTGGGCTCATCTGAAGGAGGCCTTAAAGAGACAAACACTTAAACAGGCCGTCCATCCATCCATTATCTGTACACCGCTTAATCCTCAGTAGGGTCGCGGGGGGGCTGGAGTCTATCCCAGCCGACTCGGGCGAAGGCAGGGGACACCCTGAACAGGTCGCCAGTCTATCACAGGACTGCACATAGAGACAACCTATCATAGCACACTCTTATTCACATATGGGCAATTTAGAATCACTAATTAACCTCAGCATGTTTTTGGACTGTGAGAGGAAGCCGGAGTACCCGGTGAAAACCCACGCTGCACAGGAAGAACATGCAAACTCCACACAGAAAGATCCCAGGCGTCCTAACCGGGACGTGAACCGGGGATCTTCTAGCTGTGAGGCGACACTGAAAAAGGGCCAGTATAAGTGAAATGTTTTTTTGAACTGTAAATGTTGCAAAGACATGCCAGTGGAGCCCCAGAACAGAAATACAGACCTTGAATTGAAATATGCATGCAATGTCTCCTTTCAGAGACCTTTGGAGCTCAAGTCATATACTGCAGAAACTTTCCCCAAAAGAAATAACACAATTTCAAGCAAATAAAAAAAAAACATTCCAGCTCGGACAAAAAACAATGACACGTTTTCCAAAAACCAGCAGAAAATGATTGCAGCTATACAGTAGCCCTTTGCCATATCGCGGTTCACTTTTCGCGGTCTCAATGCATCGCAGATTTTTACATTGTACATAAAATACGTAGCATACAGCAGATGCGCTTATGTAAAACGTAGCTATGGCTGCTTCTGCTTGAGCTAGTTGGTTGCTGATTGTCGGTGATCAAAGCCAGCCAGAACCTTTGGTCCCATACGGTGAGTGTTTACTGGAAATAACCGTCAGAGAACTGGTGACAGTCTGTAGGATTACCGTAACATCATCATCAGTTTCCAGGCAGCCAGATGTCCTCGGTGTCGGTGTGTTTAAAATACGGCAGAGTTTTTCCGAAGTGGGCATTTCAAGTGGATCGCTGCGTCGCTAGTTCCATTATCGGACACGGATAAGCGTGGGAAAGGTTAATAGCAGTGTGGGGAGGGTTTATAAAGCCTTAATATATATATAAATAATGAAATAAATACAAGGTCGCTACTTTGCGGATTTCATCTATCGCGGAGGGACTCTGGGACCTAACCCCCCGCGATAGACGAGGGATTACTGTATTACTAAAAAAGCTTAAAAGAGGGAGTGATTTCAATTCTTTTCTGAAAATCCGGGGCTCAGTTTGTATTGCAGTCTGTGGGGAAGCTGGATGGAACTGTCGTCATTCCGAGGCTTCTGGAAAACTGTGAATCTGTTGGGTTAGTGAATAATACTGAGAGACAGAAGACACATTTTTCTACGTTTTAGTGGGGGGAAAAAAATGATAGCTGCAGAATGGAAACTGGTGGTGGTGACAAGCAATAGAAAAAAATTAGTGGAAATTTCCAGCTTCTCCTGCTCTGTCATGGATTAGTCCCACTTTAGCATTCCTACGTTCTGCCCATTCAATTAGATGGGGATTTTGGGGGGGGAAATAGATCATGGATTAATTCATAAATGGTAAAATGTAAATCTGGGCAACATCATAGCAAAATGGTAAAAAAATGGTAAATGGTCTGCCCTTATAAAGCGCTTTTCTCTACCTTAGTAGTATCCAAAGCGCTTTAATATGTCTTTTTCATTCACCCATTCACATACCAATGGCAACAGAGCTGCCATGCAAGGCGCTAATCTACCATTGGGAGCAACTTGGGGTTCAGTGTCTTGCCCAAGGACACTTCGGCATGCGGAGGGGCCGGGGATCGAACCGCCAACCATGCGATCAGTGGACAACCAGCTCTACCACCTGAACCACAGCCCCTCAGTCTTCACTGAGGGGCGGCTTCACTGCACTCATTTGAACAGTGCTCCTGTGACAAACTGTGCAGAACTTGTTACAAATCAAAGTTATTACAATGAAAAATAATAAAAATGGCAGCAGTTCAGCCAATGAATGTCCAGTGTCATAAATTCAAGGGACAGATGAGTAAAATGAAATTATCACATTCATGCACTAGACTGACTGGTTGCTGGCAGCTTTATTTTTAATATATAAATATACTGACAACCTCACTAGGACAAATCAAGGTCAGCTAAACTGAAACAAATTAAATAATCAAGTGCGTTTGGTGCTTGATAAGATGGTTCCTTTTCAATAAGGAAACAGAGACGAGTATAACCAGCTAAAATATGATTTTCTTTAACTTTCCTAAAGTTGCTTTTTTATAGTGTAGGAAATTTGATAAATGGCTTTTATTTCATAAGCAGGGAGCAGAAGTAAAATTTAGTTTATCTTTGTTTCACTGATTGATGCATCCTGTACGTGTTCAGATTAAATGAATTCAAACAGCAACCTTAAAAATCCAACTCCTTTGCAGATGTGTTATTCTCATGGGTGCCCCTGAATTTGTCTCCCGAGGCAGAACTTACTTCAAGCTGGTGCGCTATCCTCCATATATTACTGCAGTTTGTTATAAAATGACCCAGCCGTCACAAAATGACACGAGCCACGGTGCAGATTCCGTCATTAGTGAGCAAAATAGCGCCCAAACAAGATCGGTGAGTTCCATATATCTCAGCGAGTCGAGGTGCTGTTCAGATCGATACCGTATATAAATGCACACACACACACACACACACACAAAGAACCAAGCTGGCCTTTTTCTCCATTACCCTCCTTGGAGACCCCATTCACACAAGTTTGAGATGATTTTGATCTGGACCAGGATGCACTGAACCAGCAAAAGCGCTCTTCACATTTCGGTCCCATGGCACACACACACACACACACACACACACACAAGATCATCTTATTCCTTCTGCTTGAGATGGCTTCTGGAGATCAGCACCATTTTCTCTCTTTCCACACCTGGTCAGCTCTCAGGATTGGTTCAACCAGGGGTCACAGTGTAGCATATTAATGGTGGCTCACGGACATGGAGTGTATACTGGAAAAGAAGTCTCTGCAAATGTGGCATCAGGTGGCGTGCTGTCAGACTGGGTGATGGCGTGACCCGAGGACCATGTTTGTTCCATTTCCATAAACAAGGCGGCACAGATTGGCCTCACAGAGGCGGATCCTCCCTTCTTGAAAGAAAAGAAAATCTGCTCTTTAAGTGTCGGCTAATGCGAGAAGTTTTCAGAATTGATTTGCCAGTTTGCTTCATCGTGTCAGTTTGCTGCCATTAGAGGGGAGGAAAGAAAAACAGGAGTTGAAACATTTAGAGTGTCATTTCTGCTTTCCGTCGCGGTGGAGTGACGGCGGTGGGAGAGTAATAAAGCACCTTTACACTTCATTGCCTCATAAATCCTAATACATTTCATAAATGAACTGCTGCACCCGCCGCTCTCTTACTTAGCTCACCGTGTTCATTTGGCTGTGTGACGGCAGACAGATTCATTTACCAATGCCCCCGGGCCAGTACCGCACCGCCACTGGGACCTATTTCAAACGCGCTGGAGTCACCGTTACAGGATTACAAGCTTGCGTTCCTCCATTTCCATCCCCTCGAATCAAATGGAGCTTTCGCCAGCTCGCAGAGGTTCACAGCCTGTGTATGCAGATGCGTGCGCTTGTTTGTACATGTGAGTGTGCGTGGTAGTGTTTTTTTTTTTTTTTTTTTTTTACGAGTGGGTGGAAGATGGCATGCCTCAGGGACTGGTTTTGCCACCCTGTTTGATCACTGCAAACATGAGTTCCGCCTCTTTTTGTACCGTGACCTCAAGTGATCATTGATTTTGCGCGAGCTGGCTGTGAATTCTCATCACCTCAGGGGAATACAAGGGAGTATGGAACGAGGTTGGGGGTTTTTAGTTTGCAAGAAAGTTGGTGAATGTCACATGACGTGGAATTTCATGTGGAATTTCTGCGTGATTTGACTGGATTCTCTTTTTTTGTGTGATTTATCCGGAAGGGAGACATGAACAAAGGACAAATAGTAACTAAGGACTATTAATTTCCTATAATCTGTGAAGGAGAAAAATTCCCTCTTATGTAAGTCGCAAGGAGTCTTTTCTGATAGCAATGCTCAAGGCTTGATTATCAAAATGATCTTGGAGTCTGGAGGCAGCGGTAACCCGTCAGTGTGAATCTGGTGCTCTTCTTCTTCTAATTTTAAGACAGGTTTTCTCTCATCCAGGGGGGTTCGGTGGCAGAGAGACATTTGTGTTTCGGCCTTGCTTTGTGAGTCATCACGATGAATGATGAGGACTTGGCAAACGCCGGCGCAGGCATAACACGCTAGATTTGCCGTGGAAATGTGCCGTGGCAAACCCTCAAAGAGACATCAAGGTCTTTTGCATCCAAGTGGAGGCAGAGAGGAGGAAGCAGTGGGGGTGGTTTTTGGGAAAGGAAGGTGTGAGGTAGAGGGAAATTTGTGATGGTGCTTTTTGGAACGCACGATCATGTGACGGTTTGTAAAGGCAAGTGCTTACCCATTTGAATGTATAGACTCTGCTGCTGTTGACTGTTTTAGGTTTTAGAAAGGGGATAAAACATTTGGGGATCTAGTTTTGGAAACATGGTGAACATTCTGGTGCACTGAAAACTTTTCTCTTTGTGTTCTTAATATCTTCATTTAGACATGGACAACTAGCACAATGATGGAGAGAGTCACATTATGTATGTGTGCATACATAGTGTTATACATGGTGGACTGGACGATACATTTGGTGACATCATACATAAGAATACACTAATAAATACAAGACAGTTCAGACTCATCTTGCAAATGATACTGAAAGTGAAATCGTGACTTCTATGGAAGACTTATCAGGGTACTCATTCAGACATGAAACTGACGTGTTCAGGTGTCATTAGGTTAACCTAAATGGGTGCATGTCTGAACTGAGCTAAAGTGTTGTTAGCAATTTGAGACGTCAGATGGAAAATCTGTCGTCAAAATGAGGCGCTAGTTAGTTTAGCTTACACTAAATGTTCCATGTCATTCATGTCATGTTCCTTAAACAACTGCTGAGTACATACCACAACTATAGGAAACATAAGACTGCCAATCCACAGGCATAAAGAGATGATAAGGCCATTGGGAATATCAACATTTTCCTCAGACTGTTAAATTATGAAGAAAAACTATACAATTAAAAGTATAATTACAATAAAAGAAGAAAATGAACTTCCATGGCCTCTACCATTTCTAAAAATGTCAGCAAGTGCATCACACTCTCTAAGCTTTGAGAAAATATCCACTTAGAAAGGTTGTGAATACCACAATGCGTGGACTCTTCTTGTGAACATGGTAAACATGACCCCATAAACCACAGACCATGAATAATTAACAGCATGGCCATGGTTACCGTTTTCAAAACCGTCCTCACTACTGGAAACAACAGCAGCAGCCTACACGCTGTAAATGTCAAGCTCTGCAGAAGGTTTGGACGGTACAGTCAGGCAGCTCTGGTTGGTTTTGGGGTGCATTAGCCATTTTGATTACAGTGCTAGCTCCCTTGCATGCAAATGTTCCACTACAACAGTTCCCTCACCACTAGTGTGCTGGGGTGCCGTCTCTACATCCTGTTCTAGCCCTGCTAAGTGAATGCAACACTTCAAAGAAATACAAACAAGACAGAGCATTTTTTCCCACCAATAAAATAATGATGATAAGGTGTAGTCAGACCATTCTCCAGCACTGTGGAGACAGTTGAGGCGATGCAAGATCAACTTCCTGGTGTGGTTTTTAGAATTTAAGTAAAACAAATTGTTTTTAGTACCAATTGCCTGCACAGACATCTGGAACCAAAAAATCACATCCGTTGGAGAGTTCTAATGTAGACAAAAGAAGTCACATTGATTTTAGCCTTACTAAGATTTTGTTGGTAAAAATTGCTGTCATGAATTGCGTAAGCCTCCCTCTTCATAAGCGCCTTGGGTGTCTTTTCCTTGCACGCACTTGTATTGTGCTTTGCCTTTTTTTAGATGCTTGCCCACTGTTTTTCCTGCTTTGTAATCATTTTGTGTCTTTGGTTTGTTCCCTCACAAAGACAGTAAACCAATGGATACATTTCCTCTCCTTGCAAACACGGTCTGCTGACAAACCGCTTTGTGCTACGTTGCAGCTGCTGGCCGTGGTGTGAGCACATGGCAGCTCCCTCATCCACAGTAATTGTGGCTGAAAGGAGCGCGCGCAGGATCGCTTCTTGCCTTTTGAAATTGCAAACAATAGGATCTGCGCAAGTGTTCGCAAATGAGCAAAATTTAGCACCAGAGGCAAGAAGTTCATAGCCCTGAGCACTGACTGTTCAAGGAGTCATTTACTTGTAAGAAAACAAAACATCCCAAATTCAATCCACTTGCTGCTGGTCGGCCTCACTAACAGCCGACATTATTGGAATCACCAAAAGAGATAAAGTCTGCTGGGCTTTTCCCAGATTTGTGTGGAGAAGCATGTGCAGGGTTTTAGCGCTAGGAAAGGATTTAACTGCCACATATACTGATAGCTTTACAAGGCCACATGTATGTCTCAGTCTTTGTAAAGCTACTGTAGGCCGGCCTCTTAAACACTGTGCAGCTTTGATTTAGCATAAAAGACCTGAAAGCTATGAAAAAAGAGCCCCCCCCCCTTAATATTAATGCTCATGCTGTGTCTGTCTGTCTGCCATTCTGTACTTTGCGTATGCCTGTCTGTCTGAGTAATTGTGTGTGTGGATATACAGTACACCACAGAGGACGTGTGGAGCACTCAAGCGTAATCTGGTCCTAATCCCTGCCAGAGGCACCCAGCAGCTGGATATTAAAGCAGGATTTCATTTTTTTATTTCTGCCTCGTGGCTGTGATGGCACTACCTGCTGTAAAAAAAAAAAAAACTGCTGCATTGAATCAAACCGCTGACCTCGAACCCTCCTTCCACCTTTAAAATCCAGTCACAGGTGTATTTGAGGTGAGCTATGTTTGGTGGTGCTTGCGCGTTCTGACTTTCCTAAACTGTCAGTCATGCCTTCTTTCAAGTGCTCATTCAAATAAACCTGCCGTGAGTCACACAGCTCAACATCACACAGAGCGAAGACGAGCCTCCCCGCGAAATCAGACGCTGCCTTCCTCCGAGCGCTTGTGTGTCTCTTTTGCCAATTTGCGTGACGAGTGAGATAAAAACCCCACCGCCATGGGTAATTAATAAATCAGATTGAAATGATGGAACACTGGGAAGGCGTTGTTCCATTAATCGCCATCCCCGTCCTGTTCCAGTATCTTCCATCTCAGCGTTGCCGTTCGAGGCTCCTAATTAAATTGTACTTTCTGTCGATTGTGCTCATTACTCAGGCAAAACCAATCAGCGGTCTGCAGCTGGGTCTGGCGATGTAGATAAATACGGGAGTAAATGTTGGTTGAGGAACACAACATGGGGCGCAGCGTTTGCCTCGATTGCAGAGACAACACTGCGGCGCTTCCCTCCGGGTATATTTTAGCACAGAAATTCACCAGAGAAGAGCCGGGGCTTTCGGGGGGGTTTATTACAGACAAGTCCTCCGCCTTCTGATAGTCTAACAAGGCCTTGGCTGTAATGAACCAAGACAACATCACGGCAACAAATGGGACATGTCTCATTTTCTTACTCAACTTGCCCTCGAATTTCTACCAGTACGCATCAGATCAACATTAGCAAATCCATTCAGCACATTAGAAACGCCACCAGTGGAAGGAATTTGTGATGCTCCTCAGCTGGGTCTCTCCTGCTTCTGCTTTAATGCTGAAGGATTCACAAAAATATCCCTCAGGTTATTTGTTTCTGTTAGTTCTCTGCTTCCTCCTGGCACAAGACTTCCAATCTCACCTCCCTCCACCTCCCTCCTACACCGGCTCAGCTGCATCTGCCTCACTTTAGCACACTGCTGTACATTTGGACTCCTGACAGACTGTGCTTGTGTGTGTGTGTGTGTCTCAGCTTCAGAAGATAGCCAGCGTTTTTTTTTTTAGAGCTCCTTAAAGCTTTCCGTCAGTGTGCTTGAGGACTGAAAGCTCAGAGGTCTCCGCAGCGCTGATGGAGATTCTTCCTGATAGGATCGGCCTTTTTCCCCGACACCTCGCCGTACTTGACCAGTCAACCATTCCACTTGGACACACGTCGCTTTCACCTCAACACTACAAAGTGGAGGGAGGGAGACGGGCGTGTGTGTTTGAGGAGATGACAGCAGCTAAAATAGGGCTGGCTTTGCCACTAAAGAGGGTTTTTGTAGTTAAAATGAGGGTCACACCAAAGCCAGTGCTTTGCTCCAGTGCAGTTTGATAGATAGTCCAAAGTCCAAACTGTCCAGGGAGAAACTTTGGCGTACTCAGATTGATCTGAGCCGCCTTTTTCAAAGGTATTCCATCTTGAAAGCACAAAGCTGTGAATGTGTTTCAAGGTATCTGAAGGTTGGAGATCAACATCTACAAAAAAAATTGGAAATGAAAGCCCAAGAGCTGCTCATTCACACCTCGGCTTGCTTAAAGTATAGTGTGTTACTAGGGTAAGTGGAGTCAGTATAAACAGGTGGGAATACGTTTCTTGCTTTTCTTTTCATTTTGTGAATTAATGCTCTCTACATACTAAACCAGAATCTCATATCACAAAGTCACATGAAATTACACCTACATAAAGCCCGATAAAACCAACACGACAGAAATATAGATTTTTGCTCGATTAAACATAATAACATTCTGATATGAATATGACCACATCATGACCTGGGTTATGTTTCATTAATTACATACATGTCAAACACAGAAAAATCCATCCATCCATTATCTGTACACCACTTAATCCTCTGTAGGGTTGTGGGGGGCTGGAGTCTATCCCAGTCGACTCAGGGCGAAGGCAGGGGACACCCTGGACAGGTTGCCAGCCTATTGCTACACATAGAGACAGACAACCAAGCACACTCTCATTCATACCTACGGACAATTTAGAATAATCAATTAACCTCAGCATGTTTCTGGACTGTGGGAGGAAGCCAGAGTACCTGGTGAGAACCCACGCTGCACAGGGAGAACATGCAAACTCGATCCACACAGAAAGATCCCAGACGTCCTAACCGGGATGCGAACCGGGGATCTTCTAGCTGTGAGGCGACCGTGCAGCCCAGACGGAAAAATAATTAACTTAAATACGTAGACTAAATCAACCCTTATAATCCGACTGATGCACTTTGCCACCAAATTCACATCCCTTCTCCTCAGTTGAATAACTCGCAAAGTGTTCATTGCAATGGGATGAAGCGCATATCGAATTCATCTTTACAACCTGACCTTTCAAATAATGACAGTTTCATCCTTTCAGATAAATTTAAATACACATCAAAATGAATCACAGCTGCTATCTGTATACGGCTCTGTGTTCATCTCCAGGACCAGAACTTTCCCTTTTTGGAGATTTTAGTTATTTCTCTGTTTGTCTGAGCTCTACAGTTTTTAAATCGCAGCACATTTCTGCATTGTCTCCAATACAAGGTTGGCAATGCTTCATACTTTATCTGAAAAATAAACATAATAGTGGATTTGCTTTTTATTGCAGTGATTCACAGCTGTGGTCAAAATACAAGTCGAGGTCATCTGTGTGCATAAAGGCAGATGTGATCCTAGACTCTGGGGGGCACAAGCCAAAGTGACCATTAGGGCCCCTTGTTTTGGTGATTTAGAGCCAAAACATTTGTCTGGTTCTCCTGATGATGCACCTCTGCAGATAGGCCACTGTATGTGAACACTTCAATAGGTTAAAAACAGTGTTTTCCAATAGGCATTAATCACACATTTTAAGTCTTACAGTCTTCCACCATCAAGGTTCTGATATTGCCAGACTCCAGACAATCTCCCCTATGTGATTCTGAAAAGATGTCTGTACCAGAATTGTATGGCGAAATAAATGCAAAAATGCAACAAAAGCACAATACAATATATTTTTTTCTTCAATATAAATGCTAATATTAAAGAAAAATAAATAATGGGAGATCTGAATGGCTATGACTGTTTGGAAAATAAGGTACAGCATGTACGGCTAGACCTTATTAAGGCCAAGATAAGAATTTAAAAGTAAAAATAGTAAAATTACTCTGAAAACAGCCAGGGGCTCATAGGATTGAACAAATAGTTAAACTTTTTAGGAAGAAATACTTAATGTCTGTGAGAATGTGATGGGAAATTAATGCATAAGTGAGATCTAATGTCTGTTTAATACGTAGCTAGCATCGGGACATGGTTAGCCTAGCTTAGCGTATAGAAAAAGAAAAAACTGTTCACTTGGCTTTGACAAAAGACACAAATTATGCACACTAATATTTGTAAGAATCTTATAAATATGTACTTTATGTACATTAACAACAAAGGAAAAATGCTAAATTATTAAATTAAATTAAATTTATTAGCGAAGTTTAGGTGCTATAGCTTAACATGACGGCTAAAAATGTTGTTCATCAAGTAGCTGTTTGAACACATAATTCAGGCTAAGCTAGTAAACTGCCATTTTTACTATTTTTCTTCATTTTCAAGCTTTTAAAAAGTCTTCTAAAAATCTCTGTTGTAGTTGCTGAGTGGCATTTCTTCCTCTGAACAAATCTGTTTCCTCAGGCCTCCTGTTTGCATGCTAGGCTAGCTAAATATGTTTAGGATCTGAGCTTCGTTCTGAATGCACAGACTTGAGATGAATACAAATTTCCTAAACTCACCCTTTGAAATACAGCAGATCATTTTCTAAAAATGTTGAGCTGTTCTGTTAAGTCAACACTTTGCATTCTCTCAGCCATCCGTCCTGAGAAGCTCCGGAGAGCAGCTCCTCTCAAGCAGCACCCTCTGAAGCGACTGTTGGACTCGGAGCATCCCTGCAGGGGCAGTTTAGGGTTCAGTGTTTTGTGGAAAGAACACATGGATGATAGCTGCTGGGGGCATTGTTCAGACAGTTTTAGCTCGCACACATTTGAGAATTCTCCCCAGCAACTGCATGGAGACAGACACAAGCATTTGCAGTGTGTTTACATACACAACCCTGGAAAAGTCGGGAAAGACAGGAAGACAAGTGAAGCAATCTTTTGCCTGTCACCGTGCTAGTTGACTGGTGTGTGTGTGTGTGTGGACATGTGTGTGTGTGGTTGCAGGCAGGGTGGGGTAGGTGGGTGGGTTTGCAAGTGACAGGCTGAGATGGTGAGAGAGATAAATAGTCACACTGAGGGAAGCGATAATGGACTTTTCTTGTCTGCACTGTGTCGGCGTCTGCAGACGGTGAGGCCAGAGCAATGACAGACATGCTGATGTGTTTAACTGCTCAGAGAGTGAGGGAGGGAGGGAGGAAGGAGGAAGCGGCAACAGACAGCGAGAGAGAGGGAGGTGGGGGAGGGACGGAGGGGGGGAGGAGAGGGGAAAAAGATGCTGATGCTCTTTAACTCCCTTCCACATTGCCATTGGCAACAAGACCTCCGTCGGCGCTCTGACAGATGCATGGTAATGAATCCCGCTTTAGGTGAAACCCGTCGCCGCCTTTTCCTCACACATTCACAATCTGTCCCTCGCTCTTTTTGTCTCGCTTTCTCTCCCCTTGTCTGTCTGTCACACACATGCACACACCTATCTTTCCACCCTTATCACCGCAAGACTTGAGGAATTTAAGGGGTTCACACATTTCATTTTCTCACATTCCTCTGCTGGTATCTGGCCATGCAGATGGTTGGATTTTTTTCCCCAGGTTCTGAGATATCTCCAATACAATGGAAGTGAATGGAACTTTATTTATGGTGTTCACAGCATTGAGAAATGACACTGGAACTACCTTGTATGGAAGAAGTGAAGCGATAACATTGTGCTCAGCGGATTATCAATTCACTATCAGATTTCTGGGGCACTTTTTGAATAAATTCAGCAAACTGGCGTTCCCAAATTGCAGAAACAAAGCTTTCTAATTTGAAACGTACAAGTATTTGATCCTCTGATTCATGCCTCTGGCTGACGTCTTCTCTATAGACTGCGTTCCAGAAGTAACAAAACCTCACTCAAAATCACACTGAACAAGAATGACTAAAAATCCACCCAGGCTTGACTCAACAGCAGGCTGCTTCCTCTCCATATGTCTGCGAAGACAATAAATGACAAATAATGTTATATAAATGTCTCTTCACTCTGTCTATTTGTGGCACAGCAGGAAATTTGAAACTTGGATTTGAGTTGCTGTAACATTCAAAACACCTGAGGGCTGAACACCTGAAGCATCACATCAGAAACAAGGGCAGAAAGCTGAGGATGCTTGACTTGTTGATCCACAGCTATGGAAAAACAAGCTTAAACATGGTGCTGAGACATAACTTGTATTAAACCTTGACACTCTTGACTTGGATACCATTTCCATAAGGCGGAAAACACATCCCCGGCTTGATGTAAGGGCGTCCGTGGGAAGCCACAGCTAATTCAGGCATACTGAACACACGAGGGGTGAGGGATGAATTGTGAAGCTGTTTTAACAGAGATTACATCCGCAAGATGAGCATTGGTGGATATTACTGAAAACTAAAAACCAAAAAACTAAGCAACACAAGTCAATGTGCAGAAATGCTGGAAATTTTTTTTAAGGGAGCTGGCTTTTAGGCTAGCAAACTAGATTTCAGTCGGCCTTCAAGACATATATTTTAGAAGATTTACCCTTATTAAAGAGTTAAAGTCCCCCTCTGATTATTGATTAAACTCCTAAAACTGATCCACATTCTGAGCATTTTACAGAAAAACATCTTTTCATGCCTTAAAATGGCTTAGATGTAACTCTACACCTTTGCTCTTCTTTAAAATGTGCAAATTTATGAAATCTCTCTCTCTCTCCACCCATTTGTTCACTACTCACTGCAGCTTGAGCACACCAGCTTGCCTATTACTCTCCTCCTCTCCTCAAACACTGTAAAACTGCTCTACACAGTGGCAACTTGTGATATTGGAATAATTCAGCCACACATGTTTGAATTGGAAACCGATGCTGAAAAAGAATAATGATACAAGATGTCCCACGCTGCCAGCTGATAGGATCAGTTCCTTAGGTTTGTTACATATGAAATCCCACAAGTTTAAATCTGTGTTTCTCAGACCGTCATCGGTACACCGCTGTGTAAGGTAGAAATGCTCAGCATGGTGTTGACTGCTTGCTGTATTCATGATTTGTCTTCTAGCATATAATAAAAAACACCTTATAGACATGTTAATATGATGGTATCTGAACTTTCTGATCTGCCCAAGACTGTAACTGGGATCCTAGAGAAAGCGACATTCACTTGTCCACACAAAAACAGGTGATGGGCAGACGCCTGGTGACAACGTGCATGGCTATTGGTGCGCTAACTGTTGCTCTCAGAGTGTCCTCTTCTCTGTTCTGATCATCCTTGTATTCGCCCCACCTTTGTGCACCATTTTATTGAACAACTATTAATTGAAGAGTGAGAAAAAGCTCTTGAAGCTAACAAGCTTGCTAAATGTCACTTTAACAACCACAGGGAAAATCTGCAACTGCAAATCACAGCTTATTTTTAGAACAGATTTCAGTCTGACTGAGGAGGCACAGTAAAAGTTAATGATGTAAAAGTGCTAATGAACTACGGTTTGGACTGTCTGTTAAAAGTCGGCCAAATGTTTGTCGATGAGGGGAGTGTTAGATGCTAAGTTTTTTTTTTTAATTTTTGGGGGAGTTTTTTTTTCCATTTTATTGATAGGAGGCGAGACAGGGTTAAAGAGGGTATAGAAGAACGAATCATGCAGCAGAGGGCTGTGAGCCGGACTCAAACTCACAACCGCTGCTAGTGACCTGCGCCCACATGGTAACGCCTCAACTCAGCGAGCTATACGGCGGCCCCTAGATGCTAAGTTTTGATTGATCAGAAACCTCAAACACTTCAGGAAGTCGAAACAGGCAACAGTCATCCTCGACACTACAGGACGGGTCCCTGCAGCTATTGGATAGTAATTACAAATGTCAGACAGGAAGTCCAATTTGTTGGATCATTTCAGAGGGTGAAGAACGAGCCCAAGAAGGTGACCTGCAAACGCTGCCAGAAAAGTTGTATCGCCCACCAGCTGGAATGGGCCAAGGTGTGGATCTGTCAGTCCTGGAAGAATTTCTTGATACATCCCAAAAAAAAGTAAAATCATTAATGTGTGATCGTTTGCCAATGGCTTAAATTAATGACTACTGAGCTACTAGGAAAATCTATGGTTGGGGTCAGGCCTCTTTTAGACATCCTGTGCCCCTCAACAGTTAAGCGTTGAAACTCTTCAAACAGATCCTCTCATCAGGCCCTTTCCATTGTCATAAACTGATATGAGCTCTGGTGCATCCAGGCCTCAACAGCAGCTATCCCTGTCTGGATGTCAGGAATCCTGATTTCTTAGGGGGAAAAAAAAGCTGAAATATTTAAAAGTGATGACAAGAACAAAAGCTCTCACTAAGGGGAGACTTAGAAATGATAAATACTTTATAATGGGGGAAAGTATTTCAGGAGCTTTTGGTGTTTCCCACTTTGTAACCCAACTGGGGTGGAGGCAGAAGTCGTATCTCTAAATCTGGTCAAAGAAACGTATGAAAATCTGCGCATGAGTGGATACTACCAGCGATGAGTGGGCAAAAGTGTGTTTTTAAGTTGTGCAAACTGACCCTTAGAGTATTAACCCAGATCCTAGAGAAGGCAGGGAGTGAGAGCAGAACAGAGGGGAGGAGAGCAGGCGAGAAAGGGAGAGTCTCGGCTGTCTGATCTATTGGTCACTTCATCTTCTAACTGGTTTTCCCTCGCTGTGCAGTTCGTTTGTCACTGCCAACACGGGCTCACGTCTCACTTTCCTGAAGAATTGTGTGCGCGAGCTTGTGTTCGCGTGTGCGTGCCGCTAGCCGAGACAGAGACAGATGGGCCGACTCCCACTGGTTACATATGTTTGCTCTCCGTCAGAACACTCTGCCAAGAGGTCTGGACCCACATGCCTCTGAGGGTGATGCTCTCTCAAAGTGGCCGCCGGGTTGCTAGTTCAAAACCTCGGCCTGCTGTTTCCCTGAAACTGGCATGCAGGGGTTACAGCGGCTGTACATGAACCAGGTTAGGAAAGTAATAGAGTTCGTGTTGCACATGCTTTGGTAGACGCAGGCACCCTTTTCTTTCTCACTCTAATTCCCGTATTTAGCACACCTGTCGGCCTTTTGCTAATCCTTGCTGCTTAGTTTTGCCATCATCCCCGGCACCTTTGGATCAAAAACATTGCAGGGATGTAAATGCTCCGACATCCTCATCAGTCAGATGGCAATGACATGCGAGAAGACAGAGGGGGAAGAAATGCCACGTGTAATCCATGTGTGATATAAGAGTGCAAGTGGAACTTTTCGTCCTAGTTTGGGCGCTGACATTTGCCTGATTTTTCTTTTTTTTCCCCCCCTTTCTGTTTTCCTCCGGCATCAGCAGAGGATTTTTGATGAACAAAGAAAGAGAATGCAGGATAAAGAGCTGAACTGGCCTGCAGAGCCACCGTCCAGAGGGGGAAATAGTTTTGTTTGATGGGACTTTTGTTCTAAGCCCTGCAGCCGGCGCTCGGTTTAACATCTGCTCCTGTCACACTGGGGAACGAGGTGCAGAACGCTGTGGCACGTTAAAGTACAGCCCGCTGCACTCGCACACGTATAAATTGCAAAAGACATAAAGGCTCGGCCCTAATATTCACCACAAATCAGCATAGCTTTAGTCAGCCTCACGGTGCTAAAACACACACTGGCTCATCGCTGCGTGTGAATTGTTAGTCTGACCTTGGAAAATAGGAGTAATATGATGTAACCAGTGATGCAGAGTGTAGATCAAAGCGTGGGTAAACACCTCACCTACTATCCGTTTAGAGAATAACAGCTTTACAGGCAACCTACCAAGAAGGCTCCTTGAGTTCACTTCACCGCATCCTTCCAGTGAACTGTTAAAACAGACTGACAGATGCTCAAAGTTTGGTTTGAGATGGCATTTGACCTGTGAGGAAAGATAGAAATTAGAGAGGCTATTTTGGTTCTTTGCCATATGGGATGTGAAAATGCGTTAAGCTGGGTATCTTAGCTCTGACAGAGTGTCATTACTCCAAGCTTGCATCTGGACGCTTTATTTTACTGAGCTGACAAGTGTGAAGTGTTATAAATTTAGATATCTTGCATGTCTGTGCGCTGGCTCAAACAAATGTGGTTTGGTGGAGAAGGAGTCGAGCTGGAAACACCCGTGTGGGTGTTCAAACAGAACGACCTACATCCAGTTCAATTACTGAAATGCAAATCACATCAAAATCTAAGATGTATGATTATGAGCGAGTGTGAATAGAGTGTGTGCTCTCTCTGGTGTGTCTTCGTGCTATAGCTTCTATCCAGTTCACAGGGAGCCTTGGGCTTTCTTCATGGTGATGTCATCACCTTTAATACACCTCTGTTTAGCCATGGTATACAAACAGTAGAAGCCCAGACACACTGTAAACTCACACATACACACACCGCTTCCTTGTGTGGACAGAGTTCCAGTTGTGAACAGTTTGTTCGACAGTGTGTGTTGCTGGCCAAAAACAAAGCCTCCCATTGTTGTGTGATGGTTATGCAAAAGAGAAGTCCTCTACCTGTTCTCTGCGAATCATGTTTTCACTGCAAACAGGGAAAATGGACAGATGGCAGCGTGGACGATGTCTCGGTAAACAGGAAAAAGAGACGGATCGGTTGCCAGAGTGTAAACAAGCAGGTGGGCAGCGGATTTAATCATTTTCAGTACTGTCTTTGCCTGTGTTTCCGCATCTGTCAATTAAGCAAGCAAGCCGATCAAATCCTGCAAGGTGAGCGAACGAACAGAACCTGGGTAAAGGTGGTTTCCGTGGCAACCGCTGCACTTTAAAGCACTTTCTGGCTGTACCCATTTCACCTATGCCTGCGGTGATGGTTTGCACACTGCGCAGCCAAAAAAGATTTCCTGCTAAGTGGTAACAAAGAACTGCAGGGGAGAAACCTGATGCATGGGAAAGGAGCCGCAGAGATGACAGCACTGACAAGCTATTCCTGTGAATGAAGCGCCTTCATGCTTTCGCATGCCAGGTGGGAGAGGAAGGGGGTGAGGCGAAAATGGAGCGCGTGACATCCAGATCCATCAGCAGCTGCAATAACAGGCTCATCAACGATCGTGTCCAAGTCACAAAAACACTTTTCCTGTTAAGCCGGATCCATTTATTGCCACAAATGATTATATGGTTATTCTACCCGCTCAGTTCTGCAGGCGAAAATCAATTCAAACATGCTAAAGGTTTCATTCGCAGTATAAACTGGAAATGCCCCCCTTGGGTGATGGAGCGCACTGTTAAAAAAAATCTCTCGACTTGGCTGAAATTTAACATGCTGTTTTCTCGAATCCTGGACCTGTATGCCGTTTGTCAGCTGTTTGTGTATGTGGGATGCATCCAAGCGTGCATGCATATGTGTGTGCGCAGATGGTGCTCAAGCCAATTAGAAAAGGAGAGCGGAAAGGGAGCCATTAGCGAGCAATTACCTCTGATTGCTTCAACATTGTTTTGGTGGGCTGCAGCGCTCTGTGAAATGACCAAATGCTGCGTCCCAGGCCTCCTGGCCCTTCCGCCGCCGCTACTACAGCTGCTGATGCTCTTGTCTAGGCAGCCGCGGCCAAAGCAGGCAGCGAGACGTTGGGTTTATCTACCGCTGTGCTTTTCCACTGCTCAGTCTGTTGATCTCTTCCTCACCTCTTCCCTTTGCCTCTGCTGTTGCTCTTGCTCAATATTTGCCTGATCCAATATCGCCGCCTCTCTGTTTCACTCCCAGTGTGTCTGCTTTTTCAGTTAGCTCTACTTCGGCAAGTCTATTTTTTCCCCGACTGCCATTTTCACTTACTGGTTCACTCCCTGACAGTGGCTTTCTAGGCTCTGTCTCATGGATCCAGCCTCCTTTTCATGCCTTTTTCCATTGCATTTCCCATCTCACCTTCATATAAATAACACTTCCTATTTAGCCCAGTTTTGCAGAATATCTTCCTGTTCGTTAGCACTCATTTGGGAGAAGAAACAAAGATGACACTTCATTTACACATACAAAAATGTCGCAGAAGTCATCAAAACTCTACATTAACATTTCCAAGAAAATGACAAAAAAATACAGACCCAGAAATGACCTTTACATGTAGCTTTAATCTGTGCACTCTTTCACCCCTAGCATGCTAACTCACATCATTTCCTAATTGCATACCTGCTTCATTCCATTCCCACTATGAACAAAATGCTTGAGTACTATTTTCACTTCTGTCTGACATCTTATTTAGTCTTCAAATGTGCAACAGTATCATAAAAACAAGACAAACTTTGCTAATCAAGAGGGCGATGTATACTTTGATGGTAATAGGGAAGTAGAAGTGGGCAATAGTACCCTTAGTCGCTAATGCTCCTCCGGTTGCTGAGCTGTGTTTTTACTTAGTTACATGTGTCTGAATGATGTTACTGTCGAGTTCAAAATGATGAGGAACTAAAATAAACACGTCAGTACTGAATTTGTCTTCCTCAGTGATAAGATATCCAGGATTGCTGCCTATTGTGTAGATGAGGCAAAAGAATATTCTTGGGTATTCTTGATTTGGTTTTAAGTTTGATATTTTGGGAGATGTGCTTTCTTGCTGGGAGTTTGACAAGAAGATTGAAATCAGTCTTATCTTTGCATTAGAAATGAAGCTACAACCAGCAGACAGTTAGCTGACCTTAGAATAAAGATTGGGATCTAAAGGAAGCGGCTAGCCTGGCTCCAGCTAAGGATAACAAAACTTCTGGAAGTCACCGCTCCACAAGCACCGCCAGCTGTCATTGTACACTTTTGTAAGTGACATAAAGGCTGCGTTTCTTTCAGTTTACACTACAGCTTCCCTTACAAAGTACCTACTGTTGCATGCAGCATGTATACCATTGTGATACACTTGTTCATAATATTGCACCTTAAACTTTGACCGCCTTCCTCATATATCTGACAGTCTGTGGTGTGAAAGACTTGTGACAGAATACCATGACATATGAGACGTATCTTATGCTGTGCAGAGGATTGTGGGTCAGAATGGCCAGACAAAATGCCTGCTTGCAAAATTCGATAAGACATAATAGGACATATTGGTATTTTTGGCATTCTATAATTAACATACTATGTATTGGGACATACTTTTTTCTGTAATACTGTATGGTATGGTAGTATGGTAGTGTGGGAATTGGATCTCATCCAAAATGTTAAGTTATACTAAGTTAAGCTAAGCTACACCAATTAACCGCAACATCCAAGCCAGTGACATCTCGTTATAATGCAATAGTCTGCTGTGAAACCTTGGGTCGTAGCATTCATGTGGATGTTACTTTGAGTTGTACCACCACAAGCGCATCTCCACCCATGGTCAGTGACCCTTCCCAGCAGAACATTTCAACCCATTACATCGCAATGACTGTTGAAGACCATGACAGAGAGCTCAAGGTGTTGCCCTGACCATCAAACTCCCCAGATCCCAATCTGATTGAGCATCTACAGGATACACCAGAGCAAGTCCAGTCCACAGATGCCCCAACCTACAACCCACAGGACCATAGGTAACCACTGCAACATCCAAGTGCCACACACTAAAGGACATCCCAGAGGTCCTGTGTCCATTCCCTGATGGGGTAGAGATGTTTTGGCAACACAAGGGGAACTACGCCATATTAGGCAGGTGGTTTTAAAGTTGTGGCAGACAAGTGCAAACTAACAGTATCCTAGTTGTAGTTTCATATTAATGCACAGACATGAGAGTGATATTGATCTTCAAATATAACTCGCGGCTAGAAATTAAATAAGTGTATTTCAAATATCAAATGTGCATCAAACTCTATTGCATTGTTAGCCTTGTTGCATCCCATTGTGGGACCACATACAGCTTACATTATGATGACAGGTATGAAGAATATGCCCCTCTAGAATGCCCAAAGACACCTAAATTGCACATGAAGGCCAGATGTGCAAGGTCATTTGTAATCTGATTTGTAAAATCTGGTCATTGGCTAAAAGATTGCATTTATCACTGCAAGGGCTTGGATCAATAGTACTCTTGTGAGGTGAGGGGTTAGGCAGCAAGACCGCACTATGATAAATTGGAGAAATATATGAAAGTACAGAAAGTGTTATTGGAAAAAAGAGATTAATATCCGCAGGGGTGTAATTTGACTGGTTCTGTTATATTCAAAGGTATTATTTTTAAAAGTTATTGAGAGCGTGTGAACATTTTGTACCGGAGACATCCTCGAAATCCCTCCTTATATTTATGTAAATTTGAATATAATCTTGGTGGCTGTTCAGGAAGTTGCAGTAATATCAAAGATTTTACTGTACCTCTGGGTGTGTGTGTGCACCAGGGCTCGGCAGAGGCACAGATCTTCTGACAGAGCAAGAGTGGAAGATGGTGGGGTGCCTCAGCACTGGGGTAAATTTAGGATGCTCAACAAGAAGCTGCCTTCCTGCTTTCTCTTATTCTCTGCCTCTATTTCTGTCTCTCTCTATGTCTTCTTCTCTCCCCTTTTCTCTTTCACGCACTCATATCTCCATCACACCAGGTCCCTTTCTGTCTCCTTCAGAGTCGGTTGCTTCACGGCGGGGTGGGAGTAAAGTGTTGATTGGTACCATGCTGGCAAATGGCGGGAGATTGGAGGTAGCCCGCTGATACGTGCTCATGTTGAGCCTACACCCCCTTTTGGCCTGGTCTGGCAGGAACAAAAGAGATGAAGCGAAAGGCAGGGGGCTGTCGGACCAGAATAAAAACAAAATGAAATGCCACTGAGTGTGAGAGGCACTTTCAGCTCTTCTTTATTGATGCTCCAGCCAGGAATAGATACAGCTTTGTTTTTAGCCGCTCTTGTCGGTGCTTTTTCCAGACTACTGATGGTTTGTTTGGGCCCAGATTGTTGTTTTACCTTCAACCTATGTACTGCAGTCACAGTGTTATCTGCCAGTGTTCAAAAATCAGTCCTCTGGAGTAATAAAGACATTTTTTAGAATTCCATGAGGCATCTTAGTGCTATCTCTTTGATCACTCAGCCACCAGGACCCTGAATTGAACCTATATGGGAGATTGTGGTTTTGATGTGTCCCCGAAGCATCTAATTATTGAACATATTTTGGAAGAATTTTGTTCATCCTGTCAGCAGAGGTCAAGAAGTTAGAAATTTTTATGCCAAGCCGTCTTGATATTGCACCCAGTTTGTATGACATTATACCATTCAGTAGGAATTATCCGTGTTCCCATACATATTGTAAGTAGGGACTTTCTACACCTTCTAGTAGCCTCAGTAGGATGGTATCGACTCATTCAAGGGTACTCCATTATCACCTCACCTAAAGGCGCTATAGCTGTGATTTAGCGCTTTCAAAGAGGAACAGAAGTCCACGTTAGGAGGATGCAGTGGATGGACGAGGCAAAAGTCTGTCACGCAGGAGGCGTAAGTTTCGTCTCATTTTCACTTTCATTCATAGATTTTCACACTCATTTTGATGACGTTTAGGCATCGAAACCACTCAGTTAGGTTTAGAAAAGGATCTTGTTTCATCCTATGAAATCCTATATTGTGATCTTAAAAAATACCCAAGCCATAAAATGAAGGGGAAATGACCGAGGTAAGCAAGGTTCACCAACGACCAACAGGCTTAGAAGGTTAGTACATCCTAGAGGGCAGACACTTGGGTTAGCTTGGATAGTGATGTCTCGATGGCCTTTTGTCATGAAAGGATCATGCAAGTCACGTTTTCTGTTCAACTCGCTTGTAAAAATATTTTGATATGAGCTACTCTGGCGACTGCAACTACATTGTTGTTGATGTCACATGGTCCTAGTCGAGATTTTATATGCCATCCCCCTCCATTGGTGTTTTACATATGCTTCCCGATTTTGTGGCGCCCCCAGGAGGCCACGACACCCATAGAATCTGCCTATATTGCCTAATGGGCCAACCAGTTCTGCTGAGATGCATACAAGCTTGTTTTAAACCACATAAGCATTATTTAATTTTGCACATAATATACTGTATATTGTCTGAAAATTCACCTCTGTCTGAAAATTCTGAATGAAAACTGGGAGAAAATGCAAAAAAACCCACACTGGTGAGTAAACATTAAAAAGGTGAAACAGCAAGATTTGCTATTCTTGACAGTTTTATGGCTTCATCCTTTTCATTGGGGTTCATTGTAGAGTCACAGCTTAACTCAAGTTCACCTCCCTCCTCTGAAGTTCGCTCTCCTGCAGCTCTCTGTGTTTACAGTCCTTGTTGCTTACGTCCCCCGATCCACCATCTCATCTGAATTTCAACAAAAGCCACATTTATGTATGCTAGTCAAGTCTGTTTTATTTGTGTATCCCAGAATCGCAAATCAAATTTGCCTCACAAGGATTTAGAAGCTGGACTGTGTACAGCAGCCTGTATTATTAGAGCCTTGATTCACATAAGGAAAAACTCCACACACAAAAAAACCTTTTGTAAAAAGAAAAGGAAGAAGCCTCAGAGGATGAATCCTCTTCCAGAACAAAGAGACATGCAACTGGTGTTGTATGCAGTGAGTACACAGAAACAGTTACTCTATATTATTAAAAATAAACAGATTCACAGTGTAACATAGATTGCAAACATATATATTTAATATGTGTTGCAAACGTGTTGACAAAATAGCTGCCAAAGCTGGAAGGACCTGAGCCACATGATAGTACTTAATTATTTACTGCAGTAGGGAAGGCTAGGGAGGGAGGGCTGAAAGAAGTCAAGCTTACAGAATGTATATAAGGGATGGATGTGGCCTCCGGGTCTGAAAAGTGAAGCAGTATCCATGTGACTTAAATGTGCATTCTTTCTAACAGCCAGCAGGGGGTGACTTCTCTGGTTTCGATAAGAAGTTAGATTGTATAGAAAATGAGAAGATGAGCCTACTGTTTTGTTCCTTACCAAGCATTTTAAAAATCAGTTTGTAGTCTCAAACACTAATTTTAGGTCTTCCTCAATACAGCATAATTTTCATTTTGTAAATTAAGGTGCCATGTAGGATAAAACAGACAATAATACAAGGAATGTTTTAGTGATTGGCTGCCTTGTGATTGACAAGTTCTCTTCAATATTTATTTTGTAATAGATTTAATACATGTGAAGGAGCATTATAACATGAAATACCATCAAACACATGGTGTCGCACACAGAGGATGGCAAAGATTTGTAAAACCATTGACAAAACAGTTTAAGACCAGGGCCAGACATGCTGCAAAATGTATGAGGTAAATAGTAAGACGTATGTAGTATACACCGATCAGTGGGCAAGCATAACAACCTCTGAAAGTTTAAATCTGCAGGAATTAAATAAAATGAAATGACAGAATTAGTCTCATTATTAAATAGCCACATCTTGCACAGCTGAAATTGCAGCATTTGCGAGTGCATTTTTCCACGTTGCAATTTTGATTTGGCATCGATTTATTGTTCAGCCCCACTCTGATGTCAAGCAGTAGGAGCTGAAACAGAAGGTCATGTACAGATAGATGGGGGATCGGTGACAGATGGTGTTGTATCAGGAAACCCAGGGAGTGAGACTTAGAGAAAGGTAGATGAGGCTTTAAGGCTTTATCACCCTCCATGTGGTAATTGTTTGGAGAAAGGGATGAGAGGGCTGCAGGAATGCGAGAGAGTGGTTCACTGCACCTGTACATGTAGGTATGAACAGACATTTGGATTAGTGTGAGACATGGTCTTTGTTCTTGAATCTAGGTTAGAAGAACTTAATTTAGCATCTTCCGTCTGTTTCTTTGCCTGTCCTGTGCAAGCAGCTTCATAAATTAGCAACTGCTTTTGATGGATGATTGTTTCTGTTTTGGTACATCACACAAGAAATCACATTCTCAAAGGATTTGTGGGGTTGCTTTGAAACATGTTTCTATCCATAGTGTAGCCTCCATCCAGAGTGCTGTTCCTGGGCACTTCATATGTTCCTTTCTGACAAGACTGAAATAATCTGTTTCTATTGGTGGGAGTAGTCTTTATATATGGGATGTCTTCGCATGTTGTTCTGTTGTTGCCTATCTGGAGATAAAATAATCTAATCGTGCCTCAAACTGTGAAATCTCCCTCTCAACAAGCTCTCTGTCCGATTCTTATGTTCTCATTTGGCCCAAACAGCCAAATTAGTGGTGAAACCACTGAGGTAAGTGATTTGAACCAACTAGGTGTGAAAAAGCCTTAAATGACGCCTCGTTTCTTGAATGTGCCAAGTGCTGCTGGGGACGGGAACAGAGCACACACCACCTCTGCACACCCAGAACGCAAGGCCAGAGGCAGAAACATGAGGATTCGCTAAATGTCAAGTGACTAAGAAGGCTGTGTGTGTGTGACTTTTTCTTCATTTTTCTAAAAACCAAGTGCCTAGACAGTGCATGTTGGAAGAAAAAAAAGCTTTGGGTGTTTCTGCAGACAAAGAATGAGAACAGAGGATGGAGAGAAAGGAGTTAAGGAGGACAAGTAAGCTTGTTGAACTCGTTGCCAGTTTTCCTCTCTCCCTCTCTCTCTCTCTCGTTGAGGAAAGATTAGCTGTTGCGCCATAAAGGTCACAATGGTGTAGTCCTTTCTGGCAATGTCAGCCATGGGATTGGATTGGCTGGCCTTCAAAGGGAGGGATTACTATTGAGCCGGAAGCTAAAAGTAACCCAGCGCTGACGGCCCAGTTCGCAGCCAAATGACAAATTACAGCTGGTCTGGTTGGGTCTGTGGGCCAGGAGGAAGTGTGGGTATGTGTATGTCTTGGTGCTGCAGCAGACAGATGAAGGCTCCTGGAAGCTGGCTGAGTTCTGACTCCATTATACAGACGAGTGCCTCTCTTCTCTCCCTCTCTCCACTCGGCACACATACACTCCCAGAGTTGAAGTCCGCATGACTCCGCTGCCCTCTGCCTCTTGTGCCTCCAGGACAAAGACATCAAGACACACACATACATCCCTAATCTCTGACATGCAAGCAGGCGTGCCCTTCAAAAGCCAGAGGAACTGGAGCACATGAGACAAAGATGGACACAACGGCGGTAATGCTACAAGCAGTCAGAGGAGTGTGTCCTATGCCTGCAAGGTAACCCAACCCGTCCCTGTTTATTCCCATTCATCGCCCTCCTGTCAGGTGCACAGCTTGACCTTGGCTTCGTGTGTCTACCTTGCACAGAAGAGCGCTGAAGATGAATGTGCAGTGTGATGAGTGAGGCAAATTAATTTCACTTTTGCAGGAATAGCACCCTGTGAGGACACAAAGGTGAGCTGAGCTTGCTGCTGCTAATTGTCACAGCAAATTTGCACTAATTGTATTTATTTGCCCGTTGCCCTACTGCGGCTCATTGACTGCCGGTGTCACGGTTGAGCACCTGCGACCAGGTTCACTCCCCGGTCAGCGCTCGCTTCCGCTTCCAGTTCCTTGGGGTCCCTCTGTCAATGTGTGTTTAGGGGACGCCTGAGTGAGCAGCGCTGTTAAAAACTGCTGAAAGATCACAGAGTTAGATCCCCTCGCCGTGATCTCTGACTCCTACTGGAATGGATGGTCTTTTTCTAATATATTTTTGTCCCATAAATACACTTTCAGGGTTCACGAGGAGGGAAAAAATAGATGAATGAGGAACAAATGCACACATTGTTTGTAGAACACTTTCCAGAAACAATGTTTCCTTGCACTCAAAAATAATAAACGCATGCAGGGATAATGCATAAATGTGGTGTAAAAATTAGGATGAATAGCAGTGTGGATGCCCTTTTTGTCTTCTAAAAACAACAAAGTAACTCAATTAAGAAAACAACCATTAAAACTGTGTGTAGTCACAGGACATTCTCAAAGTAACACTCCCAGTAAAACACCCCCGACGGGGCAGCACACACTGTAATCCACAATAACACGGAAATTGTCTCATTACTGTTCATTCATTTGGGATGTGCAGAATGCATTAGCTGACAAATAAAATGGTTTGAACATTATTCTGGCTTTTTCCTGCGTTTTCTTGCTCCCCCGATGGGAGTGTTTATATTATAAAAATAACTTATGCTAACACTTGTCAGCAGATATGTTTACTGAGTGGTGACCTAAACATGACTTTGTGGAGAGGAAGGGAAGCCAAGTTAACAGAATCACTCCTGTCTTTTGCAACAGTGCACACCAAATTATACACTTAATACAGTCTTGTGGGAAAAAAACAAGTTCTCTCAAGTACTACTTTGAAATAGTTGAGTTTTTCAACATATTCAAACAAGCAAACACACGATCCTCCTTCAAACAATGTCTGTTAATAAGAGGGATACTCAAACACATGACACACAAGTCTGATGTTTTGTAGTCATTTTTATAATTAAAATTAATTTTAAAAAATAATCAAAGATCATTTACCACTCTTTCAAGTCCATAAAATGACTAAACACCTGCTTATGCCCGACTCACACTACATTTTTAAAACCCTAATAGCTTTTGAAATTGCAATGCACCACACACATAAGGAGAAACTTCACAAATATTCTCTTTAATTTCAGACTTGCACACAACATTTGAAAATAATGCTGCATCACACACTACAGTGTATTGCTGAGATTTTTGTGCCACAGGGAGTAACTAGAAAAGCACTCGGAGAGCGCAGACCTCCTCCAAGCAGCTTCAGTCCACCCCCAACACAATCTCCCAATGACAAAGTATTGTTAAATTTAAAAAAAAAAACAAAGTGATCCGGATTGCTCCCAAAATTTCATCATTTGTTCCTCGTCCCATTTCACACATTTCCTGAAAATTTCATCCAAATCCATCCATAATTTTCCAAGTTATTTTGAACACAGACAAACAAAGAAACAAACAAACCAACACCAGCTAAAACATAACCTCTTTGTGGGAGGTAATAATAAGGCTAACCATAAGGCCAAGTACGGTGTAGTTCCAAGTAACCTACAGTCTCTAACCAACAGTATGGTAGCTTACCTGCTTTACAAACGTATAATATTAGGACTGGTCCCGAATATACAAATATCCGAATATTCGTTGGTTGTGGTATTCAGAGAATAATTTCAATATTCAAATAGTCCTGCACGCCGCGCCAGGCACCACCGAGGCTGTAGTATGCCAACGAGCGCCGCCGAGCGCCGCCGAGCGCTGCCGAGGCTCTAGAACGCCGCTGTGGTTCTAGTACGCGGACCTGCCAGCACCGGTGTCAGGCTCCAGTGTCAAAAACTCAAAACACTTTACAATAGCACAGTGTTTCAACTATGGGTAGATAAAAATAAAATTAGAAAAGCACTCAGAGAGCACAGACCTCCACCAAGCAGCTTCAGTCCACCCCCAACACAATCTCCCAATGACAAAATATCCTTAAATTTAAAAAAAAAATCCTGGATCCAGATGGTGATCCGGATCACTCCCAAAATTTTATCATTTCTTCCTCGTCCCATTTCACACATTTCCTGAAATTTCATCCAAATCCGTCCATAATTTTTTTGAGTTATTTTGAACACAAACAAACCAACGTCGGCAAAAACATAACCTCCTTGGCGGAGGTAATCAGGGAGCAGAGCACCTCCTCAGGTGATCTCATGGGCAAACAGATGCAAACGAAATGGAGATTGTGGTGCAAGAACTTGCTGTAATGATAATAATATGTTGCAGTAAGAAAAAAAACTAAAGCAGATGAGTCAGGATAGGAAAATGGTTGGAAAGATGCAGTGAACACATCTGTTCTTCAGTGAAAACTGGACTATCAGTTAAAGTATCTTTAATTAATGTTAGTCTCCAGGCCTAGCTTTGCTTGGGAGCAGTGTTTGCTGCTCTGGGCACTAGTGTGATAATTATAACCATCCAGATTTTAACACGGAGATATAAAATATTTTCAATATGTTCATTGGGACATCCCTTGAGTCTGTGAGCAGTTTGGGATGTTCCTAGTTGGTTCTGTAAACCAATCACATTACCACATAATCTGGACTCAGGATTGGTTCAGACCCCAGGCCACATTTCTTCTCTGATCAGTTGTAACGGGTGAAATGGGGGTGAATTGGACTGAAACTCCTGTAGTCTGATGCATTAGCCAGTGACAGGTGGAACTTGTCTTATTTAACCTCTGGAGGACCTCTAGGGTCTGCTGCTTTCTTTGCTACTTGAAGTGTGTGGTGTCCTTATACCAAGCTCTAAAGACCTCTCAAAGACCTTCAGGGAAACAACTGGAGGCCTGTGAGCCTGGAAATGAATGCAGAACGGTCTTTAAACCAATAACTTGTTACACTGTGAGGAAAATGATCTACAACTGGTGTAGATTTCAAACACCTGCCAGCTTGTCCAGGAATGCCCACCCCAGCAAATTTAGCCTGACAGCAGACCATCTGATGTAAATAGAGTCTTTAAGTACCCCAAAATTTCCTCCCAGGACCTACAGGTAACTCTGCAGCTGTTAATGTCAAAGTGTCATGTCTACAATCAGAGAGAGATTGCACAAATCTGACCTGCATGGGAGGCGTGCCAAGAAAAAACCTTCTGCTGTCCAAAAAGCGCATTAGCGCCAAACTAGAGTTTCCCAGCGAACATACAAAGAGCAGGTTTTATTGATCTGGTTTGTGCTCTGGACAGATGAATGAAAGATAGAGCCGTTAGGCCCCAGTAACAGGAGACATGTTTGGCTTTTCTGGAGGAGAACCTCATACCATCTGTGAAGCATTGTGTGTGTTGGAAACATTATGGTTTGGGGTTGCCTCGCTGCTTCAGGGAGCAGGCAGTTTGCAGTCACTCAATCAGCCACGAATTCTGCATCTTATCAAAGTCTCCTTGAAAATTATGTGAGGCCATCTGTCCAAAAGCTGAAGATAAAGGGGTGTGAACTAGTGCTGTCAAAAATATTGTGTTATTAACGCGTTAACGCAAATCAATTTTAACGATTTTCATTTTTTTATTGCGAGATTAACGCTCTTTTTGACCTAATGAACTTGTAGTTTTTTCACAAGCTGTGGCCACAACTAGTAACGTTAGAAAAACATGGGATCCGGCTGTAGACCGAAAACGAAACAATAAGCACGCTCCATGCATGTTTGGTCTTGTCTGCTCGACAGACGTCGATGGCGGATGGTGAAAAGACGACGAAATGGATGCGAAATAGAAGAGCAGTATAGCTGCTCCTAGTATGTTTTTAGAGGAAACTTAAGAAAAGGAAAGTGTAAATCATGGTTTAACTGCACTACAGACTGAGTCCTAGTTTACAATGATGTGCACTTTGTAGTTTTATCTTGTATCACCCTGTTTTGTCCCCTTAGAAAGGGCTGTTTAAGCGGCTGTTTTTGTAACTAAGTACAGTAGTCCCTCGCCATATCACGGTTCATTTTTCGCAGTCTCACTGTATCACAGATTTTTACATTGTATATAAAATGCGTAGCGTACAGCAGATGAGTAGACGCACGTATGGAAAACGCAGCTACGGCCGCTTCCGCTTGACCTAGTCGGTCAATGATTGATTGACAGTGATTGAAGCCAGTGTTTATAAGAGTGTAGGAAAGGTTAATAATAGTGTGGGGAGAGTTTATAAAGCCTTACAGTATATATTAATAATAAGATAAATATATAGTCGGTACTTCGTTTATCGGGGGGTGAGAATGTTAGTGTGAAATATAACTACACATTGTTGTTTTCAATAAAAACATTTGCACAAAGGAAGCCTATCCACTTTTCCATGCTGATAAGAGTATTAAAATGATCATTTAAGGGACATTTAGAACAGATAAAAATATGTGATTGATTTGCGATTAATTGCGAGTTAACTGACATTCATGCGATTAATTGCGATTAAATGTTTTAATCGATCGACAGCACTAGCGTGAACCTTTCAACAGGATAATGATCCTCAGCGACCTAGCAATCCACCGAGGAAAGGCTCAAGAAATAGAAATTTGGATTTAGAATGCAGCCTCTGTGTTACAATGTGCAGCTGAATAAAGACACACCTTCCGGACTGGTTGCTGAGCACTTTATTTGCCACCTGCAGCCATAGATACAACTGTTGTGGAGAGAGCAGAGGATTCACAAGTGTCCGCTGTATATTCTCTCAGCATCTGCAAAGGTGGAGAAATAAAACATTCATAGGGCTTCTCTCATATGTGTGACCTGAGCACCTTCCCCAGGAAAACTCATAAGCCGAAGAGAGGATGTACAGTAACGATGCAAAGGGAACAAACTAAATACAAAATTTAGCAGCAACAATAATCCAGCACAGTGCATCCTCTACCAGAAAAGAAAGCAACAAGTGAAGCAGATCACTGTAAACATACTGTATATACCAGCAATGGCATAGAAACACAACATTCATGTGGTTTCTGTCACTCACAGCCCTCGACAGGACAGAGCAGTGTACAGATAATGGATGGATGGATGGTTTTGTCATACAGCGAGGAAAATAAGTATTGAACACGTCAACATTTCTCTCAAAAAACATATTTCTAATCGAGCTATTGACATGAAATTTTCACCAGATGTCGGCATCAACCCAAGTAATGCACACATACAAAGAATCCAAACATTTATGTTCATAAATTAAGTTATGTGTAATAAAGTGAAATGGCACAGGGAATAAGTATTGAACACATGAAGAAAAGGAGGGGTAAAAAGGTCTGGAAAGCCAAGAAAGCAGCTGGAGTTTGTCAGTATTTAGAAGGTTAACCTGTCCCCTATTAGTGCAAAGTAATATCAGCTGGTTTAGTCCTGATTAATGCCTTTTAAAAAGGTTTCTCACCAGCAAGGTGTTAGACAAGAAGCATTGCATGATGGGTAAAAGCAAAGAGCTGTCCAAAGACCTACGCAGCCTTATTGTTGCAAAACACACTGAAGGCATTAGTTACAGGCGCATTTCTAAACTTCTGAAAGTTCCAGTGAGTACCATTGGGGCCATCATCCGGAAGTGGAAAGAACACGGCATTACCATAAACCAGCCACGGCCAGGTGCTCCTCGCAAGATTTCAGACAGAGGAGTCAAAACAATCATCAGAAGGGTTCTCCAACAGCCCAGGACCACTCGTGGAGAGCTTCAGAAAGACCTGGAATCAGCAGGTACCGTTGTTTCAAAGAAAACAATAAGTAATGCACTCAACCGCCATGGCCTCCATGCACGCACACCACGCAAGACTCCATTTTTGAAGAGGAAGCATGTTGAAGCTCGTTTGGAGTTTGCGACACAGCATTTGGATAAACCCATGACATTCTGGGAGAACATACTCTGGTCAGATGAGACCAAAATTGAACTCTTCGGATGTCATAAGACACAACATGTTTGGAGGAAAAATGGCACTGCACATCACCCCCAAAACACCATACCAACAGTCAAGTTTGGAGGTGGGAGCATCATGGCGTGGGGCTGTTTTTCAGCATGTGGTACTGGTAGACTTCATATCATTGAAGGAATAATGACTGGAGAAAAGTATCGAGACATTCTTGATCAGAATCTGCTGTCATCTGCCAGGCTGCTGAAGATGAAAAGAGGGTGGATCTTTCAGCAAGACAACGATCCCAAGCACACAGCCAAGGTAACACTCAACTGGTTGAAGAAAAAGAAAATAAAGCTGCTAGAATGGCCCAGTCAATCACCAGACTTGAATCCAATTGAAAATCTTTGGAAAGAACTGAAGATCCGGGTTCACAGAAGAGACCCCCGGAACCTTGAAGATTTGAAGGCAGTTTGTGTGGATGAATGGGCCAAAATCACACCTGAGCAATGTATTCGACTGGTTTCTCCATACAGGAGGCGTCTTGAGGCTGTAATCACCAACAAAGGTTTTTGCACTAAGTATTAAATAAATTTCAGTACGCGTGTTCAATACTTATTCCCTGTGCCATTTCACTTTATTACACATAACTTAATTTATGGACATAAATGTTTGGATTTCTTTGTATGTGTGCATTACTTGGGTTGATGCCGACATCTGGTGAAAATTTCATGTCAATAGCTCGATTAGAAATATGTTTTTTGAGAGAAATGTTGACGTGTTCAATACTTATTTTCCCCGCTGTACATAGATATAGGGTAATTGGGATATATGTATATATATATATATATATATATATATATATATATATATATATATATATATTGCTATATATATATATATATATATATATATATATTGCTGTCCATACTTCAGTGGTCTATGTTTTGTGTAAATTCAGCAGAAAAACCTGAGTTTTATTCTCTGGTCACAGCTAAATGGCTTTCCAGGTGCACTGATGACTGCAAGATTGTTTTTTAACATCATCTGGTTAGAACTAACTATTAATAATGTAATGATAATAATGTAATAATGTAATGAGACATGCAGAATAAAGTATATCTAATGAAATACCATAACTTTAAGCTTAGATCTGATGGAGTTCCTTGACCGAATGGTACGTCACATATAAGTAGTTCAATAACTGTCGAAACATTTTGATTGTCTCTGTTTTTCACGGTCACTGGCTAATAAATGGAGTCACTTTGGAGATTTTTTCATGCCTTTCAAACCTGCTGGTGGATTTTGGTTCCATTTTAATTTTGTTTATGCGGTACAAATTCACAACACATCATTTCACAGCGCTTAACATTGTAAGGTACAGACCTTATGAATCAGCTTCAGAGGGTTACTGGAGGAGAAACAGAGAGAAGCAAGGATGCAGACTTGATTCTGGTCCCACCTGCTGCCTGTGATCACCTGCCCTGTGCTTCAGTGCAGCCACATTCATCATGTGCTCTTTCTTGTTTACATATTGCTCTGTCTTCTCTTTTTGTATGTTGCAACCAGTGTGATGTCCAACACATGTGTTCTTGCAATATTTAAGAAACGGTGTCGTCACAGTTATTTCTTGCAGAAAACTTAATATTTTTAGTAAACTCTTCCCCTTAGGATTTTTTTAAACAAAGCCTTGTATCTTCAACTTTTATTAAGCAAACAATTGGATATTTTGTGAGACAGTAGTTAAAATCCTTGAACAACAAACAGTGTGTTACTTAAATCCCCCAAATAGTTAGAAACATTGCTCTTACAGAAGAAGCACTGCTCCTGACACCTTTCCAGTGTAGCAGAGCTGAAATACCACATCGTCTGACCCTGAAGACATGAGGAGTAACTCTTCATAGAATAGCCTCATCAGAAATCCACAGCAACACAAGCCTGAGAGAAACGTACACTTTTCAACACTGTTAAAGCTCTAAGATTCCTCCAGTCGGTAACATAAACAAGTAACAAAGTGAGAATGACTTAGAAATGCTGGTGATAAATTTGAACTATTCCCAGTAATCAGTGGCAAAGCCTTCATTTTCCACCACAGCAGTCAAATGGTTCTTTCTTTCTTTTTATATTCTATTTTTTGCTGTATTAACACTTACATATAGTTTGATCTTACTATTTCACATAGTTCAAACTGTGTTTCTTCCAAGAATATGAAATATCACATTCCTACCTTTACTTCCTTTGAGCCGGACTTTATAATTAATCTGAGTTTGCACAAACCTACATTTGTGGTTATGGTGTACAACATCATGCTTTGATGAAGTCACTTTAATCAGCCAACTGACCAGTCATTTTTAAAGGGCCGGGAAAACCACAGAGTGAATGCTAGTTAGATCAGCAGGCTAATAAAACGCTACGCTGCTGAACAGCAATTATCAGTTTTACAGCCGCAGTGATGACTAGCACCTCTCAAAAACATCTGCTGAGCACCAAAGACTGAAAGGCCTGCAGAGGGACGGGGCAGTCAAACAGCTTAGCCTTGAAGCTTTGTTTAATGACATTGTTTTCTTAGTTTTTTTCCAACTTTTTATTTTTTACTTTATGTCTTTGTTTAAAGTTGGGTGGGCGGGCAGCTCTTGTAAACTTCGTGCCATCAGTGGAAAGTCCTTGGTTGAAGCCAACACTGCTACTTTTACAAATTTAATTAAGCCCTGAGTGTTTCAGCATCTCTTCAAAGCACTTCCTGAATCAGTTTAAATTCAGAACTCAAGAGGTGCAATCACTGAACCTTTACAATAGACTCTCAGTTATTTCGTCTGCTTTTTAAACTCCGATACAAACACACTGATTCAAGCCAACTCAGGCATCTTCTTTTGACATAATGGAAGGCCTCAAGAGGAGATTTGAGTCACTGCAGGAAAAAACTTAAAGATCTGAAGAGGAGAAAAACAGCAATACAGTGAAATTACACTTCCATTTAGTTTCACCTGTAGAGCTTTTAACAAAATGACTGTTCTTTTTCCCTCACATCTCTAAGACCAACTGCAATTTTG